>CM021778.1:11960082-12063174 GCA_011076525.1 Nettapus auritus
TTTTTGGGACCAGGGCCGGAGCTTTTTGGGACCAGGGCCGGAGCTTTCTGGGACAGGGCTCTCCTTCCGCACCCACCTCCTGCCGCTTTCCGCAGGCAGCGCCGTGCGTACCGACCTCCCTGCTCTCTTGCAGATTTCTGGGCTGCGGGAGCAAACCAAAACCGGTGACGGACAGCCCGGGACTGACCGACGGACGGAAACCCGACCAACGCCGCTGCCCTGGGACGTCTCGGCGCGGCGTCGCCTGGCGGCGGTGACCCTGCTGAGCCCGCACCCACCTGGGGGAGGGAGCACCGGGGGTGCTGCAGGCGTTGCGAGGATAATTGGGGCTGCGGGCTCTGAGGTTCGCCGCCCACGTCTGCTCAGCTCGTGCTGCTGTGGAACCGGGCTGAGCCTCGGTAATCCTGGTGGCACAGCCGGGAGAGAAGCCCGCGGGGCCGGGGTGCCGGCGGGGTTTGGCTCGCCCCGAGCCCCCCGAGGGCTGTCCAGGAGCCGGGCTGTGAGCGGTTTGCTCCTTCCTCCAGGCCCCCAATAAAGAAGTTCTCTGCGGAACTGTGCCTTCTCTTCTGTGCGCCCTAACGGGGGCTGAGCCGCGCTGGGGATCCCCCGAGCAGGCAGCGGGCGGCCGCGGGGCTTTTGGGGTTTTGGTGATTTTGGTGGTTTTTAACCCAAATCCAGGCTCTAGGTATGTCCCAGCCCTTTCCAGCTGCCGCTCGGTGCTCACGCGCCTCCTCTCACCGCCTGTCCCGGGGAGCTGGGCTGGCGTTTTGGGGCGGAAAAGGGCGGATTTGGGGTCGGTTTGGGGCCGAGGCGTCGCGCTGCGGCCCCACGTGCGCGCGGCCCCTTTAAGGCCGGCCCCCAAGCCGGGGCGGGCGGGGACGCGACACTGGCGGGTGACGTCACCGCCCGGCCCGCTGCGGCGGCGCTGGGATAAATCCCGCGGTTCTCCGCCGCCCGCCCCGGCTGCGGCGGCGCGGGCGGGTGGAAGCGGCGGGGCGGGGCCGGCGCCGCCTCGCACAAAGCCGGGAGCGGGCGGAGCCGGCGGCAGCGCGGAGCTCCCGGCCGCGATGTGAGGGGCGATGGCCGCGGGGCATGGCCGAGCCGCGGGGAGCCGCCGGGCAGGGGCAGGCAGCAGCCGGGAGGCGGCGGCCGCGGGGTGACCATGGAGCCGCAGCCGCCGCCGCCGCCGCCGCCGCCGGGGGACCGGGGCCGCCCCGGGCTGCGGTGGGACGAGACGGAACCGGAGCTGGAACCGGAGCTGGGAGCAGAACCGGAGCCAGAACTGGAACTGGAGCTGGAACCGGAGCCAGAACTGGGAGCGGAACCAGAGCCAGATCTGGAACCGGAGCCAGAACCGGAGCTGGAGCTGGAACCGGAGCCAGAACCGGAGCTGGAGCTGGAACCGGAGCCGGAACCAGAGCCAGGAGCGGCCCCCTGGGCACCTGAGCCTACCGCGGATTCCCCGCCGTGGGCAGCCCCGGGGCAGTGCGTGGGGGACAGCCCCGAAGCCGAGCCGCGCCTCCGCCCCGTCTTCGACGCCCTGGACCGTGACGGTGATGGCTTCGTGCGGGTGGAGGAGTTCGTGCAGTTCGCCACGGCCTACGGGGCCGAGCAGGTGAGGCTGGGGCGCTCCCGAGGCTAAGGGGGGCTCCCCGAGGCCGGGCCTGGCCCCGGCAGCGCGGGGTCTCCCCAAGGTGGTGGCCCCCTGCCAGTCCCCGGCCTCCCTTCACACCTCGCTCGGGGTGCCCGGGAGGATGGCCGTGGCCGGTCCTCGAGGAGCTCCGGCGGGGAGTGAAGGCAGCGCCCGCCTCGCTGGCATCCCGATGGAGGAGGATCGGTGGGCACGGAGAGGACCGGGGGAAGCTGGCGGCCCCGTGCTGCAGGGAGCCGGCACCTCCCGTCCTCATCCCGCAGGAATCAACCACCCGGGTCCTGCCCTCGGCACCTCCAGCCCCACAAGATCCTGCGTGGGCGCCGTGCCGGGCACGGTGTTTCTCTCTTATCGCAGGCCCAATGATCCTCAATATGTTTTTTTTTCTTTTTGTTTCCTTCTTTCCGCTGCTTTGCAGCGCGGCGAGCCGGCGTTCCCTTGCAGCAGATGTAATTTGAGGCTGCCTGGTATGACCCAAAATGGAGAGAGCTCCCGCAGCTCGCCGGGGGATGGAGATGAATTTGCGGTTGTTCTGCGCGTTGGCCTCTGCTGCCGCTGCCGTCACACAGCCTGGCGTAAAATAGATTTGTTTGAGGGGTGCCCATCCTCGGGAAGCCGGTGTGTGCTCGCCCAGGAGCCGGGCTTTGCTCCTCCAGCTGTAGCTGCCGTGTGCGCACTGAAGTGGCATGACAAAGCAAATTATCACGTGTAAAGGAGGGTTTGGTGGCAGAGGGGCTTTCATTCCTCCTCGTGGTGAAAACCTCTCCTAGGTAGAGACGGGAGGCATCCCTTCAAGGCAAGGCCTCTGCGAGGAGGGGCTGTTTCAGTTCTTTGGCAGGGCCCTGCTGAGGGGCTGTGAGGGGCACGGTGCTCGCAGCCTCCTGATGTGATAACAGGTAGCGTCACGGCACTGGGACATCAGGAGATCGTGACAGGAGCCTCATCTCCTCTTATCTCGAGCCCCGTGGCCCCCAGAGCTGCTGCAGCCGGGGAAGCAGAAGCAGGAGCTCGGTTCCCGTTGATGTGAGCCGCCTGTGCCCCGTGCAGGCTCGCGGACCCCTTGTCACCACCACGCTGGGGCATGGGGGGATGCGGCGGGTGGGTTCTGCATTTGCCGGCTGTTTGGGTCACAGAGCCACCTTCTGGACCCGCTCGGCTTCTGGTGCTGCTGCTGGAACTGTGCTGGAGCTTCAAAGGTGCGAAAATGCGGCTGTTAAGGGCCTTGAGATGGAGCCCGGAGGAGGGTCTGAAGCTGTTAAGGTCAGTCCCGAAGCAAGCAGGGTGTCCGGGGAGGTTCCGTGCTGCTGGAAGCTGCTGCCGTGGCTTAGTGGGGGTCTGCTGCTGGCTGTCCCTTTGCAGTTCCTTCCCCCTGAGTTATCAGTAATGCTGTCTGTGCTGAAACGCACTGCATTTGTGATCAGCAGGAGACTCGCACGCCTCGCTCTCCGTGCCCAGACCAAGCGTCTGGGTACAGCAAGTGCCGAAGGCCCCGGTGAGGCTTCTCTGGCAGCTGCCAGGCCAAGGCAGCGGGCACCCCGGGGAGCAGGAGGGAAGCAAGGTGGTGTGCTGGAGGAGCAGGCGGGGTCGTCGGTGGGATCTGCGAGCTCCCAGAGCTGCGTGGAGCAACGAAGGATGGGGTTCTGGGGAAGCTTCCCGACCCATTTCGTTTGAAGGAGGTGTAGCTGAGGCCAGCAAGGGGTCCTCTGAGACACGGAGATCCAGCTCAGGTGGAAGCGAAAGGACGGGAACATCCACGGGTGGGTGAAGTGCTGTTGAGATGACTAAACACCTACGGAAACTAAAAGGTGGTGGAGGTGCAAACTGTATTTATAGCTGGAACTGGGAAGCTCATGGGAGCTCCCGGGGGGCTGGTGGCCTGGGAGGGTTTTGGAGAGGAGCAGCAGGAGCCGAGGAGCAGCGAATTCCCATCCCCTCGCCAGCACCAGGAGCTACCTGCTGCCTTCCTCTGCTTCCTCCTGCTGCCCTCCTCTGCTTCCTCCTGCCGCCTGTGCGGGTGGACGCCTGGAAGGTACGCACGGGGTGGTGTCGGAACAAACTGCTAAATTTAAGTCATCGCAGCCGGCTGAATCATCCGGGATTCGCGCGGGGCCGGAGGGTTAAGGAGGCACACGTGCGCGGTGCCAGGAGCTGGGGAGTTCAGCAAAACACCAGAGGCATTGATGGGCTGCCGAGCTCGGTGCCGGCTGATTGCTTGGCTGCAACAATTAATGGCTAAATGCTGCGGAATAAATGGCTGTCGGTGTCTTTCCTTTAGAAGATGACACGGTTGTGAATTTCTGCGATTATTTTATCTCTGCCTGATGACTTCTGCGTAGAAAAAGCATGCGGGGGGGGTGGGTTTGGTTGGCCGGTCGCTCGTTTGCTGGTGTTGAAGGCTGTCTTTGCTCCGTGGCCGTGGAACCGGCAGCGTTTCGCTGGCGTGGGCTCGCCGAGATGAAGGCAGGGGAAGCTCCTCCGGGTCCGAGGGGTTGGGGCAGCTGTGCAGCCTCGCGAGCGAGGCGTCGAGGGGGAAAGGTCTCGAGGCCGGCTGTGCAGAGCCCCCAGCCCGCTCGCCGGCAGCGCCGTGCTTTTGTCTCCTTCCCCTCCCCGTTACCGCCGGGGCTGTGGCGCTGGCTCCGCTTTGTTCTCCCCGGCGGCAGGAGGGATTCCTGCTGGCCGGGCGTTGGGACGTGCCGGGCATCGGGGTGTGCGCGTGGGTACGCATGGCGTTGGGGTTAAAGAGCAGGGGGCTGCGGATTCCACTTGTGTGCAAAACATGAGGCTGCTGCACAGCCACCTGAGCCGACAAATTCGCCGTTCCTCTCGCCTCTCTTACGCTTTGCTGTGTCTGTGGCCGCGTCGCTTCTCGCGGCTTCGTTAGTGCAGGGTCGCGTAGGGGAGGAGGAGAAACGAGCGTTTGTAACGCACGGGGAGACGCTGTCCTGCTGGCATCCTGATATTTTTTTCCTTTTTGGTTTTGATCTGGAAGAGGGTTGGAGGTGGAAGAGCCTCCTGCACCACAGGCTCCCCCAGCTCCTGCTCAATTACGAGGAGTCCCGACGGTTTGCCTAGCTGATTTTTGCATCGCTCCCAGCACTGTGTTGTCTTCGCCTCCTGTGCTCTGGCACATCTTTGGCCTCTTTTTCTCCATGATCAGCTCAGGCTCCATTTCAACTTTTACTTTCCTTAATATTTACATCCTTCAAACACCTGTCCTTGACTACCGGCCTTCCTCTTCCCCCACGCCAGCTAATCCCTAAGCCAAGCTCTCTGTGTTTAGCTTTTAACTTTATAACTCTCCCTGCGTGCTGGTTTCTGGAGCTTTTTGCCAGGTTTGCTGAGCTCTTCCGACCTCCCACTGCCTCGGGTGCTACAGGGGGGCTCGCAGGCGGCACTGCAGGGTCCGGCTGTGGAGGAGCTCAGGTAAAAGCCCCCCGTAACCCCGCAGCCCTCAGGGAAACCCAGTTCTGTTTTCTCTCAAGCTGCAGGCCCCAGGGTGGTGAATCCGGGCTCGCTTCCCCTGCTCCCCTCCGATGCATCCCTTGGGCATGGTGCACAGCCCCTGGGTCAGCGTGGTGCTGCCCTGGAGGTGCTGTCAGTGCCTCTGGTCTCCAACATCCTCCCTGCCCCGCTCTGTCTTCTGCCCCTTGCCTGTGAAATCTGCTATTTTGGAACCCTGTCATGAGGAAACCTACATTCATGTTTTTCCCCCCGTCTCTGAAGTTTCTTACGCCCTTTGAGCAGAGGAAATGCTCAGGCTTCGCCTCCGGAGAGGCTTCTGTGAGCATCCAGCGTGGATTTGCAGACCACGTAAGTGCGAGCGAAGCTGAATTTGCTCCCAGCTGCGCTGCTGCACCTTTCAGGGGCTGTCATTGCGGCTCCACTTTGCAGTCTGTGGAGCAGGAGCTGCTCCGGTTTGGGACCGGCGTGAGATTCCCCGTGCAGACAGGCAGTCACGCTCATGGCTGTGTGCTCGGGGAGGGAGCGGATCTGAAATACTCTGCTTGCCTTGACCGAGGGCCCGGTCCTTCACCGTAAAAATTTGTGACCAGGCTCCCACTGGCTGGTTCGGGTGTAAGCTCCCCATTAGCTGAGAGTGGATTTTGCAGAGAAGCTCTGGTCCCGAAGTCCTCGGGAAAGGGAAGGTTTCTTTGCGGTGCTCTGGGTGTCAGGAGGGTGGGTGCGTTTTACTTCTCCTGCTAAGTTTTGGCTTCCAGCTCCTTGAAAGGGTCCTTTTTCCCTTTCTCCGAGCGGCTGAGGCTGGTTAGCAGCGTGCCGTACCGCAGGCAGATCTCTTTGAAGATATCTGTTTCATGCTCGCCTTTGCAGCCCTAATCGGATTGATGGCTTACCCTGGCGGCACCGCGAATGCTGAAAGGCGCAGTGTGTCTGCGGAGGGCTCGGCGGTAACTTTAGCCCAGCTCCCACCTTCTTTGAGAAACCTTTTTTTATTCCTCCTTTCACCTTCAGGCTGAGAGTGCAGCTACTGCTACCCAGGCTGTTAATTCCTCCTTTTAATTACCGCTCCTGATGAAAGCCACCAGATGCGTTCCTCTGGGGTCACCTCTCCAAAAAAAAAAAAAGAGGTGCTGCTCCCTGCTCTCCGAACGGATGCTGAATGGCGTGTCTGGGGTCATCGCAGTCACCCGGCTGGGCTGAGGCTGCACCAGGACGCAGTCTTTGTGCTCTCTGAGTCGCTTTGACCTGCTGCTGCTTCCAACCGTAAACACTTCACGAGTTGCTTATATGGGCTCGGTATAGCCCACTCTTGCTTTGACTTCTGCTTGCTGCTCGTCGTCCGAAGAGATTTGCTCGGGGCCCAGCAGCATCCCCCCACCCCCTGCCCCCAAACAGCTTTCGGTTTTGCAAAGCGCCTTGCTTTTAGCTGCAGCCCGCGGCGTGCTTCGCCTGTGCTCGGCGGCTTCCACCCGAGGACCATCCGGTTTCCAGCTCCGGGCTGCAGGTGGGGTGTCCCCGCTGCCCTGCGAGGAGCCGTGCCTTCCTCATCCCTTCCTGCAGGTTGCTTGTGGAGCGGCCAGCGGGTCCGGGCGGCTGCAGGCTGGGCTCATCCCGTCCGGGGCACTGGGCTGGCGGCACGGCTCGGTAGGGTTAGGCTGTGAGCTGATATCTGCACTCGTGGCGTTCGGTGTGCCTGCTGACACAGTTTGTCCGTGGGGAATCGTGTGGTTTGCACTTCCAACAGCTCCCACGTGCCGAAAGCGTTTCCTTCTCCGACTGCACCCCCGTCTCGGTGCTCGCTAGCAGCCTGCGAAGCAGCGGTTCCCCGCCGGGTGCTCAAGTCCCAACAGGGGGGTCCAGCAGGCCCCCGCAGCTCCTTCCAGTCCTCATTTGCCTTTCTGGTAGCTCCATGTCCCTCTCTCCCCTTTCACATCGATGTGCCCCAGGACGTGTACGCCTGCAGCGGAGCCATGGAGCGGAACTGCCCCACGGGCACAGCAGGACACGTGGGGCGCTGCCGAAGGCCGATGCTTGATCTGTTTTTGGGACTCCAGAGGAAAGAACCGGGGCTCCAGCAGTGGGGCAGAGCTGTCGTGGGTGGCACACGGCGTAAAAGGTGGTTTCTTAGCGTGGGTGTGCTCCTGCGTGGTGGCGGGGAGGAACACCCCCGGGCTGACAAGGAGCTTGTTGTGAGCCGGGGAGTCCGGGGTGATGTCTGTGCTGCAGCAGTGCCTGACGTGAGACTCGTTGTGGGATCCCAAACCATCCGAGCCCAAGTTACAGCCCCGGGGGTTAGCGAGGCCTGGGCGTTCTGCTCTGCCCAGACCTGAAGTTGTCCCCTCCTCCTGAGCTTTGGCTCGCCGTGGCATTGCCCCCTTTGCAGGACGTTGGGGTGGGTGTGGGGCAGAAGGGTGCTGTGGGGCAGGGAGAAAGTAATGAACAGCCACGAAAGGCAAGGAAAGCAGGCTGAGAGCGAGCTGGAGCAGAAGCGAAAGAAAATCACTGCGGTGAGCCCGTGGCGGCAGGTGCTTCCGCAGCAGGCTGCCCGGTGGTTTTGGGGTTTCTCTCCGAGGAGGTGAGGTACCCGCTGGCATCGCTCGCGGCCTCCTGCAGGCTGCGGGTCTGCTGCAGGGCTGAGGCTTTGCTTGGTGCTGCTGTCTTCAAGCTTCGAGGTGACTGAAGCTGGAGCGAGCGGCCGGGTACGTTTGGTTTTCAACACAAACTTGAGCCCTTGCTTAAATGGCACCGGTGCTGGTGTCTGGGTCCCGGCTCCGGCACGGTGCCAGCGCTCGGGATGTCACCTGGATGGTGACAGGACGGTGAGCGCTGTGCCGCTTCTCCCCTCTGAGAGGGCACGTTTCGGGCAGCCTGGCAGTTGCCTGATTATTAGCAGGGTTTGTAATAACCTGTTGCATTCCAGGGTTTGCCGGAGCCCAATAGGAAACTCAGCAAAATGTGCGAGAGGTAAAAGGAGCCCAAA
Organism: Nettapus auritus; assembly: GCA_011076525.1. Taxonomy (NCBI): domain Eukaryota; kingdom Metazoa; phylum Chordata; class Aves; order Anseriformes; family Anatidae; genus Nettapus; species Nettapus auritus. The sequence goes on from CM021778.1 coordinate 11,968,173, forward strand.
GCAACGGTTTGTAGAGAACAGCAGCTTTCAGGGGCAGGAATTGGACGGTGAGTGTTAGCGCAGCAGCCTGGGAGCCGCACGGGTGCTCCGTGGGACCGGGGGCTGCTTGAGGGGCCCTTGTGCTTGGGAAAGGAGCACTCAGAGCAGCGTGTTTGCTGCTTGTTGGCAGTGAAACTCCTCACGGGCAAGGAACGTTCGGTTCTGCTTCTGCTTTAAAGCCAGTATCTCTTTAAAAATAAGAATCAGGACCTCGTGGCTTTCACTGGTGCCGGGGGCTGCAGAGGGCTTAAGAGCCGTGTGTTGCCTGCCCTCTGCGTGGCCGCGTTCCCTGTTTTCCAGGGGGCAGCACCAATTCTGTGCCCCGCTCGCTGGGGGGCAAATACAGCCCGAAAAATATAACTTGGAAATCCTTGTGGGGTGTTTTTCCGGTCAGCATCCAGCTGATCCCCTCCTGGTACCTGGGCTCCTGCCTGGAAGCCCCTCCGGGCTCTGCCTCCGCGCACACAGCGCTTTCCGTAGGCTGGGCGAAGGGCTGCCAAAAGAGGGGGGGTAATTTCTTGTGGTTCTGCAAAAGAAACGAGCCTTTGTGCTCTGCCGGCCTCTGAATCACGCTTGTTTGTATTAAGATAAACTCGGTTTTGACAGCGTGGCAGGCGCAGCCTGGCCGGGCAGGAGGTGGCAGCCCGGATGGCTTCGCCTCCGTCGCCTTCTTGTGCCCGCAGAGCTCCAAGGTTTGAGCTGTGGGACCCCCGAGGACCGGTGGGCTCCACATGGTGGTCCTGGTCCCGTTTGAGCCCCCAGTTCAGGCCCAGCTCGCTGCTCTTGGCCCCGCTCCTGTGGTTTGGTTTTGTGCAGTGGTGGGGAGAGCTCCCTCCTATTTCCGATGGCCCTGCCTGTTTCAGAGAGCGCAGCACGTAACTTGGATTTTGGAGAGGGTGGGGTGGTAAAAGCGAGTCCCATGCTAGCAGGAGGGCTCGTTTTGGGGTACACCGCGGGTTTTTTGGTACTTTCCTCCCTGAGGAGGGATGGGAAGGAGCCACAGCTCAGGATGCCTCAGCCCGCGCAGCCAGCTCTGCGGCGGCAGCCCCAGAAGAGAGCCCAGGTCTTGTCCCAGGGAACTTCACACCGAGCTACACCAGGAGCTACAGAATGGTCTCTTAAACGCTTCATCCTCGGCACGTGGCCTGGTGTGCTTTATCTGGGTCCAAAACCTGCCAGTGGGCTGTGGCCATCCTGCCATCACCGCGCTGCTCTCGGCTCTTCTCCAGGGCTGGCCCCAGCCGATGTTAACGCGGACGTCTTGTGTGAGTGGTGACCAAGCACAAAATCTTTTGTTATGTTTTGTTTTGTTTTTTTTTTCCTTCCCCTGCCTCTGAGCTGTGTGATGGGAAGGGTGAGAACAGGCTTCCTGTGCCACGAGCAGGACAAAGGCTGCAGACAAAGCCTCCCGTGTCCTGGAGGGCGGAGGAAGAACTTTGCAAGTTTGCTTACACCGATGATGATGTTTGTAGCAGTGGTGCTGTTGAATCCTTTGAGTGCACTGACAGGAAATCTGGAACGCTCGAGACAGCCGTGATTAATGTGGATAAAACCATTTCGGTGTAACTTACCTTCCCGTTGTTGTTTTCAAACCGCCCTTGAAGCAGTTCCTGTAAATGCTTTTATGCTTCAGCAGCAGCAATTGACGGACAGCTTAGTCCTACCTGAGCTTGGAGAACACGTTGAAAAACGCAACAAAGCCTGGCTCCTGGAGCTGTGGTGAGCACAGAGGCATTGAGGGAGGCCTTGCAGGTAAGGGTTGGAGCTGCTAGGGTGAGCCCAAAGGGTGCTGTGCTCACGCCTGCTGGGTGGTACGGCCCAGGGGAGCTTCTGCCGGCATGTAGGCTGAGCTCTGCCTGCATCGCTGGCTTCTTCCCTCCATCAGGGTGGCTAGGAAGGGCCTGGCTCCTTGGGCTTGCTTGGCTGCGAGCTCTTTGGAGCATGTTCTTCGGCTTGTCTGCCTTCTGCCTGTTGAATTTTGAGCGTTGAAGGAGTAGCATTTCCCTCTTCACACTCCCGATGTGGTGCAGCGGAATGTTCTGGGAGCGAAAGGCAGGAGCTGCTCATCAGCCTCAACTCTGTGTTCCTTCTTGGCTCCCAGTTGACTCAGAAACTTGTTGCTTCATCTCCCCAAAAGGGAAAATAATAAATTAATGGAGAGGGAGTTCTCTACAGATTGACCCTTTGCCATCTCGAGCACGTGCTCCTGTTCGTTGTGCGTTCACAGCTCTGGTGTTTCTGCTTTTGTGCATCCAGAATTGAAGGCAAGCCAAGCAGCTTTTATTCTGGATGAAACAGGAGGAAGGAGAACCTGTAGGTTTAATTGGGGATACCATCTTCCTGGGCAGGCAGGACAGGAGGGGAAGTCGCCCAGTGCTGGAGCTTTAAACGGGGACCTGGGCAGACAACATCCACCTGCTGCTCTGCTCCTGGAGCTTCTGAGAAGGCCGGGGAGCAGCGTGCTCAGAGCAGCCCTGGATAGGTGCCACTGCTCGCAGAATAAATAATGCAGCCTTTGTGTTTCTTCCTCACAATTGACCATTGCCTCTCCCTGTAATGAGAGCTTCCCCTTGAGGGTGTTTCAGAGGTTAGTTAATTAGGTGTAATTGCAGCAGAACAGAAGCCTGCTCTGGGGTTCTGCCTGCTTTTTGTAGTGCCAGATTCTGTAACAAATGATGGAGTCGGTTCCTATACGTGTTGCTGGAACAAGTGCAATCCCGAGCTATCAGCCTCCCCCTCTGGAGGCTCGTTTATGCCGCTGAAACTGCAGAAGTGGGCTCTGGAGAGGGAGTTTCTGCTTTGGGATCTGTGCGGCCGTGGTTCGGGTCACGGCAGCATCCTGGGAAATGCACCGCACGAAGCAACGCTGAGTTCTGCTCACATTGTTGGCACGTTAACGTGCTCAGCACCCCGCACGGGGGGATAGATGTGGTCTTAGCCTGGACAAATGCTGCATTAAGAAGGATCAATGCATTTCAGCTGATCCACTGCAACCATTGATGGAGGGACCGCTCGGTGTGAAGGGAGCAGCTCTCCGGGCACAGCTCTGTCTCTGCGGGCTGTGCCGCTGCTCTGCTGTCGGGCTGCCCGAGGTCCAGCAGTTCCAACGCACTTGTGCATTTCCAAAGACAACACAACTACTGCCTTCGGTGTAATCACATTTAAAAACATTATTTTTTAAAATCTTGATGGGTTTAGCCTCCAGAGGCTGAGTGGGTTTTACAGATGAATGTGTTGGCTCGCGCCCGTTGGATAACTGCGGCGTGGAGGTGCTGCACCTGCCTTTGCAGAAGCACGAGAGGTTCCTCGCTGCATGTGCTCGCCCCGCTAAGCTCTGTGTGTCCCTTCAGGCCGAGGATCTGGCTATAAATGTCCCAAAGGCATCTGCAATGGGCATCAAGCATCTGGCTTGAGCCCTCCTCTGGGCTTTAGGGTATCAGGAAGTAAAAATCCCGGTGTTTGGCATGAACGCCAGGGTGGGACTCAGCTTGCTCTCTGCTGAAGTTGAGGTGCTGTGACTTGTTACTGCTTTTCTCCCTCGATATAAAAGATGCCCAGAGTGGATTTGGGCTGCCTGTGGGCAGAAGGGCCCAGTGGGAGCTACGTGAGTGGTGCCTGGACGTTGTGTCCTGTCTCGGTGCTGCAGGCCCCGTACAGAGCACACCCAGACCTGGTCTGGGCCTCGTTATCCGATGGCTCATTACACGACCATTTCCCCTGTTCAGAGCAGGGCTGGCATCTAGCTTGAGGTTAGCACAGGAGGACATGTGTTGCAAAAACTGTCTGCAGGTTGAACCAAGACCCAGAGGCTTTTAGGATGTTTTTGCTCCTTTGTTTTGCTCGCAGCTCCTGTAGGTGTACGTGGGCAGGGCAGGTGCACGGGCACAGGCACCATCTCCGTGGGTCTCCCTTCCCGAAACCTTGCTGGCCCTACAAAGGAGGCAGACCCGGACTGCTGGGCACAGCAGGCTGTCTGCAGGCAGGGCCTCATAAACCTGACTGCTGCAATCCGAAGGCTACAAATAAGGAGGGGTGGCTTGGAGAGGGCTTTTTAAGGCCAAGCAGGAGACCCGGGCTGGCTTTGGGCACGGTCAGTGTAGCGCCGAGCCGGGCAGAGCTCCAGCAGAGCGCGCAGGCAGCGAAGGGGAGCAGGAAACAAATGAAAAGAGGCCGATAGGAAAAAAAAAAAAAAAAAAAAAAAAAAAGCCAAGTTTTGTTTTCTGTTGTCAGATGTTTTCTGAGCATCCAGATGTGCAGGGAGCTGTGTCTGCGTGCAGTGTGACTTGCAGAGCCGACTGCAGAGCTACAGCAATGTTTTGGAAACCTTTCGGGCCCCTCGGATGGTTGTCTCTTCGTGGTAGAGCAAGCTCCTATCTAGTCGGGTATAGCTGGAGGGGACAGGACTCCCACCAGCAGCCTGCCTCGGACGGGCTGGCGGATTTGGGCCAGGAGTGGGTGCCAGGAGCCGGCCGGGAGCCGCGTGTGCGGCCGCCTGTTTGCTCTGCCCACCGCAGCCCCGGTGCTGGAATGCCTGCCTGAGGCGGGGGCTCCCAGCCCATCCTCTCTCTGAGCAGTTGCTTTCAAAGCTCCCTCAGTGCTCGCTTTTTAGGCTAAGCCGTAGGATTAGTTTTTAGAAGTGAAACGTTCACGGGTTTTGAACCGCTCACAGGTAGCTGCTGGGTGAGGGGCTTCCTTGGGTGGCTGTGTCAACACCGCCTCTGAGCTTTTAGGGTAAATTTAAGCCCCAGGCAGCAGCGTGCTGTGTCACCCAACACATTCTAGACTCTGCTTACTGGTTTTGTGGACTTTTTCACTGGGGAGCTGCTCTGTCCCTGCTGGTAGCTCAAATGTCCGGAGGGTGCTGAGCCAGGCGCCCTTGGGCAGTCTCCAGCATGGCGTTCCTTGTCTTGATGGGCCTCTCGGTGTCTTTCTCACAGCTCTCCAGTTTCTCTGTGCACATGCTTCATGTGGCTGGTCCCTTTGGGGACCCGGCAGTGTAAGCTGCCCGTTAGGCAAGACCAGCTCTTCAGCCTCACTCAGGTTCCTGTGACTTACCTCGGTGCTTGTCTTGCTGCCCGGCAGGCTGAGACCTGGCAAAACCTTCCCAAGGACACGAGGGAGTGATTTCAAGGCAGGAGCATCTCAGTCTGTGCTTATCAGCACGTGTGGGAAGCCAGGCACACAGTCTCTGGGCATATTCCATCGGGAACATCGGTACTGATTCCCCCTCCTTGTCTCTCTTTGGATTTATTTCCAGGGTCTGTGTGGCCTAAAGCAGTGCTGAGGTGCCCCCCTGCTCTCTTGCTGTGGCATTGCCAAGTCACTCATGTAGCATGGAGGCCCCGGCGTGGCCTTGGTGGTGGCCAGGTGGAAGCAACACCCCAGCAGATGCTGAAGGGCCTGGAGGAGATGACCACCATGGCCACTGGACATCTCCCACCCTCGATTCATCCCTCAAAAGGTTTCTTTTCGGATCTCCGTTTAGCCTCAGTCTCTGCCAGAAAGTGAAGGAAAACTGGCGGGCCGGGGGGTGCCAGTGCAGCCCTGGCTTCCTCAGCAGGTCAGCGCTTCGGACATGTGCAGGGCATCTTTGGTTCTGCTGGACCCCTCTGCTGCCTGGTGGACACACGGAGCGCCAGCAAGGCCAAGAGAAACGCCTGGAGCTTCCTTTTCCTTTTCCTCCAGGGCCGCTGGAGGAATGGGGCCCCTCAGGGCTGGGGAATCCCTCACCTCCAGGAAAAACTGCCCGTGTGCAGCTGCCAAGCCTTTGTGCTAATCCGAGTTTGGGATCGTCACCGCTGGCTTAGCTGAGCCTCAGAAGCGCTTGGCCAAACGACTTCACTGCTTCAAAGCAAGGAAGCCCCTCGTGAGCGTGACCTTGTCTGGAGCATGCTGTAAGTCGTGGAGATGTGTTTGCTAAACCATCCTGTGCTCACGGCAGCCCATCTAGGCAGGGTTCAGTGTCTGGGGCACGCAGCTCCCCAAGGCTGGCATCACTGCGTTTGGCTGCCTGAGCTCTGGAGATCTGCAAGGAGGGAAGCGTCCGCAAATCGGAGTGGGACAAACCCACCTCCTGCGCCCTGGAGCGCAGCTGGGAGGTGCTGAGCTCAGTGGCATGGGCTGGCCAGCCACCCCGTCCCCTGTGACAAGGAAAGCCATGACAAGTCCTTTAGGTGCTGCTGCCAGGAGCCCTGTCCCGGGCTGTGCTTCAACCCTGGCATGGGGTGAGCAGTGCTCTGGCAGGTCTCACCGCATCGGCTCTTGGCTCAAGGGATTTTGACTCAAAGTAGTGCAAATCTCCCTTTCAGCCTGCTGTTGAAGCCTTGTCATCTCTGACTCCTTAATGCTCTGCTTCTAGCTGCTCTTGCCTCTTCAGAAGGAGTTTGTAACCGGCTGCAAACACATCAAGCACAGCCTTTATTGTGAATACTTCTCGGGGGCCAGGAGCAGGTACCTCCCTGTGGCTGTGGTTTATGTTGGCGTCGTGTTGGAGCTGGGTAGCGCTAACCTCTGTGGTAACAGGGCAGGCACTAGGTAGTGCTAGCACTGTTAACTACTTCTTAAATCAGCTCTCGGCTAAAAGCAGATCTGTGAATTTTGTAGATTAGCAAATCTAGCTTTGCTATTTGAGCTGTAATTCTTTTTTTTTTTTTTTTTAACCGTTCTAATAAGGCGGGTTTTTCAGCCTAGCCATCAAAATGAAGAAATGGAGAAGGTGGGTGGGTGGTTACAGCCCAGGAGCGGGGCGCTGGGGCCGTCTTCGTCTGTCCCAGCCCAGCATGGATGAGACGGTGGCCGTTGGAAGCAGGGGTCCAGGAGTACCACATCTCGAATATTGTGCTTGGTTCACCAGGGAATGGTGTGGTTTGATCCTCTGCATGCCCCCGAGCGATGCTGAGCATCGGTGGCCTCTCGTGCTCTGTCTGCTGGTGGGAACACTCATCTCAGTTGCTTACTGAACAGCCATGGCTCCTCCTGTGCTTGGACAGCAAATCCGGGCAGGATGGGGGTGGCACAGGCGATCTGCTGCGGGCTCAAGCTGCACCTGGACTCGTGCAGATTTTCTGTTTGCATCCGTAACATCCAAGTAGTGAAGTTTTCTTTAAAGAGAAGCATTTCAGGTCATTTCCCGTTGCCCACAGCTCAGTTTAAGTACATAGATGGCTTTTTCTGTTTGGCATGACATGCTCATGCAGCTGCTGTCTGCTTTGCACGGGCACCCGCCCAGAGGTGCTTTGCTGGGGTGTCGATACCAGGGCTCGAGGCTGCCCTTGCTCGCGAGAAGCTCCCTGCAGCACTGCCTCGATGCTGGGTCCTTGCAGCAGCCGCGCTGCGCCGTGTGCCATGATGCTCGCGTACGGGCTCGTCCAGTCCAGCTGGCACAGGTACAGGCACAGGTAACAAATTAAAAGTTGTGGCTTTCGAACCCGAAACCGCCAGATGCTTTAACTGGAACTGCCGCATTCCCCTGAGTTGTTTTTATTAGCCTAAACCACCTTTGTTTAAGGTACAAGAGGCCTGACTCACCCAAGTCAGAGTGCCACGCGAGCTCACCCGTACCAAAAAGGCAACCGCAGAAGCGGAGGAGATGCTCAGGATTCCTCACCCCGGTCTGTGACGGGGCAGGAGGGTGAGCTGGTGGGCACTGGGGCTCGGTGACTTTGTCTCACCATGGCCCCGGGGAGAAAAAGCTGATCTTTGGGGGTCTCAGCCCCACCATTGCCTCCATGCTGTCAGCGTGCTGGGCGCTGCCCGCGTTTGGGCTTGGCCTTCCCTCCCCTCCATCCCACGCAGCTCCGAGAGCCGCAGGTGGGGCTGCAGGGGCTCCTCCTGCGCAGACAGAGCCGGATTTCTAGAGGAAAGCAAACCAAACAGCAAAGAATCTCCTGCTGATGCGTGGCTGAGTCAGGCGGCCCCGAGCACCGCGGCTGCGCTCCGTCCTCCCCCTTGCCCTTGGCTGTGAGAGTCGTCCTTGGGTGCGAGGTGTGCGTCTCCTCCCTGCAGCTCCCTTCTCCGCCTCTGACAGCCTGCTTCGTCCTGGGCTTGTTCCTCAGCTCGTGGCTGCGGGTCTCAAGTATACGAAGGTGCCTCGGTCTCCCGAAATGAGGATTTGCATTTTTTATATATATATATTTTTTAAGAGAAAAATGCCTGACTGTCACAGCAGCTTGAGAAATGGCAGCAGTGGCGGCCTGGGAGGAAGGAACCAAAGGCACTTTTTTCAAGTCTTTGTTTGGGCCATGAGGAATGACTTCGGTGTTGCTCTCCAACTGTGCCGTGCCCTGCTGGAGGTGCTGCGATCGCCCTCGGCATGTCTCGGGAGCGTCCCTGCCTGCACCCCAATGGGCTTCTCCCTCCCCTGCAGCCATCGCCTAATTGTGCAAATGTTTCAACTGCACGGCCTAAACTTGCAACGTGGAGCAGTTCGTTATCACCAAATCCTCTTAATTGGGCCCTCCTCCTGGGCAGCCTGCTAATGAGTTTTCCCAGTTATGATAGAAGCTCTTTAAAAAACATAACAATAAATAAATGCCTGGCAGAAAATCCCTGGACTGTGTTGAAAGAAATAGCGCGCTCAACGACGTTTCAGGACAAAGCAATGGTTCCGTGCCAGCCAAGTGCCAGTTAACCCCTCTGTGCCGAGCACTTGTGTTTTAGGGAGAACTGCTGCAGTTTGGTGTCAGTTTAAGAAATCCACTGTCATGAACCCTGATCTTTGTCTTGTGGGAGAGGAGGGTAGGGAGGCAGAACTCATTAGGAGGTGTTTCCCCCATCGGGAGCTCGCGTGAGTGCGCGGACGATGCTCGGAGGGCTTCCTGGTAACGCTGCTGTTGTCCTTGCAGGTGAAGGACCTAACCAAGTACCTCGATCCCAGCGGACTTGGAGTCATCAGCTTCGAGGATTTCCATCGGGGGATCAGAGCTATCAGAAATGGAGGTGAGTCTGGTGCCGTGGTGCAGGCGAGGCCGGGAAGATGCCAGGCAAAGCGGGAGCAAGCTGGGCTGGTTTGCTGGGAGGAGAGCGAGGGGGTGGCCGGGTGCGCTGAGTAATAGGGTCGAAAAGGGTGGCACAGCAGTCGTGGTGGTGGCTGCGTGCTCTCTTGCTCATCAGGAAAGTCCCTTCCTAAAAGTGTGATGGAAACAGCAAAGCCAAGCAGAGAAACTCCCTTCTGGTTTGGTATCTGCTCTACCTGTGGCTCTGTGGGGCTTTGCTGCTCGGGCAGAGGGGTGGCTTGGCCGACCTGCTCCGGCCCCTGATGCACTTACCTCCACTCCAGCTGTTTGGAGGCTGAGCACGTACAAAAGCTTTCTGGCAAGAAGCACGTGAAACAGGCTTTGAACTCGCCTGGTAGGTAACCTTTACACAGGCCTGTGGCAGCTCTGATGCTGCTCTTGAGGGGCTTGTCACAGCTTCCAGAGCAATAGCTTGGGGAAATGCTGAGATCTTCCTGGCTGGCTGGTGTTTGAACTGCTTTGCTGAAGAGGGGAGGAAAAAAAAAACAAACAGACTTTTTTTCAGTATGGGATTCATCTCCAAGACGAGTGTTGGAGGTTCATTTGGGGGCAAATGTGTTTTTAAGGACAGGGTATGAAAAATATTGGAAACATCGTGCTGAGCAGATGTAACTTTAAATGTGCAAATTGGAAGCGTCGCATTTGCACATTAATCAATCCTGTTTACAGTAAGGCCTGTCTTAAATTTCAGCGTTGCTTTCATGCAGGGATGAACATGCGCCGTGTTGTCACCCCCCGCACGCCGAGCGTGCTTTTGAGCACCGATACAATCAGAGGCCAATTATTCCCGTACAGACCAGGTTTGTTCCGTGAGTAGAAAAGCCCTGAGAAGCAGAAGCAGCTTCTGTTTTTTGTCGGCCATCCGTCCCTCCTCCTGCTGCCCCGGCTGATTTGTGTGCAGCTTTTCCCTGTGTGGTTAGGACTTGTGTCTCCTCCCGAGCTCTGGTGGCTGCTGTAGGCTGACGGGTGGCTGAGTGCAGCCCTCGTGGTGCGGGAGGAGATGCAGCATGCTATTAATTTGTAATAAATTGCTACTGGAGTAGAGCGTGTTTGTGAAAGCCACGGCTTGTATTTCTCTTCAATAATTCATGGCTCTGGTATTGTGTTATATTAATTGGATGGAAAAAGCAGATCCGGACAAAGCTTTTAAGGTCCTATTTATTAACCTTGTAAGAGATTGCCACGTATTTATTACAGTGGTTAAGGCAGAGCTCTCTAATGTTGCACAGCATCGAGCAGCTATGAAAAAACTTGGGACAGGGCACAGGGAGTGTTTCTTCAGCTCTTACCAGCTGAGCAGTTGTTCACGTTGAAATGATCCCGAGGATTTGTTGCTGCTGTTCAGGTCGTTGATATTGATCTTCCCTTTGTAAAGACAGCAGAGGCTGTGCTTGCTACTAGTTCCTTTTAACAAGGCTTTATTAATTAGCTTGGCCTTTTTTGAGCCAGGGAGAGCTCTGTTGCATTTCCTGGTAGCTCTTTGGTCCATCCCTAAAGTGAGGCCTGACAAAACATCTGTGGTTTTTGGGGATTTCTCACTCTTCTGGGCTTCCCCTGGCCATGGAGCTGCTGAGGCAATTGCACGGTGCTGTGGCTAGAACGAAGGAGCAGGGGGAGAGGGGTGGCAGCATCCCAAAACTGTGCGTGATCGAAGTGGTTTCTTCAGACTTTCCCCCTCAAGTTTTGGGCAGGAATGGTACTGGGAGGACGGTAAGCTCAGTCCTACTCCCATGCCAGCTGTTGGAGTGATCCCGCTGATCTGGGACTTGCCCCTGCCGTCAGCGCAGAGCGAAGCAGGATTTAACCACGCGGCACCGAGAGCCACCGCGCCGCCTCTCCGTTATGGTGGAGCGATTCTTCGCAGGTCTGGTCTTTGCTGCTGCGAGCTGCTGTCCTGCCAGCTGATGTTGACCATGGAAAAAAAAGAGCAAAATGGCTTAGGTGCTGTAGAAGCAGGATTTGAGGTTATGACGAGAGATTTTTTAGCCTGTTGTTGCTGCCTTACCTTCCACCCTTCCCACAGAGAAGACTTAATAGGAGAACATGGACCTCAGCGGTATTAAAAGATAGCAAAGGACCTTTTCTTTAAAACTCTTTTCCTTTCTGGATAACTCCTTAAGGTGTGTACTGCTGGGGAGACCCACAGCCCGATGAAAACGGGGTGTGCCTGGCTCAGTGAGCGCCCGTGGGACCTCCCTGGAGCTGTTCTGCCGGGGAACTGAGCTGGGGAACCCGTGTGGCTGCTGTGCTCCCCGTGCTAGGGCTGGAGGGGGGATCTCTGTAAGAACCGGGTACGGGGAGCTGCGTGCCAGCTGCTGGGAAGGAGCTGACCCTGGGGCAGGGGTACAGCGAGATGGATCCTGTCGTATGAAGTCGATGTGCCTGGCCCAGAGCAGCTCTGGTGTGCGTTTGGTGCAGGAGCTGCTGCGGGGCCGTGTGGCTGGCAGACACGAGAAGCGGGCAGGGTCAGCCACGGCTGGACGTGAACAACAAGGCTGTGTTCACAAGCGCTCCTTTCTTTGTCAGGATATTTAAGAACCTTTTAAGTACAAACACCTGTTTCTTTTTGTTTTGTGTTGTTTTTTTTCTGCAGAGGCCTCCTGGCATCCAGTAGGATATTTTTAATGTCCCTTTGTAGCCGACCAACGCGCTTAAATTCAGTAGCGGGGGAGGACAAATCCTGTAATTAACGCTTGTGCCGCGATCTGAAACATCTGTAACGTCTGCCTTAAAAACAACCCCACAGGGCCCACGGTGCAGGTTCCCCACTGCATGCAGGGTAAGCTGCTGGTGTCCCTTCGGGGCCAGGCACCATCCGCCCGCTCTGCTCCCGGAACAGAAGGAGCTCTGTGCGGACAGCACGTCCACTGAGGCACCGGGGGAGGGTCCGAGGATGGAAACAGTCAAATCCCTTTTCAAATTCTTGAACTGAAAGCTCTTTTGGATTCGGGAAGATGGAAAATACCGCTCTGGAGCCAACACCCAAACCTGGAAGCCGCAGCGGAGTTCCTGCCTGCTGCAACCGCTGGGGCACCGCCCGGGGGATGCTCGGCAGCACCGGGGTCGTCAGCGGTGCTGGGCTAACGAGCTCGGGGTGGGCAGCCCATGGGGTGAGCGAGGCCTTTGGCAGGAGGAGCGTGGCCAGGGGCACGAGAGCAGAGCTGTGGAGCAGGCATAGGGCAGGAGGCGAACGGCAAAGCTGGTGCTGGGTGATCCCGGCGGGGATCCCGGCTCCAGCTGCCCACGAGCTGCTCAGTGCCTGCATGGGACTGCTGGCTAGCACGCGGTGCCTCTGAATTTCCAAAGAGCCAGGCCGGCTGCTGCCCTGGCTCCGCAGAGCGTCTGAAGGTGTGCAGCCTGTTAGATATCTGGCTGGCAACATAAGCCACTGTGTGGTTTGCGTGCAGCTTCTTTCTTTGTAGGATCTGCATTGCAGATGGCTGTTGCTCCACAAAATGCAAGCTTTCCTTGCACAGAGAGAATTCCAGAAGCCAAGGCGTGCGTTCCTTTGTACACTTCCAACCCAGTGATTATTTTATGAGGCTGCGTTTGTGTGGCAGTAAGCACGGCAGTATTGCAACAGGCCCCTGCTAGCATCGGAGCATGCTGCTGTCAGCGGGGAGCCCAGGCCCCGTTCGCTATTCCAGGCGCTTGCTTTTTAAAAGGAGAGCATTCGCTGACGCCTAGCAGATGGGGAGAGAGCAAGCATGCACGTTCAATGGCTCGGAGAGGATCTGGCACTGCCGTGAACGCTTCCTACTTTCCGGATCTGCTGATCTCTATTCCTGCAGCATTGCTGCAGTCAAGACTTCTCCCGTTGGTGTTGCCTGTTCCTAACTCTGGTTGTGCTGTCCCTGGTTAGGGAGGCAGCTTGTGCGATGGCTGGAGGTAGAACAGATGCCTCTTTGTGTACGGCTGCCATTCAGAGAACAGGGGCTGCCGTGAATGGGGAATCAAGATTGATTCATGAGCAAGAATAAAATCAAAATTGCTCTGATTAAATCTTCTGCCGTTTTTGCATCGCATCTTGTTCGGCTCTGGCATATGCTGCTTGTTGGGTAAGGAGTTTATGAAGATAAGTGTTAATTCCTCCAATGAAAGGAGCGAAGGCTTAAATGTCACATTAAAATGTATATGTATACTTAGGAAGGGAGGAAAAAAAAATTCCCTCTGCTGTTCTTTGCAGCGAGCCTTTCTTGGTAGAACCAGACTTGGTTTTCTCTTGCAATAGCAGTGCTTGAACACTTGTCCTGGAGATTGCTGAGCCTGTCGGTGGAAACCCGTGAGGGCAATCAGTCGAGTTTAACTCCTTGCCTGCAGGGGCACGGAACAAGAGCCCACATCCTCATCTGATGGAGGTGCTGAGGTCTCTCTCCATCCGTGTCCTGCAGAGGCCTCACCAGCGGCAGAGATCAGGCGTTTCAGCAGGGTGCTGAGGTGTTCCCCTGTGGCAGGCCAGCGTGCAGCTGCTTGGCTGCCTTCAGAGGGGGGCTTCCTCAGACGCCTCTTGCCCAACCCCTTGTTCTCAGACCTCTTGAAACAAGGGGAAAGCTGGCCCTGCTTGAGCACCTACCTTTGTTCCCTACCTGTGTTTTTAATAGCTGTCACTGAGGGAGCTGCAGGCTGTGTGGCCGGAGGGCAAGGATGCTCTCTGCGTGCCTGGGAGCGGCTGGGTGCTTCTGGTGCTCACCCTCTGCTTTGGAATACCATGCCAGAAAGGATGCCTTCAAGCTGCTTCGACCGGGAGGAAGGATATCTACTTCTTAACAGGAAAAACAGGAACAAAAGCACGACCTGCAGAGTTACTTCTCTCCAGCCCGGTGGCTGCCTGTGCTCAGTGAGGCTCACTCCGAGCTCCCTGCAGCAGCACGAGCAGAGCTGTGCTGGAGACAGGTCTGAGACGCTGCTGGGAGGGAGCGCTTCTGGCTCCCGAGGGCTTCCTGGCCCACGTTCCTCTTCATTTATGTCAACAATCAGGGACGTTCCTTTGTTTTTTGTACCTTGGCAGCTTGGTGAAGGGTTACATCAGGGATAAAGCCGGCCCGCTCCGTGCCTTAGCGGGGAGCGTGTCTTCCCAAAAACAGCCTGGCAGATGACACGCTGCAGTGACCTACTTTCAGGGGAAGCGCAGGAGTTGTAGGAGCCGTGTCCGGAGGCCTGCTCGCAGCTCTGGAACAGGAATGGCAGGGAGTTGCTCAAATGTGCTGCCGCTAACGCTTAGCACCCTCAGGGACCTGCAGAATGAGAGATTTGTCCAGGAATCCCCTGCGATTCTCAGGATTCTTTCTTTGTGAATATTTTGGATGCATACACCAGAGAAATCTTGCTGCATCCAGTCCCTGCCACAGGCTTCCCAAACCGAAATGAAATCCAAGGGTGGCCTGGTTCATAGCAGTGTGAAGCTGTGGTGCAAAATCCAGGACCAGATGCCCAAAGCAGCACCCCCTGTGTGTGCACCCCCTTGCCAGGGGCAGCACTGCTGCACAACCAACCCAGGGGCACGGGGGGCTTAGCAGGGACAGCCCCATGTCCTGGTGAATTGAAGCAGATTTGTGCCTGCTGCTTAAACCCAAACCCGCAGGTGGACGGCCTGAGTTTGGTGCCAGGAAGAACGTTTTTCTCTGGCAGAGGAGAAGGGAAAGCGCCGCAGGGCTGCTTGTTTGCTTGGGAAGGTGGTCGATGTGAAAACAGAACTGGGTTTCGTTGGAGTCCTGGAGACGTGGAGATGGAGGCCTGGAGAGGTTCTCGGTGCTCGCTTCTATGGAGAAGATGACTGCTGAAAAAGAAAAAAGCTGCTTCTGTTAGAAACACAGAAGTACACGTACGCCCAGGAGTGAGGGATTATTGGTGCTCGGCTCGAGGCCGGGGGGTGAAGGACATCTCCTGGGTCCTCACCAGAAAGCTGTGGCTGCAGAGCAGGGAGGGACGAGCAGCCTGGCCTCCTGCCTCCCAGAGAGCCAGCAAGCCAGAGCTGTGGGCACGCACATTCCTACCTCCTTCCTCATTAAATATCAAGTCAATCTGGTGTCATTAATGAGGAGATAATTACTTACCTAGGACTTTTCCTTCTCAGATAGCACCGCTGGGCTCTGTCAGAGCCCGGAGGCTTGTGTCTGTGCGGTGCCGGTGTGGCGCCTTGACAGGCCGAGGTGGCGCGGGCTGATTTCTTCTGAGCGTTTGCTGCTCTTGTTCTCAGGCGGTGCCTGCGCTGCGGCTTTGCTGGCAAATTAGCCCTAATTGCAGGGCTGCGGGGCTGGGCTGTGGTGTGTGAGCAGCGGGCACACCGAGGCCCAGCCCTTGAATGGAGAGGGATGGGTGGCAGCACATCCCTGGGGTTCTGGCCAAGCCCTGCCTCGCTCCTTGCCCTCCGTCCGTGTGTCAGTACCGAGCTGTCCGTGCCTCCTGGCCAGGGTTTCAGCCTGGTGTGTGTGTGGCAGAGCTGCTGCACCCCCCTGCTCGGCACGCTCAGAGGCTCGAGTCCTCCTATTGCTTCTCTGCTTCCCCGTCTTTGAAACCCGTTTTGTTTGAATGGGGTTGTATTCCTGCAGCCAGTAGTTAGAGAGAGCTCAGCGGGAATAACGTGACGGCTTCCACCAGAAAGGCTGCTGGTGAGCTGGTAGGATCTGGGCAGCACCAAACCAGGCTGTAGTGCCATTTGCACACTTGTGCGCACCCTTTTAGAAGGGGTCCTGCCTCGCCCTCCCCACAGAGCGGGGAACAAAGCTGTTGGCTGCAAAATCCAGCTTTGTTTCCTGGAAAAAAAAAGGTGTTGAAAACAGAAGCTGTGGAGTGCTTGAAGCGGAGGATGTGGGGAGGGAAGGCCGGACTCCTCGCCTGGCAGCTGCTGCTGTGCTGGAGGCTCGGGCTCTGCCCTCTCTGCCGGTAGGTCGCAGAGTGATGGCCTGCCATGGGTCCCGAGGAATGCGAGCTGGTGTTGCTAACGCTCACATGAAACAGCTCAAGTAGCAGAGAAAATGAAAAATGAGGACCTGCGGGTTAATCTCGAGACCAAACCCAGCACGTGTCAGTGGGGTTTCCTCTCCCAGGTCCGTCTGCGGTGCCACAGCTGGTCCCGAGGCGAAGGGAAGGTGCCGGGGTCTGTGCTTGGATGCCACAAAGCCGATTCTTTCCCTTCTGTTTTCAGATGGTACGTCCAAACAAAGCCCGATCAAAAGGGATGTTTGAGAAATCCCGATGTGCGAGCAGCGACAGCCAAGGAACGCGGGGCTGCTGAGGCGCGTTAGCTGCGTGGGGCTGGGGTGAGGTTGTGTGAGCAACCTCGGTGCTGATGCTGCTTCCTTTGGGCCTGGGCTTGCTGCTTGGTTATTCTGTTCACCTAACTTCTGCTGTGAAATGGGTCTTCCTTCCGTGGGAGCTCCCAGCCCTGGAGGAGCTACAGGGGAAGCTGATTTGCCGCTTAACACCCAAGTTGTGTGCGGGGAGGAGGGCAGTGGTGATGAGGGGATGAGGTTGGAGGTGTCTGTGCTTCTCCTGGGAAAGGCTGCTGGCCTTGGGTGGTGCTCCTGGTGGTGACAGGAGATGTACGTGGAGGGCAAAGTAGCTGCTGCTGCTTCTGGCTCTGCTCTGTGCCAGCATTTTGCACGGGAGCATCAGGTTTGGAGCGTGCTCGTGCATCGCTTCGGACGAGCAGAAGGGAGGATGGTGGGGCTGGGGCTGGCCTCATCCACCTCGTTTTCAAGCAGCGTGCCCGCTAAGGGAGCTCAGTCTGTGTCGTTTGCCCTCTCGTAAGGCGACCGTGACTTCTGGCTGCCTTTCTTCTGTGCCATGCGTGCAGGTCCCTTGCCTTAGTGCCGCGCTGGATGATCCTGGTCTGCTGGCTGTGCGTAGTCCAGGCTGTTGGAATCGCATCGAGTTTGTGGCTCTGTGGCTTGCAGCAGTATGTGCAGCGTGTGTTGGCAGATGACTTAAATACTTCTGAAAGGCTCTGTTTTTCTAGGTCATTCCTATATGAAGTCGATAAAACTGGCTCTGTTTCTGACCTGTGTGTCACTCCTGTACCCACAGCTCTTCACTCAAGGTGCCTTTTCACTGAAAAGCTGCCTTTTGAAAGCAGTTTTTAGAATCTATTTCAGGAGCCCTCTGTGCCCCGTGACTTCTTTTCCTGTAGCTCCACGCTGTGCTGCATTTCTTGAAAAGCCCAGGCTATAGTTACACCTCCCAGCCTCTCCAAAGAGCACCGAGGCGACGGAGAGCACGGCTGTGGCTGCTGCAAGAGCTCAGCGTGGCCCCAGCCCCACGCAGAGCCCAGGACCCATCCCTCTCACTGGACGTGCGCACCGTGCTCTGTGCCACCTGGCTGCATCTCTGCTGCTGGCAGAGGCTCCAGAAGTGAGACAGATGCAAGACAGAGGTTGCCCTTGGCTCGTGGTCCTCGTAAAAGGCGAGAGCAAATACCCGTCAGTGGGAGAGCGTGCAGATATATTTGGGGATGGCCCACGACAGATGCTTTGCGCGAGGGTGTTTGGACAAAGATCTTTAAAACGCTGGGAGGAACGAGGACATCTAAAGGCTAGGGGGAGTTGCAGGATTTAATGCAGAGCCCAGAGGCAGCAAGAAGCAGGGCGGCAGTGGGGAGAAAATCAGATGTGTAGGGGAAAACGGAGAGCTGGGGCTGGCTGCTCGGAGCTGGGCTCGCAGCAGGCTGCAGGAGGCCAGGAGCTGGCGTGAAGGCACATCTCCGTCTCCCGGCTGTGGTCATGCAGCGAGCTGGGAAGGTGATCTCCAGCAGGGTTAGGGCAGTGGTACGTCAGGCAATGGGAAACGTCAAGGCAGGGGTGGGAGGGGGTGTCAGAGGGGCGCTGCAGAGCATTAATCTGCTTATTTTTATTTATTTATGAATAGTTTCACTGGATGGTGCAATAAATGTCCCTGGTCTTACTGGTTGCAGCAGTAAGTTCTGTATGCTCCCCATCAGCTACGTTATCTTGGTAAAACTGCTACCCCGCTAAATTAACCAACACTTTATCCAGGTGTCGGGCACACTGTGTGAGCAATACGTGTGTATTCCGGTCAAGTAAATTAGAGCAATTAATTTGGGCAAAAGACGTGACGTATAGCTCATAGCCTCTTTGCGAGGAGGCCGTTGGGCAGCAGAGCTCCATGTAGGGTCTCGTGGAGCGTGATTTGAGCCTTTGGGCTCTGCTCAGGGGTACCAGGAGCAGCAGCAAGGGTGACTGGTGGAGCTGGAAACGTGGGGGGGAAGCCGTCGAGGGCAGCCGGGTGGGAAGGATGCGGGTGGGAGGGATGCAGAGTGCCCTCAGGACCAACCTGGGCGAAGGCTGTGGTGCTGGAGGGAGGCGACGCCAAGCGTGCCCGTCGGAGAGAAGGAAGGTGCCAAGGGAAACGGGGTCGGGTGTAAGAGATGAAGGTCTGCTTCGTGGTGCCAGGGGCATGGGGAAGGGGATGTGAAGGGCAACGGGATGGGATTTGGACGTGGGTTGTGCTCCCTCCTGTCCCTTCTCTCTGTGTGCTGCAGGACGGGGCTGCGCCGCACCGTCGCTGCTCCTCACGGGTGCTGCAGAGGTCTCTTGGGTTTGGGGCTCTTTTGGGCAGGAATTTGGAAGCTTAATGCAGCGTATTGTGCTGGGAGGCTTGCAGGCAAGCTCTCCATGGCAACTCGCCCTATACACAAAGCACCATATGGCTTTTTAGGAGGGGGAGGGAACGCATCGAGCAGGGAAGTCAACCTGTGCTGCTTGTTTTGTTCGGTTTTGCTCTCCAAGTGGAGCAGGGGGAGATGGAAACGTGGGGCGCTGTCCCCCGGGCATGGCTTCTGCTCAGCCAAGGAACCATCAGGGCCCTCTCGAAGGGTCTCTCCTTGCTCTCAGCAACGGAGCTTGCTGTGAAAACGAGCCCTGTGTGCGCACAGACCCCTCTGCAGGCTGCTCGCTCTGCAAACAGATGGAGCAACCAGCCTCCTGCTCGCCCCGCACCGAGAAACGCCCGAAGGGCACCAGCAGCGCTCGCTTTGGGCCAGAGCCGCGATGGGGACGGCTGATGGCAAGGAGCTGGTTGTGCCGCGGCTGCCCACGCTTTATACCTCTGCTTCCAGGGGGATCTGGAAGCTTTCACTTGACTGTGAATCCTCCCTTTTCAAGCCCCTTAAGAAGGAAGGAGCTGAATAAATATCTTTATCTGTGTCTGTAGGAAATCAGCTCTTCATGTGTCTAGTTTGAGGGGGAGGAGAAAAAATTGGCAGCGGGGTAAGCAGAAGGGAGCAGCCTGTGCCTGGCTCTGGAGGTGGCCGTGCCCTCCAGCAGCGCTGTTGTGCCGTCCCAGGAGCGGGCAGAGCACCCCTGGGTGAGTCCTGCTCCTTGGTGCTGCCGTGGCTTCGCAGCCCGCGGGTCCCTGTCCCCATCCCTGGGGGAGCTGTCGGCAGGGAGCCTCTCGCATCTGAGCAGAGGTAGGGATAATTAGTGGGAACGCTGGATGACGGGCTGTGGGGTGCTCTGACCAGGCGAAGGTAGCACAAGGCGACGTGAGGTTGGTGGAGCACGGCCCTCCTTGGTGCCTGGAGGAGGCCCTGGGCCCCACCACAGAAAGAAAGCTGTATGCATGCTCCTGCCTGTGTGGCCACACTGCCTGGCTCGTAGGCAACCTCCCGGCCTGGAAGGATGGCAGAAGGATGGACCCACCAGCCTGAAGGACGCAGAGTCTCCTCCCATTGTCTGCCTCCAGCAGCGGTGCACAAAAAGCCTCCGTGATCGCGGAGCCTCCCCGGGAGCGCCGGCATCACGACGCCCCTTGCCTGGCCAAGTCAGTTGATGTCAGACGAAGCCGGTGCCGCAGCGCTCGCAGCTCCGAGGCGTGTGGTTTGGAGCCCGCTGTTTATTTTGGGACTGCAGCCTCTGATCTCGATTTGGTCTTTCCAGGCTGTGATCTAGGTCGCGTGCTGGATCGGGCATTAGCTGTTGCTTGAGGGAGCGCGGGGAATTTGTGCGCGCTTCCTCCGTCGAAGGGCTCGGAGAAACGCCGACCCGCTCGGCTGCAGATGTGTTTGGGGGTGGGAGGAGTGAATTTTTTAAGAGATCTCCTTGAAAACCTCCTATTTTCCTGTCCTCCTGTGAGGATGGCTCCTGATGCGGCTGGTCACGGGAGGAGCAGGAGATGACAACAGCTTCGGTGCCGCCTGCCTTCTCTGCTGTTCCCATGGTAGTTGGCTGTCACACACAGAACTAATGCATTCCCTGCCCACAGCAGGATTAGAGCCTTCTGGGAGAAGAAGAAGGGGATGCGGGAAACAGAGATAGGGAAGAAACCAGGGAAAGAAACGGAGACCATGGCGGGGTGGGGACGAATCCAGGCGCTAGCCCCGTGGGAGCAGCGAAGGGCCTCGTAGGACCTCTGCCAGGAGCAGCCGCCCAAATTGCCTTCCCCCCTTCCTGGAGGTGGGGTGCCTGGAGGCAGGGATCCCTTCTGAATGCTGAAGGCACTGACGGGTGCAGGAGGAAATTCTTGTCCTTCTGCTGCCGTGTCTCCCAAAGCTGCCCTTCGTTCGTGGGTGCGGGTTTCCTTTCGGTGATTCTGTTTGTCTTTTCCTCCGCAGATCCCGACAGCCAGCTGTATGATATGGGATATACCCCCGAGGAGGAAGCCCCGGCCTGTCCTGATGAATTTGATGACTTTGTCACGTTTGAGGCAAGTACCGCTGCTGCTAACACCCGTGAACGTCGGCTTTGTGCCGCGTGAGGCTGGAGCACGCCGGGCTCGGTGGGTGGAGCAGCTCGCTGTGCTGCGGCTCGGGGATTTTAACGCTTGGTCGGGACGAAACCTTTCAGCTGTGGGTGACGGGGCCAGAGAATTTGCACCGAGCATTTGGTGCTGTTTCACCTAAAGGCGGTGTCCAAGCGAAAACCTGCTCGTTGCTAGCGCTGTCTGAGCTTGCAGAGTGCCAGGTTGCAGTGCCCTGGGTGCAGGAGGGGTGCCTGCTGTGGTTGCGTTTGTGTCCTTGCCGGAGCTGCTGCCGCTGCAGAACGTGAGCCCAGTTTTGGGATGAGCCGGTTGGGAGCCTGCTCCACAGCCTGGAGCAGGAGGTGCTGCAGGTGCCTTTGGAGCAGGGGCCTGCTGGCCCTCGGGTCCCCCGGAGGGACTGAATGGCTTCCTTCTGCTCGTCCTTCTTTAAGCTTTCCTCTGTGGGTTTTTGACTCTCATCCCGGTACCCTCGGTTTTATGTTTTTGTCGTGGAAATAGCGACTTGAAAAGGGCTCTTTGAGATTTGCATGCAAACGCACATCCTCGCTTTGCGTAGTCTGTAACCTGTTATCCCGGCCTTCATGATAAAGGGCTGAAGCTACTCGTTTGAGTTTCCTGACGATATATTTGGCACTGGGCAACTTCCTTTCCCCCTGTTCACGAGAAGCACGTGTCCATCGCTTGACATGTCTCAGAGCTGTCCCTGTGACACCCGCTGCCAGCAGCACGCGTCCCGGCCAGGCGCGGTTTCTGCAGAGCCGTTTGGCTGCCCGGGCTCAGCGCCTCGGGCTGACACCGCCACCCGGAGCGGGTCACTTGTTCCCTTGGCCTGAAGAGCTCGTGACCCTGCGTCCCTCCACCAGGAGGCTTTCCAGGAGAATGAGATTATTTTTCCATAGGCTGAACTGCTGTCGTTGTCTTCGTCTACGGCTTGTGCAAAAGGCGTAAAATAATTTTGTCCTTTTTTTTTTCTGGAGGGTAAGGAGAGTTACAGCTATCCAGCGATAGTGGGACAGAGAAGGGGGGCAGGAAGGTAGGGCAGGACATGGGTTTTCATATTCCTCCCTCTGTGATGTAAAAGGTCACAAATGTGTTTTATTTTGTTTGTTTTTTAACCACCGAGCTGAGCGCGGGGCAGTTTAGGGGCTGTGACGCCCTGAGTCGCAGTGCTGGTGCAGGCAAGGGCTTAGGTTTTTGCTCCTCAGACCTACGTCACGGGACGATCGCGCTGCGATTCAGAGCAGAGATGTTTTCTAAGGGCTAATTTAACACAGATGAGCTCCGTCAGTGCTGCAAGCTGCTCTGGGCAGGAATACCAACAAGCTGGGCGCGTGCCCCACCGGGACGGAGCGCTTCTGCCCCTGGGCCACTGATTCCTTGCAACGACAAGGTGAACCGAAGGAAAAAGGTGACGAATCCTGAAATCGCCTTTTCAGAAAGATGGCAGTGGATTATTCTACTGAAATCAGGGTAATCTCGAAAAGATCAGAGCTCTGTTGGTGCCTATGTTTAATATGCCGGGGAAGAATTACCCTTGTTGTCTTGGATACGTGGTTCGAAATACTCTCCAGCCTGCAAGGATTTCGTAGAGATTCAGCAAATGAGAACACGATCGAGAAATACCGCTCAGTGTTGCGAGTGTAAAAATAAATCGGTGTCTTGGGGTGCGTGGTTTTTTTGTTCTCATTTCGCTGAGCTCCCGACGTGCACTTTATTCCACTTGTCCTGCGGAGCCGTGCCCTGGGCAGCCTGAGCTGTGTCGGGGAGGGCGAGAGGAGCGGCGCAGGGCATCCTGCTGGGAGCAGCAAACGAGGGGATTTCATCACTGCGCATCGGAGCCCGGCGGGGCTGGCTCACCAGCAGGCTGGCTGGGTGCAGCAGGGAGCCCTGGAGATGGTGAGACAGCAACCAGAACAAACGGCAGCCACAGCAAACAGAGCAAGTGGCCTTCCCCAGGACACGTTCCGCCTTGCCTGGATCCACCTGGAAGAGAGGAGGGGGGGAAAAATCCTTCCGAAAGTGAAGGCGTTGCCTTTCCTCTGAACAAACCTCCCCCCGCACATCACCAAAAAGCATTGTCCATGGGAATGTCCCCGTTTCAGACCTGGGAAGCTGGTGTGCAGCGAGCGTGGGGCTCGAAAGCGTGCCTCTGCATGGGACCACCGGGCAGCCCGACAGCCTCTTGGCAGCCACCGCTTCTTCTCAGCCTCAGCACGAAGGCTTTTAGGCCACGGGTGAGACCCTCTTGCTTCGGAAGGGTGGCGGGGCTAGGGGCACAGCCAGCTTTTGGCCTTCTGTCACATCAGTGAACCTTCTAAAGGCGACCCGGAGGAGTGGTGCTGCGTGTGCTGCGCCAGGCGCTGCGAGTGGTTATTGTGTCTGGGGTCTCGGCTCTCGTCCCTCTTAGCCACGGAGAATCGCAGGGGCTCGAGTGCTTGGCTCTTCTGAGTGCCGAGGCCTTGACAGAGAGCTTCTCTCCTAAATGTTTGTTCAAACAAGCGTAAACAAGGGCTTTAAGCAGTCTAAGTGAAAATACCTTCCCTTTGTTGATAAGGTTGCTCCTCTCGGTGACTCATCCTCTCTTCTGGTGCTTGGTCGGGGAGGACTGAACATCTGCAGCAATCCCCGAGGATCCAGCACTGGTCTTTCAGCGAGTGTTTGCCCTGCAGAGGGAGGAGAGCCAACGCCTGCACGTTCAAGTAAGGGCAGAAAAGCCTCTTGCAGGAGACGAGGTCTGAGCTTTGCCGCTTCACACAGGAACTCAGCCCTGATGTGGTCAGCTCGGCGTGGAGAGGGCAGGGACGGAGAGTGAGAGGTGGTAGGCAAAAACCGATGTGGAGGAGAGTGTGGTGTTTTTATGCTGTATTTGGGTAAGGTTTGGTCTTTCTGGAGTTAGGGGAAGTCCCCAGCAGGGTCAGCACACGTGGGAGCAGAGCGTAAGCCCTGGGGCAGCGCAGAGGCAGGCAGCGGGAGCGAAGGAGCATGCACAGGGAGCCAGCTCCAGTCAGCAGGCACAGTACCTCTGTTAAATGGTTTCCAGAGAGGATATCTGGTCGTGTACCTCTGCTGAGACAGCGGCTCGGAGGGGATCAGAAATGCAGGAGCCTGGCTTCCTGCAGGCACGTGGCATTTTGCTCATCAAGTGGTGCCTGCAGGGGCTCCCTGCCATCCCTAGCTGCGCTGCCACGCGTGCCGAAGGAACCTCATCCCCTGCCTACCTGGCTCCGGAGCAGGGACAGCATCCCCTCGTGGGGCCACGTGCCTGCCGGCAGCCCCACGTAATGCCTCCCTGCCCGACCGTGGTGGCTGCAGGCAGCTCTCTGCTCCGGCAGGGAAATGAAATCCCAGCAGTTTGGCCACCCTGCCGAGCAGTGCAAAAGGACCTTGGAGTCCGTCCGTCCAGGCACCCAAGTCCTCGCTGGCTTTCCCCCAGGCTGCTGCAGCTTCGCTCTGACTAACCGCGAGGTGGGAGTTATCCTCACCTCCCTTGCTGGCTGGGCGGCATCGAGCTGTGCTGGTGATTCACTCCCGAGGTACCGGGGCTCCTTCGCAATGCCCTGCCGGGGGGAGAGGTGAATCTGGAGTTAGCTTTCTTGCTGCCTGCTGTGCCCTGCCCCGGGACAGAGCCCTCTGCCTGACCTGCCGTGTCTCCTGGGGGGGGCTGAGCCCGCTGGAGCGGCGCAGAGCGGGCAGGCTGGCTGTCCCAGCATCAGACGATAATAGCACGATTCTCCCAAAATGAAAGCAAACCACAAAAATTTGGTGTGCTGCCAGAGTTACCAGGCACGGAGATTTGTAACCTTAGGTGGGCTGGAGGAGAGGCAGAGCCGGTGCAAGGCTGTGCTCTGTAAAGGCTGGCCAGGAGCGCGATAAATAACACAAACGCCGATTTCAGCCATGGCAACTCGTGCTTCGGGCCAGCCCGATGGCAGGACGGCCCTTCTTGAGGTGTGCGAAGGGGGGCAGGAAACTGCGGAAGGTGAGGAGCGTCGAGGGAGGAGTGGGTCTGTGCACGGTGTGTGAGGCTGTGCGGGGCTGTGTGAGGCTGTGCACAGTGTGCAGGGTGTGCAGGGTGTGCAGGGCTGTTGCCATCTGCTGGGCAGTCGCTGGGGCTCCCCGTGGTAGCAGCGAGGAAGGATGCGTCGCGGCCACCAGAGGGGTGCTGTGCTTTCTCAGTTCAGCAGCGCTCAGCAGGCGTGCAGCGGCGCTCACCGGATACATGCACCCTGCAAGCCTTCTCCTCCGGCTTGTTCCCTTGGCTAAGCGTTCAGGAGCAACGCGTATGGCACAGCTGGAGTGGATCTGGGGAGGAAAGCAGTCCTCGGTGGGGTCCTGAGGTCCTTGGTGGGGTCCCACATCTAGTTTCGGGAGGGGATGCCCCTGGCTGTCGCAGCCTGCTCTCTGCAGGCACGGCACGCCGGCGGTTGCTGCAAACTGTTGCATCTGTTGAAGCTGGAATTTCTTTTCACGTGGAGTAATTGAACTGAATGCTCCTGGAAGGGTGTAAAAATCAGAAGGAGGCAATTTAAATCCACATTGCTGAATTTCTCCGGCTGCCTGGGGATTGGAGGCTGGTACGACTCGAACTGCACGGCGGTGGTGGAGGAGCTGTAGCTGAATCACAGCCTGCAAGAGCAGGTCACGGGCACATCGACCACCGCTCCTCTTGGCTTGTGCCTCGCAGTGGGCACGTGGAGGTGGTTGTGCCTCCTGTGGGCCTTCTGAGCACCCTTTCCTTACTGCAGGCTGCCCTGGGAGTTGTTTCCCTTCCACCAAGGCACAGAGCTGGCTGCAGACCTCAGGCAGCATTTGCAGGACGTGGCAGCTCAGCTCAGGCTTCCCCTTTTCCTACCAGTGCTTTTCCCATCTGGTAGGACCAGCCTCTGCGGGCTCCCGTGCACAGGGCTGGCCCAAAAACTCATCATGTCCGAACAGAAGGTGATCACCAAACCCTCTTCAAGTCAGTTGCTGGAATTAACATTGCTTTGGCCATAAGGAGCTGCTGCACTCAGAATCTCTTGGGTGGCTGGAACTGCAGTGAAACGCGGCGGATGCAGGTTTCTGTCTGCTCGTCCGTCCCCTCGGGGAGCACGCGGAGCCTCCCTGCCCCGCGAAGCAGCAGCAGCAAAGGCAGCTCCGGTCGTGCAGAGCTCTCGTGTTCACAGCAAACAAGCGAACAGCTGGCGTTATCTGCATGGATTAGGCACAGGAAACACGGCGATTGCTAAAACTGCTGGATCAAACTCCAAAATCTGGCTCTGCTGACAACCTTGTAAGAAGCAGCTTGAAAGTACCAAGGAGGCTGATGGATTATACGGACCTCAGCACCACTGAGTAAGGGATGAGAGGTGGGGAAATAGGGCACGAGTGTCTCTGGAGTAGGACTCTGTAGTTGAGGCATAATGTGAGAAATATCCTTGGTTGGAAGAGATCCTAGTCGTAGTGTTTGCCTTGTGCAAGATAAGCTGGAAGGAGTTTGGAAAACAAGGACCTTGAAGCTTTATCTTGAGCCGCGAGCGTGGCCGTGGGACCAAGACAGGCAGGAGCTGGGCTGCAGCTCGGGGCTCGGGGTGGCCAGGAGCACATCAGGCAGCTCCAGGAGGCAAAGTGTCTCAGTAAGAGTTCCTAAAGTAAAACTGGCAACGCTCGGTGCCTCCCCACGAACCTTGCCTTGTGGTGCAGCGGTGCTAGAAGGCCCCTGAGGTCCCACAGCACAAGCAGAGGAGCTGAGAAAGCAAAAGGGCTGTGACCCGCTCAGTTAAGAGGCAGATCTGGATGGAGCCAGGACAGGGGCTCTGGTTAAACCATAACTGTGCTGCTGCTGTGCTCGTTACCAGAAATCCCTGCCTCTTTCACGCTGAGCACAGAGGGTCGCCTGGTTATCGAGCAAGACGTTTCCTGCTGGTGTTGCCGGAGCAGAAGGTCCTGCCTGGGGCACCGTGCTGCAGGAAGGATGTGTCCCAGAGGAGAGCAAGAATAGCCCAGAGAAAATGAGAAAATGTGATTTGTGAAGGTAATGGGAAGAAATGCTCATTTATGCTGGCTCCCGTGACCGAGGGGAGACCAAAGTTCAATTATGGGAAGTTTCTGCAGAGGGAAGGAGCGGAGTTTTTGGTATCTCATGCACAATGCAAGAGAGGGTGTAGCCGAGGTGGGGAGGGTTAGGTTAGACACCAGGGAGCGACTTTCTGATCAGCAGCAAAGCTGGGATCCGTTGCTTGGAGCGGGGGGAGAGGTAGGACCTTTGGATGGAGGTTTGGGGGACTTGTCAGATAAACTGTGGTGGAAGTGGTGAGCTGTGCCCCTGATCTGGAGCAGGACAGCGAACCAGGATGGGCTGAGCTCCTTGTTCTGTGCTTTAGGAGCAGAGCGCAGGTCCCACAGAAGAGTCAGGTCCTGCAGGCCTGGTGCCATTGTGCCTGTTGTGGACATTTGGCTGAAGGAGCTCGTGTTGGTGCTCTCCTTGGTCAGGGTATCATTGCTGTGAGGGAGGGGGCAAGCTCTGGGTGCGTCGTGGCGGGGTTCATGAAGGAGTGGCAGCGTGCAGCTGAGATGTTCCTGTCCCCGAGTGCTGGCTCAGGGAGCAGTCTGCAGAAAAAGGACTTGGAGAGGCAGCTAAAATGAAGAGATGGAGAAATCAGGCCCCGTTGGGATCCCAGGTGCGGATATACACAGAACAACCTAAACCTCCAGGTTCAAGGGATGGGGACTTTGTCCCTATGCTGGTGGCTGCCTTGGGGACAGGAGGGTCCCGGGGACCCGGAGCGCTTCCTCGGGTCGCACCGTGGTGGTGGCTCCGCTGTTTGCAGAAGCAGCAGCTTGGGTGGGGGCAATGTGGAGCTCGGGGCAGCGTGTTTGTAGCTGGGTATCCCTGCTGAGCCAAGCAGCAGCCCTTTGGGGTGGCAGTCGCCCACCCCACCCGTCCCGCATCGCTCTCTGAGTCACTGCGGCGATCAGTTATCAGCAGCAAAGCGCTCCTGGTCTCTGGAGTGAGCAAGGCGGGCGTTATTTACTTTTCTATTTGTTATTATAAGGAAGGAGATGGTTATTCAATGTTTAAATATTCACCAGAAACACCAGGAAAGATGAGATAAGCCTGGGAAGCCTCTGTAGCAAGAATGGCCCTCCTCGAAATTAACCTTCTTAATTGGAGATAGGTTTACAAAGAAAGCACGCGCACCTGGAGCGGGGCTGGCCGTCGCGTGGGGCGTGCTTTTATTTTGGTATTCGCGTAGCTCGGATGGCTGCAGTCACACGGCAGGGGAGTGTGCATTAGCTCACATATTGTTATCGCGGGGGCTGGAAGGTCAGGAACAAAAGGCACTCTGTTCCGCGACCTGCGCTCCGTTGGTGAACCTCGCGCCGAGCCTTTCCGGGACTTTGCTTCCCTCCTCCTGCCCAGCAGGAGCTGGATTCGACGTGGGCAAAGAGGCAATGTGTCCGCAGGTGAGTGTTGTGAACTAGCACGATATAAGGAGGGAGCTGGGGTCCTGGAGGAGGCAGATCTCCGTCCTGGGGACCGCTCCGAGCCCTGGCATCGCTGGGAAGGGGCAGGCTGTGTCTGCATAACTGCAGTCCGACCGGGGAGCTGGGATGGGAAGGATGGCGGCTGCAGGCTTTCTGGGCACAGAGGATGTGCCAGATCTTGTAATTTTTTGTTTGTTTGTTTGTTTGTTTCCTGGTGAGTGTTCTCTTGCCCAGCCTGAGGGCTGGCATTGAGTGCAGGAGCCTCAAAACCTTGCAGGCAGCTTTTCAGGTGGCCCCAGACCCTCCTTCTGCTGGCGCTCGGGTCAACCTGAATTTGGGGCTGTGCCAGGCCGGGTGGGTCGTTGTCTCTGCCCTGAGCTCAGTGAGGACCCTCTGGCTTCTCCAAAAAATGGGTATTGCCCAAATAAGCTGGAAGAGGCAAATACTGGGGCTGAGTGGTTGGTGCCTTGCTGCTGGTGACGGTCCCTGGTGTGGGGTTATTTGGTGGGTGACAGGTTCCTGCTGGCCTGTGGCCAGTGCACAGGGCTGAACTGACATGAGGCGTTTCAGCGTGGACATCCAGCACAACTTGCCTCCTCTCTCCCCTTTACATCAGTGTAAAGCCAATTTAAACACATTGTGTGACTGGGCAGGTGCCTGTCCCCAGTACCGTGAGCTGGGCTGGGCTCACTGTCACCGGCCAGGCCACCCCTGGGGGGCAGGACGCAGCACCAAGCAACTGGGGGCTCTTTTTTGGTGGTCTCCTTCCCCTGGCCCCAGGTCTGTGGCTCCGGACAGAGTTCCCAGCTCAGGGGCTGTGGTCACAGCATGGGAGCAGCACGGGGTGTCCTTGGAGGGTGCTGTGTGCCACCCATCCCTCTCCCCCGCCTGTCCCTCAGAGCTGGCGTGAATCACAAGTACTCTCACTCTTGCTGGGAAAACAGAGTTGTTTTTCCTTTTCCTCTCCCCCCGAGCTTCCCAGTTGCCGTGGCCAAGGCCAGCGGCGCTGCAGCATGGTGAGGCTGCCGACAGGGACCGGCTGCTGCCCCACTTGTGGGCTTTGCTTGTACCTCGGGTTAAGTTGTCCGTCATGGATCAGAGCTGCCAAACAAATGCTCCCTCGAGCCTGGGGTGTGCAGTGTTTTTTCCCAACAGACGTGCTTGGAAATACAGAAGCACACCTGAGCGCGTGCTGCTGCTCCGCTCCCTGCCTGGTAAAGCTCTTCACAAGGGCTGCCAGCCCCGGAGCCCTCCTGAGCCCGATCCTCCAGCCAGCAAAACATCCTACAAAGCTGGCAGGCGCCCTGAAGTCGGCACAGAAGCAGGAAGCTTTGCATGCCCAGCTTCGGTGTTGGCCTCCGTGGTGTGGCAGGGCCCGTCCCTGCGGCCGCCTGGCGCTGGCTCTGAGGGCGGTGGCCGCATCTCATCACCTCAGGCCTCTCTCGGGCTGCCTTCCCCATGCCATCTTTGTTGACTACCACACCAGGCACGTCAGTGGTGACGGGGCTTTATGGTCCCTTAACGTGTCCCTGCCCATCCCGTGCGGGTGACTAACAAAATGGCCGCAGACGGGGCTTGAGCCTCGCGTGGGCGTGAGGCCGCCGGCTGCCGCGCCAGGGCACAAACCGTGGTCAAACCACAGTTTCAGTTCAGGATGGGGCCAGGTGTCCTGATTTTAAGGTCTGAGGTTTACCTGAAGCATCTCAGAGGGTGTTTTATTTGATTAAAAACAAAAATAGGCCGCGGCTGGTGGCACCAGGCTGTTGTGAGCGTGCAGTGGGGATGCTCATGCCGAGGGTGCTTGCAGCCCCACGGATGTGTTTGCCAAGTGGGCATTGACCTGCTATGTTGTGATTTTTTTTTTTTTAACTCTGAAAAAAGTGCTTACTTTCTGCCTGTGAACAGAAAAGCAAGCTTGGCTGGAGGAGGGAGATATGGCAGTGGGAATTAAGGGGTCAGCGTACAAATCAGCTGTTCACGAGGCCATAAAAAGAGCTCTGAGATCGGCGGCTGCACCTTTGCCCAGGGCATAGGGTTTTGGTTTTGCTTTGCTTCGCTTTATCAAGCATTCTGTAATATCTTCCCCTAGTCTGCTTGTTTGCCTATCTCCTTCTGGCATCTTTTCTTGAGGTTTAGTTACTTAATCTGTGATGAACTATAAAGCAAAGTTCTCCACGCTCGTGCTCAGGAGGAGAACTTTGTTTAAAGTTTCACCTGTCTCATAACTCATTGACCGCACGGGTTTAACTTTAATAAGGCTCTTGCATTTGAAATTGAAAAAGCATTAAAAGAGAATAATCGAGGTCCAGCATGCTGATGTCCTGCCATTACCTACAATGTGTTGGAGGGAGGTGCAGGGCATCGTGAGTTTGGCAGAAATGGGGACATCTCTCCTGTCGCCTGGGTTGTGGTCCCCAGCACGGCTGGCCAAAGGACACCCACAAACTGGCAAATCCCCCCTCCTTAAAGATTGAATCTTTAAGTATAGAGTAGAGGTGGTGTTTTGTTTGATTTTTTTTTTTTTTTTAATCTGTAAGAAAAAATAATATTACCTCGATTTTCTAAAATACCATTTGAGGACCCACTATTTCCAGGAAAATGCAGGAGCGAGGTAGCAGTCTGTATTCTCCTAAAATTGCTTTAATAAGACAAAAACAAACTTCAGCCTTGTTTCTTTCGGCCCTGTGAGCGGTGGCAGCGCACAGCAGGGCTGTAGAACAGGCACAGGTTGTGCTGGGGTTGCTCTGGTTGTTCCTCGAGGTGCTCCTGGACCGCGGCCCTCGCTTTGCCCCTGCCTAGCCATGCGTGATCGAAGCCGCAGCGACTTCTGTCCTGGTCTCTTCTGGTTTCTGTATGCACGCCACATGGGATGTGGCAGGGCAAAACACGTTCTCCTTTGCTAAATACAGGGAATGTTTGCAGATGGTGTTCCAGGTCGTCTTTTAAAGAACAAAATTGCTGCACATCCACGGTGTGGCTGGAGGAAGACAGGGTCTGCGCTGTCCTGGTGGCTACCTCTGGCTCCCTCAGGGCTGCCCCCTCATCGGCCAGTCAGCACCATTTTTTCCTGTCGATAAGATTTTTGAAGCAAATTGGTAGATAAATCATTTGATTTAAGGGCATTGGGATGTTCTGATGTGCTGAGCTGTTCGGCTCCCTGTTAGGCTTTGTGTTGGGAGGCCAGCGACTGTAACCTCCAGAGGGTGGGTTTTTAATCAGCGTGTGGGTTGGGGGGTTGTTTTGTTTCCGTGTTTTTTGTTTGTTTGTTTGTTTGTTTGTTTTGCAATAGTTATCTTTATTTTGTTCTTGAATACACTTGAATGTATGTCTGAATTTAAACCTTTCCAGCAGGAAGGTTTTTGTTCTTTTGTTTATTTTTATTTTTTAAAAAACAAGAGTTTACTTTGGAGTCCGCAAGCAAAGTTATTTCCAATTTGGCTTTAAATCTGTTTCAAGCAGGCAAAAAGCAGCCCTTTGAAGCAGGCAGGTAGATGTGCAGATGCTGGTGGCTGCTCTCCTCCCTTGGGCCCTCTCGGCTGCCTCGGGTTCCCATTGCTCCATGCACAGCAGAGCCGCACGAAGCATCAGTGTGAGCTGAGGATGGCTTTTGTCCCCCCGAACAGTGTCACAACACGGCATTGTCCCACATGCCGAAGCCCGACCTGTCCTAAACTTGGTCTACACTGCAAATCGTTTTTGTTTTCACGTGGGAGGCAGGTGAAGCCACTGCCTCCCCTGTTGGTGAAGGTGCTCGCTGCAGCAGCCTCTGCCGGCTGGTGGAGTTTGCTGGGCTGGCCCCGTCTTCTGCAGGTGGCGACTTTGGACTCCGGTTCTGTAAAGTTTTCTGTCATGTTTAACCTGGGGGTGGTGGCCGCAAGAGGCCGTTTGTCTTGTCTGTGCAGAGCTGGCACAAACCGGTGCCTCTCTGCCAGCAGGGCTGGCCGGCATGGAGCGGGTGGCTCGAGCACGAGCTTCCCTTCTCCCGGCACGTCTGCATGGTGTCTGCCCAGCTGCTGGCCTTCCGTGGTGCGGGGCTCTGAGAAATGTCACAGAATCACAGAATATCCGAGTTGGAAGGGACCCACGAGGCTCATCGAGTCCAACTCCCGGGTCCCCAAAGGACCACCCAAAAGATGTCATTTGCTTGGACGCGTTTGCACAAAGCCCTGGTTGCTGCCGTGTGCGCCTCTCTGGCGGAGGAAGAGGAGTTTGCTTGGGCATCAGTGCCTGCCTCCAACGTGCTGCTGCTTTGCTGCAGGGGGAGGCCTCCAAGAGCAGAGCAGGTCTGGTCCAGCCGGGTGGCCGACGGGCTTCCATCAGCCTGCTTCCCTCCTGAGGTCACCCCTGGTGACAGGGGACCAGCTGAAGCTCCGTGCCCCAACTGACAGATCCCAGAGGCACAACTGAGTTAATTTGTTCTGAAACCACCCGGGGAAATCCCCGAAGTGCTGGGCCACCAGCCCTCACTGTCTCCCTCGTGGCCCCACGGCTCCGTTCTGCACGTGTGGGTGCGGGAGGCTCAGCACCACCCGTGCTCGAGGAGGAGCAGCCTGTCCTCGTGCCGAGGCTGGGAAAACCCAGCCCTGCGTGCTCGTGCTTTGGGCTCCTGAAAACCAAGCACTGCACCTTCCCCGGAGCCTGCTGGCTCGCTGCAGGTAGTGGAGATGTGGCGCAAAGTATTCCAGGTGCAGTCCCAAAAAAGCACATCCTGAAGATGCAGACTGCTGGCGCAGGCCTTGCGAATCAGAGGCTGTAGTAAAGGTTTATGAAGCTGCTGAGTTTTCTGTTGGGGGATGGAAGGTGCCTTCGTATTACCGGCGGGGTGGAAAAAGTGCTCTAAGGGCTGACTGGTGGTTTCGAATGGTGGTTTAATGGGGGGAATTCAAACTGATAACGTGTCTTTGTGCCAGTGGGGTGGGTGAAAGGAACGGTGATGGGAGCTGCTGAGGGAGCAGCAGGTAATCCCTCTGGGACTCCATAAACCCATACAAAATCTCTCTCAGAGTCCCAACAGCCAAGGCATGGGGTGGCTCAGCAAGGCAGAGCACCCGGGGATGGCATACGGCTCGTGCTGCAGAATTGCTGTCCCATATGGGCTTTGTCCTGCTCTGCAACACAACCGCATGACTCTAACACCTTACGGGGCTGCTTTTTCCCTCTTGTGTCTTGTAACAGGCAAATGAGGTGACCGACAGCGCGTACATGGGCTCGGAGAGCACGTACAGCGAGTGCGAAACCTTCACGGATGAGGACACCAGCACGCTGGTGCACCACGAGATGCACGACGAGGTGGAGACGGACAGCGCCATCGATTCCACTGTGCACTCGGAGTTCACCGACCCCATCGAGGAGCCGGAGCATGGGTCAGCTGGGGGGTGCCAGGGGGCTGTGGGGCTGGAGGGGGGACAGACCGGGAGAGGACACGGGCTGGGGGAGATGCAGCCCGAGGATTTAATCGAGTGGGCTGAGTCTGCCTTGCTAAAACTGCTTGGCTTGTTCGTAGTGTTTGCCACTTCACCGAGACCGAAATAGCTCTTCTTTAAGCATAATAATGAGGCTGCGCCATGTGTAGGCTGTTTTGGAGCGTGGCCTGGCAATCTCTTTGAGCTAATCTTTGCTTGCCTTGGGAGAACTTCTGTACCCTCATTAGCATCTTTAACTTCTAAAATAAGTTCTCCGAACACCTGAAATACCTGCAGTTTTTAATCTATCGCTGAAGCCAGAAACGTAACGTGTAATTTTCAAGTCAGGAGGGGAACTCGCTGTACTCTTGTTTTTCCTAAACACGCGCGTGCCCTTTGATGTGCAGCCACCTCCTGTAATAACTAGTTTGAAACTTGTGCCCCGAGCACAGGAGCGTGAGCTGGAAGCTGCTTCCCCGTCTGAACTGCTGCTGGCGAAACTGCTCCCGGGCCCCCTCGCTTCCCAGATTTTGCAGGGAAAGTTGTTTTGGGGGTGAAACCAGGATGCTGGGAGGGCAGGAGAGGAGAGAATAACTCTGTTATCAGCGGCCTGAGAGCTCCGGTCTGCGCTGAAACTTCTGGAGCTGCTGTCACTTGAGGTCTGCTAACACCTGTGGGGTTTTTTGACCAAAAGTGTGACATGCAGGCTCGGTGCTGTGGCGAGTACTCACAGCTCCCTGTGCTTTTAGAAAGCAGCGGGCTCCCTGGGAGCCCCAAAAGCACATCTGGGGACACGCGAGCAGGCGGTGCTGCTGGGCGCTGGGGCAGAAAGGGTGCTGGCTGGCAGAGGTGCTGCGGATCAGAGGAGAAAGGGGATTAGCCGGCCACGCGCTCCTCGCCCGAGCGGCACTTATACCGGGACGTTAAGCGGGTTCTGAGCCCCTGGCCACGAGCAGCGTGTCCCCGGAGGGGCCATGGCAGCCTGCGTGCGCTCCCGTCCTCTTGGGAAACTGCCGTGCCTCGGATTCACCTGCCTGTAGGTACAAAACGCGGTGCTGAGGGATTTTTTTGAGATTAGGTTGTTGTTGAGGTTTCCCTGACCTCGGGTTGTCCTCTGGGTGCTCTAAGCAAGTGGTGTCTCTTGCCAGGTGTCTTCGGTGTGGGCAGACTCCAGGTACCCAAAGGTTCAAGGCAAAAGTGTATTGGAATTTTTTGGACTTCTGGTTTAAATACTGGAAGGCTGGAGACTGAAAACTTGGGGATCTGATCCCAGGCTGCTGAGGGCTGGATTTGGTGCCATCAGACCCGCAGCAGGACAGCAGCTGACATCTGCGGTGCCCTGAGCTCTTCCAGGAGAAGTCAGTGAGCACAATCCAGCGGCTGTTCAAGCTCAACACGCGTGAGACGGTTGGAGTGGTTCTTTAGGTTGTGTGTGGTAAAGATTGGCGGGGCTCTGGATCTTGAAACTGCTGTGGTGGATCCTGTAGGTGTGCACCAACTCCCCGCGCTAGGGCCTGAGGCAGCGCTGGCTGAGGGCTCCCAGGTGCCTGATCAGATCTGCTGCAAGGTGCTCGTCAAACCACAGCCCCTGCTTAGGGAGCTGGGCTTGGCTTGTGCTCGTGAGTTAAAAAATGATCATAAAATTT
Source organism: Nettapus auritus (assembly GCA_011076525.1). Lineage (NCBI taxonomy): Eukaryota > Metazoa > Chordata > Aves > Anseriformes > Anatidae > Nettapus > Nettapus auritus. The sequence continues at coordinate 12,003,453 of CM021778.1, forward strand.
TAAAAAATCCCCACTACTTTCTATTCCTGGAGCGGTTTCTGATGCTTTCTGGGTGTGCTGCTGCCACATCCGACTCCCTGGTGGGGGAGTGGGCTCCGTGAGGGCACGAGGAAGGCAAGCAGAGGCTCACCAGCTGGGCTGGTCTTGTCTGTGGTTAAAGGGAGATCTGCTGCTGTTCTGGCTGGAGGGGTGACATGTTTTTGTTAGCAGGATAAGGGCAAATCCTTCAGATGTTGCAGCCTTTTGTCGTAAATGGCTTATCAGTAATTGTTTTTTTTATTTGTTTTGGTACAATGATCTGTTCAATGTCCCCCATGTCTCTTTTCCCCCTCCAAGTGGATGAAGATGGGGGTCTAGCCTGAAATATCAGCTTTTATAATCAAGCTTTTTTCCCCTTAGCATTGAATTTTAGGGAGGTGAGTGGTGCTAGTCCCCCCAGAGCACGTCCCGGTGGGGCGCAGACATGCGGGCTGCTTTCAGGCTTGGTTCTCAGAAATCCCCTCCACGTTTTCCCCCAGACTTCCCTTTAAAACCTCTGCGGTCCTGGGCAGGAAATTCCAGATTGCTGGTGCATACTGCCGTGGTGGGCTGAACGGATGTAGCACTGCCCACCTGCAAAGATACTGCCAGAAGTGGTGACTCCTGTGCCCAGCAGCGTCCCCTCCGAAGCGAGGGACATCCCCGGGCCCATGCTGGGCGTGTTTCAGCTGGGTGCAGCAGGGCCCTCTGGATCCGATGCTACAAACACATTAAAAAAGCCCTACAAATTGCCACGAGTGCATGCAGGGGCTGAGTTAAGGTCCCTTGCCTCGCCGGGAGGTCTCTTGGCGTGGGTTCAGCAGCGGCCCATAAACCCCTGGGGTTTGTGTCACTGGGGGCTGCAGCACCGAACCCCACACCGTGCTCTCGGTAGGATTACACAGCACGGGGCGTGCGTGAGCCTGGTGTGCAGGCTGACCGTGTAACTCAGAGCATGTTTAGCACAGGCTCAGGACACACTGGGGTTTGTCTCTGCCGTGCGTTCGGTTGCACCTGTGCTGTGCCAGGGCTGGCCACCGGCCTCGGGGTCTGTCCTGCGTGTCTGGCGATCCCAGGAGCTGCCTTGCATGAAAAAATAAAGGTTTGCTATGAAAATACATGCTGCAAACTTCCTGGGGGTGCCTGGGCTGCCCCTTCGGCCCTGTTCAAGGCCCAGTAAGGCAGAAGTGGCTGCGTTTACTGAAACGGGAGACGTGACTTGGGAAGCAGATGTATGGAAAGGCTGCTGCAGTGGTCACCCCGTAACATCTTTGTCTGTCCCCACAGATCCCATCCGCACGACCTGCCCCTGGGCTCGGACCTCAGCCACTCCATCGTTACGGTCATTAGCGGAGAGGAGCACTTCGAGGATTATGGAGAAGGGAATGAAGCAGATTTGTTCTCGGACAGCTTGTGTAACGGGGAAAGCAGCTTTAACAGCTCCTCGTTCCTCTCTCCCAGGTAATGCTCAGTGCAGCACTCGCAGTGCTTTAACCGGGTTCGCTGGCTTAGTGTCCTCGCTCAGGCTCTGTGTGTGTGAGTTTGGGGTTGCTGCAAGAGGGGGTTCCTGGCAAAGTTAGGATACAATGGGGTAACCAGCTCGGAAGTGGAAGATGAATTGCCTCCTTCAGGCTTTGATTTTCCTGAACAGTTCCCGTCCTCCCATCCAGAGGTGCCATGTCCAGCAGCAGTTGGAAGAGCTCTCTGAGTTTCGGAGTCTGGGACAACGCCACGTTCCCTCTACTGGGGATGTGGCTCCTCGCACAGCACTCTGCTAGAGAAAACTGCCGTGGAGTCTTATCCCTGATCCTGCTGGATAGGTTTTTTTTTTTCTTTCTTTCTTTCTGCTGCACATGCATTTTTGGCTTTGATAGGATGCTTGGTTGGATTTGCGCAAGCAGCTGCAGCCTCCCTCCTCTAGGCAGCCTGAAGGATTCATGGGGCAGGAAGGAGGCCTGAGTGTTTTCTTGCACTCCTTGTTAGGGTCTGAAACCAGGCAAATGTTGGTTTTCCAGCCCGTGCACAGTGGACTGAGGATGACAATACAAACCGGTCAATCTTTATTTTTTAAGAAAAAAAAGCAAAAGCCGGAATGGTCACGCACACCTGCAGCCCCTGTGACGACAGGTGACCTGGGGACATGCTCCTCCACCAGGCAGCGCAAGTCTGCGCGGGGCAGGACTGCTCCCTGCCTGCCACACGCTCACGTTGAAGACCAGAAGACGCTTTTTTTCCTTTGGGGTGACTTTCCACAGCAGTACAAACCTGTCACAACTTTTTTTTTCACCTGTTTACTTGCTTTCTACAAGATTCCTAAAGGCCTTTGTAGAGCTTGGGCAATTCTGCTTGCGCAGGGCTGAAAGGGAAGAACTGCTGTCAGATCTACACACGGACATTTTGCTGCAAGTCAGGGCTGACTTTTTTTTCTTTTTGCTGGTTCAGCAGCAGTTTCGAAGATGTTACCCAAACCTGCAATAGGAGGTGTTGCTGTAAAGCATGGCTGACCCGTTATTTTGGGAAAACGGTGCTCTTGGTGAGCTGGGATACCCTGCCAGGGAAGCGACACGTCACTCATCCGTGTTTGGCTGCTTTTTGCCCTGTGCAGAAGGAGATGCTGGTCACAACTGTCCGTGCTGCTGCTGCAGCATAAAAAGTGCTCTTGGATAAAAACCAGCCTTGGTGTTTGAATTTCTCCTTGAGTGTAAGCCTAGTCCAAAAGCCTCCTGGCAATGAAATTCTCAACTAACATAGCTTTGCAATCCGCTAATTTTTTTTTCTTTAATACCAGTCCTGAGCTCCCAGGTTACCTTTGCTCACAGTGCCCGGCTCTTGCTCTCTCAGGGCGCTCCCTTCCCCGTGCTGCTCTCTCTTCGGGTCCTGCCTCTGCAGCATCTCTCCTCTGCTGGGAGAGGTTCAGCGGGCGCGTGGCCCCCCAGCTCTCGGTGGCTTTGCTGCAGGCCCGCTGCTGGGAAGGCAGATTGCAGACAAAACCTCAGGGATAAAGAACACGATTCTGTTGGAAGCAGAGCGTTTCTGCGTGCCTTTCAGGTCTAGCCTTCACCTGGGATTATCGCTGTGTGCAAGAAGATCCTTAGCTGGTGTTTCTCTAAGCACGTGCTGTTTTTCTGAACAAAGCCTTGCCTCCCCAATGCCTTTACACGCGGCGAAACCTTAAAAGAACTACAGGGTGTCACTGGCTTAGATGAGCCTTTTTTTGCTGAGGTTTGAATAGGAGGAACAGCATCTCTTGTAAGCGGTCACGCCGCCACACACCACTTCCATGTTACCAGAGCCTCTGAACAGGAATGACGTTGACAAATTTTCCTGCTGCAGCTCCAGACCTTCACAAGAGGATTGACACAAACCAAGAGCCTCTGGGGAACGCTGTGGGGTATTGCATTTTCCTGCTTAGTCCCGGTGTGCGTGTTTCTGATCCCTGCTCCTGGGTTGCCACCTCTTTCTTGGTGCCTTCAGCTGGTAGGAGCGAGGTCTCCCTGCCACACTCAGTGAGAGAAGTACGGCGCCTGGAAGTACAAGCTCCTCGCGTGCCGACGTGCCTTAAGTGCTGGACGAGCTGCTGAAGGCAAACGTTACCCCACGAGGTGGAGGAAGGAGGCAGCAGGGCTGCAGGGTGTGGTGCAGGGGGTGGCAGCTCGCCACCAGCGGGAGGTGGGGACGCCCCGAGGTGTGGTGCGGTTTAGCTCTCACCCACTCAGCTGGCAAGGAACCAGCGCAGCCGGGGGCCAGGTATACCTTCACACAGCGAATACCTGCGGATTCTCCTACAGCTCCTTGTCTGGTTGTTTTCCCCACCTTGAGCAGTGCCTGTTAGAGCTGAGTTTGCACACCAGTCCTGCTCACCGGCGGCTCGTTCCCAGGACGGGTCGGGTCCCAGAGAAGGGCACGTCGCTTCCTCCAGGTACCGCAGGGCTGCTGCCAGCTTCTGCCCCCTGCAAAGCAACTGAAATGACTGCTGGTGGATAAAGACTTTCTTGAGACCGAACCTGCCCTAGAGGTTAGGGGGATGTTCTTCAACGTTTTTGCAGGAATGAGCAATGCAGCACGCGCTGCGGTCCACTTGCCTGATCTGAGAGGGCTCGGAAACACTGCACGGATGGCACAAACTCAGAGACCTGATCCCAAAGGGGATGCTGACCCCCACCACCCCCAGGAAAAGTCCCTGAGAGGCTATGCAAAGGTGCTGGGGGGAACACCCCTCCTGGGAGGCCTCAGCATCTCCCGGGCCAGGACTTGCCAGTGTGGGTCTGCACCACGGGGCTGACTAGTCCTTTCCAGATATCTTTTGTTTTTAAGCTTGCTTGTGTTTGCTCACACCTTTACCTGTCTTTCCTATTGAACTGCTTTGTTTTTTCACTATTAACCTTGCTCTGATTAAAGTCTGTGGCTTCCAGAAGCGTGTTTTCCCGCAGAAAGGATTTGTGGCGTGCATTTGGCCCCAAAGCAAGACGAACTCCACGCTGTTCAGAATCCCTTGGCCCTCTCCTGCCCGAGCTGTGCCAGGTGGGGAAGAGGCTCCCCGCTTTGCCAGGTGTCGGTGGTGCCTCCGCAGCTCGCTGTCCATGTGAGCAGCTGAAAATGAAAAGCTGACCGGGCCCGTTAGCTCCAAAGGCAATTAGTCCTGGAGGCCTTCGTGTCCCCTCACCAAATTCCAAGGCAAAGCTGCTGCCCCTGCACTTGGCTTTGCAGGAGACAGGGCTGATTCGCAACCACCTTTTTATGAGCTTAGCTTCAAGGGGGAAGCTCCTTGAAGTGAAAATCTGACCCCGGTGTGCGTTACCCTCAGTGTGGGTCCGCAGCAGCACAGCCGCTCTATTTTTAGGTGGTCCTGTTGGAAAGCGGTGTGACCGACCCAAGGACTTGGCTCCTGGTCTTGGCACCGCGTGTGAGCCCAGTCTGCATTTCACGGGGCAAACCAGGATGATTGCAGGGCCTCTTGAGACAGATTGCTTGGAAAATTGTGATGGAAAATGGACTTTGTAGTCCTGCAGGCTTGTGTAAAGCACGCACCTGGCGTTCCCAGGACCCAGCTAGAGCAGGCTGGCACAGCGTTTGGAAACTGGCCAGGCTCAGCTGCCATCCGCCTCCCTTTACGTTGGGATGAGGACGGTGGTGGAGCTGCTGCTAACTCGTGCTAACTCCAGATGGACAGAAATTGGGCCTCTGAAAGGAAAGCAGGCGAGTAACCCAACCTGCCCTCAGGCTTTAATTGCGAGTCTCGTATCTCGTACCAAAACCCCTGCCCAGAGATTCCCCCCTCAGCTTGTGGAAGCCACAGACGAACGCGGATGATTCCCTTCTGTCCTGTTGAAATGACACTTGTGATTTCTCTAGCACCAATCCGCTCGCTGCGAAACTGCACAGCATTATCGCAGATGAAGCATTTGAGTTTTACTGTAGCCAGTGCCACAAACAAATCAACCGCCTTGAGGATCTTTCTGCTCGCCTGAATGATCTTGAAATGAATAGGTAATTGGTCTTGTGCATGGCAGTGTCTGTGTTGGGAATGATGCTGGTGAAGGGAAGACTCCCCTTGTCTAGCGGAGCTTTCCTCTGCTGATGTTGGGCTCGATTCCTGTTGGCAGAAGGGGGGTGAGTTTCTCTGAGCGGGTTGAACCTCCCCAGGTGGCCAAGTCTGTGATAACATCGTGGAGGGTGAGCAGGAGTTTGCTTTAATCTGAGCCCTGGAAGCTAACAGACAATGGGAATCTTCCCTTCTGCTCTGGTCAGCCTCTTTGCATGGCCTGTGCGGTGTCAGGTGGATGCGTTACCGCACCCCGCTGCTTACCCTGGGGTCTGGAGCCCTAGGCTGGTTGGGCACGGTATTTCTGTCACCAGGGGAATGAGTGGGCAGCGTGGAGCCCCTGAGGGCTGGAATCTGGAGGGGCAGCTGCTGCCCTTCCTCCCGGGGCAGCGGGGCCCCGAGCTCAGCGCTGTGCTCGCCGCCTGGGGCTCTCCTGTAGGCGCTCGCTTTGCAGCCCTACGAACTCATTTCACCCCCTGGTGTCACTCGTACCACTCCCAGCCCAGAATGGGGGATAAATGCCTTTGTTAGCAGCTCCACAGGTTCTTGAGGGCAGTTTGGGGGTCAGCCAGCCAGCCTTGCTGACCTGGAGGTTGGGAGGGATGTCTGATGGTGTTTGTTTTGGTCTGTTTGCGGTCCACGAGGGGGAAGGATCGCAGGACTGATGATAACGATAATTCTCATACCCAGCGTGTTCCTTCAAGCCTGGTTTTTGGTCTTGGTCTTGGTCTGTGTCCTCTACAGGGACAGCGTGACACGAGGGCCCTCCTGGGCTGCAGCCATGGGAAGAGACCTGGAAAACAAATAGGAGCTTGGCCTTGAATTCTTAGTGCCAAAAGTACTCCTCTCCCCTCTTTTTCTCAGGCAAACAGTTGCTGTTAGAAATCTCCCAGAGGGAGGCTCTGAGGGATAGTGATGTGGCTCAGGTGAAGCCCGGATGCACCAGAGGCCCCTCTCCGTTTCAGCTTTTCTCCACCAAATTCTCCTGCAAGGCCGAAATACCCGCTCTGAGCCTCCTGGCCTGGATGGCACATCCAGCAGAGGCTTCCACACCCCGCGGAGTCCCTGTAGGAATTTATAGGTTCTGATGAAGGTCTGGTTCCCCCACCTGGGCTCAGGGTTTCCCATGCACAGGTTTGCTGTTGCTGGGAAGCGTTGTCCTGCCTGCCAGCGTGAGCAGCTCGGGAGCAGCCGGGGCTGGGTCCGTGTGTAACTGCTGTCACGCGAGTCCAACGCACGAGCAGTAGTGCTGCTGGGACACACTGGTCTCAGCACAACGAGACCGAAGCACAAGACAGCGTTCCTGGAGGGCTACAGACCACTGGCATCACTTTCTGGAGGTGCAACGGGGATCGCACGGCAGGTCGGGAGCTCCTCGGTCCCCAGGAGAGAGCCACCGGGGGGAACCGGGCCCGTCCTGCGGGGAGAGCGGGTGAGAGGCGGCCCCGTGCAGCACTGGGGAGGTGACAGGACCTGTTCCTCACTCCCAGCGTCACGAGCAACGTGAAGCCCACGAGTGTCAGACCTTGGGTGAAGCAAGGAGCGAGGTGTGGGCCGAGCAGCCTCACACTGCACCCGGGGGGCTCTGAGGATGCATCCTGAGGACGGCCGCGCTCCAGGGGTGCAGCCCAGCCGCCAGCCTTGCTCCCAAAAGCTTTGGCTGCATATCAAGAGTTTGGGGTACATATACTGAGAGTTCATCCCCTGGAAGAAGTGGGGATCCAGGCCAGAGCTGGAAATCTTAAAGGAAGACAGAATTTGCTGTGCTGCAAGTAACCCAACTGCAATCCCAAATCCGACCGCAGCCTGGTCCCGGCGGCAGGGCGCCGCTGCCTGAGCCCGCTGCACAGGATCCTGGGGCCAAAACCTTCAGGGAGCTCGGGACGAGCCAGATTCCTTCCAGCGTGTTGTGGTTTAGCGCCCTTGAAGGCAAGTTTGCACGTCTCGTCCTCTCCCGAGAGGCCCGCAGGTGCCGGCGCTGCTTTCCGATAAGCCTTTTGCAGAGACAAACACCGTTCCTCCCCGCGGCGCTGGGGACGGACGTGACTTTGTACATTTGCTGGCAAACGCGGGGGCCTGGCCTCTCCCCGCGTGCTGTGTCCTTGAGGCCTGGCCAGCGGTGCTGCTCCCGCAGCCTGCGCTGGGAGGATGCACTTCTGACACAGGCACGGGTGTAACCCTGACAGCAACCCGCGGTCAGTCCTTGTTTCCCAGAAGCTGTGATTTTATTTTTTGAAAGAAAGAAAATCGCCTGCACTATTTTTAATCCCTCCTTCGAAGAACTAATGTCACCGCTGCAGCTCTAGGCAGAAACGAACTCCCCGCTGATTTTTCCTTAAACTGAGCTCAGCACCGGGGAATGCAAGGGCTGCATCCCCCCCTCAGCTCCGCTCGCTGTCACCACTCAGTGCCAGCGCCGTGTCCCGGTGACATCTGTGGGACGTGTGGCCGGGTGCGGATGCAGGCCCTGCCTGTCTCACCAGCGTCGGTCGCAACCGAAGGCCTGGCAGGAGCCGCTGCTGGAGAAGGGTTTTGTGGGGCTGTGCTGGGCCTCCGCTAAACCCCGACCTCTGTGGTGGTGGCAGCGGGTGCTGGTCTCCGTCGGTGGTTATCCGGGCGAAGAGAGCTCGTGCCCGTCCCCGGGGACTGTGATAATGCCTGCACCTGAAATCCAGACAGGGCCACGATCAACAGCTCCCCAAATCCCTGAACTGCGAGTAGGCAGCAGTTCTGCGGTGATCCAACGCCAAATATAGCTCGGTGAGAACAGTCCTGGAGCGGCACACATCCGGCAGCGTGCGAAACGATGGAAATGGCGATTTGGGGGCGAGAGGCGCAGCCTCTGGTGGCAGCCGGGTAGGGACCGGGGGGGCACCGGGGGTGCTCGGGCTCTGCGAGGGCGGCGGCGCTGGCCGAGACCCACCAAACTCACTTCTATTCTTAGCACCTTCCCTGGGGCTCAGCTTTCAGGACGGGGATCGGGCAGCGAGAGGATGGCGTTGCTGGCGGCGGTGAGGGTCCTGCGGCGGGCTCGGCTCGGCTCGGTTCGGTTCCTCGCCTGCCTCCTCGCGCGGGCGGCGGGGCTGCGAGGCGTGCGTGCCGCTGCGAGGGCGAAGGATGTGCCCCGCAGTGTCTGCAGCTTCCTGTTTGCCTTGCCTCTCCGCTGTCAGCTTTCCTAACCCTTTCCTGTTTTTTGTTCGTTTTGCAGTCCAAATAAAAGACTCTCAAGCAAGAAAGTGGCAAGGTAAGCTCGTGCTCGTATTGCTGCCTCGGCGGGAAGGGTGCCTGCGCTAGCTGCCGGGCCCGCAGAAGGAAGGCTGTCACAATAAGCTTGCCGTGTCTTCTGGACGCGTTCTGTAGTGCTGAGAAGCAGTGGGCTTCATTCGGGTTTGTGTTGTGGCAGCCCTTTTTTCTGAAACGGAGATTTCTCCCTTGTGCCCGCAGCTGGAGGCTGCTGTCAGCCCGCTTTCTCCTGCCGGGGGGCTTGGCCCTTCTGCTCAGGGCAAGCTTCGGGGCTTGGTTTTGCTGGAGCAGCCCTCCCTGCTGGGCCAGTCGGGGGTTTTGGGCTGTTGTGGGGGCAGCCACAGGTAACGCCACTGCTGGGGTTTAACGCTGGGTTGTTCTCCCCTGCGGGACTGCCCAGGGCTTGCTCGTGTGCTGCCAGCTGCCCTCCCCGGTGGGTGTCCTTACCCTGCCTGCGCAGGAAGAGCTGCAGCGTGCTGTGAATCTTAGGGCAGAGGCTCCATGCCATCCCGATGAACCTTGGTGTTCCTCTCTCCTCCTGGCCTCACCATCCTGCTTGTACCCGTGTCGTCCTGCTCACAGCCAGATGCTGAGGCTCACCTCCCCTGCCCGGCCTCCTGCGGTTACTGGCTTTGCTCCTCGCTCCTTTCCAGGCAGGGCAGAGGCACTGCAGAGGAACAGGCGGTTCCTTTGGATGGGGCAGGAGCACAAATGTGGGCAGCCCCATGCCCCAGTGCTTGGGGTGCACCCAACCGAGGGGCTCAGGAGCTTCCCTGAACCTCTTCGTCTCGCCTTCCCCTTCCCAATTTCTCCTGTGGTCAGCGGTCTCTCCTCCTGGAAAGGAAGCAGGTCTTTGATACTAAATTTCCTCCTTCCACTCATCTCGCTTTCGAGATCTTTGTTAAAAACAGGGGCAGGAAAGAAGGCTGAAGGGAGCAGCCTGTCCCCGGGCTTCCTGTTTCAGGACTAGCTTTTGTCCCCTGACTGACAGAAATAATTTGGGGAGGGTTGGAGTGAAACTCCTGGGAACGGAGATGCCCATCTGCCTTGGCCGAGGCTTTGTGGGTCGAGCTGCAGGGTCGGGGCTGGGCTGGGTTCCCTGTGGGCATGGGCCAGCGGTGGTCGCTTCGAGAGCAGTCGGGGTTAGTTTGTGGTAGTGACAGAGAGGAGCCAGGTCCTGAAGATCAGCCCAAGGGGTGGTTTTTTGTGCAGATACTGTAATTAAAACATAACATTTGCTCCTTGTAAATTGATTTAATTTTGGTAAGGGCTCTTTCCCTGACTTTTGTTATCCGTGCTCTGCGTGTGCCAAGAAATCTCAGCTGCTTAGGCCCTGTTGCGCTTGGCATGATTCAGATGACAAATGTGCCCGAGTCTTCAGAATCTAAATATATACCAGGGTGAGGAGGCAAAATAAGCCTGGTACTCAGCTGTGGTCTCTTCTGCAAATGCCAGTTATGCTTCATGAATACTTGCATGAGCATATTGTGTAGCAGGGTGAATTTCAGAGCCCAGATGACATATTCGTTGGATAATTTCGGTTCAAAGAGGCCTCTGTGCTTCTCTCATTCGCCTCCTGCTCAAAGCAGGGCTGGCTTCGAGGTAGCTCGGCTTGCTCATGGTTCAGCCGGGCTGTGCGGGGTAACGGGACAGCAGAGTGCCCGTGAGACAGGGAAACAGGGAAAGGCCCCGATCTTTTTTCACCCAACTCTGTGCCACTGTCGGGGTGCCAGCCTCATCTCCATCACCCAGCCTGAGCGAGCTGAGCCCGTTGCTGGCAGTCCTCGGGCATCCTTTTCTCCATGCAAGAGGCGGCTGTTCCCCAGCAGGGAACCAGTCCAGGCGTTTGCGAGTGTAGGGCACATTAGTGCCCGTGTTGGAAGCTCTAGGAACTGGATTTTGCTGGGAACACCGATGGTTTTCTCCCAGCAGCCTGTTCGGGGCTCCCAGAGCCGGAATATAACGACCCCTCGCTGCAGCGATAGCTGCTGCTTGTGCCCCGGAGCTATCGGCAGCGATAGCGCGGCAATTAAGGGCAAGTCAGCCCCTCCACGCGGCGTCCTGGGCAGTGTCCTTTGGGTTGGCACGAAGCCACGGACACCGGTGTCGCAAGGCCTTGCTAATCATTAGCTTGCCCTCGGCTGCAGCAGCGGTGGGCTGGGTGGGTTTTTCCCCCCCTTCCTTCCCCTTCCATCCTCTGCCCCCACTTGTTCACCGTACCGGCGGCGAGGGCCGAGCGCCCTGTCCTTCGCTGGGGAATGCACGGGCTCCGTGCGTTCAGAAAGAAAGAAAGTGGGCAGCGGGAGCTCTTATCTCCTGTTCCAAAGAGCGAGAGCAGGTGATGACGGAGTGAAGTCCCAGCGGCATGTGTCCACGTCTGCACGCCGCTCGCAGGGCGCGTTCCTTCAGCCGGTAAGCAGCCTCCCGAGCGGGCGCACCGGGCTGCTTGGGCTGCTTCGCCCCTTTAGCTTGGTGACAAGGGACGCCGCTCTGCAAGGACCACGGCAGGAGGTGGCAGCTGAGGAGGAGAGAGAGGGGACCGGATCCCGTGGGGTCGCGGCGGTTGTCACCTGGAATTGCCATGTTCGCCCTAATGTTCGTGTTCCTGGGGGTCGGGGTGGCTTTTCTCTGCTACAGGCAGCTGCATCAGAACAACGCGCTGTCCGTGGGGGCGATGGAGGAGTCCTACCGGGATACGCTGGAGTGCACGGAGGAGGACATCACGGACAAGGTAGGAGCAGGGGCGTCCGTGCCATCCCGCGGTGGGTCGGGGGCGGCTCGCCGTGCTTTGAGATGCCCAGGCAAGGGCTAGGGCAGAGCTCCTCTGGGTGTGTAGCCCCAGGGAAGGCCGGTGGGACGTGGGAAGCCCTGTGAATCGAGAGGGTGTAAACCGAGAGGCCTCTGAGTCAAGCTGCAGAGCTCCTGTGCTGAGCGAGGAGCTCCAGCTGCTGCCTTCTCCCCAGGGGCGGTGTGCTGCCTGCCCGCAGGTGGCAGTGGCACCTCCGTGCTCGCCGAGGGCTGGCTGTTTGCAGACAGTTTTCACTTCTGCTTCATGTCTCGGGATGAGATGTCATCCACATCTGCTTCTCCGAGACGAGCAAAATCCCCTGGTGGGAAACGAGGGCGTCCTCCCCTCGGCCTCGTCCTGCCACAGGGACACAAAGCCGACCTTGTGTCGGGCCGGTGGGGTCGTCCTGGGTGTTGTGAGCTGGGGACTGCGGAGCAGGAGGACAAGAAGGCTTTTGTTTGAACACCAGGAGCTAAAAATAGGTAGGGGAAGGATGGAAAGTTAAAGATGAGTGAGTTGGGGCTTGTGTAAATGTTTGCTGCAGTAATGAAACTCTTTCAAAATAGCTTCTTAATTGTGCAGCCGTGAATGGGGATCTGCGTGGAGCAGCGTGTGAAAGACAAACGTGTGTATTTGGCTGCACTCTGGTATAATTATAGTGCATAAAAGGCCTTTAAAAAACAAATTAACATTTTTCCAAGTCTGAAAGTTGAATACAACACTGCAGACCTCACGTTCCTGAGCAGTCTCCAGCCGTCTGGCTAGGAAAACTGCCCCTGTGCTTCTAGTAAAGTCCTCGTCTCCGCACGCTGCTGTTTTACAATACACTCAGGTCTCGTTTGCCCTTCTCCCCGCAGTGATGGGAGTCCTGCAGTTCAGGTTTCGTAGACGTGCTCCCAGCTCCTTTGTGGTTTCTGATTGTCCGTGTAGGGGTGTGAGTGGGACCTGGGGCCACGAGCAAGTGGAAACACAGAGAGGGCTGGAATATGCCAGGTACAGGTAAGGGGAGTTAATGCTCATCTGTGCCCCCTTCCAGCAGGCAGTGTTGTTTCCTCGTGGCCTCGATGACACTTAGCTGTCCTTTCCAAAGCAGCAGGTGGCTGTTCCCAGCCTCAGAGCTGCACTCAAGCTCAGTGGTGATGCTGCAGAGATCCCGCTGGGTCTTTCCCTCTGGACATTCACGTAGTATTTTGTTGAGAAGAAAGGAAACGGTGAAGTGTTGGGCCCCGTGCTTCTACTCAGGAGACTTTAGAAACTCAGAAACCAGAGTGTAAAAGGATGTTTTGAACAAAGACACGGCTCCCTGCTTCCAGTGGCAGCCGTCCCCGTTCAGGTCCGAGCTCCAACGAGGGCTCCTGCAGCGAGGGTCGCTTTGTGGGGTGGGGAACAGGGTGCGGGCTGACCCTTGCCTCTCCCGTTGCCCAGGTCGTCTTTCTGGAGAAGCGGGTGACGGAGCTGGAAAAGGACACGGCTGCCAACGGCGAGCAGCACAGCCGCCTCAAGCAGGAGAACCTGCAGCTCGTGCACAGGTAAGGAGCCCAGTTCGGAGCCCAGTTCTGAGCCCGGTTCGTGCCACTTCTTGCTCAGCAGCAGGGGCTCTCCCACGGGATCGCGCGGCCCCGCACGCACTTTTCGGGGCACTGGCACATTCCCAGGAGCTCGGTTAATTGCTGGCAGCTCAGCAGGTACAAACGGCCCGCCTCTGGCTGCGGTGCCAGCTTGCACTCGCTCCTTCGGAGTATTCTGCTTGGCTGCATGTAAACACAGAGCTTTGTAGGTCTGTTTTCACATGTCCACCCTTAACGCTGTGTGCTGAGCCCCAGAGGTTGGCTCAGGGAGGCTCGTGGCTCTCAGCCAGCCTCAGCCCTGCTGCTTTCGGATCCTGGCTGCAGCACAGCCCCTTCGGATCCCGTTTTAAGTAATCGCTGTCCTTACGGATCTGGCAGGCTTCTCCCTTCCAGCAGTGTATTTACACTCCCAGATAAACCCAGCAGGAGTTATCTATAGGTCTGTAAGGCTGTTAAGTAATGATTGTGTCATGGAACCGAGCGTTCAAACAAAGGTTTTTCTAAGCCGTGATAAACTTTGCGGCGAGGGGAACGCTTTCACTTCGGCGGCTTGGCCCAGAAGTGTCAGTCGGCTTTTAATCATGTAAAGCCCTCTGTGTACTCCTTGCTGCTTGAGGAACGGCTTCGTCTGGCAAAAGCCTGGCTGTGCAAAGCGATTACATAAAGCACAGCAAAGCAGCCTCCCAGCAAGCTGGGGTGAGGAGCTCCGCGGCGGCTGGGACTGCCTCTGCCCGCACGAGCAAGCTGCTGCCCCAGCAGCGTGCCACGATGGCAGGACTGACCTGCAGGTTTGACCTGCAGAGCCTGTATTTTTAGGGCAGGGGATGTAAGAGTGTGAAAAGGAAGTGGGTTAGGGGACGAGGTTCACATTAGCAGCTTGTTCCCGGTGGTGCCGTGCCTGAGACCCGCAGGGTGTGTTACAAAATGATTGCTGTGCTTTCACCCTCGTCCCCCCTTGCTGCCACCTCCCTTTTAAAAAGGTTTTGATGCAGCCTGGAGAGGTAGAAAAATAGATGGAGACATCTACCAGCATGTACCACCCAGTTTATTTTACTTTAATACCATGTTGGGGATTTAGTGGACCGTGTCTCTTTCCCACCGTGTTGCTTTTCCCCACTTTTACCGTCGGGAGCCGCTCATCCTCTTCCTCCTCCCCGCAGAGCCAACGCTCTCGAGGAACAGCTGAAGGAGCAGGAGCTGAGAGCTGACCAGACGCTCCTGGAGGAGATCAAGAAGCAGAGGGAGCTGCTGAGCAAAATGGAGAGGGAGAAGAGCATTGAGATCGAGAACCTGCAGGCCAGGTGGGCTGGGGCAGGGCTGGGTGGCGGCAGGTCTCCCGGACACGCACGGCCGCTGGGGTCTTTGGGGAGACAGCGTGTGGCAGAGGGTGACCTGAACTTGGTTAAAGGTGTGGCTAAAGTCAATATAAACCATGAGGTTTGGCTGCTTCTCCTTCCTTAACTTTGTCCCCAAATCAGGCCCCTCCGTGAACCTGGTCTCAGACTTACTTGGGTTTCCCTGATGCAGTTTAGTCTAGCTCGTGTGCTCCTTCCCTGGGCCTGCCCCGCAGTGCACGAACGCAGATGTTGTTTGTTAGCGCTTCTTCACATGAAAGACCCGTGGAACTCTGTCTGATGCTCAGACGTGAGTCGCTTCTTGGAAACAAGCAAGTGTCTGATCCTGCTCCCAGAAGCTGCAGGGGTTACGGACCTGGGCAGGCGCAGGTCGAGAGGGAAGTGCTCTCCCCGGTGAGAAAGGAGCAGGTAGTGTGGCACAAGTGGATCGTGGCTGCAGGCGGCTTGGAGGAGCAGGAGGGTACTGGGGCAGAGCTAGACCCCATCGTGGGAAGGAAGAGTTGTGACACAGGTGGTGTCCTGCACCCCGAGGGTTCATATAGCCTCGTGGCTTCTCGAGGAAAGAGTAGCATGGGAGATAGTTCCATGTATTTGGCAGGTTTTTTTGATGGGGTATTTTTTTCTGCTTTACTAGAACAAGTATTGCTATTGCTCAGCCCCTGCGGTAAATGAAAAATTACTGAATTTCACTTTTTTTTTAATTGGGCCTGTGGTAGGACAGTTACCACGACACATGGGTGGGATGTTACTTTACTGGGAGAATGCAAAGCTGAAGCCCTGTCTGAGCCCCTGCTCTGACAATATTTACTTTGTGGTGCCCAGTGCTGAGGTTTGCCCATGGACACCGATGAAACCTTTGGGCTAAATAATTATATTCAACCTAGCTGAGGAGAGCATGGCACTGGGCAAAAGACTTGCCTGAAATGGTGTGGATTCCCCCATTTTTCCCTGGGAATGGCAGTAGTGGAAATCTCCGGGTTTGCACTGAAGAGAGAAATCACTGCTGCCTTGCCTCCAGCAGGTCCTGGTCTGATATTCCTGACGATGTTTTGACCAAATCTCCTGCGCTTGGGATGTCCGGGTGAATTTCTGACACCTCTCTCTGTTGTTGCAGGCTGCAGCTACTGGATGATGAGAACAGCGAGCTGAGGTCCTGCGTCCCTTGCTTAAAAGCCAACATCGAGAGGCTTGAGGAGGTGAGGACGTTTGTGTGTGTCTAAGAAAGGTCTCTGCCCTCCGTGCTGGGGCTGCCGTCAGAATTAGCAGCACAAACACAGCGGCAGCATCGCTCTGTGCTGGCTGCTCTGTTCCCGGGGCTGCGCCTGGGTTGCTCTGCAGGCAGGTTTGCACTGCCTGGCTAAAAACCTGGGGTTAAAACCCTGCAGAGCCTCTCCTTGTGACAGCAGCAGAGCCTCGGCCCTGGTGGGGCTGCTGAGGAGGGGACTCGTGCCCTCTGCTGGAGGCTCGTCCCCAGCCCTGCAGCGAGGCCGGGGCAGTCCAAGGGGGAAGAGGAGCGGGCATGGGTTATCTGCTTCCTGCCAGGCAGATATGCTGTCAGCAGAAGCTGTGTGCTGAGTCTTCAAAGCGCTGCCTTATCTCCCAGACCCTCGCCCCCGCTCAAGGCTCAAGGCCGTGCATCTGCTGCCGGGGCGGAGGCTGCCCGAGGGGCTGCAGCCTCCCCAGGGCTGGTTGAGAGCCTTGGTTTGGGAGGGAGCGTGGGTTAGGGGTCCCACATCAGGCCCAAAGGTCACGTCGTGTTTCTGCTCAAGTCTGTGGCGCATTTAAGATTAAAACTGAAGTGAAATCAAAGCTCTCTGCCCGGCTGAAGGCCTCCAGCATTTCATCCGTTTGCAGTCCGTGAGCCTGCAGGGCATCGCCGCGGCTCAGCCTCCTCCTGACATGGCCAAGGCAAAGCTGCCTTCATCTGCCACAGCCCTGTAAACACAGTACATTGAGGCCGGGGATGAGAGAACCGCCGTGGGTCTGGGGATAAATTTCTTGCCTAGGTGTGTCCAGCCATGCGAGGGTTGTTTTGATCCTTAATCCCTCTGCAGAGCAGCGCTGCTTTTCTCCGCAGTTAAATGTGATTAACCAGCGGCGAGAGGCGCAGTTGCTGCCCCTCCCTGCCGAGGAGAGAAGCCCTGCTGACGGACTGCTGTCTTGTTTGGTGCCAGAAATCCGGATTTTGTTGTCAGTGCTGCATTCCTGCTTGCGCTGTGCCTTCGGTGCTGTGCTGCGCGGCACTGGGGCACCCCAGCCCGGAGATGAGAAAGCCAAAACCTCCCTCACGGGGAGAGCCAGGCTGGAAGCCTGGGCCGAATTGGTCTTGGAAGAGAGGAGCTGCTGTGCAGGGAGGTGTCCTGCGCAGGGCTGTTGTCACCAGCAGGTGACAAGCTTCCCACACCACCTCCAGCCCCAGCCAAGGTGAGCTGGGCTGCGTGTTGGTTTTACTGCCTGGTGCGAACTGCTCACGTTCGTGCGTGGGTCAGTCCTCAGATGAGTTCTTTGCTGTGTGACACAAGGAATGAACTTCCTCGCAGTGGCATAAGATCCTGGATTTCTGGCTGTTCTGCAGTTCAGACCTAAGGAGCACAAGGTCTCTCGTTGCCTCGTAGCCCCTGTCCAGCCGTGTCCCACGCAGGGACCTCACTGTGCGGTGATCACTGCCGTGGTCATTCACCAGACCTCTCTGCAGAGCTCTCCTAGGAGCGCTGCTTTAGTCTGTAGCTCTTTTTGAAGCACTCGTGCCCTCAGACAGCAAACGAGCAGGCAGCGCATCCACAAGGGGAGCGTCCCCACGGGGCTGGGTGCGCCGGGCCCTGGGGCGAGCGGGACGAGCCCTGGCAGCCGGGCCCTGCCTCATCGCCTCGCGTGTCGCTGCAGGAGAAGCAGAAGCTGCTGGATGAGATCGAAGACCTCACTGTGCAGCTCACGGAGGAGCAGGAGAACAAGAGGAAGATGGGGGACAAGCTGAGCCAGGAGAGACATCAGTTTCAGAAGGAGAAGGAGTCGACCCAGGAGGTGAGTAGAGTTTCGTTGCCTGCCGCAGTCCTGCCCTGCTCGTCCCCCCCCCCCGAGACAGCCTCTCCAGAACCAGCTGTAACTATTTGTAGGACCTTGGGTCCTGCCTGCATGGAGGAAAAGATAGTGCAGCAGCTTAACTGTGTGACATTTGTCACTTTTGCCTCCATTAAAATTCAGCTGAGCATGTTTTGGGCTGTGCCAGGCTGCACCCAGGGAGCTGTGGCAGCAGCACGTGGAACCAGCGAGCGCTAGCAAAGGGAAGGAGAGGGGTGCAGGGCTGCCTGGGGGAGAGCTCCCAGCTCGTCTGTGCTTGGGGGCAGAAATAGAGCCCCCCCCCCACCTCCTTCCCCGTGTCTGCTTGGTAGTTCCAGCTGGAGGCTCAAACAGTGCTTGCTGTTCTGGTAGGAAAGGAGCTTTGGGGCTCAGAGCGGAAATTGTTGACATTTTGGTGTTGCTGAGAGTGCTTAGGTGAGATGGGGATTCACGGCACTGCCCTTGGCAGCTATCAGAGCAGCTCTGTCTCCTGCTGCAGAGCCTGAAGGGGAAGCTGTGTGCCCCCCAGACAGTCTGTTAACCCTGCTGCAGCCGTCGGTGGGGTAGCTCCAGCTGGGAGACAGCCCCTGTGTCGCACCAGCCGCATCCCGCGCGAGCTGTCGGACCCGCAGAGGATGCAGCACTCAGCTGTCCCCTCCCTTTGTGCTGCAGCTCATTGAGGACCTCAGGAAGCAGCTCGAGCACTTGCAGCTCTTCAAGCTGGAAGCTGAGCAGCGGCGAGGCAGGAGCAGCAGCATGGGGCTCCAGGAGTACAACAGCAGGACGCGCGAGACGGAGCTGGAGCAAGAGATCAAGCAGCTCAAGCAGGTACGGGCAGCTGGGCAGGGAGGGAAGCGCCTCGGCCTGCACAAGGGGATGACAGTTCCCCGACAGACCGAGCAGTGCCCGGCTCCTTGCTTGGTGGATGCTCCCCTCTGAGGAGCTGGCCGTGGGTCCAGCATCCTGCTGCTTCTTGCCCTGCTCTGGGACAGGAGAAGTGGGATCCTTCCTCTGAAGGACACCATGTGTATGCAAGAGCCTTTGTACGCTGCGTCCCCTGGGTCTGCCCGGGACATTCTGTGCTTCCAAAGGTTCTTCAGGCTCTCCTGAGCCAGAGCCAGGAGATCGTGTGCTGCTCCCAGCGTTCTGGGAGCTGCTGGCTTCCAGGACAGCCCCTGCCTTCCCCAGCTGCGTGGTGGGGGTTGATCGGGTCTGCTGTGGGGGCACCACGCAGCATCTGATGCCTGTTCTGCTATCAGATATCGTACCAGGTTTCTGATCCCATGTCTATTGCGAACAGGATAACAGGAACCTGAAGGAGCAGAACGACGAGCTGAATGGGCAGATCATTAACTTGAGCATCCAGGGAGCCAAGAACCTCTTCTCAGCCTCCTTCTCCGAATCCCTGGCGGCCGAGATCAGCTCGGTCTCCAGAGACGAGGTGGGTGCCACAGGGAGCTGCTTTGCTCAAACTGCATCTTCCCAGGGTGGCTGGGGCTTCTCCTCCCCTCTCAGCCTGGCAGGAGCCGATGTGGCGGTGCCTGCGGATCGGCTCGCTCCCCAAATTCACCTGAAAGCTGTGAGGAGCAAAGAAATACCCGTGCAACAATTTAAAGAGGGTTTGGGACTTGCCCTGCCTGCCAGCCCTCGTTCCTGGGAGGGGGGGAAGCTGCTCCCTTCCAATCTGCTGGTACTGGCAGTGCCACTTTGCCTTCCTCTCCTGGGATGGAGCAGCAGGCACGGGGTGTGCCTGGCTGTCTGCAGGTGTCTCAAAAGCCCAGGCAGCTGGGACATCTACCCTGGACAGCTTGGATCTTCGCTTCTCCTGGGGCATGTGCCATCCCTGCTCCAGTGGCTGCACCCAGACACTGGTGGGAGAGCCCACACAAGTGCCAGAATTCAATCTTTTGAACCCTGAGAAGTGTGTAGGGAAAACACAGGGATGTTTTGGGGGCCAGAGGGAGATGCAGCGCTCCTTGCTTTCTCCTGCCAGCACGTCTGTCTGGGGCCTCTGGCTTTTTGGCCAAGCCCCACGTGCAGGGTTTGGGGAGTCAGGGAGACTCCTGGGGGGGGGGAAAGAAGGTGGAAACTTCTGCCTGATGTCTGCTCAAGGGCATGGTGCAGCCATGCAGCAAGGAACCCTGCCACTGTCCCAGGGCAGCGGTGACCGCTTCTCCCTCTCTCTCTCCCTCACAGCTCATGGAAGCGATTCAAAAGCAAGAGGAGATCAACTTCCGCCTGCAGGACTACATCGACAGGATCATCGTGGCCATCATGGAGACAAACCCCTCCATCCTGGAAGTGAAGTAAGGGCGGCCGAGAGCCGCGGGCTGTGCACTCTTCGATGGGTGTGGATTTGGTGCTCTGAGAGGAGAAAGAGGGACTTGAAACGTCTTTGCTCTTGATGAAGGCACAAGGAAGCATCGCGTCGGGTCGGTGGGTGAGCCAGCCAGCGGACCGGGGAAACAGAAAACCAGCAGCAAGGCTTTGTGGTCTGACTCCGTTATTTTGAAACCCTCCTGGTTTTGAGGGGTGAAAGGGAACCTGGAGAAGAAGTACAGGCAACGGACAGCTGCGAGGAGGACCTGTACCAGCCCCGCTACCAGCAGAGCTGGCCGGCGGCTGCGCCCGGTGGGAACTGTCCCGACGGCGGTGGCAGACCCTCTGACACACGGGGCCGACACGAGGGCGTGAGGAGGGGGTTCCTCCGAACTGCAGGGTCACGGGATGGAGAAGGAAGCGCTGGAGCTGACGTTTTCCCTTGCTGCCCTGTCCAGCCCAAGTATCTGCTTTGCCAAAGTGTCCGTGACACACTCACTCACTGGGGCAGATCTGGGGAAGAGGGAAACTTGTCCTGGACTTGTAGATTTTTTTTTTTGATTAACTTAATGCAAATGTCCTCATCCAGCTGGCGCAGTTAATCCTTGCCCTGCTGCTTTTGCTTGGGAACGGGTCGCGTGCAGAGAGCTAGCTGGCTGCTCGCTCGCTCGCCAGTGGCAGAAAGAGGCAGGGGAGCGGCCGTCCTCGGCGCGGGGCATGAGTGCAGTTTGTCACCTGCCTCCTTATTTATTTTTGCTGTCTGTGGCTCTCTTCCCTCTGCGCTCACGGCCCCGGCGTGCGGCCCGGCAGAGCGACCACCCTCCTCCACGTGCCCGCTGAGCTGGGGAAGAGCCATCCCCTCCGCCCCAGCTGCGGGCACAGCCGTGCTGCCTGTCCCACCTGCCGGCACCAGGGAAAGGCTGCGACCACCGCGCGAGGGCTGAGCTCTCCCCGTGGCCTCCCAGGGGCCCCAGCCCGGAGCAGGGCTCTGCCGGTGACGCTCCTGGAGGAAGAGCCCTCTCCACCAACCGCTCCTCGCCCTGGGATGAGGCGGCCGTTCCGATTTCTCAGCCCACGGCGCCGTCAGTCCGCTGGGTAGAGGAGGCCTCTGGCCAGAGAATAGAACAGCGGCTCCCTGGGAAACAAAAGCCATGTTTACACCGGACAGCTCTCGGTGCGCAGGCGGCCGTGGCATGGCCGTGGGGAGCAGCCGCTCACCCCCACCTGCTCCTCGCCGCTGCCGGGAGGAGGCAGGCCAGCGGGCCGCCAAGGATTTGCCTTCTGTTGGTACATCGGGCCCACAGCAGTGCTTATTTCTCCTGCTTGTCAGGGTTTAGAAATGCCAGAGCGGTCTGAAAGCAGAAGCCACAGCGATCTCTTGGCCGCTGGTTTGGGCAGGGGGTCTTCTCCTCCCCAAAACGCTTCCGAGCGCGGTAGCGCCGAGCACGCCCCGCGTCTCCTCCTGCGCTCACGTGCTGTTAGAGCAGCCGGCGGGTGGGCTTCTCCCCCAGGGCACCACGAGCCAGGAGCGGGGGCAGACGCCGCAGCCTTAGCCCGGGCCGGGTCCCCGGAGGCTTTGCTGCTCCCCAGAGCCACGTCCCCCCTGCCACCGGCCCCGGGCCGAGCCCTCCCGCGCCTCTTCGCCGAGGCCACCGCGCCGTGCCCGGCCTGTGGGAGGAAGCCACGTAATGTACATTTCCAGAGAAGCTTTGGGTGTAAATCAGTGTATACTTGGAGAGGGAAATTTTTCTATCTTGTAGAGTAGGTATTTTTATAGAACGAAGGTTGATCATTTTTTTAATACTTTAAAGAAGAGAGAAATGTATCTGTGTATACACAAAAGCATTATATATATATATGTATAAATATATAAATATCGGAGATCTGCCTTTCTCGACTTGGGATCACGGGTCCCCAGTTAATACAATCGTCTTTTTTCCTGTCGCTCACAAAGAGGTACTGTAACTGTAAATAAGCACCGGGAAAAAGTTTTAAGCAAACAAAGCACTGACTTGCACATTCACCATGCTTTAAAGTCCCTATGAAAAAAAAAAAACGAAAAAAAAAAACCTGTACTTCCCAAAAATGTTCCTCTTTCCCCGCCGGTATGTGAAGGAAGTCCCAAAAGAGGCAAAAACAGTATTGTCTTAAATGATGTATCGATTCTTGTCTGATTAAAAGCTGTTACCATTCCTGCCCCATGCCCTTCTTTCCAGCAGCTCGGGGAGGTGCCCCTGCCCCGGGGGGAGGCCGTGGGAGGCAGAAAGGGGCTGGGGAGGGGGAGGCCAGGCCCCGGGAGGGAGCCCCAAAGGGCTCCAGCGTGCAAATCCCCTCTGAACGGCTCCAGAGTGTTGAAACCAGCCCCGTGGTGCTGCAGAGAGCTCCGAGTGCCTCTGGATGCTGTGAAACGCCTCCGAGCAGCTCCAGCGCAGCGCCCAGCTCGCTGCAAAGCTCTCCGTCCTGCTCCAAAATGCTCCGAGCAGCAAAACCGCCTGGAGTATCCCTCAAACAGCTCTGGAGAGCCACGGGGTGATCTGCAACCCTCCAAACAGCTCAAATGGGTGCTGGGATTTCTCTAAGCACCTCTAGAAAGTCTTTTAAAATGCCTCCAAAAAAAAGCTTGAGCTCGGGCGGCTTGAGGCTGCTCTAGAAATCTGGTGAGTAAACAGCTCTGCGTGGCATGGAGTCGCTTCAAGAAGCCCTAAAACACCTCTGAACAGCCGAAAAGGCTGCAAGGATGGAGCTCGGGGCAGTGCTGAAGCACCTGAATTGCTCGAAGAGCCTCCTCAAACCAGCCCTGAAAGGCACCGAGGAGCTAAAACTGCTTGGAGCAGCTCGAAG
This sequence comes from Nettapus auritus, assembly GCA_011076525.1. NCBI lineage: Eukaryota > Metazoa > Chordata > Aves > Anseriformes > Anatidae > Nettapus > Nettapus auritus. The sequence goes on from CM021778.1 coordinate 12,026,184, forward strand.
TAGCTCTTGAGCTCCTCAAACTATTTTACAACTCCTTGAAATAGCTCAAAATGCATTTAAAACAAAACTTTAGCAGCTCTGTAGCACTCCAAGCCTCCTCTGAATGGCTCTGAGATGTCTCAAGTGCTCCGCAGCCCCCTGTGAGGCCCCTAAATTGCCTCCAACCCCTTCTAAGATCCCTCTCAACAGCATTAAAACTTCTCAGTGATGTCCGTAAACTTCTCTGAGTGGTTCGAAACCTCCTCCGAAGGGCACTGAAAAGGTGTGAGCGGCTCTGGAACAGCTCCATGCTGCTCCACGCCGCTTTGTGGAGCTGAAAGCAGCTCCAAAACTCTGCTAAAACCCTTCTTCACCCGCAAAATGCCTCCTGGATGCTTGCAGCGGCTCTGAAGCACTCCGAAGCACTCGAGCTCTTCTGGATGTCGGCAGCGCCCGGCAGCTGTGGGCCACCCCAGCCCACCCCAGGGAGCTTTGAAGAGCTCTTAGAAAAATAGCAGTGCGTTTAAACAAACACGCTTTCAATAGGTTTATGGCTTCGCCGAGCTGTCGCGGCTCCAAAACTCCTTGGGGCCACTCGGCGGCTTCTGCAACGCTCCTCGCACCGCCGCCGCCGCGCTCCGGCCCTTCTGGCCCTGCCATGGGTGCGCCGGGAGCCCCGACCCGCGTGCCGTGACCCCTGCGGCCACTTCGTCGCTGCCTTCCTTGGTTTGGGAACACCGAGCCCAGCTCTGGCACGGCTCCACGGGCGAAGGCAGTGCCATAAATCACCCCGGCCTCATGGAGCACACCGCAGCGCCGTCCAGATCCTTCCCCAGGGAGCCAGCGGGCACCTCTGAAAGCCCCCAAATGCAGCCGGGACCACACCGTGGCCGTGTCCTGCACCTCTGGGTGAGGCACCGGGGCTGCATCCGTGGGGTCCCCGTGGGGACGGGGGCGCAGGGCCGCAGCCCCCAGCCCGGGGCCCAGCGCAGGAATGCGCTGCAGCCGCCGGGTGTTTACTCGCGGCTGGGCGGCTGGAGGGTGGTGAGGAGCAGGGCTGGCGCTGCGGCCCCCGTGTTTGGAGAAGGGATTTCCAGCTCCTTCCCTTCCACATCTGCTGCCAATCTCCCCCCGCTGGGGCTGGGGACGGGAGGGGGCGGCTTAAGCCTTGGTGCCCCCCTCGAGCATCCCGCGGGGCTATGGGGGGCAGCCCCTCGCCCATCAGTGCTGCCCCTTGGCACCCACCATGGGCTGCACCCCGGGAGGCTCGCGGGTCCCTGCGGCTGGTGGCCGGTCCCCGGGGATGCTCAGGGATGCAGGACGGGATGGTAACACCCAGTGGACACCCACACACCCGGCGAGGAGGTGACAACAGGCGGCCCTACCTGTGCCACCACGTTTTCCTCCTCTTGCTCCAAGCAGGAAATCCTCGAGCCTGTGGCACACAGCCCACCCGCGACCCCCAGGACCCCAGCCCACCTGGGACCCCCACGTGGAGCAGCGCCAAGGCGGGTGCCGGGAGCATCCCTGGAAGGGGGCAGCGTGGGGCAGGGCCGCTTGGGGGCTGCAGAGCCAGGCGTGGGGGTCCCCACCACTCTGCACTCCCACCGTGTGGGTGGCGGGGGGTGTCCCGTTCTCGGCCAGCACCCACGGGTGACCCCCATCCGAGGGGCTGCAGCATCCCAGGGATCCGGCAGCGTGGGGTGGGGACAGCACCACGGGGTTGGCGGGGTTGGGACCACCGGAGCCCCCCCGAGCCGGGTCCGGAGAACCGGGTGGGGGGATCCGGCCGGGGCGGGGGCGCGGGCAGCGCCTCCCCCCGCCGCCCCCGCCCCCTGCAGCCCTCCCCTCCTCCCGCTCCTTTCCCCTCCTCCTTCGCCTCCTCGCCCGCACAGTCCGGGGCAGCCGCCGCCGTCCCGGCCCGGCCCGCTCCGCTCCGGTTCCGCTCCGGTTCCGCCCCGGTTCCGCTCCGGTTCCCATGCCGCGCAGCCCCGCGGCCTCCCGCGCCCATGGCCCGGCTCTCGGTCAAGGAGCACCTGGACGGGATCCTCTCCGACTTCGAAGGTGAGGCCGGGACCCCGCACTCAGCCCCCCCAAATCCTCCCCCGGCACCCCGCTGCCCCCCAGAGCCCCACGCGGGGCCGCGCTCACGGGTGGGTGCGCGGGGCTGGGCTCGGTCCGGGAAGGGGTGCGTGTGTAAGTGTGTGTAAGTGTGTGTGTAAGTGTGTGTGCGTGCATGTGTGTAGGTACATACACACATGGGGGGTGCCTGTGCGCTCCCCCACGCGTACACGCCGCGTCCCGCGTGGCGCTCCCACCCGTCGCTGCTCAGTGGGGCCGGGCACGGGGAGCCCGATAGCACCGAGAAGTTTTTTTCCTCTTTTTTTTTTTTTTTTTTTTTTTTTTTTTTTTTTTTTTTTTTTTTCCTTTTCCTCTTTTTTTTCCCCTCTTTTCCTTTCGGCCCCAAATCCTCCCCCGCTGCTCGCCGGGAGGCCGCGGCGGGTCGGGGCAGGGGCTTGGGAAGGGGCAGGGTGGGGAGGAGCGGGCAGGCGAAACCTGACGCTGGGGCTGCTGCTGCTGCTGCCCTCGCCGGGGAGGAATGCGAGCACCTACCCCGACCCCCCCGGGGCTGCTCCGCCGCCCCCACCCTGCCCCTGGCTCCGGGCAGAGGATGGCGAGGGTGGCTCAAAGATTTGGGGTAAAAGGAGGTGGTTTGGGGGACCCCCGGGGCCGCGGCGGCGGAGAGCAGCGCAGAGTGGGGGGGAGCAGCCCCCCCCGTGTCCCCATCGCCCCCGTGTCCCCACCGCCCCCGGCAGCCTGGCTGCTTGGAAAATACCTGCCCGGCGGAGAGCTGTTATTAGCATCACCCACGCCATGGCCCCTGACCTCTGCCCAGCCCCGGGCACGGGGCCAGCGACCTGAGGAGGGGACGGGGCAGCGAGACCCTGCCCAGCCCCATCGCCCCCGGCCAGGTCCCCATGGCCCCCACCCCGTCACCCCCACGCCATCACCCCACCGCCCCCGGCACCGATGGGGCCGTGGCCAAGCCGGGCAGCGGATGATGCCGAGGAAGAGGAGGACGAAGGCGGCCTCGCGCCGGTGCACGTGCCGGCACGGCGGGGAGGACGGGGCGCCGCGTGGGGCTCCCCGCCGCAGGCAGCGCTCGCTGGGAGCTCTCCGTGGGGAGCCGGCACCAAACGGTGCCGCTTCGGCAGATCTGGCAGGAACGCGGCTCCCGGGGGGCCCCGCGCTGCCGAGAGAGGGAAGGAGGAAGGGAGGGAGGGAGGGAGGGGGCGGCCGCCCCGCGAAGGCGCTTCCTGCCCGCGGGGGCTTCGGGGGGTCCCGGCTGCTCAGACCCACCGCGGCGGTGCCTGGCCGGGCCGTGAGGGATCGCTGCCCCCGGGGGAGCGGGGTGCCCGGCCTGGGCCCCGGCTCGCCCCCCGCCGCTGCCAAACGCCCCGCGGCAGGCGGCTTTGCTCCGCAGCCAGGCGCTGCGATGTCCAAAGGGCTGCGAGTGGGCGGGGGGCGTGCGGGGCAAGCGGGAGGCGTGTTTGCACCCACAGGAGCCCCGGGGACGCGGCGTGGGCTGGTGGCTGCAGTTAGAGCCGTGAGCCCTCCCGCGTGCCGCTCGTGGGGGAGCGGAAGAGCCCTTGGCAGGGCTGTCGCGGTCCGCAGAGGCTGACCACGCGCCCTGTAACGTTACCGCTGCGCGTAGCGATAGCTCTGCCCTGCCTCGCCATCAGTAGGCTTCAGGGTTAATGCCCTGGAACAGGGCAGGAATCCTCAGCGCTGGTGCCCGCAGCTGGAGCTGCGCTCCTGAGGGATGCAGGGTGAGAGGGTCCGGCGGGGATCTGGTTACGCAGGGCAGGATCCCTTACAGGGGAATAAAGCGGGCAGTGTGCTGCGCGGGGGAGCCGGGGAGGCAGCGGCACCGGCCGGCCGGCCCGCAGATAAGCCGGGGAGAACAATGCCGTGGGGCCGGCGGCAGCGATCTGGTTTCCCATCCGGGCCGGGCTCACAAACGGCTCTTTGGCACCCGGCTGCACGGGGGGAGACTCCGGGTGTGTGGGGCAGGGGGAGTGTGATGAGCTCCGGGCTCGGCCGTGGCTCTGACAACGCCGGGCGCCATCGGGTGCCACTCTCACACCACCTCTGTCTCTCTCTGTCTCTCACCCAGCGCTCAAGAAGTCGTTTGAGGCGGAGGACACGGAGGATGTGGACGAGATGCCCGGCTCCCCTGCTGCGTCCCCGCTGCCCTCGGGTGCCGTCGAGAGCCACCGGTTGCTGCAGCCCAACCCCGCGCCCCGCATGGGCACCGGCCCCAGCCCGTCCCACAGCCCACTGCTGCGGAGCCGGCTCAGCGCCAGCCTCGCCGCCAGCCGAGGCCCCAGCGGCAGCGGCATCGCCCGCGTCGCCTCCTTCCAGACCCGCCCGGGGCCAGGCAGCGACGGCGAGAGCCTGCGCAGCTCCTCCTCCAGCCTGGAGAGCCCCGCGCCCCCTCGGCCGCCGGGTGCCCCCCCGGCCACCAGCCCCGGCCTGAAGAAGGTGCCGTCCCACGGCAGCGTCTTCCCGGCGGAGCCGGAGCGTCCCCTCCGCGTGGCCACCGGCCACGGCTCGCTGCCGGCGCTGGACCTGCACATCGCCGAGGAGCCGGGGGTCCCCCCGCCGGCCTCGCGCCCCCCGCTGCCGTGGGGTGCCCGCAGCCCCACCGCCCAGCCCCGTGCCCGCCGGCCTTCCTCCCCCTCTTCCTCCTCTTCACCCACCGAGGTGGCCCCGGGGCCGCCCCGGACGCAGCTCAGGATCTGTCTCAGCGCCAGCCCCCGCCTGGCCCGCCCGCCTCCTCGGGGCCCAGGGGACGCCACCCTTGCTGCCACCATGGCCACCGACCCCGGCGAGGCTCTGTCCCTGCTGCCGCCCCCCCAGGCAGCCCCCTTCAAGTTGGTGTCCCAGCCACAGACGGTGCAAGTGAGCTCCCAGCCCACCTTCCTCGGGGGGCTGGTGCTGATGTCGGGGACCCCAGCAGCACCAAGGGATGGTGGTGGCACCGGTCCCCCCGTGGGGAACCCCTCCGGTGCCAGCTCGGTGGGGCCGCAGGGGCCCGGTGAGGCTGCAGACGGCTGCTGCACCCCAGGGACGCCGGAGCACGGTAGGACTCGCTCCCCTCTGTCCCTCCCTCCCGTCCCCACCGAGTCCCCTTGCTGTCGGTGAGCCCCATGGCGCGCTGCGTGCCCCGGTGCTGGTGCCACCTCGAGCCACCCTGGCTGGTGCTGGGGACGTGGCCATGGCAGCGCCAGGCTTGCCCTGAAGCACCCGCTGGGGACACTGCCACCAGTCCCCACCTGCACCCTTCTCGGTGCCCAGTGCTGTGGGGCCGGGTGCTTCGGGGCTCTACCTGGCACATTTTGGCACGGCTCGGCACGGCGCGTGGCAGGGGGGCCGCACGGCACGGAGCCGAGCACGGTGCTGGCAGTGCTCCCGTCCCGCCCGGCCCTGGGGTGCCTGGTGAGCTTTCCGCGCCGCCCCCCGGCACTAATTGTTTTCCCCGGCGTGGGGAGACAGGTCGGGACACATGTGCTGCATCCGCCACAGCGCCGGGGCCGCGCTCGTGCCTCGTATCGCTGCGATCTTGTCCCGCGTCCAGCGCTTTCTTCCCTCCTCATCCCTCCTCGCCTTGGCACGGGGACAGATCCTGTTGCCTCCCTTCCCGCAGCGGCCCGGGGGCGGAGGAGGTGGCGGGGGGCCAAGGTCTGCTTTGACATGCTCGCACCACCCGCGCCCCGGGAAGGGTGGGGAGGAAGCGGGACCGCGGGGCCCCCCGGCAGAACCCCAGCAGACCCTCCTGTGGTCCCCAAACCACCGCTCCCATCCCTAGGCTGTCCCTGCACCGGTGGCTTCATCCGTGCCAGCGACGTGGTACGCGATGCCCACGTGCCCGGGCTGCAGCTCGTGGCTCTTGGTGTCACCCGTGGGATGTGGGACGTGCCCAGTGTCCCCTCACCACGGGGCCCCCAGGCGCAGGGCACGGCTGCGTCCCTGGCGCTGCCTCCCACCGCCGCCTGCCCAGGCGTCCGTCCCGGAGCACAGCACGGCCCCGGGGATGGAGAGAGGACGCCAGGGTGGCCGGGGCACGGCCGCAGCCGCCGGGGCTGCCTGTTTACATGCCTGGGGATCATTGCCTGTCTCGCTCAGGTGCCTTGAAAGCCGCCGTCGCCGGGGCTCTAAGTACTAACGCGCGCGAAAGCATCCATACATCTGCTCCGGGCTGCAGTGAATCATCCCGCAGCAATGCCCGTGGCCGAGCCAGCCCGGCTGGACCCGAGCTGGGGGGGACACAGCGGGGTCAGGGCGCTGGTGATGGGACGGCAGAGCCGGGCCTGGCTGGGCCACGCTGTGGAGCGGGCACGAGCCGGAGGGCAACGTGTGGGCACCGGCACCGGGACAGAGGCTCCTGTGCCGGGAAGAGGTGGGGACGGGGCAGTTCCTCTCCCGGGGGACACCAGGGCCTGAGGCAGTGGCACCCACGGCTGCACGCAGCCACAGTTTGCCCTGGGTGTTGGGGGCTGTCGGTGGTGTGCTCGGGCCCGCTCCCATTTTCGGGAAGCGCTGAGATTCGCTTCCACAGCCGCCGTGTTTCACTTCCACACCGAGCGCCCCAATCACCCACGCAGGGCCCCGAGGCGAGGAGGAGGAGGAGCGGAGGAGGAGCCGTGGGCTGCAGCCTCCCTCCTGCCTTGCACCCCAGGAGCCATTCGGCCCCGGTGACCAGCGGTGCAGCGGCACGGCCGGAGACGAGGTAGGGGCGGACGGAGGCGCGCAGGGAGGCCGGCGGGCTCGGGGTGCTGGGGCAGGGCGAGCGCCCCGGTTCCCGTATGAGCGGTGGGCAGGGTGCTCGGTGTCACGGCAGGGTTTTGGTCCCTGTCACTGCAGCAGGGCCCCATGGTCTCACTTCCTCTTCTGCTTGCGGTGGGCGCGCGGCACCCAGCCCGCAGCGCGGCACCAGGCCCGGTGCAGTTCCACGGGGCTGGTCACCGCTGTCCCCTTGGGTCCTGCGTGGCGGTGGGAGCTTTGCTTCTGGGTCATGCTCGGCTGGGTGAGGACCAGCCGTGGCACGGTGGGCACTGTCACCATGCCATGGCCACCACGGGCTCTTGTAAGTGTCTGGGGATCTGCACCCCAAAACTCTCCGTCCCCGCAGCACAGGGGCTGGCTCGCTGCGGCCGCATCCTGCGAGCCCTTGGGCCGCGCTCCCCGTGCCCAGCGATGCTCAGCTCCTTTCCCACCGCCACCTCCCTCCGCCCCGTGAGCTTATTACAGGCTTCTCCGGCCAATGTGCCGATTAACCCCGCACCAGTAATTAAACCATTCCGGGATACCGCGGACCCGGGCTTACTCGTCCCTGCCTACAAAATAAACCATCCTAAATGAGCCCTGGAACAGGTCCGGCTACAGGGAGCCATTATCCCGGGCCACATGAAGAGATAATGAAGAGCTCCCTAATGGCCCCACATGGGCCGCCCGGCCGCCGCGCTCTCGGCCGCGGTTTCTGGCGGAGGGCGGCGGGGCCGCCTGCGGCACCGGGGGGCTGGCGCCCTGCCGGGGGGCCGTGGGCGCAGCACCCAGCGCCTCCGCACGGCTCCACCCGCAGCCCTCCGGGTGTTTGTGTCTGCTCGGTGCTGCCGACGGCACGGCACGGCACGGGGCAGGAGGTGACAGCCGTGCCGGGAGCCCCTGCGTGGGTATCGCAGCCCTGGGAGCCTGCGGTGGCCGGGCACCTTGGGGTGGCGATGGGTGGCGGCTCGTGCGGAGGTGGGAAGGTTTTGTGGGGTGTTTTGGGTGTCCCCTGCGTGGGGGAGCGGAGGTGAGGTGGGGACAGGCGGGATGCTCGGGGCTGGCCCAGCTCCTCCTGCCCGCGCTGAGCTCGGGGTGGTTGCGACTTGGGGACTGGGGGTGGGGGCACCATCGGGGTGGCTGCAGGCAGCGGCTGTGTTGCTTGGTTCCGGATCTGTCCTGGCAACCTTGGGGACAGCGTGGGGGCAGCTGGGGGTCCTGGCATCGCGTGGTGTGGAGGTGAGTGGGGGGCAGGGCAGGACGAGCCCCCTCAGCTCGCTCCAAGCTGGGCACTCGCAGGACCAGGCCCTGCCGCCTGTCCCGTCCCCCCCCCCTTCACCAGCTGGGTGTCACGGCTGCCACCAGGAAGTCCCGGGCTGTTTTGACATTTCCGAGGAAAGCCCCAGCCAATGCAGCCAAGGGCACTGGGGTGCCGTGGGCGGATGGGAGCTGGGCCATGCCAGGTTTGGAGAGATAAAATCTCCCCCCGGGAGGACGGCGTGCGCAGCACCCTGGGGTGCTCCCCCACTGCTCCCAGCCCGGCTGCTCGCCAGGCCATGCAGCGCTGCTGTCCTCATCCCTGCCACCTTCCCGGTCACCGGCTGCATCCTGGCAGCCACAGCGGCTGATCCCTCACCTCCCAGCAAGGTGGGCTCATGCCTGCTGGTGGGCACAGGGCACCCGGTCCCCCCTCCCTGGGTGCCCCGTGCACCGAGCGCATCGCTCCCTCCGCCTCCCGGTACTGCCGGGGCAGGCCCTGCGGGTCCCTGTCCCCAGGACACATGGCACGTGGCTGCGTCGGCAGCTTGGGCCGGCGGCAAGCTGCTGCTCGAGCCTCGCCAACGCCAAGAGATGGCTGGCACATATGTGCCAGGCGGGGAGGCTGCGGCGTGGGCCGGGGGACGCAGGCGCCGTGGGGCACTGCGGCAGCGGGGTGGGCAGCGCTGGGCGTAGGGGTCCCGGGTGCTTCCCCCACCACCGCCCGGTGCCAGGTGGGTGCCCCGGGGATATCCCTGGGTGCCATGGAGCTGCTGGGGGTGCTCGGGGGCCACCCACGCCGTGGGTGCCGTTTGGGGATGGGGGCGTCGCCGTGCCGGGGTTTCCGTTGCTGCCGGCTGGGTTGGAGGCTGAGCTCAGAACGGGCAAACTCGGTGCATGGCTGGGGGGGCGGGGGAGGCAGGGTTGTTGCCATGCTGGGCATGTGCGAGCGCAGCCGGGCGCCAGCCCGCGGTTGAGACCCGGAGGGGACGGGACCGGGCTGTGACGCGGCAGCGGCCGGGGGACGGGGACACCCGGGGTCCCCCCCGTCCCCAGGCAGCTGCGTGGGAGCGGGGCGCTGAGCGGGGACGTCGCGTCGCAGAGGTAGGATCTGAACAATGGCCGTGCTGGGAGGGAGAAGGAGGAGGAGGAGGGGGATGAAGGCTCGGGGGCCCCTTGAAGCCGCCACACAAAGGGCTGGGTTGGGCGGAAGGCGAGGGGCTCTGGCTGCACACCCGGTGGCTCTGGTCCAGCTGGTACCCGGTGGCACTGCGGTGGCACTGCCACCCGCCTTCACCCTCTCGGGGCTGGACACGCGTCTCGGTGCCGGCCCCCATGGCGGTGCCACCCCCTGCGCTCCCCTCCTGGGTTACAGGTGCCTGGTGCAAAGTGGGGTCCGGGGCCAGAGCCCCCCCTGTGCACACCAGGGCTGCACCACGAGGTGCCCGCTGGCCGTGGCACGGGGTGACAATGAAGGATGCTGGTGGCTGGGACCGGGTGCTGGTGCTTGTGGCATCACCACTTTTCGAGCCGCGGGTGGCATCGTGGAGGGCTCGGGCGGATACGGCTGCTCGGTGGCCCACGTTGGGGCAGAGTCGCCCCAGTGATGCTGCTAAGGGACTCCCACGTCTCTGCCCGTGGTGCCGGGGGGGCGGCGCGCCCCCGTTGCCGAGCTTTGCCTCGCCAGCTGCCAGGAATGCGCCGGGGCTGCGTGCCCGCCGGCGCGGCTGCTGCTGGGGTAACGGCGCTGGGGCGAGCGGCAGCCAGCCCGGGCGTCCTAACGGGCACGGGAGCAAGCTGGGGACGGGGTTTGGGGGCGTCCCTGCTCCCCGGCAGCCCTGGGCTCACCCCACGTTCGCTCCCGTGCAGGGAGCAGCCTGGAGCCGCAGGAGAGCAGCATGGAGGCGCCGGCCGTGCTCGAGGAGCTGCCCCCCGGCGCTGCGCCCGGCAAGGGGGCGCACGAGCTCTTCGGCTACGTGGGGATCGAAGCCGTGCTCGACCAGATGAGAGTCAAGACCATGAAGACGGGCTTCGAGTTCAACATCATGGTCGTCGGTGAGCGCTCGCGGGGCTGGCGGCTGGAAATGTGATGCCACTGCGTGGGGGGAGGATGGGAAAAAGCAGGCTTTTAACAGTAAATCGGGGAAGGATGAATCCCGCAGCGTGATTCCGTGGTGATGCTTCCCGCGGCACCAGGGGCTGGGCAACTTGTCCCAACCTTGGTCCTGGAGGGCTGGGATGCTCCTAAGTGGGTACTGAGGCGTTGTCATAGGGAGAGGAGTTATAAATACCATCAGAGGGGACAAAGCGGAGCTGCCGGTGTCCCCGCAGGGCAGAGCGGGCTGGGGAAGTCCACGATGGTGAACACCCTCTTCAAGTCCAAGGTGAGCCGCAAAGCCTCGCAGCCCGGCCAGGAGGAGCGCATCCCGAAGACGGTGCAGCTGCAGTCGGTCACCCATGGTAAGGGCCCTTAAACCCTGGGGAGAAGCAGGGGAAGCCTCCTTAATGCGTGGACCCCGCTGACCCCGCATGCCCCGCAGTCATCGAGGAGAAGGGTGTGAAGATGAAGCTGACGGTGACGGACACGCCGGGGTTCGGGGACCAGATCAACAACGAGAACTGGTAGGGCACAGCCGGGGGCGGGGGGGTGGCAGCATTTTGGGAGAGGTTGACCCCCCCGTGGGGCTCTCTGACGTCCCTTCATCACCAGCTGGGACCCCATCATCAAGTACATCAACGAGCAGTACGAGAGGTACCTGCGCGAGGAGATCCTCATCACCCGTAAGAGGAAGATCCCGGACACCAGGGTGCATGGCTGCGTGTACTTCGTCCCCCCCACGGGCCACTGGTGAGTACCGCCGCGGTGCCCCCCACCCCCGGCACCCATGGGTGCTGCTGGAGGGGCAGCAGGGTGACGGACATCCCTGTCAGGCTGAGGCCCCTCGACCTGGAGTTCATGCGGAGGCTCAGCAAGATCGTCAACGTGGTGCCGGTGATCGCCAAAGCCGACACGCTCACCCTGGAGGAGCGGGCAGAGTTCAAGCAACGGGTGAGGGCACCCCCGGGGGGCTCCTGGTCCCAACACCCCCCCCAAACTCAGCCCAGCACCATCTCACACCCCGTGCCCCGCAGATCCAGCAGGACCTGAAGGCCCACGCCATCAGCGTGTACCCGCAGGAGGACTTCGACGAGGACCCGGAGGACAGGTTGCTCAACAACGTGATTCGGGTGAGGGCCGGGATACGCTGGCGTTCTGGGGGTTGGGGGAGCACGGTGGCACCCCGGGGTGACCGTGCACCCCTGCGCCCGTAGGAGAAGATCCCGTTCGCCGTGGTGGGGGCGGATCAGGAGCACCAGGTGAACGGCCGGCGGGTGCTGGGCCGCAAGACCAAGTGGGGCATCATCGAAGGTAAGGGCAGCCAAGGGGGACCGGGGTGCCACCAAGGGGGCCTTGAGGGCAGCAGCACCCCTGGGTGCACCCTTGCCTGGGTGGGTGCTGTCCCTGCGGTGTGGGGCTGTGCCCGAGCTCCGGTGGCCCCCAGGACGTCCCCACAGCCCACTCTGTCTTGCCTTGCAGTGGAGAACCCGACGCACTGCGAGTTCCCCATGCTGCGGGACCTGCTCATCCGGTGAGCCGGGGAACGGGGCTGGGGGTGCTCGGGACCCTGCTGGAGCACCCCAGGGTGGGGTTGAGGGGGGGGGGGAACACCCCCAGCCACGGGGGTGGTGTGTGACGGTGTCTTGGTGCCCTTCCTCCTCGCTGCCACCCCGGGCAGGTCCCACCTGCAGGATCTGAAGGACATCACCCACAACGTGCATTACGAGAGCTACCGCGTGCGGCGGCTGAACGAGAGCAACCGCGTGGCGCTGAGCCCCGCCAACGGGCTGCCGGGCAAGGACGAGGACGACAGCAACCTCTGAGCCCTGGGACCCCGGCCCCCGTGGCGGTGCCCGGCCCCTGCCCCACCAGTGACTGTGCTGCCCCGTGCCACCTCTGCCGGCTGGGGATGGACCCAGACCCCCCGGCGTCACCTTCCCCAGTCCCCTCGGCAGGTGCAGGGGGACGCCGTGCACCCCCCCGGCCCACGCTGGTTCAAGGATGTGAGCAGAGGGGGCTCCCAGGGTGTCCCCATCCCCAAGTCACCCCCAGCCTCGCCTCCGGGCTTCACCGGGATCCCCCGAAGCCTGCTTGGCATTAAAGGTGAAGCCGGAGCCTTCAGCATCCGCCATCCTCATCCTCCCCCCCGCGGCGCTGTCCCCTGCGGTGACCAGGGGGCAGCTGGCCAGGCGCAGGGCGGGCGGCCGGTGGCGGAGCGCGGGTCCCCTCCCCGCTGTCACCCCACCGGCCCAGCCCGGTGACGGCAGCGGGCGCACCCGGACTTTGAGCCGCTTATCGGGCCGCGGCCGTGCCCGCAGGGAGCGGCGGCGGCACCCGGAGGTGTGCGGGCTACACCCGGCTGCTCCCACCTGCGTCACCCCCTGCCGGGGACCCCGGGCCCCCTGCCACCCCCCTGCGCGGGGACACTTCCAAGGAGCCCCAGGATTTCAGGGTGCAGCACCGCAAAATCCTCACCTGCAGCACCGGCAGGGCGCGGGGGGCCCCTGGGTGCCGCTGGGGTGTGGAGAGGCCCCTTTGCGCCTCCCACCCCCAGGGCAGGGCTCGGGCTGGGTGCCAGCACCCGCCCCCCCCCCCCCCCGAACCGTCACCGGCAGCAGCGCCGGCCCCGCGTTAATGATCCACCCGCCGCCAGCCCCGGGCAGCCGTGCGGGGCCGTGGTGGGGACGGGGACCGGGGTCTGTGGCGTGGGGACCCCCGGGGATGTGCAGGGGCTGGCGGCCGGCGGCTCCCCACCGCGCGCCCCACCCCTCGGTCCCGGCACGCAGATAAGAGCAGCAGCCGGCAGCGGCCACTTCCCGGCGCTCGGCACGGGAGCTCGGCGGGGCCATGGCGTTGGTGACGGTGAACCTGCGAGCCATCACCTCCTGGGTGGGCATCGCCCGGCTCTTCGCCATCCTGCTGTCCTGCATCTCCTTCAGCCTGGTGGCCTCCACCGGGGACTTCAGGGGCCCCTACGGGACGTGGTGCATGTTCAGCTGGTGCTTCTGCTTCGTCGTGACGCTGCTGGTCGTCCTGCTGGAGCTGCTGGAGCTTTACCCCATCCTGCCCCTCTCCTGGGACGACTTCACCTCGGCCTTCTCCATGCTGGCGGCGCTGATGATCTTCACCAGCTCGGTGGTGTTCCCCTCCGCCTTCATCCGCAGCCCTTGCAGCAGCAGCCGCTGCATGCGCCAGGCGGCCGCCACGGCCATGTCCTGCCTCTGCTTCCTCGCCTACGCCCTCGAGGTGGGGCTCACCCGCGCCAAGCCGGGGGACATCAGCAGCTTCCTCTCCACCGTGCCCGGCCTCCTCAAGGTGTTTGAGGCCTACGTGGCGTGTCTCATCTTCTCCTTGCTGGATTCCTACGGCACCCACCCTGGCCTGCAGTGGTGCGTGGCCGTCTACTCCATCTGCTTCATCGTCACCCTCCTCATCATCATCTTCACCATCGGCCGCTGCCTCAGCTACATGCCCTGCCCGCTGGAGAAGGTGCTGGTGGCCTACAACGCGCTGGCCATGGTCATGTACCTCACCGCCGTCGTCATCTGGCCCTTATACAGCTTCTACAACAGGAGCCGGCCCAACCCCTGCGACGCGAACTGCTCCTGGAACAAGCACCTGGGGATCACCTTCCTCACCATCTTCAACTTCCTCGCCTACCTCGTGGACCTGGTCTACTCCACCAAGATGGTCTTCATCAGGACCCCTTCCTGAGGGTGGCGGGGTGGGCGCGGGGCCGGGCGCGGAGCTGAGGAAGAGGCCGGATGCCTCGGAGAGCTCCTTCCTCCCGGCCCCCCCCCCGTGCCGGGGGGCAGCGGTGGTGCTGGGGGTGCCGGCGGGGGGGAGAGCGGGGAGATCCCGATGGCTTGGGGGCGGGGGGAGCTTTGGGATTAAATTGGGTCATTTTTCACTTGTTTCTGCCTCCACTTTCTTCCCCACGTTTTCTTTCCCTGGCTGGGGGTTGGGGGCTGTTCTGGGTCACCCCCTGGGGCCGGGCGGTGGCAGGGGGACGCCGGCCTTCAGCAGCTCCTCTTCTCTCCAGCCCATTGCCGCCGGAGTTAAACGGGGCATGACCAGGAAAAAAAAACAACCCGGATGCTTCTGCCTTGGCACCGCAGGACCCTGCAGAACGGGTTCGGGAGGAATGTGGCTGCTGGGGGGGGGGGGCACGGTCCCCAAGCCCTGGGACAGGGCTGTCACCGTCACCTGGGTGAGAGCCCCGCGGCTCACGGTCACGCTGGCTGGAGCGGCTGCACCCGTGCCTGCTGTTCCGCACCGTGGTGGCACCAGGGAGTCCCCTGCCTGAGGACACGGGGGTGCCACCAGTGCCCGAGTGGTGCCATCCGCGTGCCACCACGCCGGGAAGAAGGGCGCAGAGCGCTGCGGGCACGTCCTGCAGGCAGGGCACCTGCACAGGGGACGGGCACCCACGGGGCATGGGGCACGGTGTCCCCACGCTGTCCCCAACCCACGCTGCTCCCTCGGGTTCTACCTCCCCAGGCTTTGCCGTTGCTTTTAGCCACGCGTTTGGCCTCAGGCTGCGCTCCCCCCGCTCCTTCACCAGTGCCACCGCCGTGCCACCGCCTTGTCCCTGCCACCTCCCAGCCGGGTGCCACAACCCCACGGTGGCCGTCGCCTCGCCACCGCGACCTTCGCCCTGCCGGTGGGGCCCACGCTCGGCCGCTGGAGCCTCTCGAGGCAGAATTTTTTTGAGCAAATAAAGGTAAAAAAAACCCACACACCCCGGCGCAGCCCTGCCCAGCGCCGGAGAGGAGCTATTTTTAGTGCCCGAGTTGATTGAAATTCATAGAGGAAAGAGGCGCGGGAGCGCGCGGCGGCCGTCACCGGTGATGAGTTGCGGCGCTTGGTGCCGGTAACGGGTAACGCGGCGGGGCTGCGGCCGGCGGGCACGGTGAGGCTGGGGCGTGCGGAGGCAACACGGGTGGGCTGGGGGCGTGCGGGGTGCGGGGGGCTCCCAGCCCACGCAGGGATCTGGGGGTGTCTCGTGGCTCCGGGGTGCGCGGTGGCACCGGGAGCGGCTGAGCGCTGGTGGGTGTAGGGAGCACCGGTACCGTGCCATTGCCGTGCTGCACCATGGGGAGCCCCGGTGCCGTGTCGTGCTGTGCCATGGGGAGCCGCCGTGCCGTGCCGTGCCGTGCCGTGCCATGGGGTACCCAAATAGCGCGCTATGGGGAGCCCCGGTGCTGTGCTGTGCCATGGGGAGCCCCGGTGCCGTGCCATAGCCGTGCTGTGCCATGGGGAGCCCCAGTGCCATGCCGTGCCGTGCCGTGCCATGCCGTGGGGAGCCCCGGTGCGTGGCGGTTGCCGGTGCAGGAGCGGTGCCGGTGCCGGTGCGCGGCGGATTCCTCCCCCTAGGGGTCGGTGTGCACCGGGGCGGCGTTGCGGGAGGCGGCAGCTCCTGCGCACGGCCCGGGGCGGCCGGGGCACGGCGGCGGCGGCGGGGAGCGGGCACCGGCGAGGGCCCGGGTGAGTGCGGCCGGGGCGGGGGGCGGCGGGACCAAGGCCGGGGACCCCCCCTCACGGTACCCGAGCCGGCAGCCGGGGCTCCGGGATGAGCGGGGAGGGCGGTGGGGAGGGGGGCGATGGAGCACCGGGCACCCCCTTCCCGCTCACCCGGGCCGGCTGGAGCGCACGGTTTAGCCCCAGGCTGGCTGGGGGTCCCGGGGGGGGGGTTCCCTCCTTCAGCTGGCTGCGCCGCATGCCAGGGCCACCTCTGTCGCTGGCGGTGGGTGAGGAGCTCGCTGAGGGGTGTTAGGTTCTTGCAAACCAGCACCAGCGCCCAGCTCCTTTCCCCACCAGCTGGAAGCCCCTTTGCCCCCCCGAGATGTCCATGTGGCCCTCAGTGCCCCTGTGGCCCTAGGGACACCTCCGTGTCCCCGTATAGACAAGCAGCCCCCGTCAGCCTCCCCCAAGGGGGCCAGGTCTGAGCCCCACTTGAGGTGATTGTCTGGGGGGTCACGTCCCCACCGTGTCCCCTCTGTGTCCCCTCTGTGTCCCTTGTGGCTGCAGGCCACGGGCAGGAGCCCCCCAAGGCTGCTCCAGCTGGAGCGGGGACCAGGGGCAAGCGGGGCAGCCTGGCAGTGCCCCTGCCTGGGACCGGTGTCACCAGGGGAGGGACCCCCACAGAGCCCCAGCCTCGTGGGGACACGGCTGTGGCTGCTCCCTGGGGGGCACCCAGGTGGGAGCAGGATTGGGGTCAGGGTCCGTCCCACGGGTCTTATCCCACCCATCCCATTGTCCCCACGGCCGTCTGCGAGGCGGGATGGGGATGTGGCACCCCAAACTGAGAGCGCCGTTTTTGGGAGGGGGGGGGGCGGGGAGAGCAGCATACGTGCGCTCCAGGACAGCGGCACCAGGCTGCGGGTGTGTCTGCACGGCAAGGAAGGGGTTAACGCGGGGTGTCGGGGTGTCCCCACGGCCGGTGCCCCCCGGGGCCGCTCCTCGCACCGGTGACCTCGCACCACTGCCATGGCAACGGCGCGTGAAGTCACCGGTGCTCGCGGCGCGGTGCCAGCGTGGGCGTCCGCTCCCCGTCCGCTGTCACCGCGCGCCCCGTCTCGTCCCCCCCCCCCAGGATGAGCTGCGCCCCCGCCAGCGCCGACGCCTGACCCCGCCACCATGCTCGTCAAGGAGTACCGCATCTGCATGCCGCTCACCACCGAGGAGGTGCGTGCGTGTCCCCCACGGGGACGCGGGGGGCACCGGGTGGTGGTCCTGGGGGATCTGCCCGCAGAGGAGCTGGGGGACACGGCGGTCCCCGCTGCAGTCCCCTCGGTTAAGTCATTTTGGCCTGTTGGGTGCGGGATGCTCTGTGTGGTGTTTTGGGGTGCGAGCTCGGGACCCCCCCCGGCACGTCCCGTCGCTGTGCGTGGTGCCCCCGGGTCACAACGCCTGGGGCAGCGCAGAGGTGGCGGGCAAAGGGCTGCGGTTTGGGTGCTGGCGGAGCTGCCCAAATCCCCGGCGGCAAGCAGCAGCGATCAGTGGGGCCGTTCTGGGGAGCAGGGGCTCGCAGCAGCTGCGCCCACACCTGCGGGTTTGTGGCAGCACCTGGGGAAGGTTTGCGGTTAGGCGGAGCGGCGAGGAGACCTGCCCGGCAGCCGGGATGATGGATGGGATCTCCGGCACAACAACAATGCGGTTATTGCGCCGCCGAACCGCCGAGTACGGGCACACACGGCCGTGGGATTTTTTTATTTCCATGGCCCGCCCGGGCAGGCAGGCAGGGAAATCGCTGCAGGTACCTGGGCAGTGGGAAGGGCAGGATCCGGCTCTCGCCCAGGTGTGAGAGCAGGGGGACCCTGGGGAGACTCCTGCCTGCTGCACGGCTCGGGCTCTGGCACCGCTTTGCTCCGTGCCTCAGTTTCCCCTCTCGCTCACTGCAGTACCGCGTAGGGCAGCTGTACACCATCAGCAAGCACAGCCACCAGGAGAGCGAGAAGGGCGAGGGCGTGGAGGTGGTGAAGAACGAGCCCCACGAGGACCCCGTCCACGGCCCCGGCCAGTTCACCGAGAAGCGCGTCCACCTCTCCAGGTGAGGCACCCGCCCGCGGCCCCATCCTGCCCCAGCTCCGCGGGGGGTGCTGGGGGGTGCAGGCAGGCGGTGCTGTGACCCCGCGTCCAAAATCCTCAGGGAACAGCCTTCCCAAAGTGGGGCTGCACCTGCCTCCTGGGATGCACCCACCTTTTGGGGGATGCACCCATCTCCCGGGGGGGGGCCCCATCTCTGAGAGGTGCACCACCTCCTGGGGGCTGCACCCATCTCGTGGGGGCTGCACCCATTTTTGGGGACTGCACCCATCTTGGGGACTGCACTCATCTTTGGGGTGTGCGCATCTCCTGGGGGCTGCACCCATCTTTGGGATTGCACCCATTTCCAGGCTCTGTACCCATCTCCTGGGGTGCACCCATCTTTGGGGACTGCACCCATCTTAGGGACGTGTACACCTTCTGGTGCGCACCCGTGTCCTGGGGTGCCCCCGTCCTTGGGGGCCACCCCCTCTCCCGGCACACAGCCCTCCACGGATCCCACAAGTACGGCACTGCACCACCCCGGGCTCTGCGGGGACACCCCCAGCTGCTGCCCTGCCCGTCCCGGGGTGTCCCCGTGTCCCCAGGCGCAGCCCCAGGTGCCCGTCGGGCAGCCGCAGGCACGCGGTGCCGCTGTCCCCGTGTCCCCGCCGCCAGCTGCGGCGCGCGGCCGAGCGTGCACCGGCGGCTCCCCCGCCAAGGGAGTCGCTGGCGTTAGACGGGATATTTTTAGCTGCGGCACTCACGATTCTCCTCTTGGGGATGTTATTTATAACGCCTGAAAATTAATCAAAAAACACCGCCCAGCTCCCCGCCGCTGGGAGGGAGGCAGCCGCCGTGGCGAGCGGGGACGGATCCTGCCCGGGGAGCGGGGCCAGGGAGGCCTGTGGGGGACAGGACCGCGATGGGGACCTGGTCCTGGGGTGATGGGGAGGGTCTTGGGGTGACGGGGGGGTCCTTGGGGGTTCTGGGGTGGTGGATGGAGGGGTTCTGGGGAAGGGGTGAGGTCCGTGGGGAGGCGATGGGGGTGCGGGAGCTGTGCTCAGCAGGGCAGGGCCATGCTCCTGGGCCGTATCCTGCCTCCCTCCCCTGCAACAGCAAGCTGCCGAGCTGGGCCCGGGCGGTGACCCCCCGCATCTTCTACATCACGGAGAAGGCCTGGAACTACTACCCCTACACCATCACGGGTGAGAGCCGGGCGCGGGGACGGGGCCGCCCGGCGCTGCGGGGCCAGCCGTGTCCCGGGCTCACCTCTCCCTCTCTTCCCCCACGGTGCCACCCCGTGATGCCGGCGTGCCGCGGCGTGCCTGCAGAGTACACGGTAAGGAAGGGGCACGGGGGGACCCGGTTCCTTTTCCGTCATCCTGTGGCTGGGGAGGGGGCGCCGGGGTGGGCGTCCCTCGGGGACCAGCTCCCAGGCGCTCTCCCCGCAGTGCTCCTTCCTGCCCAAGTTCTCCATCTACATCGAGACCAAATACGAGGACAACTGCGGGGACAGCGAGAACGTGAGTGGCACCGGCCGTGTCCCTCCCTGCCTCCTGAGCTGGCGGCGCGGCTGAGACCCGGCAAACTCATTGAGTTGGGGCGCACGCGGCCGATGCCCACCCCTCTCGCCCTCCCTCCCCGCCCCAGATCTTCCGCAGCGATAAAATCCTGGGCGACCACGAGGTCTCCTTCCTGGACATCGCCTTCGACGAGATCCCCGAGCGCTACTACCGCAGCCTGGAGGTATTGGGCCGGGGGGGGAGCTCCCTGGGGTGCCCCGCTCCGCGTCCCCCCCTCCCCGTCCCCGGCTCACGGCCCCTCTCCGCGCCCCAGGACCCCCGGTTCTTCAGCTCGGCCAAGACGGGCCGGGGGCCGCTGCGGGAGGGCTGGCGCCAGCACACCAAGCCCATCATGTGCTCCTACAAGCTGGTGACCGTCAAGTTCGAGGTGTGGGGGCTGCAGACGCGCGTGGAGCAGTTCGTGCACAAGGTGAGGGCGGCCGAGGGCGGCGGGGGCCAGCCGGGTGCGGGTGCTGACGGCCGCCGTCACAGGTGATCCGGGACATCCTGCTGATCGGGCACCGGCAAGCCTTCACCTGGGTGGACGAGTGGTGCGGTGAGTCCCCGCGGCGTCCCCCAGCCCCTCCTCACGGCACCCCCGATGCCACCAACCCCGCTGGCTCCCCGTGCCCCCTGCCCCCCCAGCTCGCTGCCCGCTTCGCTGCACGCCCAGGACGGCGCTGGGCAAGGCTTGGCCGGAGCATGGCTGTTGGCATGGCCACCTCCGGGACCACCGTCGGGGCCGTTTCGGCTCTCTGCCTTCCAGACGTGTCCCCGGGAGAGCTTCGCGCCTTCGAGACGCAGCTGCCTCTGTGTGTACGTCCCCTTGGGTTCCCACCTCGGCACACGCCGGTGGTCCCCCGTGCACACGGAGCCTCCCAGCATGGCTCGGCCCCCCCGTGCGTCCCCTCCCCGCAGGGTCCTGCTGCCACCTCGCCTTCGCCCGCTGCCCTGCCCGTCCCCTCTGCTCCAGCCCTCGTCCCCTTCCCTGGCCAGCCCCTGATGGGTTTGGGGCCGCTGGGGGCTGCGGGACGGGGCCGTGCTGGAGGCGGCCGCGAGCCCGCGTGTGCTCGGCAGGCATGACGATGGAGGAGGTGCGGCGCTACGAGCGGGAGACGCAGGAGGCCACCAACGAGATCATCGGCACGGTGGCCCCCACCATCTCGGTCAGCGAGGTGGGGCAGCCCACGGCCACGCACTCGGCCCCCGCCAGCGCCCCTTCCACCCCCCTGAGCGACGAAGCCCCCGACTTCCTCGCCCCCCCCAAAGCTCGGCCCCGCAAGAAGTCAGCGCCGGAGACCCTGACGCTGCCCGCACTTCGGGAACGTGCCAGCGCCGAGTGAGGCCGCGCCGTGCCACCTTGCTGTGCCACCTGCCCGGTCGGACTGTCCTCTCCTCCGCGCCAGCCCCGCCAGCCGCCTCGTCCCCTCCGACGGACGCCGACCCCGAAGGGGGAACCCGCCATCAGAGCGCAGGGGAGCCCCGTGGGGGTGCGGGCGCCCCTGAGCCGCTGCGGGCGCCCGTGTGGGACGTTGCCACCATGGCCACGCTGGACTTGCTGTCCCACGGGGAGGGGATGCCCCGCTCCTCGTCCCAGGCAGCGTCGGGCCACGGCGGCGTCCCAGCCCCTTCGGTGCAACCGTGGCCGGGCTGGGCGCGTGGCCGTGCCGGGCTGGGTGCCGCGGCACCCGGGGAGCGATGCTCGAGCGGCACCCTGCAAGGTAGGCAGCGGGCACAGGAGGGTGGGTGCGGGAGTGCCAGGGGCAGCCCAGTGCCACCTCCTGGGGCTCCCTGTGGGATGCCAGGGGCCACGCAGCCCCACGCGCTCCAGGTCTCGCAGTCGGAGGCCGTGTCAGCGCGAGGGGTGCCGGGGCAGGCTCAGCCCTGTATTTTCTTTGGGAAAACCAGGTCCTTTTCAGAAATAAAGCTGGAGACGTGGCGGCTGGCTCCCAGCGGTGGTTTACTGGGCTCTGCAGCATGGCCACGTCCCTCCTTGGCACGCGGCACACGCTGGACACCGGCTGGGACGGGCAGCTTGGGGGTCGGGGTTTGTGGGGTGGGCCAGAGGAGGTGGGTCGTGCCGGGGAGCTCATCGATGCCTCCGGTGGAACACGGCTCCTTTTCCTGCTAGTCCTCATCGCTGTCACCCTCCAGCTCCCCGACAGAGGCGGCCGGCCCCAGCAGGGCGATGTAGTAGGAGCTGCAGTAGACGGGCGCCTTGTTGGGGCTGGAGTAAACCTGCTCGGGCCGCAGGGAGGCGAAGGGGTTGGCGGCGTAGCCCGTGATGTGCGTCTCCAGCTCCGCCAGGATCTGCAGCGAGGACTTCAGCTCCTGCTCGCTGCCAGGAGAAGGAATGGAGGAGTCCCGTGACCGCTTGGCTGGGGCGTTCCCTGCGGGGATGTCCCCGCAGCAGCCAGCTCGGGGGGCACACCGGGGGGCTCACCTGTAGACGGTGAAGAGGGTGGGCAGGCGGTAGTCCCGCAGCAGCAGCAGCGTGGGCAGCCAGCCTGCCATGAGGTCAGGGCAGGCGTGGAAACCTGCGGGGACGCACCAGTGAGTGGGGGCACACTGCCTGTCCTCCCCACCCCGAGAAAGCCCAGCGTGAAGCTGCCAGGAAGGGCTGAGCACCCTTAGCAAGGATGGTCCCCGCTCCCCACCAGGCTCCGGGTCCCGGGCTGAGCCCCAGGACCGAGATCTGGAGCCCAAATTCAGGGACCCGAGCCCCAGGGCGTCACCCCATCTGCGGTGGCCCGTGGTGGCATGGTGCACAGCTGTGGCAAGCCCTGGGCACGTCCCGAAGTCCCCAGCAGCCTCGGGTGCTGCACCCTGGGCACTCACCTGGATGGAAGCCCACCACCAGGTCGGGGCGGGCAGCCAGCTTGGTCTCCACCTGCCCTTCCCAGAAGTCGTGGTACAGGCCCTTGAAGCTGCTGAGATAAATCCTTCCCTGCGGCCCCGGCGTGGCCAGGGGGGGCCTCATGATGGGCCCGTCCACCACATCCACCCCCACCATCACCACCTCCATGCCCTGCTGCCCCGGGAACATCCGCGCCAGCTCGTCGTAGTCTGTCACCCGGGTGTTGAGGGTCTCCACGTGGGACGCCCCCACCACGTGGATGGTGAGGGGCTTGGCGAGGGGGTCGATGCCAAAGAGCCGCAGCCCCAGGCCGATGGTGAGTGGCCGCGAGTGGAAGTCGGTGACGAGGCGCCGGACGGACTCGCGCAGCTCTCCTTCCTCCGGCCGGGGCTTCCCCGCGTTGGCCCAGAGGAGGCTCATGTAGCGCCCGGCCACGACAGCGCCCAGCTTCTCCTCCAGCTGCCCCTGCATGGCGAACCAGTCCTCCCAGCCTGCCACGTCCCCGGCGGCTTTTGTCCAGGCCTCCGTGGGGAAGGGAATGTCCCCTTGGGGCAGAAAAGTGGTTTTTCAGTGGCGGCCCTGCAGGCCAGGCTGCCCGTGTCCCCCCAGCAAGCTGCAGGGATGCCGGAGGTGGTGGCACTGCCAGCCCTGGGTGACCAGAGCTGGGAGGAGAGACCCCACGCACAGGGGATGGGCTGGGGAGGGGGTGTGTGGGGTGGGAGCAGTGCCCCCTGCCCCACCTGTGAAGACGAGCCACTCCACCAGCCGGTCCAGGGCCACCAGCTTCAGCTTCTTGCAGAACTTCTTGTGCAGAGGCCAGTTGGCACGCTGGCACGCCAC
Organism: Nettapus auritus; assembly: GCA_011076525.1. Classification (NCBI taxonomy): domain Eukaryota; kingdom Metazoa; phylum Chordata; class Aves; order Anseriformes; family Anatidae; genus Nettapus; species Nettapus auritus. The sequence goes on from CM021778.1 coordinate 12,049,135, forward strand.
GCCGCAGTAGTACACGTTCTGGCACCTGGGGGGGCAGAGGCAGCGTGCCCAGCCTTGGGGGTCGCCAGGATCCGTTCCTCCCCCAGCCTCACCCCCGCCGCCGGGCTGAGCTCGCCCTTCTTGGGGGCCCGGGAACACCCAGCCCCATGCCATCACACCACCTCCCCTGTACCTCTTGCATCGGCGGAGACTTTTGGGGTCAGGGAGGGCATCGGGGAGCTTCTTGCACTCGGCGCAGAACTTGAACGTGTCTTCCATCTTCTGGAACATGTCAAAGTAGGTCCGGATGCCGAAGTCACTGCCCCTCTTCCTCCCGTCCATGGCAGATCTGAAGGGAGCCCAGAAGCATCGGGGGGGTGAGTAGGGTCCTGCCCAACCCAGCTGGGCTCATGTCTTCCCTCTACGTTTGTGGGATTTCACCTCTGGCCAAGACCATCCTGAGCTGAGCTGGTCGGGGACAAGGAGCCGCAGGCGTCGCCTCGTCCTGGGGGAGCTGGGGGTGCACCCGGGAGCCGGGGGGACAGCTCGGGACACAGCACCCGCACAGCCTGCCCCAGCTGCTCTCACTCACTTGTAGTCCTCGTAGCTCTTCATGTTGAGCTTCTGGAGGATGACGTTGGACAGCCCCGGCACGTTGCTGTCCATGGCTTGGAAGCCCAGGGAATCCATATCGGGCGCCCTTGCTGCTGCTGGCTCCTTCGCAGGCTTCTTGGAGACCTTGCGGGCTGCTCCTTGCCCCCGCTGGGCCATGCCGGCGGTGGGACAAAGGGGTCCGGGCGTGGGGGTGCCCAGCTCCCGGCAGACCCGTCCGGGCGTCCCGATGCTTGTCCCCGTCCCTCCAGGAGGAGGGTGGTGACCGGGGCAGCAGCCTGGCCGCACGTCCCAGTCCTGGCACGGCGGGGCTGAGCTCAAATGTCAGCCCCAAGAAGGCCAGGCCTCCCGGCCGGCCTGACACCAATAGCAAAGCTATTCCCGTCAGCCCCTCCCGGGCAGGGGCCAGCCCGGGGCTCCCCAAAAAGGGGCCGGGGAGGGTGACGGGGTGCCTCTGAGGGAGGTGTCGGGGGGATGTGAGGGTGATTCGTGGGAGAATTCTGTAACTCAGAGCAAATAAGCCGTAAAGTAGGTATGTGGTTTATTTCGGCGCTGGGCACACGTGGGATAGCTCCCGAAGGCACGCGCGCCTTAACGCGGCAACTTGCCTTGGTTATATGCGGCAAAAAGTTACGTATGCACAAAGTTTCCCCATACGCCTATACATATTCATAACCTGTCCCTGCTTTGTATTAAAATTAGCTGCAATAAGTCATTTCCATAACCCCCCCCCCCCCGTCTGCACAGTGGTCATAGGGGGGTCATGGGGACGAAGGCTGATAGCTCCTCTTCATCACCACAACCGACCCCTGTACAACTCAGCTGCTCCTCGGCTCTTGTCCAAACCCCCAGGTCGCTCTCAGCTGTTTTTTGGGACAGGTTCCCCGTTTTTGTCAGGAAACGTAGTGTGTGAGGGGCCCCGAGCCGCCGTGTTTCGGTTCATTTGCACAGCAGTAAGCACCGACACTGAGCAACAACTACTTTATTGGATTAAACAAGCCCCCGTTCTTTCACTCCCGGCTTTATTAATTACGGCTGTTTAATTTAGAACTCATTAAAACAATTAAGAAAGTCCCCCTTCTTCTATGCCTGGCTGCAGGCGGTGGGGATGGGACTGGCCCCATGGGGGGGAGGGGCACGGCCCGGCTCTGTCACACTCCCCCTGCCCCCCCCCCCCCGGGGCCTGGCAGGGGCTGCCCACACCCAACATGGCGGCCGCGACGGCTTCAAGGGCACGCGGTCCCCGGCACGTGACCAAGGGTTGAGACCTCGCGAGAGCGGCCGGGTTGCCGTGGTTACGAGAGGCGCGGAGCTTCCACCCCCCTCCCCCGGGGTCGCTAAGGCCGCGGGTTCGAGTCCCGCCTCCGCCGCGCCCGGCTCCCGCTGGGGTTTTCCCCTCTCGGCACCCCCGAGCTTTTTCACGGCTCCCCGGGTGAGGGTCTGGGGGCTCGGGGGGGCTGCAGGGGCAGGTGCGAGGGTGCAGCAGTGGTCACAGCCCTCCTGGGTGTGTGGGGTTTGGGGCTGGCTGGGGGTGCAGCGTGGGGGAGTTTCCTCTCAGAGCCAGGGGATTTTTGCTTCAGGTTGCTCCAGATTCCTCCGAGCCCTTCGTGTGGGGCTCACCTTGTGTGCTCACTGTGGCTTTTTGATGTCCAAGCCCCAATGGGCTGTGCCCCACAGGTGCTTCTGTGTGGGGAGGCAGAGGCCTGGTGTCACCGCTGGGTTTAATCAGGGGCTGCTGCAGAGCAGAGCCAGGCAGAAAGGACGAGTATTTTCACATTTCTCTCCTCAGTCTTTTTCCCGCAGAGCCATGGAGGCCCCCGAGGGGCTGTCTGCTAAAAAGGGATCCTGTTTGGTGCCTCAGTCTGCTCCCAGCGAGTCCCGGCCACCGTCGGCAAAGGCGGTACAGATCACAGTGGTGAAGGCACAAGAGCTGGTAAAGCGCTTCTGAAAACGTCTCTGTTGGCTTAATAACTGTGACTAGAGTGGTTCTTTGTGCTGCCATCCAATTCTGGACCAGATGTGAGGTGATAAGGCTGTAGGGAACGATGCCACCCTGTGGCTTCGTCCCCTGCACCGAGGGCTTGTTCACGCAGACCGAAGGCTTGTGGTTCACCTTGCTTTGGGGACGCATCTCCTCAGCACAGTCCAGACGTGCTGTGGTGTGCGGTTGGCTTGAAGTGTTGCCTTCCCTGCCTGTCTGTAAATTGCTGGGTTTTGTTTGTGTTTTAAGCAAAGCACGGTGGAAAATGTATATCAGTGAGACAAAGAAGTCTAAGAAGACCTGTTCTAGCATATAAAGCCAGATTTCTGTCCCAACAACAACGGTTTAAATTGTGTTGAAATCAATAGGGTGGCTCTAGGTTTGAAAAGGCAGTACCTCCCGTGTGCCTACCGTACAAGACTGTGAAAGAATTCAGATCAAAACATGACGAGTGTGCTTTCCATGTGCTGCGTGATGCACCCAGCTGTCCTTAAAGTATTCGTGAGGATCTGGCATTTAGGAAGGAACGCGGAGGAGAATCTCAGCTACTACTGCAAACAGAAAAATGCAAATCCTTGCTTCAGCTCTAGCTGTAGACAAAAAGCAAACCAAAAGCGTCTGCCTGTTGTTTTTTTACTATTTTTTTTTTTAACATAGTATTTGAGTACCTCTCACATTGATGGGTTCAGCAAGCAGCACCTTAGGTGAGAATTAGAAGGTAAGAAGAGGGAAAACTGTGATGAAAATAATAGACCGGTGGTTTGATTGCATCTGGAATATTGCTTGTGGTTCTGGTTGCTTTGTCTTAGAAAACGCTAAGGCAAAAGGAGAGAGGCTAACAAAGGTGCAGTAATAAGAACAACAATATGAAAAAACTCCATCTATAAGAAGTGTGGAATCTGTTTAATTAGAGATGTAGAGAAAGATGAGAGGAGTATAGGATAATTAATGGTACGGGGAAAGGTTAATTGGATTCTTCTGTTTAGTCTTTCACATAATATATGCTCAAGGAGACAGTCAGGAGGACTGAAAATTAAAACCAAGTGAATGAAGTCTCTTTTTGTGGAAAAGCCAATATGGAACTAATTACCCCAGTGACAGGGAGAGAGGGAGCTCAGGGCCAGGCCCGGTGACATTAGGCATCCCCACTGCTCCGGATGAATTAAAAGCTTGGTTGGGGTACGGCAGTCTTTGAGTGCAGGGCTGTGGCTGCTCCTCCCTGGCGGGAGAAGGAAACCGTGTTTCTCCTGTGGGGAGACTCTTCTGCAGCTGCCTGTCTCAGCAATTCCTCGTCCCACCAGGGAAGTGCCCGGTGCTGCCCGCTTGGACAGGGCTGCTCGTGGCTGTGGCTGCGATGTGCTGTGGCTGTGCCTGTTCACCCATGTTTGCAGCCATTTGTGTGGATGTTTTAAAATTAAGCCTCCTCCTGTCTGTGTAAGGCAAGTGACGTGAAGCTGGTGTTACAACAAACTCCAGAGCTCCCCAAAGAGCTCGCTGGAGCCCTGGCTTGATTGCAGGGCTTGCTGCTGCCATGTGATAGGCACAAGCGTCCTGTGAGCTTGTGAGCTCAGCCGTGCAGCTCAGGGACTACCTTAGTACACAGCAAAAATCCCCTCTTTCCTGGAAGCCCTCTATCTATGGGATATTTTTGGATTTGCTTTAGACGTGCCTTTCATCCCCATTCTTGGGATGATGCCTGCACTTCCCCACCCCTGCCCCCACCCTTCCAGCAGCAGGTTTTAATGATCCCTGAGGCATCACGGCGTGGTGGAGCAGGAAATGTCCCTCCTAAAGGCAGGTCTTGGCACAGCCAGGCTCTGTTCCTCTTCCCCGTTCTTGCAGCAGAGCAGCCAAAGATTCCCACCGGTGCGCCCTGTCCTGGGTAGGAAACTGAGCTGCCTCCCAGGGGCAACTTCGGTCATGGGCCTGTTGCTGCAGAGCCAGCTGCTTCACCTGCTGTCTGTGTTTGACAGAAAAGCATCAAAAGCGACACCTCTTTTACTTTGGTACGTGTGGAGTACAACGGAGTGATCTTGGGAGACTCCTCTGCCGTTCAGGTCTTGCCAAATGGGACAGCAAGCTATAATTTCACGACCAGCTTTGAACACAGCCCCGAGGGGCCCAACTCCTTGGTCGACATTGCGCAGAAACCCGTGCTCTGTAAGTACCTGATGCTGCACCTCGCTCCTCGGAGGGGTGGAGGTGGGTGCTGTCAGCTGCTGCGCTCTGCCTTCTTGCTGCAGGAGTCACTCGGTCAAGAATAGCACCGAAGCAGCAGCTGAGGGGGTCTCAGCACTTCTGTTCTCATCTGTGCCAGCTGGAGGAATCCCCTTTCATATTGGCCTGGCTCTTTGGCTTCACAGTTCTTGTCAGCCTTGGGAGATGACATAGAAGCCTGTGCCGGAGCTGACAGAGACCCTTTGCAGCCCCTGTTGGAGCTCGCTGCTCTGGTCTGTTGATCTGAAACTATCTGAGAAACTTTGCCAGCTCCTATCTTTTATTATTATTTATTTTTCTGTCTAGTGACAGTGATGGGAACGTTGCAAAAGCAGAAAAAACAGAAGGAGGAGGTCATGCCTCTTGGCCAGGCTGTGGTGGACCTTCTGCCTCTGCTGCAAGGTACAACATTGATTTTCTCATCCTCCATAAACACTTCTTGTGCCCCAGCACTTGTTGGTCTTTGTTCATGAACCCCTCTCGATATGTTACCTCCTTCTGACCAAATGGGTTTCACGGAGTCTTGAGAAAGCTGGGTCTGTGGGGAGAGGGGGTGACAGCAGCTGCCCAGCTTTAGGAGTTGTAGCAGCACAGCTTTAGGCTGTGACTTCTCTCAGTGGACACCATGCTCATTGCTGGTTCTTCTCAGGACAGCGTTCGTTCACGGTCGTGGCTCCTTTGCATGCCGTGCCTACCTCTCCATCAGAAAGCCTTCACCCAGAGGCCAAGGTATGTGGAATTTGGAACTGTTCCTTCGCTCCTCCGGCTCTCTGCTGCTTTTTAATGGGAAGGCGAGCATGACTCAGCTGCCTAGCTCATCGCAGATATGTTACAGCCCTGTATGTTAGAAGCTTGGAGGCCTTTCCTGTTTCCATTGACGTCTGTCCCAGGGTGCTTATGATAGGTGAGGTCGTGCTAGGAAATGCGAATGTGTGCAGCTACCAAACTGTCCTGCAAAAAATACTCAAGATGGAAAGCACAGTGCTGAAAAAATGGGAAAAGGCAAAGGCAGGATTACTTGCCCAACTTCATCAGTCCTTTCTGTGGATAAAACGTTTCACAGTCCATTATTGTCCAACGTCTGACTGCCTCTCCTGCAAGGTCTTCGTTCATTCAGCAGGTTGTAAAGTACTCGGTGAATAAAGCAGGAAATGAAGGATGGGACTGGGAAAGCGTGTCTAGCTTTGCTTCTGATTCTCCACGCACTTAGCACTGTGAGCGAATGAGGTGGATGGATAATGCGTTTACTTTCCTGTATTTAAGTGGCACAATAAGCAAGATGTGGGGGCACCTCTTAGGGAGGAAGGAAAATAAATGCTGAACAACTGGCTTTTCACTGCCCCCATCCATCCAGGGCTGGGATGGCTGTACAGTGTGTGGGGATAGGGCAGAGTTGAAGCATGGCTGTAGCTTTGACTTGTGCTGAGTCACGAGGGCATTGTTTTCTGTCCCTGGTGTTCTTTCTCCACGGCCTTTTTTACGAGATGCTGACAATACATACGCCGTGCCCCCCGGTAGGCTCGGATTTAAACACACAAATATCGTAATTCAGACATAGGAAAAACTGACCGTGAAATTCCTTCCCTGCGCTGGTCTGTTTTCTTTTACATCTGAAGTGAGGAATAAGATAACATTATACGTTCTAGCCTTGGGTTTCTGCTCGCTTCTCCTTCAAGAGCAGCAAGTTGTAATTGTCGAGTTGTTGGCTCTATTTATCCCACAGTGCGGCCTTGAAGTGGCGGTGCGCACCGAGAAGCCCCTGCTTTCTGCAAGCCAGCTTTCAAATGGTAACTTGCTGAGCGTCACCCTGGAGGCAGCTTACTCTGTCCCTGACGCCTTCGTTCCCACCGGACCCCCGCAAAACTACGTGGCTTGCTTGCAAGTACCAGCAGCCGGGGAGGTGAGGATGGGTCCTGGCACAGTGCGCTTTGTTTTGGCTGCTGCAGCGCAGGTCGTTGTCCTGCACCGTGGGACAAGCGGCCAGGCCCGCGAGGTGTGCTGCTCTGCTGCTGGTGGCACAGCAGGCTTTGTTGCGGTTTTTAAGGTCTCTGAGGTGTGATGTGCTTCTTTAACACAAATGAAGGATTGCGTGGCAAGATTGGGGTTGAAACTGGCAGTTTTCTTCCACGCCATGACTTGTTTTTTCTTCCTTCCAAGCCCAGCTCTGATCAGCTGGCACTTGCCCCTGCTCATGCTGAAAACTGAAGTCCTTTCGTTCTCCTGTCTCTCTAGAAGGAAGTCCCTTTGCTCTTCACAAATGGCATCCTGAAGCCCAGTGGTGAAAAAGAATCATTACCCCGGCCCAAAAAATGGTCCCTTGCTAACATCATGGCCCCTGGTGCTCTGAACATACCCAGCTCCTTCATCTTTGGTGGGCCCTATGAGGATGAGGATGGAGAGCTCAACAGAAAAGAGGTGAGGAAAGGCTGGCAGTGTCATGGCTGGAGGAGACCCCTCCAGCCTCCCTGAAGGCACTGAGAAAGACTTGCAGAGACTCATTACGGGAGGAAGGGCGGGTGGTGGGCTCCCTGCACAGTGCCCAGGCATGGAGATGGTTCTCCTGAGCCAGCGAGCGTGCTAACTCACTGCCAGCATGCTAACTCACCACAGAAGAGCTCCCTAGGGTGAACGTGGCACATCTTGTCCTAACTCCTGAGCTGCTGGGCTGAGACTTTGCATTCTTTGTGAGCCAGGCTCTCAGTCCTAACGGGCTCTGGTGCCTGCAGGGCTGGCTGCTAACGTACTCCGCTAGGGTATCCTGTCTGTGGTGAGTGGGACACGTCTCTGACTCGTTTTATCTCCCAAGGAACATTTTAGGGGTGTCTGGGGGTGATGCAGGCTGTGAAGTTTGCTCTCCTGGCTCTGACCGTGTGCTGCTTCTCACAGGACAGGGAGTTTAGGATCCAGGCAGAAAGCACGAAGAGAATTGTATGGGACACGGAAAGACGCTGTTACCTGGATCCTGCTGCAGTACTCGTGTAAGGGATATGAGATCTTCCCTTCCAACACTGAGTGGGGGGAGAAACCATCCTGGAATGCACTTGGTTGAGTGACCTGTCTCAGGCAATGAGTCTGTGGATTTTCGTAGACCTCTTACGTGGCCATTCCGTTGCCCTGCCTCACTTCTTGTGCTGTCTGCTGGCCGAAGGCGTTTGCGTTAGCAAGAGAGCAGCTTAACAGCCTTTAATTGCTGGCAGCAGCTTAGTTCTGTTACGGTGGGAAAAGATGAATTGCCTGTAGGTGCTGTCTTCAGCCTGTGAATGTTCGCTTGTGCTGCCAGCAATTGGAGCTGGTGACTGTTCCCTCCGCAGTGCAAACACTCACTGACCAGCTGCGTTCCCTCCCATGACCCCTTCAGGGCCGTCACCTGAAGGTTTGAGGGAAGGGGCAGCAGAGTTGTGGTGAGCAGACCTGGGGTAGGGTGGCCCACACAGCTCTCTTCTGACCTGCTAATTGAGTTTTGTTGATTTTTCTTTTTTCTGATATGTATTAAAATCCTTTCAGTCTGTGGGCACTCTTCACTTTCTCTTTTTATTAGCTAAACATTACCTCTAATGGCTCTAGGTATGCGCAGATCGGGGTACCTACCCCAATCCTCTTTGAATCCTGCACCATTCTTGGCCTCAGCTGCATCATGGCCATGAGTTTCACAGCCAACTTATTCCTCATGTGTGGAAATACTCCCCTCTATCTTTTTTTCCCCCCCCTGTACCCTTTCATCAGCCTGCCTGCTGGTTTCACAGTTATCAGGCGTGTTGAATGGGAGCTCGGGGTCCGCTTTGAATTTATACCAACATTAATCATGTTCCTTTTTATCCGCTTCATTTCTGAAGTAACCAGGGGAGAGAGGAACACAGCGTGTTGCTCTCACAATCGTTCAGTAGCTCCTAGTGCCATAAATACACACAGCAGTGGATGGAAAGGAAATCTACCCGGCCTGCCCCAAAGTACGGGTGTTTCAGTGGCACAAGAGTGCGTGCTGTGCCCCACGGAGTGGGGCAGAGCAAAGCCAGGGCAGGGGCCTTTGGGGCTGCTGGGACAGAAGGGAGGGCAGCGTGGCTAACCGGGGAGGGCTCTCCAGCTTGGGTTCTGCATCTTCTCAGTGCCTTCTTCCGCATTCAGTCTGCAGAAGCGCATTGCAGAGTGCCGGTACTGGCCCGTGGAGGTCTGCAGGATGCCTGTGGTCTCATCCAGCAAAGGCAAAACTAGCAAAGCTGACAAGGTAAAAAATGGAGGGGATGTGTTGTTACGGCTTGTGGAGCAGCACTGTGTTATTGAGCGTTTTCTTTCGATGCCTTTGTTACACCAAAACCAGCCTTGAACCAGCCAAAGCAAGTCAGAGAGCTAGAGGCTTTGTAAAGGGATTAATCAGCCTTACAGAACTATTAAATAAACAAAGGATAAGATTTCTTCCTTATAGCCTACAGATCTCTCACTGATGGTCTGTGGTAGCTTGGTGGAGAGGGGTCAGGGAGAGGTTACTTTTGGAGAAGTAATTCACTGAGCTTATCTTCAGACAGTTTTTTCAGAGCATCTTGAAGAAATTCATGCCTTCTTTCTCTGGAGGTAAATAAACTATGTTTTCGCACCCGAACTGGGGTGGTTTAATGAAGAATGAGCTCCTTCGCTAACGATCAGCTGCCAGGAACAGAAACACGTGAGAACTCCTTACGTGTTCCAGGGCAAACTCATGTAAGTCGCTATAAATCTCATCCAGCGGTCACTGGTGCTAGGGATTTGCAGCTGTGACTGAGGTACTTCTCCCTTATCCTTGCTGGTCTGCTGCTGGTCCTGGCACTCAGACTTCTGCAGCTACCTGATTTCTGTCAGACCTGACATCCTCACAGCTCTGGTAGGGTAGTTTGGATCTCGAACTAGGTAGCTGGCAATTCTGCGGTTGTTCCTTGAATAGACTGCCCTAAGGAGTGGCACGGATTGGGCATTAGAGAGAAAAGCTGCCCTGCAGGGATTGGAATAAAATTGATATTCTACATATTGAATGACTCCAGTGTTTTCCTCCAGGTTGTCTCGGCTGCGTGCCAGTGACAGAAGCACTGGCTCATCAGGTGCATCAGTTTGCTGGGTGGCCTTTTTTAATGGGATCGGTGACCTTGTTTCCTTAAAGAGAATAACAGTCTGTTCAGTAGCTCAGTGCCTCCATCTGTGTTTCCAGGGAGATGAGGACAGGCAGATTTTCTTCCACGGCGTGGCATATGTCAACATGGTGCCTTTGCTGTGCCCTGGCGTGAAGCGGATTCGAGGCGCTTTTCGTGTCTTTGCCTACCAGGATGGCGAGGTGCTCGAGAAGGTGAGAGCAGGCGAGACAGCCAGGCTCCGCGCCCCCTCTGCGGCTCTTTGTGTGGTGTGGGTGCAGGAGTACGGGCAGAGTGGTGCTCAAGGGCCAGCTCTGAGGCTTCGCTGCTATTCTGGAGCTGGAGGAAAACGACACCAGCTCCTAGGTGCAGTCTTCTCAAAGGCAGGTGGTTTTTGAGTGTGCGTGAGCAGGTTTGGGGGCTGGGGGAGGCTCAGAATCTCACTCCACTCCCTTCTCTGTCAGCAGCTGAGCAGGGAGAGCTGTGAGATCGCTCCTAGCTCCCCACTCAGGAACACGGGCAAATGAACTGCGTTGCTGGGAAGAGCAAACAGTGGCTCTAAAAGGATGGCGTTACCCCAGGCAACAACCAAAAAAGCTGTCACTGGAGCTCTTTCAGCTGTAGCTCATGGAGGTTTATTTGTCTTTCATTTCTCCCCCAGCCTCGGTGCTAAAAGTGACAGTTACATCTCCATTTTCCCACAGCACTCCCCGAACAGACCCGAGCTTGTTTCGGGAGGACAGATGCACAGCCTGCTTTTCCTGCCCACGTCCCCCTTCGTGCTGCTGCCCAGGCCACAGAGCTGGGTGAATTACAGCCCTTCTCCGTGCCTTTCCCCCACCGCTGGGTGCCAGCTACCAAAAAGCAGGCTTTTTTCTGGCCCCTGCGTCACTGTGGGGAATAATGGCCTCCTGCAGGCCTCCCGGCTGCACGGTGCTGTTACTTGTCCTGTGGCATTTATCTGTCGTGAGTGAGGTGACACCCTCTGCTTTTCTCATTTTCTGTTTTTGTGGATGCTTCGGGCCGTTCCTGGGCCTTGGTGTAGACAGCTGACCTGTACGGCTGTTCCACCTTCTCCCCTGCATCCCTTCGGCTCTTGCCAGCCCAGCTCCTCTATCACTGCCCATCTCAGTGGTCAAGCAGCGTGTGGACAGGCAGTGGGAAAAATCCACTCCTGGCGGGTCACCACGTGTGTCAGGGAGGCTGCGCCACGTGGGCAGGTGAGCTGGGAGCTGAGTCTGGCCAGGGCAAGCAGGGGCACCAAAAAACAAGACCTGGGGAGGCAGCCAGGTGCCCCTGACACTCCACATCACCCGGTCAGTCCGTAGCTGTGAGGCAGGTCCAGCATCACGCCAGGCCACTGGGGCAGGATCAGGGCAGTTTGGGGCTGGGCTCCAGCATTTTTACCGTGCAGCTCGGGCAAGAACCAAGGGCCAGTGCCCCAGTGAAACCAAAGTTCTTGAGAGAAGACAGGGAGGCACCAGTGAGGCTTCCTCAGGCAGATCTTTCCTTCGCAGTCTGACCAGAGGCTACGCAGCTGTACAGTGTCAGAGCTGGCTTTGAGCACCGGCAGCCAACTGCCTAGCAGAAGAGAGTGAGGTTGCAGAGCTTCTTAATGCGTTTAGGACCCTGGCACTGTGTTTTGTGATGTGAGAGGTTAAGGAAAAAGGATGGGGAAGCCTAATTCGTCCTTTGATTCTCTCTTGACATTTTTTTTTTCTCTTTCCCCTCCTCTCCAGACTAAAAAACAGCAGAGCATTTTGCGGGATCTCTGGCCACAGGTCAGCCTGACTAAAGAAGGACCATGCACCCCAGGAATCAGTTCTCCTCTTTCCAGAGCTGTTCCCAGTAGGGCCCAGAGAGAAGAAAAGGAGAAGACCACCAAAGAAAGGGAATTCAACAGAAGGGTAAGGTCTATAGAGGCACTGTGCAACACGGTTAGACCATTTCTATATCAGAGTCAGGTGGAAACGGGGACTGATGCTGTGTTGCTCTAGCCAACTGAGAGATACTCATCACCTTGAGATGTTAGTACATGCTGCCTGAACAAATGTACAGTGTGGTCACATCCTGAATTTGTGAAGGCATGAAGATGTGAAGTTGGAATCTGAAATGTCTTTTTTTTATTCTTCAACAGACGTCCTATGCACCGAAAGCCCAGTTGTCAGATGCTGCTCTAGAAGTTGAAAATACTGAAAAATCTCTCAGCCTTGATGGACAGGTAATTTTGCATCTCCAAAGAGAAGAAAACTGCTAGACCATCACTGCATCAGTGTTTCGTACCTTTCACGTAATCAAATTATTCAAGAGTGGGATGTCTTACGCAGATGCTGTCCTGGAGTTCTTCCAGTGACGTCCTGTTGGAGGACAGTCTAGCATTGGGCTAGAAGGTCATAAATAATCAGGCATTATTTAGAAGGGCATCTTCCTTTTTTGTCTTCCTCTTCCAAACGTCTAGAATGTGTATTTATTGTCCAAGCAAATTGATTAGCTTTCTTTTTTTTTCTTTTCCTTTTTTTCCTAGACTGACTGCTTGAGCAGAATTTTGTTAGTGTAAATCACTTTGAGCATGGGTTATAAAACAAATTATATGTCTTCAGTTTAAAGAAGCTTTGCTGAAGATCTGTAGCTATTTGCTCAGTTATTCATCTTGCCAGTAATGGTTCTAGGTAGCGTGACATTGAGAGAGTAATGGTTATGTTCACAGCAATATGCCGAAGCAGAAACGTTCCTGGTGATGGAGATAAAGCTGGACAAGGCCTTGGTACCAAAACGATTGCGAGAGGAGCTCACCAAAAGGTGTGTAAAGACGTGCTGTAACTCTGGGGCTGACAACTCAATTCTCCTGCAGGATAGAAACAGGACTGGATAGTGAGCCTACCCTCCAGTGTGCTCTGTGAGCAACACCTGAGTGTCTGAGCCAAAGCCCACTGAAATCAGCAGGAGGGCTGGGCCAGACTGCTTCAGAGGTGGCACTGGGTGGGTTTGGAAAAATTTATGTTCATCTGAGCTGGCATCTCCCTGCCAGTCACCTCAAAAAGAGACACCAGAGCAGCATGACCAAATCTGCGTTCTGTCCGGGCTTTGTTTCCTATTAATCCCCTTGTGTTTGCCTCTGGCATGCGATGTCTGCTGCTTGGTCAGGGCTGGCCAGCAGCGCGCTGCACTCGGTAGCGCTGCTGTAACTCTCAGCTGGCATTCTGTTTTTCCTTTTCTGAAGTTTTGTCACAACTTCCTACCCGTTCCTGGGCTCTTCCAGTAGTTTTCACATCGTTCTGCTGCAGAGCTGCCCTCTCATCTCCGAGGCTTCGAGTCTTTCGCTGTCTGTTTGATTTAAGGCAGTTGCTTCCTGTCCGCAGAGAGGTAGTCCTGCTGTGTTACAGTCTAGGGAAGGCCTAGTATGTATAATTTATTGGGCAAAAAAAGAGAAAATACAGCAGATGAATAAACCATAACACACACAGGCAGTATGTCTCTTTCAAACAGAAATGCGAGTAGAAACCACACAGCAGCAGTCGTTCTTTGAACAGGAAGCGTGTGCATTGTCTTCTGTTCTGCCTGCTGTCTTCTAGGAAAAACAGGTTTGGGGAAAGTGAGCCCCCTTACTGCAGACCTTGTCCTGACCTTTTTTGTTGTTTGATTCCTCCTCTACTGCCACTTGCATGGATTCAGTTTAATTACTCTTCACTCACCTGCCATGTGCATCTGTGGATGTGAAGCCTGGAAAATCAGCACTTCGGAGGAGTGGAGAGGGCCCTGTCCTGAGGGGCTTGAGCTGATGACACGTACATGTGTCCTGGCAGATGGGATCAGCAATGCTTTTTTTTTTTTTTTCCCTGGAAGGCTGTTTGAATACATAGCTCGTTAGCAAACTCCAGCTCTCTTTCTTGGGCTGCATCCAAAATGCTCCGTCAGCCTCCGCTTCTGCTCACTTGCTTTGCCTGGGTGGTTGTTGTGCTTGGTTTTCCCTTTCTCATCTTAAAGGGAAACGGTTTGGTTCTCCTTTGTCCCCCTCGCAGAGGTACCGCAGCAGTGATGGGAGCTCTTCCGAGGGTGGGACTGTGAGCGTGGCTTTCCTGAGGCAGGGAGGCACCGCACAACAAAGGCACCAGTCACTAGGTAGCACCGCAGGCTGTGCAAGAGGACTTGTTGCTGCTC
>CM021778.1:12063184-12073471 GCA_011076525.1 Nettapus auritus
GGCAGCTTTGCTAATTGGGCAGGGACCAAAGCAGGGATGTGACACTGCTTGGTGGGCTGGATCGCCTTCTAAGGACTTCTAAGGAAGGTGTTTTAGTGCCAGCAAACAGGAAATCTTGATAAAATCCCAAAGAACGTAGGCTGTTCTGACACTAAGGCTTTCAGTAAAATCTTAACGTTACTGAAGTCCTAAGGCCTTTAATCGATATTTGGAAGGTCGCTGCAACCCCAGCAGTGACACAGGCATGGCATGGTGTCTAGGAGTCGATGCACGGCCAAAGAATAAGGTGCTGTGGCTGCACTGTGGGATGTCAGGAGCTGATGGATGGCGTGGCCCAGGGTTTACAGTGATCACGTCCTTCAGAGCTTTCCTCCAGTTGGTCCCTTCCTTGCAGGTATCCTGGCAGACCCAGGAGGCTGTGGGTTAGAGGAATAACAACTTGGTAAGACGGTCTGCTTCTGTAGGAGAGTGGTTTTGATTGCTAGCAATAACAGCTGCTAACCTTACCTGCTGGGCTGAATTTTTACAGGAGTTTTTGTGTAATGGGTCAGTGAAGCCTGGTGAAAATAACTAAATAAATCTTACCTAATCCCCACGGAGTGTAATCATCAGCAGGGAGCGAGGCAGTAGCTAGTTCTCCCAAACATTATGACAAGCTGCAGGCATTGAATGAAGGTGCCCTGGGCTTTACAGTTCATTCTTGGTCAGAGCCTTCACAGTTTCTCCCGTGTTGGTCCCTGCAAGGTATCTCGAGGACATGACGACAGGCTGGAGCCCTCGCGCTACAGGCTGCCTGCACCTGAGACAATTGAGCGTCGCTGGCAGGACTTCAGGCTGATCTCTTCTGTCCTCTCATTGACAGGGTCAAGGAGATGATTCCCCCTCGCCCTCCGCTGCCTCCCCGGACTGAAGGAGCCAAGAAGGTATGTGCAAGAGCCTGTGGCCTTGCCACCACGCTGCCACCTCTTTCTGCCTTTGTCCCTCTCACATAAGGGATTTTAATTTTCAGTCTGAGCTCTGCAGCAACTTGTAGATGAGATTTGCAGAGGAAGCACACAGAAAACTTCTGGATGTGTTATCTTTATGGCATTACGCCTTGAGAAATCATTCCTGGGCTGTGTTACTCTCATTTGCAGCCCATAAAAAGGGGCAAGATCGATCTAGGAAAGGCAGAGAAGAGAGCAGCAGTGTGGGAGTGCTTGGGAGTGAACTGGGTGCTGGGGAGGTACCAGAACTGTATGTTTACGGGCAGTTTCTTGTCCCAGACTAGCCCATGTGCTTCCTCAGACCCAGACAAACATGAACAGAATCGGCCTCAACCAGCTCACCCTGCAAGAAAAATATTGTGAGGACTTTTGCATGTGCCACATCCTGGCCCCAGAAAGCAATCTGAGACCACTGGCTGGTCCTCTGTAGGTACAGAACAGCCGCTGAAGGAGATTGTCCTCAGCTGGCCCCTGCCTGATGGGAAATTCAAAGCAACAGTGGGGGACGAAGCAGTACTTCAATAACTGACCCCAGTGCGGCTGCAGAATTGATTTGTGCTGGCCTGTCTGGAGTGCACAAAGCGATACATTTTGATTATTGCAGTGCACGGAGGCTTTTGGCACCGGGATTACAGGCTCTGCTGAAGATGGCTCGCCCATGGCTTTAAGGGGCTGCCAGCAAATGAGATATAGTTTACTTGCAGCCGGTTGTAGTGCTATAGAAAAGACAATGATGACTGAAACACTGGGTCCTGATTGAAAAATAAAGCAGGAGTGATTACAAATTATGAAGGAGCACTTCTGTATTTACATAGCAATGTTTCACAGCCCTCGGGTATGGGCAGCAAAAGGTGTGTGACGGGCTAATTGAGACTTGGCTCAGGTGGAGTTGGGGGGGGAGGGTGGGCTCTGGCAAATAAAACTCATTTCAAGGCTGATGGCTTAAGTGACTTTTGAAGTTTGATTATTTATTTCCTGGTACTTCTTATATCCTAGGCTATGGAAGATTATCACAACCATGTCACGAGCATTGCTGTTGCCATCCTAAGTGAATACCACGAGCTGTTTGGGAAGCGGCTGCCTGACCAAGGAGCGATAGACCATCAAACTCTGGAGGAACAGAAGCGTATACTCAACTTTGAGCTCAATAGCTCTGGGAAATATTTTGCTTTTAAGGAGCAGCTAAAGGCAAAGAGTCCATTGTGTTGTTTTTCTTCCCTACTTGTTTTGTCCAGGCAGTTTCTCAGTGAGGAACTGCTGCTCCGTGGTGGGAACTTAGTGTGTTATTCTGTGTTGCTCCAGAATCCCTTCCTGCCACCCAGGCTGTTGCAGAGGGCATGTGGAGGGCCAGGTTTTTCCTCTGATGGAGCAGGCAGCAGGCTGCTTTGCTCACACACCAGGAGAACCTTTCCTGTCAACAGGGAGAGACTCCAAACCTGATCACACCCATTTGCCCCGTGTTTGTATCCCATGGAAGGCAAAGCTGACTGTTGTTGTGCTCTCAAAGCCTTCCCCAGGGAGAAGGGGCTTCTCCACGTGTCCCTCAAAGGGGCATCTGCGTGTCAGGGAAGGTGAGGGCTGGGAGGTGGGAAAGGAATTCATCCTTTTTTTCCTTTTATCAGGAATTTATCAGGCTGGATTTCTTCCTTAGAACTAAGTTAGAGCTTCAGGCAGTTGGAGTTGGACTTTCTGGTCCTTGTAGGTCCCTTCCAACTCAGGATATTCTATGAGTCTGTGAAAATGTGTGTTCTGGCTCTGTGTTGTAATGATTGTGGAGCTTGTGTGGGGGGATCTGTCTTGCCCAAGCATCACGTGTCTCCACAGTACGCTGTAGTGAAGATTGTGAGGGAGAAATACCTGAAGACCACAGCGTTTGAGACCCAGGAGGAGTTCCAGGCATTTCTCAGTGAGCTGTATGTGTACCTGGTGGATCAGATGCACGTTGCCCTGAACCAGGTAGGGAGAAACCCTGGCATGTGTCCGGTGAGCTGGGATGGTCGGCCTGGGATACAGCATCATTGGGGATCCGGGTTAGAAGCTGCTTCTAGCGAAGGCAGGGGCACTTTTGCCTTCAAGCCAGCTGCAGGCTTGTGCTCCCGTTTGCTGCAGTTATTGCACGTGGGCCCCAGGGCACACACAGAGACAGGATCCATTGCTTCTGGATCCCATTGCTGCAAAATCCAGCTGGTGGGATGCGAGGGACCACCAGCAGCTCCTGCAGCTGGCTCCGGGGGAGGATGGCAGGGCTTGTGCCATCTGCCCCTCACCCAGGCAGAGCTGGAAGGGGTCTTGATCTGGGGGATGCTTTTACTCAGCACAGCTGCCAATAGCAGATGTTGCCCTTTCCCTGTCTGGTAGAGGTACCTGGGCATGACGTGGGCTCAAAGGATTGCAGGGCTGTGTCCTACCCCAAAAGGGGGCTGGGGCAGCTTGCCTTTCCAACCCACCCAGCCTTAGCTGTGCCGAGGTGTGCTCTGCCCGGTGCTGGACTGGGAACTGCTGCTAAACGAGGAGCACACAAACCATTCTTACCCTCCCCAGGGCTAACTCTATCTCACTCCTTGCCAGCTGCTGCACGAGGAAGCTGCTTCCCCTGTCCCTCTAGCCCGCATGACTGCTGAGCAGCTCTGGCTCTTTGCTCACGAAGCTGAAGTCAACAAGGACTACAAGCTGGCAGCTCTCTACCACCAGCAGGTGAAGGAGCCCCTGTTCCCTCCTGTCTCTATCCCGCGTGTCCGGGCTGGCAGCCAGCACACCATGGCTGCAGCTGACAGCTCAGCCAGCCTCCTCTGTTGTGTGCGAGGCAGGGAGGTGAACGTGAGCAGGGTGCTTGCGCTGAACGTGTGAGAGATTTTCTAGGGAGATGCTGCTCCCTGGAGGATGTGAGGCAGAGGTTGGCCAGGTCGCTGAGGACTCGAGCCTCGAGGCCAGGGGAAATGGGGTGAGCTGGTCCAAAAGGCACGCTGGGCCAGCACAGGGGACCTCTGTCAGAGGGCTAAGAGGTCAGCTGAAGCTGGAGGGCACTGATGGGTGAAGGAGGCTTAGAGGAAGCCTGGCATGACCCCAGTTAAGGGAAACCCTAGCACGTGATAAACAAGGGCTTGATTGCTGCTAAACTCTGCCGGAGGAAAGCCATGGCTGGTGCAGAGTTATCTCCCCGGCGTGCTGAGCACGATGGCAGGAGCCCTTACTCCCACAACAATCTCTTGTGTCCAGAGGATAACTCAGGACAAGGACAACATCCAGTACTGGCTGGACTACGGGGCGTTCTGCCTCCTGCTCGAGGACACCACCAAAGCCCAGGAGTGCTTCCGGGAGGCTCTTTCTCTGGATCCACACCACGTGCGCAGGTGCTGTGTGCTCCCGGAGGGTGGGGAGGTGAGGTGAAGGGTGTCCCCACGCCACCGACGGGGGGCTGCAAGGCTCGCCTGTCTGCCTGCCTGCCCCCAGCTTGCTGCTCTGCGGGATCGTGGCAGCCGTGCTGCAGCACTACGAAGAGGCAGAGATTTTCTTTGAGGATGCCTGCGGCTTGGAGCCATCCAACGTGGTAGCCTGGACGCTTTCAGGTACAAAAGGAAGCCAGCCTGTGTGCTCAAGGCGTTCCTGTAGAGACGAACATTGCCTCTTGCACTGCTGTTCTTCCCCACTGCTCTAATCTGAGGGCGAAGGGGAGGATTTTGCTAAGGGCTAGATTTCTTCTCTTGCTGCTCTTTGTCTCCCACAGGTTTGTTCTATGAGCTGCAGGATAATAATATTCAGGCAGAACTGGCCTTCCGCAAGGCTAAGAAGCAACTCCAAGCACAGCTCGCCAAGGAGAGGAGCAGCTCTGAGAGAAAAGGAGGGAAAAAGCGAATTGCTGCGGATGTGAGGTCTACCAGTCCAGGCCCAGAACAGCTTTTGCCAGGTAATTCCTAACAAAACCAGGAGGTGCCCTCATACTAGCAAGGAGGAGACTTGAAGCTGTGTGCGAGATGGTGAACAGTGAGACCAAAGAGGAGAATTACAAAGGGTAAAGGAAGCAGAAGTGGGCTGTGAGCTTGAACAGCCTGACCACGAACTATGCCACAGAGACGGGGCCCTGCTTTAAATGCTGGAGCTGAAATGCAGGTAGCACGGCCCGTGCTTTATCTTACCCGGAGCCTAGGAGAGGGACCAGCCCTCGTATTTATTTTTCTGGCCCAGCCTAGTGCTGCTGATAAACGGATGTGTGGGCAGTGGCCAGGGCAACTGGAGGAAGTGAGAGAACCTCATGAGGTTTTGAAGGGGTAGGGCTGCTGCTGTGGCAATTGTACTGCTGACTGGGGTCATCCAGGTTCAGCTCTCCTGAAAGCTGTTGCTGTGAAGTCCCAACACAGCTCAGAAAGTGCTGTCTGACCAACTCACGAAGGGCAAAACAGCTGCTCAGTGGCAACTCTGAGCTGGAGGCCTCCTTTGGAGCCTCTGCAAATCCAGCCTCACCCTGAGCCAAGTCTTAAGTATTTGGCTGGGCTGCAGAACATAGCAGTTGGCTTTATTTTTGACACTGTCCCCACTCTGTGCAAAATGCTTCAAGGAGGCCTACAGGGTCATACACCTTTTTTCACCCTCTGCAATTACGAAGGAAAGGATTTTGCCTCATTTATACCTATCTCTAGCATGATATGGTAATCTCGTATCAAGACTCCAGAGCCACGTATTACCTTGTGCAAACTATTTTCATCCCAGTTAGAGAAATCTGGTAGTCCTTGTGTATTTTCTCTCTTCCTCCCGTTTCAGTGGAGTTCTGCTCCAAAGTGGCCAGAGGAAGGCAAAACCTGCATGGACCTAATGCTTTTGGGGGGTTTCATTCCAGAGGGGGCTCCGGACAGCTCAGCCAGCAGGCTGCCAAAGGCGGTGGAGGAGCCTGCCCCGGCCTGCCCAGCGCCTGAGGAAGAGGCTCTGGCATCGGAGGCAGCCCCAGAAGGTCAGGGAGTGGGGTCTGGGGTGAGAGGGAGAGCCTAGGGCTGGGAGGTGGCCTCGTGTGCTCAGCAGGGAGGGAGGTAACTTGGGAGCGCTGAGCCGTGGCCGTCCTGATGCCAAAGCAAGACGTTGAGTCTTGTTCTCTCCCCCTGGCTGGGGAATCTTCAGCAAAAGGGGCTCATCCTGATTTTTTTCAGAGAGCATCTCTCAGGAGATGGGTGGCTGGGTGAATGCAGCTCTCTCCACGTGTGGCTGCACTCAGCTGCCTTCACCGGCTGCTCTGATGTCTCCCTCCTGAGATGCCAGCTCTTAAACTGTCCCTGTGGGTCTCCTCTGTGCTGTGATCTGCCTCCTCTATGGCTCCGCTCCCCTGTGGGTGCCAAAGAGATGGCGGTGCTGGGGTCTTTGTGCTCCACTGGGTTGTTCTGGGGAGGCAGGGGTCGTACTGCAGTTAACAAGTTTGAGTTATAAAGCTCTGTTTTCTTACTCAGAGTCTGGCATGGAAAACTAGTGGGTCAAGAATACAGTTTCTTTTCACATATCTTACAAAAACCTTAAGCCCTTCAGAACGAAATGTCGTGCTAATCTCTGCTCCAGCCTCCCTTGCCATCTCCTGGGTTTTACACTGTGTTGCTGGGATTTCACCCTCTCCGTTAAGTTCTCTTGCTCTTATTTCAGAAATGAAAAGCCCAGTTCGGGACTGATGAAGACACATTTTCTTGCAGGGCCACCCCCCGTTTCAGGACTTAGCCAGTCTTCCTGCACAATCTTCATGAAGGCAGTGGAATTCCTGATGAAATTCAATGCCATCCAGGTCAGCTCAGCACGGGGTGGAGGAGGAGGAAGGGAGGTGTGGCAATTACCAAACTGCTGGTGGCAAGCTCCAGCAAGGCCCTCTCCTGGGCTTAGAGAGCAAACTGAGGCTACCCCAGTGCAGGAGAGCGAAACCACTGCCCAGAAATGCAAAACTAAGGCTGGGCAGAGTGCTAAGACCAAAATGCTGCTTGAGGACAAAGTCACTTCAGGCAGGCACAGCTCTCGGAGTGTCTCAGCTCGGCACTGCTGGCTGTGGAGGGAACAATGTGCTCTTGTACACTCAGAGATGAGACGCATTCCTGCGATGCTTCCAGCACACCAGTACTCCTTTCTTCTCTCAGACATTTGCGTATGTCAGGGCATTTTGTTTCACCTGTGGGCTGTTCCTGTCCCCCACAGTCATCTCTGTGAGATTTCTGACTGCCACATTATGCTGTCTACCTTGATTTTACATGGCAGAAAGAGCTGCTTAAAGCCAAACAGACCTCAGGGTAATAGGTGGCACATTTTCAGGAGAGGGAGGGAGAAAATCTCCTGTCTGTTTCCTGTTCGTGGACCTCAACTGGGCGCGAGGCAGTCCTGAAGTGTGTTTGCAGGGCAGAAGCAGCGTGCTGGGGATGCCCGTGGTGTGCCTGCTCTCCTGACGGTGCCGGGGTGCTGTTCCTCTGCAGTTTGTTCACATGGCGCTTGCCCACGAGCTGCTGGCAGGCCCCTCTTACGCCTACTACCTGGCGCTGGCCCGGACTTGCTTGCTGAAGGAAGACTTCTCCAAATGCGAAGAATGTCTCTGCGAGGCCGTTAGGATCGACTTCATGGTAATCCTCTGTGTTCACACGTGCAGGAAGCTGTCCCAAAAGGGGACACTGGCCAAACACTGCAGCAGACGCTGCCTGTGTTGTGTGTTTGAACCCAGAGCCCGTGCTTCATTCCCACTTGAGCAATTCTGATATAAGTCTGCAGCAATTTCTGCTGGGAAGGGCGATCATAGGGGATTAACCATGCCAGGCTGTGGCTGCAGCGCTGCCCTCCTCGTTACCCGGCTTATTATTTGCTGTCCATCGTCTCCTGCACAGACAGGCAGCATTGCTGACCGATAGGTGCTCTCTCTGCATTGTCTGCCTTTCCTTTCCCTTTGAACACGGGTATCCTGCTCCCTTCTCCCTGTGTTGGTGAGTCAGCTTCTGTTTCATGGGAAACAAGGTTGCTATTCAGAAGAAGGCAGCTTTTGAGAGCCAGGTTGCATGGAAGGCACAGAGGGCTGTAAAGCTGACATCTCCGAATGCCACTTGGGTATTCAGTACCTGGGGGAGCCGTGCTCAGGCTGGGACACTGTGTGGGGAAGGCTGGAGGGGGCTTTCATTGCAGGCAGCCTGCTGACTTGATTTTTATTCTGTGCATAAAATCTGTTCTGCTGTAATCACATACCTGTCGGCTCTTCCTGGCTGCTGATTGCAGGGGTTCCTGGCCCTCCTCCAGGTCTCTCTCCCTCCTGTCTCCCAGCCGTGCCTCACTCTTTGGCTTTGTGTGCGCAGAATCCAGATGTCTGGGCTCTGAAAGGGCACCTGTGCTACCTGAAGAGAGACTTTGCAGGGGCGAAGGAGTGCTACGAGCGAACCGTCAGTTTTGTGGTGGATGCTGCAGATATGCACATTGTCTACCTGCGCCTGGGCTCCGTCTACCTGGAAGAGAAAGAGGTGAGGAGGCAGCAGGAATGGAAGAAGGGAATTTTCAACAAAGTGATTAGATTCCAGGTCCCAGGTATAAAACACCATTATCTGCAGCTACAGCTAAATGCCACAAGGCAGCAAAACCTTCACAGAGCTGCTTACTCCTTGAGCCAGGCTCCTAGTCTCGGGGTGGTACCGAGATATTCTCATCCTCAGATCAGTGAGGGTGTCTTTTACGCTACTGTGTTAGCTCCTGCCAGCGCAGAGCCACCAGCTTTGGGGGCAGCGATCAAGCCCTCAGCCCCTCTGGCAGCAGAGGGGACGGTGGGTGCCTGAGCCCCAGCGGAGATGGGGCACTTGGCAGAAGGGATCACTGTGGAGGGACGCTTTTAACGCAGAGCAACGTGATAACCTCTCTCCTGGCAGTACGGCAAGGCGAAGCAGACCTACCTGCAGGCCTGCAAGAACTCTGCGTCCTGTCTCACCTGGCTGGGAGTGGGAATCGCCTGCTACAGGGTAAGTGCAGCTACGTGTGAGATCCCAACTTCACGTCACCTGTGCTGTAGGTCTGTGGCATGGTATGCAGAGCGTGCTTTTACTTGATGCCTTTTATTAAGGAAAGGCTTAACTGTCTGTCAAACCAGTGCTCCTGAAGGCCGTCCTGTCACCGTCCCAGGGTGGCAGCCCAGGCTGCTCATATGGGAGGTAGAGAATAAGACAGTTGCCCTCAGCAGCAGCCTCCTTCCCTGCCTCGTCCTGCTGCCAGGCCTGCCAGGGCCTCCCTCCCTCCCCAGACGTGATGGCAGGCGTGTGAGCTGGGCCTGGGCTCTGCTGAGTGCCTGCCTGCGCATGACCTGCGTGTCACCGCAAAAGAACTGAGCAGAATGTCAGCACGGAGGAATCTGGGTGCTTTCCCTGCCCAGAGGAATCCAGCGCCTCTGAAGGGCTGCCAAGGACACCCAGACACAGCCACCAGCAGCGCGGCATCTCCCAAAGGTGCACCTCGAGAGGTTCATTCAAAGGAGTTTGAGTTTCTCCCTGTTTGTTTCCCCTCAGCCAAATTTCTGTTTCCCTTTGGCTACACACCTCCTGAGAGGCTGCAGCCTCCGAAAGGCAGGGAGGTGAGTGTGGCCTGGGAGCTGGCTGCAGCCCCAAAAGAGCAAGGAGACTATGCGCCAGCCCCCCCTGCCTCCAGGGGACTGCTGAGCAGCCGGCTTCTGTGGGAAGGGGGATCAGGACCAGGACCGGAGTCGTGGCTCCAGCACACCAGCAGGTCCACAGAGCTCCTGGTGGAGCGGGACCACTTGGTTGCTGGGGCTGGAGGTGTTAGCAACAGTCTGGTTTTCTCTGCCCTGAGTCCTTTCGCTGCAGCCCCGTCAGGGGAAGCACCCAGCAGCTCAGTGCCTGCCCTTCTGCTCGTTGCTTTAGTTGTAGTGATTTTCACAGGCACCTGCTCCAAGGAACTGCGAGGCCATTTCTGCCTGCCCGTTGCCTTTTTTCACACCTCTCTTTCTCTCCCTCTCAAGCTGGAGGAGATGGGGGAAGCAGAGGACGCCCTCTCTGAAGCCAATGCCCTGAACAACAGCAATGCCGAGGTGTGGGCGTATCTGGCCCTCATCTGCCTGCACGTAAGTGCCCGGCCAGCCCCAAAACCCCAAACCAGTGCGGGGGGGGAGGCTTCATCTGCACCTCTTCAGGAGCTTGGGACCCATCTCATAGATGCCAACATCCCAGGGGGAAAAAGTTGAGAGAAGATCACTGCGGCTGGCATGAGCAGCACCTCTCCTCGCTGCTTGTCCTCTCCTGCTGAGCGTGTGTCCCGGGGGAGCGTGCTTCTTGCTGAGCACCCTTCCAGGGCCAGGCCCTGCTCGCTGCGCACC
>CM021778.1:12073871-12118407 GCA_011076525.1 Nettapus auritus
CAACATCCCAGGGGGAAAAAGTTGAGAGAAGATCACTGCGGCTGGCATGAGCAGCACCTCTCCTCGCTGCTTGTCCTCTCCTGCTGAGCGTGTGTCCCGGGGGAGCGTGCTTCTTGCTGAGCACCCTTCCAGGGCCAGGCCCTGCTCGCTGCGCACCCCTGCCCCCCATAACCCCCACCCCATAACCCAGGGCTGTGTTTTTCCAGGGAGGGCGGCAGCTGGAGGCAGAGCAGTGCTACAAGTACGCCGTCAAGGTGGGTACAAGGGGACAAAGGGGCTGGCTCCGGGCAGTGCACCGAGAGCTGTGCCCTCCCTGGCTGCCACCACCCCCTTTTACCCCAAATTGCCCTTTCTGAGCCCAAAACGCGTGGGCTCGCTGGGCTGCCGCCCTCTTCACGCCCTCCTTCCCGCAGCTCGGCCTGCGGCCCAGCGCCCTGCTGCAGGAGCTCCGCGCCGCCCAGGAGCGCTTCGGCTTCGGCAACCCGGCCTTCTGAGCGGCCCCCCCCCCCCCCGGTCAATACAGCCGCTGGGCGCCCGCTGCTGCCGCCTGCTCCCTGCTGCGCCGGGGGGCGTGGTCACGGAGGGGGGCGTGGTTAAACGGGGCGTGGTCACAAGGCGTGGTCAAGCGGGCGTGGTTATGGGAGGGGCGTGAGTGAAGGGGCGTGGTTAGCGTGTGGGCGCGATTATGGGGGCGTGGTTATGGAGTGGGCGTGGTTAAAGGGGGAGTGGCTTGGGGAGGGGAGTGGGTAAAGGGGCGTAGCTATGGGGAAAGGGCGTGAGTAAGGGGGCGTGGTTATGCGAGGGGGCGTGTGTTAAAGGGACGTGGTCATGGGAGGGGTGTGGCCAAATGTAGGCGTGGTGAAGGGAGGGGCGTGGCGAAGGGGGGGGCGTGGCTAAGGATGCAGCCTTTGCAGGAGGGGTGTGGCTACAAATGGGGTGTGGCCTCGGGTGGGGGCGTGGCCTCGGGGAGCGCGCGGATTGGCGGCGGGCGCGCGGGACGGTTGAGCCGGGGGCGCGCGTCATGGCGGCGGCGGGTACGGGGGGGGGGCACCGGGGGGAGAGGGGGGGGCCGGTGCGGTCCCGGTGCGGTCCCGGTGCGGGGGCGTCCCAGTACGGGGGAGGGGCTCCGGTAAGGGGAGGGGGCCCGGTAACGGGGTGTCCCGGTAAGTGCTGGGGGAGCTCCGGTACGGAGGGGGTGTCCCGGTGCGGGGAGGGGGCTCGGTACGGGGGAAGGTCCCGGTGTGTGGGGGGGGGGCAGCGGGGCGGGGGGGGGGCCCGGGGCGGGAAGGGGGCTGGGTGCGAGGGGAGGTCTCGATGCGGAAGGGGGGTATCCCGGTACGGGGGGTCCCGGTGCCGGTGCCCAGGCAGCGCGTCCCGCAGCGTGGCAGAGCCCCTACCTGAACATCTTCAAGCACTTCCGCGTGGAGGAATGGAAGCGCTCCGCCAAGGAGGGGGACGTCACCGCCTGCCTGGTAACGGGGGGCACCGGGGGACGACCCCTGCCCCGGGTGGGCTCTGAGCCCCCCCCCAATGCACCCACTGCCTCGGTTCCCGCAGGACAAGAGGCTGAAGGGGACGGTGTACCGCATCCGGGGCTCCATCCCTGCCTGCAACTACCTGCAGCTGCCCCGCACCGGCACGCAGTCGCTGGGGCTGCGGGGCCGCTACCTCTACCTGCTCTTCAGGCCCCTGCCCCGCAAACACTTCGTGGTGCACCTGGACGTGGCCACCCAGGTGCGTGAGCCCGACCGGGCGGTACGATCCTGCACGGGGTCCCCAGAGCTGGCACCTGCAGGAAAGCTGGGGGGTCTTTGTCAGTAGGTGCGGTGGTAGGAGGAGGGGGAATGGCTTTAAATTAAAAGGGGGAGATTTAGGTGGGATGTTGGGAGGGAGTTCTTTACTCAGAGGGTGGTGAGGCCCTGGCGCAGGCTGTACAGAGGAGCTGCGAGCCCCAAACCTGGCGGTGCCCAAGGCTGGATGGGGCTCTGGGCAGCCTGGGCCCATGGCAGGGGTTGGGACCAGCTGGGCACCAAGGTGCCCTCTAACACAAACCCCTCTGTGATCTTCGGTGTTCTCAAGTGCAACTGGTCCTCATCATCATAGGTAGGGGATCCCGGCCTGAGGTGGTTTCTGTTCTTGTGATGCCTCTGGGTCTCTCCTCTCAGCCTCAGAGGGGACAGGGGACCCAGCTCGTGTGCCTGGGGGATGCTCCTCTCGGCAGCACATCTCGGCCGAAGCCGCCAGGGTGACCGAGTGCTGCCCATGTCTGTTCTCAGGAGAACCAGGTGGTACGCATCTCCTTCTCCAACCTCTTCAAGGAGTTCAAATCCACAGCCACGTGGCTCCAGTTCCCCTTCGTATGCACAGCAGCCAAAGGCTCGCTAGATGAGAGCACGGCCAAGGCTTCCAGGCGAGGTAAGGAGCCGGGGTTCAGCTGGCACAATGCAGCCGAAGGGTCCTGGCCAGGAGCCCCTTGCACAGCATCAGGCTGGGTGTGTGGGTGCATGGGCAGTGAGGCTGTCTGCCTTTCTGTCCGTCCCACTGTGTCAGTGAGCCATGAGATGAGTTCTCTGGTCTCACATCTCTGCTCATTTGGAGTAGACAGGTCAAGCCTGGTGGAAATCATGAGCAATAAATAGAACACTTGAGAGAGCTTTGGGGTTTTCTCCCTTTTCACGCACTGCAGAGGGACCCTGGGGAGCTCAGCGGTTCGGGATCCGAGGGCAGAAGGCGAAGCGCTCTGAGTGAGGAGTGCTTCCCATGGCTGTGTCAGCCAGGCACAAACACTGAGCACCGGCAAGCCCGCGGCCCAGGGGCTGGGTATAGCTCAGGGAGGTGTGAGGGGGAAGGAGATTCATTTCCTACAGGGAAACGAGCATACATGAGGCAGAGGGGCGACGGGATATGCATGTTAAGAGGTGCAGCAGGCAGGGCACGCGCTATTCGCCTTGTGTCTCCTTCTGCAAGGAGCACGGGCCAAGGTTTGCAGCATCGTAACGTCTTCCCTTGCTGCTCTTGCCCCGTGCCGTTCTCTTCTCCAGATCTGGTGGGGGCAGCCCCTGCTAACGTGCGCTGGACCTGCCTGATGCTTGATCTCCACTGCATCCTCTCCATGTACCTCAGCCGGCGTTACAGCCACCTGAAGAGCATCAAGCTCTGCTCCAACCTGCTGGTGAGGAACGTCTGCACGAGCGACTTGGTGTTTGACCCAGGTGAGGAGCTGAGACTCTGGGGTGGCGTCCTTGTGATTTAAACCAAGCCTGGATGTACCCTGTCATTTCTTAAAGCTGCTTTTAGAGATGTGATTGCTGTAGGGCAATTAGCCCTGATCGAGCAGTTTAAATTCTTAGCCCGTGAGCATGGGAATGCATCTGTATCAACAACTAGGCTGACTTTAGTAGCGAGAGGAAGTGGAAGGGACAAGAAGCCAGGTGTGTTGTTAGCAGGTCTCAGGGTGACTGCAGTCTCATGACCTCTCTGGAGGAAAGCATCATCTCATTTTCCAGCTGGAAAAGCAAATTATTCAAGAAAAGCTAAATATCTTACCAAGGTTAGAATTTTTCTGGGGAAAAAAAAAAAAGGTGTTAGTAAGGCTTGCTTCCCCTAGGCCCATGCTTTTATCTGTCCAAGGAGCCCGCGGTTTTTGTCTCTGATATCTGGAAATCTTCCAACAGTTTTTGAATTCACCTGCTTAGTGTGACAGAGTTACTTCAGTTAAAACCTTTGTATTTAGCTTTTCTTTTTTTGTGTGCTGGAAATCTTCCCAAACTTACTAGTCTGCTGGACGAATTTGCAGATGCTGCATGCAGTGTAAGAGGCTCTTGGAATTTCTTACATCATGACAACGTTCTTGAAATTACAAATGTATCAAGGAAGCAAGACAAGAAAGAACAGAGCCCTAGCACAAATCACATGAAACTATGAAAATAATAGAAAACCAAGTGAATTTGGGGCCTGGGGGGCTGATAACTGGATACCAAGTGTTAATGCTCTTATGTTGTCTTTGGGAGCTGCGAGTTTCGGGAATATTCCCACACAAAGGCGTCTCAGTTTGTTACAGACCTCGCTTCAATTGTGATCTTTGTTTTTTGAAGCCCTCAAGGAGGGCAGTCATGTGTCCTACTGGAAACACGCCGTTTCAGCTGGCTCCACAGGCCTTGAAGAACTTCATCTTCTGTCTTCCTGCTGCCAGGTGTGACTTTCTCCGAGGCCCGACAAGCCAACCTGGCCGGCCACGGTGTCTGCCCCATGCCGCGGGAAATGGCCTTCCCGGTGCCCAAGGGGGAGAAGTGGCACGACCACTACGACTACATCAGGTACGCCCGCGACACGCTGCTTTTGGCACCGCCAGAGCTTTTGCACCTCTCTTCAGGGCAGGTTGCTGTAGGAAGGAAGCTGGGTGAGCACAGAATGACAGATTTGTACGGACTGGGGGCTCTAGTCAAAATGTTTTGGTTTCCCCAGCTCTGGTGCTTAGAGGTTGTTAATAAGTCTGCCCTAAATTGCTGATCGCTGATATTTTGGGGCAGGAAAAATGCCACAGGGCGCTCCCTGAGCCTACCAGAGGTTAGCGTTAATGCCAGTCCTCTCTCTCAGCAGTCTCTTGCTGGATTTGCCCCCATGGCTAACGCAGGTGAACACAAATGTTTCTTCCATGCATGCTGTTCCTAAGGAGCACTTCAACTCCTTGCTAATTAAAGGGTGCTCACGGTGGCTGCTGAGCTGTGATCGGCCTCAGCGCCTCGTCAGGCAGGCAGATGTAAGCGTGCCTTCCTCGGCTTCAGTGCTCTGCTCCCATCTGTGCTGAGGTTTCCGCCAGAGAACCATGTCGCTCATAAATCACGGCTCGTCACAGTCGCTGATTAGCAGCGTTGCCTAAAGCAGGCAGTGCCGAGCTTCCCCCTGAGAAGGAAAGGGGTGGTTTGCAGTGGGGAGTTGCTGTGGTGTCTTACTGCTCGGGGGAGGAAGGGGCAAAAGGAGGGATCTTGTAGGAGGCAGCCCGCTAAACTGCCCTTGGGAAAGGCTATACTGTAAGGTATTGTTTGAGATCACTGTGTGCATGTGCAGAGGCCTGGTTTCACGGTGTCTTCTTCTGATTTTGCTCAGGTTCCCATCCGAAGGGTCCAAGCTGCCGTACGACTCCATCCAGAAGAGCTGCTCTGGTCCTGCAGCAGGTGGGAAGGCTGGGGGCAGCAGCTGAGGGCACGCCAGCCCGGGTGTTAGTTCAAGCAGCGTGCTGCTGGCCTCTGGGGCTCTGTCTGTCCAGAGCCCTTTGTGGGATCCACACTGGGAGAACTTCTAGCAGAGGTTTAGAGGCACCTGAGAGGCCCAGCATTTCACCCTGAGAACTGGCATGGGTCAGCTGAAGCACCCACACTTGTTTGGAAGTGCTGGGGAGTTTTAAGAGGTGGCTGAAGCAAAGATGTTTCTTGGCTGCGAAACATGGTTCATTTTAAACAAGCTTTGCTGCGGACTCCTCGTATAGAGCCATTGAGAAAACAGCCCTTAGTCTCCTGGGTTTGGAGTCCTTTCCCTTCTCCCTCCCAACCTAAGGCAGCAAATCTGCAGTGTATTTTGTCTGTTCAATATCTGTTGTAACAGATGTAGTTCCAGCCAGTGTGTCATCAGGGGACTCAGGGATTTTTCAGTTCATTCCCACACCTTCCTCGGCTCCAGCAGAAGCTGAGCGATGCGGCTGTTCGCTTCCTTCCTGCAGGAGCAGGTAGCTAACGGGGCAGAGGGTTTCCAAGAGACCTCAGCCCTTTCCTCTTGTCCTCCAGGTGGCCAACCCTCGGAGGACCCCATCCGCCAGCTGCCCCAGCCGGTGACACTCACCAAAGCCGTCCGCGACCGACTGTCCCTCATCCACCAGATCACCAGTCCCAGAGCTGTAAGCGTGCCCTGCAGGAAGGGAGTGACTTCTGCCTTCCTCCCTCACGTGTTTTCCCTATGTCTTCTCTTTTAGTTCCTTTATTTAGGATGTAGAAGCTGCTTTTTGTCTTTCACAGCCTGATCTGGGCAGGGTGGGTTGAGCACAGCCCCGCAGTGTGCCTCGGTGGTTCCGTGTGGCATAGCACAGAGCAGGGACAGGGTCGCTGCCAAGTGCTTCATAACCTCTAGACATCTCTCCCGTGTCAGTGCAGGCAGAGAATACTTTTATCTTCAAACTAAAGATAGAAAATGAGGACTGGAGACTACAGAGCTTGACAGGGTGCCCCCAGGGAGCAGAGCAGCACGTGGGGTTGGGATTGCTGGGCCTGCAGGCAGCTGCCCTCGCGGTGATCACGCCTTCCCCGCAGGCAGCGATGCAGGAGCTGGCATTCAGGCTCTCGCACCAGAAAGCTGGCGATGGGCTGTTGGAGAGGGGGAAAAGCTCCCCTCCTAGTGACTGTGGAGAGGGGGAAATCGATGAGCGGAGCCCTGAGCTGGGATGTGCTGAGCCAGCCAAGTGCCTCTGGCTTCCCTGCTCCGTGGAGAGGGGGCAGCTCATCTGGAGGCTGTTTGGAGCTGGGGCTCCTGGGGTTCTGGTGTGCTGGGGGGAGCTGAAGCCCCCACAGATAGTGCCAGGTGGCTGGTACCCAGGTGGGTACCGACAGTTAGGTGACAGGCACACTGCCCCTCTGTATTACTCCTTCCCCGTTTGTATCACTCGTGAACATTCAGAGTTTTTACAAGAGTCACTCGGGGGCGACGCTGGTGTCTCCGTGTCTCTGCAGTGGGTATAAGGCGCTGGGAGGAGGGCTGATCTGTGAGCCTCTGCCCTTTACAGGTGCCGCACCGGGGTCCTGCGGTTACAAAAAGCATCCCTGAGGTTCACCTGGCAGCCCCAGGGCCTCTGAGAGCCACGCGTGCTGGCGACCAGGAGGCGGAGAAGAACGGGAGGCTGCACGGCGTGGGGGGCTCAGGGCAGCCCCCGGCAGTCAGCGACGGCGGCATCCACGTGTACGCGCACCGCAGGAGCGAGCGGGCCGTCCGCACCGTCCACGCGGGCTCAGAGGAGGTGGGTTTAGCTCCGCGCTCGGCTGGGCTCTGCGTCCTGTCGGGGTGGCTGTGGCTCTCGTTAGTGCTTCCCCCGGCTCTGCTCTGGTGGAGATTTAGATTGCAGGACGGTTTTGTTGAGGGGCTTGGGGCAAGGCTCTTGCTTGCTGCTTGTGTGGCTCCTCTGCAGCCACATCCTCAGTCAGCAGCTGTCCCTCTGGTGCCCAGCAGCAGGGCCGGGTTTTGCCAGATGCTGATCTGCCCCCTCCATCTCCCAGGGCTGTGCCAAGAGCGTGGAGCCCCTCGGCACCCTCCCACACCTACTGGGGGTGGTGTCCGGGCTGCTGAAGGCTTGCTTGAGCAAGTGGTGTGGGGACACTTGTTCCTGATGGTTTTGAGCCCAGCAGAAACAGCAGAGGGAACACAAGCTCCAGGCTGGAGTCTGAGTTAATGCTACAGAATACTTCTGCTGGCAGTATTTTTTCTGACCGGTAGTTCTTTCCTCTCGGGTGTTACACCTCTTGAAAGAGGGACCCTGTGTTTGGGTGCACTGACATTAAGCCGGTTCTGTGTTTCCTGATTTGCCCAGGATGCGTCCAGGAAGGGCCCTGGAGCAGACGTGCTGGCCAGCGGGAGAGCCGCTCACTGCAGGGTAAGAAAAACAGCCTGATTTTGGGGCATTTTGGGGACGTGGAGGGGGCTGGCTGGAACCCCCTTAGATGGAGTGGGAGAACTCAAAGCTGGGAAATGCCAGCACCTTCCTTTCTTCTGTGTTTGACTTCTACGTTAAATAAAAGCCATCCACTTACTGGGGGAGAAACCAGAGCTGTCTCTGCTTTAGACAAAAGCAGTAAATGGGGGTGTCTTGTTTTTCAGAGTTTCTTACCGGATCCAATCCTGAAGCTGAGAAAGATAATTGGCTTCGGAGGCTGCAGCACCAAATGTGTCAGTAACTTGGGCAGTTTTGCAAGTTTGTCTGTAATCATGTATTGGTTTTTCAGAGGTGTGGAGGGCAGACAAATGCCGTGCTTTCGGTACGTTTTTGCTGGGGAGAATTGCTCTGTAACAAACGGGCACGAGCTTATGTTTGTGCATGGGAATTCTATTGCTAGAGTGCTGAATCAGAAATCAGGGGGCCTTTCAGATCTGGCTTCTGCAAGCAGGGATGCATTTTGGATTGTTAATGATAAAGAAAGGGTCTTTTTGGTTCGTCCAGTTCAAGGCTCTGCCAAGAACATTTTCTTCCGTATACTGGCTGTGCGTGTTTTAGACATGATTTGTATGGTAAATCAGCTGAATTAACGAGGATGTCAGCTGGGCTCCTGGTTTTCCTTTGCAAGATCGAAGCCTACTAGTTGCGTGGGAGAGCAGTCCTCTCCCCTGCACACGGGGAGCAGATCTCCAAATCTGCGTGTTTAAGGAACTTCTGTGGGTCCAGGCAGGGTCACCTCTGTGCCATCTCATCGGCCCTCTCGTTCTTGTTTCTGTCCTGCAGGTGCTGTGGGCTCAGAACAACTCTGCGGTGGTCTACCCCTGCCACGCTGTTATAGTAACCCTGCAGATTCAGACCGGGGAGCAGAGGTTCTTCACCGGCCACACAGACAAGGTAGACGTAACTCCTTATGAAGGTGCATGGCCGTGCTGTGCCCACACCCGAGGTGCAGGCACCTCGCTGCTGCTCCCGTCCCAGCTCTCCAACCCGGCGCGTCCCGCAGGTGTCGGCGCTGGCGTTCAACGGGAGCAGCACCTTGCTGGCTTCGGCGCAGGCTGGTCCCCTGAGCCTGCTGCGCCTCTGGGACTTCCCCGGGGGCAGCTGCCTGGCGGTGTTCAAAACCCACGTCCGGGTGCTGCTGTCCCTGAGGTAGGTTTTGGCCCTGGAGCGGTGCGTGAGGGCAGAGGCGATGCGCACAGGGGTGCGTTCAGGCGTGCCAGGTGTCGCAGCGTGGCAGCTTTTCCGTGCTATTAGTGCGTGAGAAACCAGGGATGAAATACAGCTCTCCCTCAGCTGCCTGTGCTTGTCACTGAGACCTGCTGGCAGCTATCCCAGCACTGCTGATGTGCTGCCAGCTCCCGGGCTCATCCCTCGGGACTTGCTGTCTCCTTGAGATGCGTTTGGGGTGCAAGGTGCTGCGTCTCACCAGGTGTCCTGTTCTTGCAGCTTTTCCTACAGCGGAGCCATTCTCTGTGGCGTTGGAAAGGATGGGCATGGGAAAACGGTGAGAACTGAACTTGTTTTTTTGGCATTTTCTCTGCCCTGCCAAGCAAGTGACACGAGAGGACTTGACTCAGGGCAGATAGCGATGTTGCAGGCAAACCACTGCTGCGTGCTCGCTGTCTCCCAGCCACCAGCCCAGCCAGGACAATTCTCCTTGTGCCCTGCGGGGATCGCTGCAGTCTGATGCACAGCATCGCCTGGCATCTCTGCAGCAATTCCAGCCCACCCAGCTGAGGGTGACGCGTGCTTGTGTGGCATTTCGAGCTGGAAGGCTTGCAAGCACGTAGTGGAGGAATGGGAGTTGAAATGGGAGATTTGGCACTGACTGGAGCCCAAAACCCGTTTTTTATAGCATCAGGGGCGAGCAGGCAGATGCGGGGTTTAATCCTTCCCTTCAGGGCTCCAGCACTGTGTGCTGGAAGGGATGGATGCTGGGCACCGAAGCTGCCACCCACTGATGTAGCTAGGGGATGACGCAGATCCCACACATAGTAGTCGAAAATAAAATTGTTTTTTGGGACTCAGGGTTTTACTTGATCAGTGCAACTGTTTTCATCCAGTAATCCCTTATTGACAAGTACCAGCAATTAGCTGTGCCATCACTGACTGCCTACTGCCTGCAGGAAAAAAACAAACAGCCACAGGACTGCTCCAGTTTTGTCACAGCGTGAGGCAGAGCTCTGCGAACCGGGTGGGAGCTGGGGAGGGGAAATCAATGCGCTGAAAGCAGGGGGCTGGAAATGGGCTGGGAGGGGCTGTGGGAATGGCCAGGGGCATTTTTGGGGTGGCACATCGGTCATCCTTAGCCTGCGAGGCTATGCTGGGTTCATTTCTAACGCTGTTCTGAGAGCTAAATCACCCGCCTGTCCTCGCTGATCATCCCTGTTCCTTTGGGGGTGACCTCTCCAAGTATGTCAGTCTTTGTGGTGGAAGACCTGCAGAGAGCACCCCACGAGGTGGGGGAAGCTCTGAGCGTACCCCAAGATCACAGGCTGCATTGCCACCGCTTTGCTGCGTGGCTCGGCTCTGCTGCCCCTGCTGATGGACGTGGCGAGCAGAGCTGGGGCTGAGCAATGTGCCACGAGAAAGGAGTGCAGGCAGCCACACGCTGCCCCCAGCTCTCACAGAACACCTCTGCCCTGGCGTAGCTCTTAAAACTCCAAAAGCAGAGCTCCCAGTCGGTATTTTCTTCCCCAAACGTGAGCCGCACTGCCAGGCAGCCCTGGGGTTTTGAGCCTGTAACTGGGTGCCAGACAAATAGGCTGTGGTGAAGCTTTGCCGAGCAGTTTGAACAGTCCTAACCCTCCGTATGAGAAGTTTGTGTTTTTTTTTTCACTCCTTCAGTTCCATTATTGGAACTTTGCTGCCAAGGTTTCCATGTTTGAGCAGCAATGCCGTGCTGTCCTCTTGCTTCAGGTGCTGGTGGTGTGGAACACCGCCCAGGTGACCCGTGGTGGAGACGTGGTCATGCTGGCCAAAGCGCACACGGATGTGGACATCCAGACCTTGAAGATCGCTTTTTTTGACGACACCAGGTAGGGTGCAAAGGAAAAGAACGGGCAGCCCCGGGCCTGGCATGGCTGGGGGCGGCTCATGGCGCTGCAGCCACTGGGAGGTGCAGGAGCAGGGTCAGCACCGACCTTTTCCACGAGTCCCCTGCCGTCCCTTAGCCCCGGTTTGTGTGACAGGATGGTTTTGTGTGACAGGATGGTGTCGTTTTGTGTGACAGGATGGTGTCGTGTGGCCGGGACAACGTGAGGCTGTGGCGGGTGCGGAGCGGAGCGCTGCGCTCGTGTCCCGTCAACCTGGGCGAGTACCATTCCCTGGAGTTCACCGACCTGGCCTTCGAGGAGGGGCACTCGGCCGAGCGGGAGCCGGAGGACCGCACGCTGTAAGGGGCTGCTGGGCTCACCCCATGGGCCACCCTTCAGGGACAGGGCTCTGCTGAGGCTCTCTGGCCATAGCACGCATCTTTCCCTTCCCCTGTGGGACCATGGCGTTTTGCTTGGGTTTCCCCTGCAGCTGTGAGAGCTTCTTCCCTTCTCAGCATGCTTTGCTTCCCAAAAGAGATTCAGCTACTGGCAGAGTAGCCCAAGAAAGGAGCCTTCCCTCTCACGGTACTGATGTTTTGCCATGTTTAGGGGCTCTCTCCCTTGCCCTGAGGCTTGGGGTTAGCTTTCTGTTGACAGCGGGAGTGGAGTGGTACGTATCCATTTAGGTACAGTCAGACAATCACTTTTTTTTTTTTTTTCCCCGTTATTTTAATCAAAGCAAGGCCTTTGTTGCTGCCGCATGCTGCTACAAGGAGGCAGAGCTGTCAGCTCCTCCGACCCCTGCCTTCCCCGTGGGCTGTGTCCTGGGGCAGAGAGGTCTCTTGCTGAAGTCAGCGCCGAGCTTTTACTTTTTCTATTTGGCGTTTCAAAGGGGCAGGAAATCAGACGGGAAGCTCCGACTTGTGGGGCAGCTCACGGGAAGGCCCCCTTGGGCACCCAGTTGACCTAGGGATTGTCTTTCTTCTTTTCAGCTTTGTCTGCAGCAAGAGCGGCCACGTCTTGGAGGTGGACTACAAGCACGTCTGCATCAGGAGCGCGCGGCGGCTCCTGCCCTCGCAGCAGGACAGGCAGGGCGGCGGGGCAGGTAGGGCTCTGGCAGGGAGGAGAGGTAAGGGGCAGCTCGGCTGTCATCGGGGGCGGAGGGGAATTCAAACGAACCTCTGGTAAATTAAACCGGCCGCTTACCTCCTGCTAAAGGTTATTTGGGGTTGATTAGATCGCTGCCAGCTAACCGTTTTCCTCTTAAGCAGTGCAAATAATTGTACTTAGGACAGCAAAGTATCATTTTAAGGAAGAATTTTAGCATTTGAAACGCTGATTGCAGTTTCAGAGAAACAGTGCTTTTAGAAACATGAAACAAGGTCTTAATTTGCTGATGGGAATCTTAACGCAGAGATGTGGAAAAAAAAAGAGTGGAGAAGATCAATGAAAAGATGAATTTGGGGATTTTTTCATTATTTAGCCTGTATGAAGTGTGTGGGAAATCTTTGATGCTGTATACCAAGTAGTTCAGCTTTCAGCCTGTCCATTAATTTTAACAGCAGGAAGAATTCACTTTCAAGTGCGACTGCTCGATCTTAAAACTTGGTGCATGTTTTGCTTTGGCAAATTGAGCTAATTAATCTCGAGCATGCCCCTTTGAGAAGTACCTAACTCCAGTTCCCACTTCGTGGGTGAGAAAACAACAAAGAGGAGATGAAACCGTGTCCCTGGGTGTCTCAGTGGTTGCAGTGCCAGCTGTTTTCGGTCCTTTGGCTGATAGACTTCATCCCAGAATCTAAAAATCGGTTACTTTCCCAGTTTCTGTAGATGTGTCGTTACCCCCACTTGTTCTCTCCCACTTCTCACTACCCCGCAGGGAGGATTTGAGGCACAGGAATGAAACAGTTTTGTGTCACAGTTAACCCAGGACATCCCTTACCACGAGATCCGGTTCACACCGAAAGTACGGCAGGGTTAAAAAAGTGGTAGGGCATTTCTGTGCCTGGCGAGAATAAGCAGAGCTGCACTGGTGGTAAAGAGAAGTGCTGGCAGATGGACAGGGGGCTGAATATGTTCTGAATCCTGAGAAGTGGCTGGGCCCCGAGGCAGCCTCTGCAGCCATTCGCAGTGGGATTTCTGGCTGCTGGAGCCAGCTCTTGGGTGGGGGAACCCTCAGCTTGAGTTGTTGTGTTTCTGCCGGTGTACAGTGTGGTGTCTTTTGGGGTTTCAGGCCCTGGGATTGCTATCAACAGTATCAGCATCTCCTCAGCCTTCTGTGCCACGGGTTCAGAAGACGGCTACCTGCGGCTGTGGCCGCTGGACTTCTCAGCCGTTGTCTTAGAGGCAGGTGAGTAGAGCTGGGACTGCTCCTTCTGAACCCCACATCTACGTCAGCCTGCTGCTGGGAAGCAAAACCTCCGCTCTAACGTCTCCTAAAGTAACCGTCATGAATGAGGGCATTTTTTATGCCTGCTGTCTTTAGAGGGGACTGTCTTGGGAGTATTTTACTTCAATGACAATTTATTCACGTTCACTCTTCTAACTCCTGGGCAAGAGGCAGGAGAGCCTGGGTGAGAACAGGCAGTCCGTCTTGATTTTTCTGTGCCCTTGTGCCTACAGCTCATCTGTCCGTGAAAAATTAGGGGAGAAGTCAAGCGGTTCTTCACTCTATTTGAAACAATCATAACAGCCGAGCTCAGGGACTTCTAGAAAGGGCACAGACTAATTTGTCACTGGACTCAAACCTGCAAGCACTCAATCTTGAGGTCATGCAGGATGTTCATTCCTGTGTGCATCTCTTTCCTCTGTGTGAATCTGGCTCTGTCGCTGTGCTCCAGGCGCTGTTGCTCCTTTCCTGGGGCTGTGTGCTGAGCGCTGTGTCTTTCCCCAGAGCATGAGGCGCCGGTGACTTCTGTCTGCATCAGTCCAGACAACCGCAAAGTCTTGTGCACAACCAGGGCTGGGAACCTGGGCTACCTGGATATAGAGTCCCGGGACTATAGCACGCTCATGCGCTCTCACGAGGACTCCATTTTGGCGTTCTCAGTGGAGGGAGTTTGGAAGCAGATGGCAACGGTGTCTCAGGATAACACCATCCGAGTCTGGGACCTCGTGTCCATGCAGCAGGTGGG
The DNA here is from genome assembly GCA_011076525.1 of Nettapus auritus. Taxonomy (NCBI): domain Eukaryota; kingdom Metazoa; phylum Chordata; class Aves; order Anseriformes; family Anatidae; genus Nettapus; species Nettapus auritus. Next base: position 12,087,731 of record CM021778.1, read on the forward strand.
TGAGATGCGAGTCGTTAGATATCTCACTTATTAATAGTCTCTTCAGTCTCTATTTAGCTGAGTTATCAAAGTTGCGCAGTTCAAGAGCCCTTAAATGTTCTCCATGGAGCGTGGGGTGCGCCTTGGGCAAGAAATCCTTCTGAAGTCTGGAGTTCAGAGAGTTTTTGCTTAATGCATTATTTGGTCTTAGACTCTGAAGGTGTTGTTAAGCAAAATGGGATAATATATTTTCCTTCATCGTGCGTAAATTTTAACACAAAACATGATACCCAGGGGCTTTATCCAGATGACTGAAGGCCCAGGACTTCACTGGGCTTTGGGTGCAACCAGGAAGGGTGAGATTTCTGTGGCAGGACACGCGGCGGAGGTCTGTGGCTGCCAGGTACTGCTCCATCCAGCTTGGTGCCTGTGTTGTGTCCCTTCCCCGCAGCTGTACGACTTCACGGCTGCAGATGAGATGCCGTGTGCTGTGGCCTTTCACCCTACCCAGCGGATCCTTGCCTGTGGCTTTGACAGCGGGATGGTGCGGACCTTCAGCTTGGCGGCCTCCGATCTCCTGGCGGAGCACAAGTAAGTGTTTGCAGGGGAAGTTGCACCCGTGCGGGTCTGGGTCTGACTGTGGGCCATATCTGTGCAGTGGGAAAAGCCCTTTTCTTGGGCTTGAGTCCTCATGTCCCAGCTGAGGGGCTTTCAAACAGATGGGTCGGTGTGCCAAGGTTTTGAGTGGTGGAAATCTAACGTGCGACGGCTGTGAGGGCTCTGTGTGGGGGGATTTCCCAGGTGGCCAGCAGTAGGAAAGGGGCTGTCCTGGAGATCAGCTGAACGGGGAGCTCTTGTGAGCCTTGGCATGGGAAGTGGAGGATGCTCCAAAGGGAGAGGGAGCTTGTCCCATCCAGGGGCAGCTGGAGTGCTGCACTAGCTGCTCACTTTTCCGAAAAGTTGGAGTGCTGGTTGTTCTGCAGGTGGGAACATGGTGGAGGCCTCTGCTTGTCCCTGGTTATTTTGCTCTCCTGGGTCCTTCGCTCTGTTCCCCTTGTTGCTACTCTTTCTTGTGGCTTTTCTCTACGCTTTTCATGTTTTCGGCCTTCCTACAGGCAGCACCGCACTGTGATCACTGGACTGACTTTTTCTCCAGATGGCAACTTCATGTTCAGCTCCTGTTTGCAGGGAACTCTGGCTCTTTACAGCTCTGCGGTGCCAAAAAGCCATGTCTTGAGAGTCCTGGGTAAGACTTGGGGGTTGTGGGTTGCCTTTTTTTTTCCCCCAATTTTTGTAGTAGTGCAGAATCACAGCACCAAAGTCAAGCCAGATGCAGCCTACTCAGAGAGAGGGGTTCTCTGAAGAACCTTCTGAGCTGCAGTGTTTGTGTTTACACCCTGTCTGTTAGCAAGCCTTAGTTCGAACACCTTCAGCTTCCTTTGTATTTCGATTTCCTGGATGGGCTGGGGTCGCAGGGACCTGCTTTTTCAGGTCTGGCTTCAACACTGTGTTGCCCAGAAGTGATGCAAGTGCGGAGTCTGCCTACTTACTCATGCTCCAGCCCCAACTCTTTCTATTTCGTGCATGTGCAGCTTAATTTGTTTAAACAGAATCGTTTCCCTCACTCTGCCTGCGGCACAGCTGCACAGAGCTGTGCCGGTGGCGAGCTGCAGGCAGGGACAAAGCTGTTTTGGAATAGTAACATGTTTAATGCAGACTTTTGAAATTAGCTGTGGCAGCACAGAAAAGTTTGGGCAGGGAAAGGGAGCTCCATTACGCAGTGCAGTGTGCAAAGAGGAAGATCCTGCCCCAACGAGTGTGCAGTTGAATTAGGTGGAGAAAGAGAAGGGGCTCAGAGAGATTAGAAAATGGGTCCGAAGCCACCAAAATTTGGTGTCTGTACTGGAAATGGACCTTCCAATTTTGACTCTGCTCAGAACCCGTGCTTCTGCCTGGCCATGGGACCTAACAGTGGAATAAATACAGATAATTCCTCTGATTTCTCTGATTTTTAAACCTCTGGGTCTGTCAGCCCCCCAGACTGACATCGGTGTGGTGGGGTTTGGCAATGACTTTGTTCCAGGCAGGGTTCAGACGTGCAGGCTTCAGCTGAGGTCTTACCTCCATAGCTCCTAATTGAAGCTTCTTGTAGCGTTAAAAAATAAACAGTGAAATCAATTTTATTGCTCGTTCCACGCTCCTTGAAAGCACCACACGTTCAGTCAGGCTAAGAGCCACCTATCTAGACCTTGTCTTTGAGGTGCTTTACTGAATGGTTTGGATTTTGCAGGTAGAGTAGCTTCTTCCACAGCAGAAGTTGCTCCTTCCTCAGGCCAGAGCGTTAACCCTAGGCTGGTGCAGAGGCAGGAGGAGCTGCAGGCAGCAGCACCGGCACGGAGTGAGCTGCCTGCAGCAGGATCTTTGCTCCTCTCCTCTCCTCACCCCTCTCTTGCTGTGGCCCGCAGGTAACGTGGTGGCCCGGGATGCTGGGAGCGGCCCGGATGCTTTGGCGCTCAGTGGGGACAGCCGTCTCCTGGCCTTCGTGGGGCCCTCCAAGTACGTTGTGACCGTGATGGAGGCCTGCTCGCTCGATGAGGTACCCAGCGGGGTCCCCACCTTCCCAGGGGAGGGCACGTTGTGGCGGGCAGGGGAGGAAATTCCCCCAGACTGTATGAGGTGAGACAGGTCAGGGGCTTCAGGTAGCAGCGATGTTGGAAGGAACCTTCCTGGCACTGCAGGTGCTTGCTCAGGGTGCTTACAGTGAGGTTGGACTTCCTCGCTGTGAGACAGAAACAAGGAATTCAAGATTTCTCCAACTCCACTCCTCTCTAGAAAGGCAATTTGAGGAACAGTTGTGTGGCCTGTCAGCTCCGAGCCCTGTTTGTGAGCTGCTCTCCTGGATAACAGGGACGGTGCCTGTACCTTGCAACCCCTCTCGAGTTGGCTGGGTGGAGCACAGGGAGCAGAGAGCCTGGGGTCTCGGTAGCCTTGTGTTAGGAGAGCCACAAGAGCAACCCCTGAGGCTGCTCCTGGGGCTTCTCCAGGGTGTTTGCTCAGTAGCTTCTCGTTTCACAGCTGCTGAGGGTGGACATCAGCATCCTCGATTTGAACAGCACAGCCTTGGACGCTGCAGTGAGAGTCTGCTTTGCTCCTGTGCTGCGAGGCGAGCTCCTGGTGTCCACGTCTTCCAATAAAATCCTTGTGCTTGATGCAAAAACGGGACGACTGGTGCGAGAGGTAGGGCGTTATGAAATTCATGTGCTGAGGCCTCAGCTCAGGAGGGGCTTTGACACTTTGTATTGCTTTGGCCAGCTAAAAGAGAGAAGAGCTCATGCTGGAGTTCACAGGCTTCCAAGAAAAGCATGAGTGGCGAGCACATAGCTATCCTCATGTGGTCATGCTCAGGGTGAGCCTGAGCTTGTCCTTGTTTTCCTTGCCTCTCTTGTCATCTTCTTGGCTTCCTTGTCTTGCTCTGGTCTTGCTGAACCATAAGGACATGAACCTGTCTGCACTGTAGTGAACTGGTGGTGTGGGACTAGTTACCTGTCTCATGGGAGGGCTGGTGAAACACCCAAATGGCCCACCTGAGTTTTGAGATAGGGCTTTGTCATAGTGGATCACTCCGGATCATGGTGTGTTCAGTGGTTCTGTGATCCTCGTGCTCCTGGAGAAGGAGCAGGAAACCAGCACGCCCCTTTCTTGGGAATGTTGGGCATCTCTCTCCTGCTTTAAACTTCACCAGAGGCCAAAAGGATTCCTCTCATCTTCATCCAACAGACCTGTCGCTTCTTGTTGCTGAGGCGGTGTTTGACTTGCCGATAGCGAGAACTAGCTCGGTTAATGCTGCTGGTGCTGTGTCTTGTCCTCAGGTGTCTCCTGTGCACAAGCTGTCCTGCTCTTCCTTGGCACTAAGCAAGGATGCCAAGTACCTGCTCACTGCTGGCGACAAGGTTATCAAAGTGTGGGACTATCAGATGCGCTTCGATATCAACTTCCAGGTACTGCACACACGGGGAGGGAAGCGGCTTGGCATTGCCCTGAGCTGTCAAACAAAGCATTTCTGAATCCCCGGAGAAGAAAGTATCACGTGGCCTCTGCGTGGCTTGACGCATTGTCCCCAGCCTCGGTTTGCCCAGCAGCTGAGAAACACAGCCCTGTTCCCATGTGTAGGGTAATAGGGCCGTGCACCGAGTGCAGGCTGGGGCTGTCCAAGCACCAAGCATCTAATGAGAACCTGTGCAAAGGACAGAGGTAGCTGTAACCTCTCTGCTAGGCACAGAGCCGTACACAGAAGAAAATGGCTTTCTCAGGGCTTCAGAGGTGTTGAGAGCTGGGGTGAGAGCTTGGGGGTTTTCAGCTTCTGCTCGTTTCTCTGGATCAGTGCGTTTAAGCCGAATCGTAGCTTTGAGCACTGCAGGTGTGGTGCTGGCCTCTGTGCTGAGCCTCTTCTGGGAAGCGTAGACAGAAGCTTCCTTCCCTGGGTGTCCAGGAACCACAGCGTGCAACCCGGAGTCCTGCCGGCCAGGCGCGGTGATGGAGCTCAGGACGTGCTCTCTCCCAGGTGTACATCGGCCACTCGGAGCCGGTGCGCCAGGTGGCTTTCACCCCGGACCAGCGGCACGTCATCAGCGTCGGAGATGCCATCTTCCTCTGGGATTTCCTGGCTCTGCCTGTGGAGAGGTCGCCCCCAGCCCTGTAAGTGCAGTGTTACCTCCCCTGCCTCCCCTCCCCTCCATCCCATCGCGGTGTAACGCTGGCTTGTTGCCTTCCCAGGGCTCATTCCTCCGAGTCTCCTCCGCTGCCAGGAGCAGGTGAGTGAGTTTGCTCTCTCCCGTGAGTTGCTGTGGTCTGCAGCTCTTCCACAGCTTCTGTTCATGGCACAGGGTCGGGGTTGGGGTGTGGGTTTTTGGTTCCTTTCCTCAGGAGGGTAGTCAGACAGCAGGGGCTCACCAGCTAATTAGCCCCATTGGTAGTCTCCAGCTAACTGGCACCTCTCAGAGGGAGTCTGCCGAGGAGGGGACGTTCTGAGCGGGGCAGCTCTGGGTTTTCTGGCAGGTTGTTCAGCTTTTGCCTTCTGTCTTTCCTTGCCCCCAGCCTCCTGACTCCATCTCTTGTGTCTTGTTCCCTGGCCTGTTTCCCCTCTCTGTCTGTCCCTTTCTTGAATGGCAGGGGAGAAGTGTGTAGGAGGAAGCTGGAGAATGAGCGTGGAGGCATCACCATCAGTCACCCTGGGAGGATGAAGGGATTTAAGTGAGGAAGGGAGTTATGCAAAATGTTTTCCTTTCACAGAAAACAGCTCTGAAAAGCTAAAGGAAGCCTCTGATGTACCTCGTCAGACAATTCCTCTTCCACTGTTGTCCTCCCCACCATGTCTGGATGTCAGCTCTGTCCACCTAGCAGGATGTCAAAGTAAGAGGAATTGATTATAGGAGAGGGTGAAGTTGACCTTCTTTTAGGACTAACCCCTTGTTCACCAGTATCCTGTCTCTGCTCCTCTTCCCCTTCCTGCAGACTGACAGACCAGTCTGTGCTTTCCTTCTCCTCACTTGATCAAAGTTTCCTTCTCCTAACGAGATCAAAGGATTGATCTCGCGAGCAGCAGTCCTGGAGGACACAGTTGTTTCTGTCCTTCCACTGTTTTGGTTTTATTCTTCAGGTATTTTCTCAGAGTCGGACAAAGAGGAGGAGGCCTGTTTGCCAGGCAGCAGCAGGATGGTGGCGAATGGAGACAAAGACTCCTCGGTCCTTGTGGTGGAACCGGTCAGGAGCGAGGAGCTTGTCGTGAGGCCCAAAGTGAGACGGGAGAGCTCGAGGTCTCCCATACAGTCTGCACATGGTAAATGAGGATTAATCCCATCTTTTACAGGGGCACAGTGTGTGCAGGCCTGCATGGCAGCTTGGGCTGTTCATAAAAATAAAGATCGCTCTAAATATGGTGCAGGCAGGCCCCAAGCAGCACTCAGCACAGCAGTGGCCAGCCAGGCTGGATGCGTGCTCCTCGGGGCTCCTCCCGTGTCCTGGGAGCGATGCACCAAAGGAAGCCAGAGTCAAGGGGAGCTCATGCTGGTCCCCCAGACCGCTCGTTTTTCTGGCTCTTTCCCTGCTGCTGCTTCTAGGCAAGGCAGAAGCCCCTCTTCAGCTTGTAGCCAGTATCATCTCTAAGTGGCACATTCTATTGAACCGGGCTGAAATTAAAGCTCCCGATGTCTCTATTAATAGATGCACAGCCTCAAAGCTGCAGCAGTTTGTGGCGAGCTGCCAGCAGCATGCAGCTGCCAGCGCTCAGCCCCAGGCAGGATTTGTTGGAAAGCTTCAACATAAAAATGTGCCTCTGCTACTCCGGTTAGAGAGCTCTTTCTAGCAGCGTGGCTTATGCTTTCACAGCGATGCCCAGAACGCACAGCGTGGATGCCTTGAGGCTGTTGGGAGCATGGCTGAGTGGGCTGATCGGGGACATGGATTTTCTTCCCTTGCTCCTGGAAAGCTGGCGCTTTTCGTACAGCCAGTCACTTGGCCACGTAGGAGCACGTGCGAGTGACTCTGCAGTCTGCTTGTTGCCTCTCCCATGTGCTTGTGTGTATGCACACGGAGTATGTGAACAGACAGCAAGCCACAGCACAGCTGCCGGTCCCAAACCATTCCGTGGGCAGCATCACATAGGCACCGTGTTCTTCTTTGTGTGGCAGAACCCAGAAAGGAGACCAAAAGCCCCAAGCCCCAGTGCAACGTCCGCCCGGATTCCTACCGGCATTTCACTCCTCGCTTCAAGGCATCGGTGCTCCCCCAGGTGAGAATTGTGCCAGTGCTGGTTACCTGGGCAGGTGAAGAACCAGCGTTTTGGGGCTGGGGTAGGTGGCTTTTCAAAACTGTTTCCATTTTTTGGTTCTTTGGACGAAAGCAATTTGTGAAATGCGCCCCCGGGCCTGATGTCCAATTCGAAACCCTTAACATTAGTCCGCCTTTCTCCTCCACATGCGGCTCTTTCCAGACTAGCAAAAAGTGAGTTCCATTCTTTTTCTGTTCGGCAAATCTGCATACATTTTTATTCAAAAGCAATGGAAATGGCATGTGCTATTGAAAGTGAAAGACGAGTGAGCAATGGAGTGATTCATCACACACACATATTTGCGAGCAGATGCGTTGGCAAAGCAGGCTGGGGAAGGCAATCCATCGAGTGTAGTGAAGGTAGCTAAGGCGCAGCTCTCCTGTTAATAAACAGAGCAATAAGAAAACAGAACCTTAACTCAACCTTTCCCTAAGCTCTGCTGTGCACAGTGGTGGGAGAAAAGCTACGTTCAGCTTGCACCATCGGTTCTCTCCTCCGTCCCCCGACCTGGCAGCGCATTTTCCCTCATTGTCTTCCTGCTCAAACATCCACACCACCAAGTCAGCAAAACCCGCTGAACTCTTGCCCAGCAGGATTAGCAGCTGCTCATCGGATGGGCAGTTGCTGCCAGCCTGTTTTGTGTCCCATCTCAAAGCATCCGTGCCTGGTTTTGTTGCCGCGGTTTCTCTTTTGTATGCGTAAGCGTGCGCTTTCTTACTGACCCATTGATGTGTTGGACTTGAATTGTGAGCCTTGGCACGAACCTGTGCGCGTTGTGTGTGTGGGTTACGTGTGTGTGCTTGCACGCACACTTTTTCCTTTGTGGGTCTTGACTGTACCTGACCAGGCCATCCTCCCAGACCTTAACCCGTGTCTGTTTTTCTTGCAGAGTTTCTTATCTCCTCCAGCTGGCAAGGAGCTCTTGAAGCTGAAAGCAGTGATCGGCTACAATGGGAACGGCAGAGGGAACATGGTGTGGAGCCCGGACACAGGTACACGGGGAGGGCTTGGGAGGGGTGGGAGGGCTGTGAGCCCTCGCTGCCTGCAGGCATACTCTGAACCCAAGTCCGGTCTAGCTGTTGGGTTGGGATCTTTGCTTTAACGTAGCGCTGCTTTGTGTTTGTAAAACCCAGTAACCCTTCTTTGCTGCTGGTGACTGTTAGTTGATACAGGCGGTCCTAGGCTTCTGGTGCTGAGTGGATAGAGAAGGAGGGGGGAGGCTGTCCCAGAGTCCATCTCAGCTCCTTTCTCCAACCCGGAGTGAAGCCCATCAATTTTGCTTTGCTCAGTGTAGGGGAAGTGAGATTTGTCTTACTCCATTCTCAGCCTGATGGGAAGGATGCTGCAGAGGCCACGTACCAGAGTCAGCTTTTACATATGACTGAAAAAAATAATTTTACTTTACTCTGATGTGAGTTACGGTGGGTGAAGCCTTTACATGAAACCACCCCGTCTCCTCATTTTCTGCTAGGCTTCTTCGCCTACACCTGCGGCTGCATCATCGTGGTTGAGGACCTGCACTCGGGGCTGCAGAATCACTGGCTTGGCCACACAGAGGAGATCTCTACGCTCGCCGTCAGCCACGACGCCCAGGTAGGAGAGGCTTCCGCTTGCCCAGGGCTGTGTTTTGCCTGTGTCACTTTGGGCTAAAGGAATGTCACTGGCTAAAATCCCAGTTGTCTGTTCTTCCTTCTGTGTGCTTCATGGAGACCTGGGGTTATGGAAATGAAATCAGTGGGTTCTGAGCCCAGCTATTTCTTGGGCTGGCTCAGTTTGACAGTGAAGGCTGCTCCCTGCCACCACTCCCTCCTCCTGCCAAGCGACGGTCGTTCTTGCAGAATTTTCCATTTGCCAGCTGCATGACTTTAATTTGGGTCTAATAGTTGCTAAGACTAATGAAATGTTCTCTAATTACTTACCAAGGTCTCTATGACAACATTTTGTTCTGTTAGGTTCTTGCCTCTGCCTCGGGAAGGAGGAACGGAGACTCCCATTGCCAAATCTGCATCTGGAACATCCAGGATGGGGTCTGCACAACAAGTCTGTTCCACCACAAGACGCAAGTGCAAGCCATGGCGTTCTCTCGGGACGACAGGTTCCTTGCTACCCTAGGTGAGTATGCCTGGAACAGACAGCTCATGGGAGGAGGGTGCTGTCAGTGAGATGTGCACCAGGCTCGTGGGTCTGCCCGGCAGCTGCTGCTTGGTAGCCTTGGCACCGGGTGGCATTTTCACAATGAAATCGACAGGGTGCCTAGCAAGCAGGACAGTGGGATCACGTGGCGTGTAAATCTGCCGGTGATCTCCCCAGGTGGCCTTGGGAGTGACCGTGAGCTCTTTGCAAGTGAGCATGTTGCCAGGGCGCTGTCAGCAGCATTTCGAGGGCGAACACGAGCCCTGTGTGTCCCAGCCACAGGCACGAACCCCGGGCTTGCCCCAGCTCCCACTCGATTCCTTCTCACTTCCCAGTAAGCTTGTTTTTCTTGAAGTTGCAGCTTTCTTCTCCCAGCTGACTAGTGCTCGCTAAGACTGTGTAAATAGTTTGCAGTTACTATATATAGTACCCAAAGGGAAATGCTTTCTTCTGGACTTCTTATTGTTGCTTAGCTGGAATTGCACAGAAGTAGCCAGGCTTCAAACTGTGAGCCTCCTGCCAGGCAGCGATGCCAGCACAAGATGGACGCTCAAGCTGTCTGTTTTGTTTAGGCAGGGGACATTTAAAGGACAAATACGCAATTAGTAAGTTCTTGTTTTGCAAGAGAGGACCTGTGGAGCAGGCAACACATTTGCTCTGGGCTGGTGAGTCTGCCCTTGAAAAAAAGCAAGCTTTGCTAAAGAGAAAGAGAGCTTTGTGCTCTCACGGAGCCGTGTGGGAGAGGAGCCCTTCTCCAGCTCCGTCCTGGGCTGCGAAGAAGGAAAAAGCTGAAAGTCTGCACTGAGCTGTGGGGCCTGGGAGAGGCCGATGAGGCACCTGGCTGTCCGAGAGCTGGGGATGCTTGCCTTCACCAAGGCCGGTGCCTTCTGCAGCCACCCAGCTGCGGTGCCTTCCGTTAGGATCAGTTCCCAGCTCAGCACTGACCTCAGCGATGGCGTGGTATCGCTGGAGGGCTTGTGTCGGACATGTGCTGAGGTGTGCAGTAGCTACTAAGGATGCAGAAACAGCAGAAAGCCAGCTCTGCGTGCCGAGTTCCCCACCACACCAGCTGGTTTGAACGTTGGCTGCAGCCCGTGCTGCAGGTCCAGGTGTGCTGCAACCTCCAGCACGAAGCGTTGGGCCCGTTGTACCTGTCCTCAGCTCAGGTGACGATCCAGCACGTCGTGCAGCTTTTGCTGCCACTGAAGCGCTTTCTTGGTTTTGCTGAGCATGCAAGGAGGCCGTGGGCTGTTGCAGCAGCTGTCTTTGAACAACTGGATAACGGAGGGACAAAGCTGACACGAGCGTGCAGTGTGTGCTCGTGGCCATTGTGAAGAAACGCTGAGGCTGCAGAATTCCCTCCGACGGTTTTCACGTTCTACCTAGGGGACTACAATGATCAAACCATTGCTCTGTGGAATACCTACACTTACGAGCTCCTGTCGTCAACTTGTATCTCGGAGCCAGTCCACGACGTGGCTTTCAGTCCTTTTTCTCACCGAGAAATGGCCTGTGTGGGGACGGGAGCGCTGACGTTTTGGCTCTTGGAGCAGCAGGGGGCTGACATCAATCTCAAGGTAAATCTCAGTTTTTTCTTTTGAAATTCACGTTCATTATCTCTGACGTCTTTTCCAAGCCCTAGCAAGTGAGATGGAGGCTCTGCCCCCACACTTCTGCGAGAGCTGATGATTTCTCTTAGCGAGAGTGTGATGTTGGCTGGCCGTGAGCAGCTTTCATTTGTATTTGATGCAGTAACTGAATTAACTGAGGGTGGGAGGAGGTTTTTTTTTCCCTTGCAGGTAAGCACCATGCTCTGTGTGACCTTCCTGTTCTCTGTGCCCTGGCAGGTTCATCGGGCCCCTGCGCCGGCTGTGTTGGGGCCGGTGGAGCTGACGTCTCTCTGTTACGGTGCCGACACCCTTCTTTACAGTGGGACCAACTCGGGCCAGGTCTGCGTGTGGGACACGGAGACCAATCGCTGCTTCATGACGTGGGAGGCCGATGACGGCGAGATCGGTGGGTGCAAACGCCCCAGGCGTCCGTCAGGGCCGTAATAAATTTTGTGGGAATTTTGGCAATGAACAGCAACGAGCTCGCAGGCCTCCGATTTCAGCTCTGCTCAGAAACCCGATTTAGATGCCAGATGTGGGGGGCGGCAATGGGTCTGCTGCCCGCGTTTGGAGTAGTAACGACAGCCCTAGTCTGTAAAAGCACTGTGTGTCGGGCTGTGTTAGACCCACGCTGCCCTGCTGGGATGAAACGATGGCCCTCGGGGTGAGGGCTGAGAGCAGGGGGGTTACTCACGGGTGCACCTTTCTCCCCCAGGCGTGCTGGTGTGCCGGCGCAGCAGGCTGCTGAGCGGCAGCAACACGAAGCGCATCCGCCTGTGGGCGGTGGCAGCCGTGCCGGAGCTGAGGCTGAAAGGTCCCGAGGCCAGGTAGGAGGTCGTGGCCCCAGCGCCTCTGCTCCGCTCGCGCCGTGCTCCTGAGGTGCTCTCTGCCTCGCCTGGCAGCTCCAGGACCTGTCTGGGAGGTGGCTTCTCAAGGACACGTCAGCTCTGCCTGCAGCCGTGCTGCTCTCGTTGCTCTTCACCCTTAGCTTTTCCTCTCCATCCCGTCACTGCTGATTCTTTCTGCCTGGATCTGTTTCCTCGGTTTTTGCTACAGATAGCTGAACCTTCCTTGTGCTGGAAATGGATGCCCGAAGTTTGTGTCTTTCTTTCCTATACGTGATGGTTTCAGTGCAGGAGCCCCTCGCTGAACAATTTAGATGCAAAGCCATGCCCGGGCTTATTAGAAAATTGCGCTGAAAGGAGGCAGCGTCTGCTCCAGCAGCTGAGCCGGTCCCTGTTGGATCCTCCTTTCCTCCAGATCTCACTCGGTCATGCTAGAACATGAGATTACCCTCGATGGGACGATCGTCAGTGCAGCCTTTGATGACTCTTTAGAAATGGGAATTGTGGGCACCACCGCGGGAACGCTCTGGTACATCAACTGGGCGGAGAGCACGAGCATCCGGCTGATCAGCGGCCACAAGAACAAGGTTCCAGGGGCTGGGATCGGGGCGGTTGGGGCTGGGTGGTGCCGATGGGACACCACGGAGTCTAGGGATAACTGCACTAGGCAGGCAGATGTCAAAAAGTCTGAGCTCAGCTGCTCTAACCTTAGGTTTTTAACAGCCTCGGCCTGTGAGTAGCTGCAGGTCATTCTGCTGCCGTGCGAGAACGCAGCTCCAGAGGCATTGCTGGAAGCAGGCTGTTGGTTCGCTGGACATACGTACGGCAGGAAGTTTTCTTTGCCTAAAATATACTTTAAAAAGCGGTACAAAGGACGACTGTTTTGAACTCTGCTGTTGCTTCGGTGTACTTTTGTGCTACAGAAAAAAGGTTTCAGATGGTAGAAGAGAAGGCGTTTTACTTAGACCTTTATCGCAGAGTGCCTGGCTCTAGCTTTGTGGTGAGGTTTGCTGCTTTCAGCCCGAGATTTCTTTTTAGCACAAAAATAAAGCAATTCTCCTTCCTTTATGTCTGGGGCTCCTCGTCTGGTCTTTCCTGTGCGAGGAGTCCTGGGTGATAAGAGGTGCAGAGGAGCGTTAGTCTGCAGCGTTTTTAGGGCCCCTGTTTCCCATCTCCTTTCTGGCTGCAGGTGAACGAAGTGTCCTTCAGTCCTGATGAGACTCACTGCGCCACGTGCGGCGAGGATGGCAGCGTGAGGATTTGGTCCCTGGGCAGCATGGAGCTGGTGGTACAGTTTCAAGTGCTGAACCAGGTAATGGTTTGTGGCACGTCAATCTTTTTGTCTTGGTAGCGGGCACAGACACCCCTTGGCGTTGCAAGGACTGCTGTGTCCTCGTGGAGCAGCCCAAAGCTGGAGAAATACACGCAGGTGGAGCTTTTAGTGCGTTTACTGTGTACTGTGCGCTGTTTTCACCGTCATCAGGTCTCTGCCCTGGTTTCTTTTCCAGAGCTGCCAGTGCCTGGCCTGGAAGCCTCGCTCCATCGTTGCCTGGGAAGCCGAGAGCCAGCACGTAGTGGCAGGGTACAGTGACGGCACCATCCGCGTGTTCAGCATTTCCAGGACAGAGATGGAGCTGAAAATGCACCCCCATGCCACTGCGCTGACGGCAATCGCCTACTCCACAGACGGTGAGGTTCCTCGTTGTAACGGTGGGGAGGTGTTGCTTTGGGGAGCAGTGACATCGCACCTTACTGCTACGGGCTTTTTCATCTCCTACAAGAAGTCTCGTTCCCTTCCCTCCTCTGGCCGCAGGGGAAATGATCTTATCGGGGGGCAAGGACGGGCTCGTGGCTGTCAGCAGCCCTCGCACTGGAATGACCATCCGTGTCCTCGCTGACCACAGGGGCTCCCCGATCACTGTCCTCCAGTGCACCAGGAAGCAGGTGAGACCTCCCTTCCCCTCTCTATGCGGGGGCGAGTCCCCCGTGTGTCACCGCACAGCCGTGGGAAGGGGCAGCAGCACCGCTGGCTCTTTCCTCTTTGTGCCCACCACCCCCGGTAACTTCTGTTAGGTTTTTCTAGGGATAACTTCCCTGGGGAGAAGCCACGAGCACTGCAGCCGGTCTGTGCCTGTGGTTGGGGACCTTTGGTGGTTGTTGTCGACACCCCGTGCAGAGATGTGATGTGTGCCCACAGAGAGCAGCTGGAGCTGGGAGCATTCAGACCCGTGTGTGTGGCCACAGGGTGATTTCCCCGCTTCACTTCGTAGCAGCCTGACCCCGTGCATGTAGCTGGCTCTTTGTACAGTTCCTCTGTGAAGCTGGAAGGCTTGGATGTGCAACAGCGGGATGTTTTTAGCATCTCCTTTGTCCTTCTCTTCATGGAGAGTCTTTTTTTCCTTTGTGCAACTTCCTGGGATGAGAATAATTTTGCCAGAGTTCTCTGGCTTTATAATCTGGGCTGCAAAGCTGCTTTTCCTGGTAATTATATAGGTAGGAGGCCCTTTCAGTTTTAAATGAAGGATGTGGTTAGATACCTGCGTGCACTCCCTGGGGAGATGTGCAGGTGCAGAAGACATCCCGAAATCTGCTACTCGCTCCTCCAGCGGCCCCTTCTGCTGGGGCACTCAGCCCAGAGCACGCTGCTGGCTCTGAAACCACAACTTCCTTGTCCTATTTTATTGTGATAAATGACTTTAAGCACTGCTCAGATGAGAGAATCCTGGAGGTTAATCCTGGCATTAATCCCCTGTGTTCCCACGAACTCGTGCCCTCCGCTAGTTCTTGCTGGCAGCTTTCTGTAAAGCTTCAGCGCTGCACGAGTGGTAACGTTGCTTTTATCTCCTATAGTACCACGAGTTTGGGGTGGAAGGAGGTGAGCTCTGGCTGGCCACCAGCTCGGACCGTCGGGTCAGCGTCTGGGCCTCCGACTGGCTGAAGGACAAGTGCGAGCTCCTCGACTGGCTCAGCTTCCCTGCTCCTGCCAGCCCTGAGGTGAGCGCGGCGCTCACCAGCTCCTGTCCCCACCTTGGCTCAGTGCAGCCCCATCTCTTCAGCACGCTCCCCGCCTGTAAACAGGGTGTGAGGCGTCCTAACCCCCTCCAAACTCACGTGAGGCTGTCAGCTCAGTCTGGTGTGTTTTACAGGTGTGAAGTTTTCAGTTTCAGCCACCCTGGAGGGGAGGGATGCCTCTGAGGGGGCCGGGTGCCAACAGCGAGTGTGCTTAGGAGAGTCACCTCCCTGGGTTCTCTGCTGGTGGGGGAACTTGCTAATGCACCTTTGAGGGTGTAGGTGGGCAGCCTGAACCACGCGTGGCACTGCCTAACCCCTGGGAAGTACTGACGCTGTGAGCGTGAGGAGGCAAAAATGCTTTTGCAAAGAGCTGATACTCGTGTGCTATGCAGAACAGAGCGCAGCCAGGACTCGGCACAGTCAGCGCAGAAGAGAGACCTAATTATGAGCACGCTGCTGACTGATGCTCCCAATATCCTGAGCCCAGTGACTGCTAAGAGAGCCAAATACACCTGCTCCAGCCCTGAGTGCCTGCGATACTGTGCAGAACACTTTGGCTGCAGACCAGCTGTGGGATTTGGGCAGCAGGACAGCTGCTGTGTCCAAACACAGTGTCTGTACTGGACACGAAGCAGCCTCCCATGCACGTGACAGTGGTCTGCAGAAGGAAGCTGGGGTCTTTTTGGGGGACGAGTGGTCATGCCTCAGCCTGCCAGCCCCAAGCACCAGCTGGGCTGTTACGGGTCTCCCCACTGTGGATATGGGAAGGACTGATGTAAATACCTATCTTCGGGGCCCTACTTGCTTGTGCCGAAACCAATCCATAACCCAGTCCCACCTCCGCGCCCACGTAGGAATAATGCCCTGGTGGAAACTCAACCCGCTGACCCTAGCGCGTCCTGCTTGTGTGACAATAAGCAACTTGCTGCAGGTTTCCATGGCAGTGGGTGGTTGCTCCTCGCTTCTTTGTGGTGAGCACTGCTGAGACGGCGATGCAAGGAGGAGGAAACAGCCTCCATCGCAAGAATTTCCCAGTGCTTGTACAGCTGTTGTTCCTTTTGGTTTCCCCTGCCAGGGTCTCAGCAGCCTCCCACCCAGCCTGGCTGCGTTCTGCCCTTGGGAGCACGGTACCCTGGTCTACGTTGGCTTTGGGATGCAGAAGGAAGCCTTGTTTTACAGCCTGCACAAGAAACAGGTACGTCTGGCACCCCCACGTGCCGTGCCAGGGCAGCATAGGCACTGCTCTGTTGTTTTGTGGCCACATTGAATGCGATAGAGGGGAGGCAGTGCTGCCCTTCTCCCTCAGGAGACCTGCAGGCCAAGCTGGGGGCTTGGGGATGAGCCCCTCTTTCCATGGGAAAGGAGCCCCTCTTTACCCAAAGGCCAGCCCCAGAGCAGCATCCCCTCCTGCTAACCAGGGCCCAGAGAGGAGCACTGTGAATAAAACCAACCCTGAGGGTGTGAGGTGGGTTGAGGCAAGCAGCTGGGCAGTGCAGCAGCTTCTCACTCAGACTCCAGGCCCTGGTGAGCAGGGAGCTGCAGGGCCCTGTCCCTACCTCTGGGCTGGCTGCCAGTCGCTGCTGCTGCTTTTGGAGGAGAGGGCGTTTGCTTTTCAGGACCATTAATGGTCTCTGAATTATGTCGCCTGGAAAGTGGTAGCTTCTTTGGCAGGTTTTTGAGCTCTGAGAGAGGCCATGTATCTGCCAGCCTCCCCGTTGAGCAGAAGCCCTGTACCCTCCTAAAGGTGTCACCTGAGCAGCTGTTTTGTTCTCGGCTTGTCTCTGAGGTGTTGGTGTGCTTCTCTTGCTGGAGCACAGGTCGTTGAGAAGATCTCCTTGCCGTACTTCGCCACGTCGCTGAGCCTGTCTCCTGCAGCACGCTTCATGGCCGTTGGCTTCAGCGGTGAGTACGGGAGGGTGCCATGGGCTCTGCTTGTCCCCAGGGTGCCTTGTCCCCAGCTTACCTTTGGTGGGGAGGGATCTCCTTTTCCTGCAAGTGGGAGGAAACCAAGTGTCCTCTTGCCTTTAAATAAGACACACACACACACACACACACTCACACAAAACCAGGACCTATCCTAAGATCCTCCTGTGGCTCCTCCATGGGAGTGACATCCCCGGGCAGGGAGAAAGCCCCAGCAGCGTAGCCTGGGGTAGGGAAGGGACCTTCCTCAGTACAGGGGCACTCAGCACCCTTCATCTGTTAAGACCACAGCTCCTGAGGGCGCAGTGAGCTCCGCACCTGCCCCAGGGCAGCCGCGTGCTTCAGGGGCTCAGACAGCCGAGCTGCTGCCACCTTCCTTACCCTGCACGCTCCCCTCGACAGCAGCTCCTATTTCCCTGCTTCCTGTCCTGGTCCTCTTAGACAAGGGGCTGCTGATGGGGGGGTCCCCACCCGGGGGTCCCCACCCTGCTGACCCCTCCTGTCCCCCCAGAACGCCTCCTCCGCCTGCTGCCCTTCCCCGCGGGCACCCCGCAGGACTACGGAGCCCACGACGACGCCGTCCACCTCTGTCGCTTCGCCCCGGCCGGCCGCCGCCTGCTCACGGCCTCGCACAGCGCCCTGCTCGTCTGGGAGCTGGGCAGCACCTGAGCCTTGCCAGCCCACCCAGGACCATGATGAGCGAGGACCACAACCAGCAAGGACCACGACCACCGGCCTGGCCTGGAGCCACCAGCGGGGCCCAAGCCCGGGCCCGGCTCCAGGCCCCCCCCCCCCGCCCCCCCCCCCCCCCCCCGCCCCGGGGCCGGCGGGGGGGGGGGGGGGGGGGGGGGCGCGGTGCGTTTCGGTGCCCGTTTTCCCCTTTATTTGTATTTTCCTAATAAAAACGATGCCAACCCAGCCTGCCCGGCCTTGCGTGAGGGGAGCAGCGGGGGGACACCTCCGGCCGCCGGGTGGCGCCGCTCCGGGCCTCGCCTCTCCGGGCCCCGCTCGCTGGTGCGGCCCCGGGAGCGGCGGCGGTGCCGCCATGAAGCGGGACGTGCGGATCCTGCTGCTGGGGGAGGGTAAGGGGCGGCCGGGGGGCGGCGGCGGCGACAGCGGGGCGACGGCGGCCGGGACCTCGGCCCAGTCCCCCGGCGCTCCCGGGCCTCGCCCCGCGGCTCCGTGCGGCCCCAACGCGTGCCCGTTTCTCCCCCAGCCCAGGTGGGGAAGACGTCTCTGATCATGGCGCTGGTGGGCGAGGAGTTCCCCGAGGAGGTGAGCGCGACGCCGCCGCCCCCGTGGCGCCTGCCCTCACCCGGGGGCAGCCGCGGGGTCCCCGCTTCCCTCCCCGTAGCCCGGGCCCCGTCCGTGTGCTGGGCTCCCCCGGCTTTGTTCTGCCATAGGACGGGGCCGGAGCTCAGGCCGCCGGCTCCACGGGCTCGGCCTTGCGTTGACACAGGCTCAAGGACGTGGCCGTGCCAGGCCTGGCGCTCTGAGCTTCCTACCCGCCTGCGTGTGCCCCGGGAGGCCTCTGCTCTGCGCCTCGCAGCCGTGCCTGGGGTGGGGACGGGCACTGCCCTGGCTGGAAGCGTTTTGCCCAGTGCCGCCGGCAGCTGCTCGCTGGGTCTCGGGGGACAGCTGGCCCCCAGCTCCTTCCCGTGCTTCTCAGCGAAGCCCACATGTGTCCCAGCTCAGGTCGGAGGGCTGGGGAGCGCCCCAGGGCTCAGCTCCGGGGTGGCAGCGCTGGCTTTTCTGAAGGGCAGCTCTCACAGCCTGGGAGGCTTTCAGAAGTTTTGCCGTGCAGTGAAACCCGTGCGAGGAGCAGGCTGTAGCAAGCATCAGCTCGCTGGGGCTCGCAGCCCCTTCCTGGTGGGCCAAGGGCAGTCACCCTTGCCCACGCAGCGGCCGCGTTGAGGTCTGAATTCAGCCGTCCTCTCTGCTGTGTTCGGCCGGGCCGGCACGTCCACGTGATGGAACAAAGTCTGCTCGCTTTGCAGGTGCCCCCTCGCGCCGAGGAGATCACGATCCCGGCAGACGTCACTCCCGAGAAGGTCCCCACGCACATCGTGGACTACTCAGGTGGGGCCGGCCCCCTCGCTCCCTGCCAGCCTCGCTGCTCCCTGCCCGCCTGCGGCCGAGGGAAGAGCATCCCCGGGCAGCAGAGGTCAGTGCTGGCTCTTTTCCCCTTCCAGAGTCAGAGCAGACGGAGGATGAGCTGCAGGAGGAGATCGCTAAGGTGAGTGGGGCCGTAGCCCTGCAGCTTACAAGTGACACGCGGCCGTTCCTCCTTCCCATTAACCACCCAGAGACGTGCAGGCAGCTGGTTATCAGCAGATTAATGCTATCGGTTTGTTTAGCAGATTGTTTAATCCTTCTCTGGGTTGTAAGCTGTCGTGTGGCTTGTCCCGGTCCTCCGGGGAGCCTCCAGAAGGAGAGCAGCGGGGGGCAGCTCGCTGCCGACCAGGGGTGGAAGGAGCCACGGAGCATGCAGTGTGCTCCTGGCCCAAGGCTGGGATGGGCCTGGCTGCTCCTCACCGCTCTGGGGTTGACTTTGGCTCCGTGCTGAGGAGACTTCTCCTTGGCTACGGGCAGTAACACCACGTCTCCGCCGTGCATTTCACGTGAGGACAACTATTTAATCGCTCCTCCTCAGTGTTCAGTGGATGAGGAGGTGGGACAGGGAGCACAGGGGTGCTGTACCCGCCCCACAGACAGGAGGAGAGTACAGATGCTTAAAACGGCTCCAGGAAATCCTGCCTAAAGCCTTTTGTGGCCCTGGGATTAGCGCTAAACTCTCCCCTGAAAGGGCCAGCGATCCCTCCTGGCTGCTTCAAACAACGGCCTGGTGTCAGCGGTGTTTGTGCAGCCGGGAAGGGAGGACAGCAGCTACTGAACAGGGAGCTGGGGCGTCGGGCACAGGGAGGGGAGGAAGCAGTTCCCGTGCTGAGCCAAAGGGACAGGGGGCTCCGTCGGGTGCCTTTGTCCTGCCCTGAGGCTTGGGCCGAGCAGCTCCGTGTGCTGCCACCTCCCTGCACGGCTTGAAACGGCCTCGAGCCGTGCGGCTGGCACAGCCACACGTGTGCCCTCGCCTCTCAGAAGCCCTGCGTCCAGGGAGCGGACCCAGCAGAGGTGGGAGCTGCCACACACAAACCACCAGCTAGTGAAGAGGAATATCTGTTCTGTGCCAAGAGCTGGGGAGGGAGGGTCTGTGTGTTGTCACGGGGCAGCTGTGGTGTCTGTGTGTTTGTGCGTGTGCTGCACGCCCTCAGCTGCAGCTGCTGGGTTGCAACGCAGGCACGACGGCGGGGCTGGAGCTGCCTGGGCTCAGAGCTGCCTCCCCACCACGCTGGGAGCACCAGGAGCCTCGCTCACCCCCTTTCCTCTTCTCTCTCGCAGGCCAACGTGGTCTGCGTGGTGTACGATGTCACCAAGGAGGTCACCATCGAGAAGGTAACGTGCTCCCCGCCAGGCCCTGACGCTCCCCGTGCTGTGGGGGCTTGGGGTTTGAGACTCCCGCAAGCAGAGGCAGGCTGAGCGCAGCCCAGGCGTGCTCCCAAACCGGTAATCGCCTCCCCGTGCTGGGGGCAACAGGCTTGTCGCATCCTTCTGCCGGCATTCAGCATCCCCGGGTGCGCTCCGCCTGCTGCTGCGGGGGAACACCGGGGAGCAGATGGCTGCAGGGCCCTGCCGACAGCTACGGCGCGCGTGCTGGGAGCCGCCTCTCCCTCCACAGGCTGCTCTGACGGGCCTTTCCCTGTGCTCGCCTTTCAGATTCGCACGAAGTGGATCCCCATGGTGAACGGAGGAGCTGAGAAGGGAGCCAGGTACTGGGTGCGGAGCTGGGTGCTCCTGGAGGCTGCCGGGCCCTCGCTGCCTTCGTGTCCCACAGGGGCTGCTCAGATCAAGCCAGCTTTGCCAGCAGGGGCCAAACCACTTGTAGCAGAAGAACGTGGGGGCTTTTCTCCCTCGAAGTCTAGCTGAGGCAGAGGGACATGGGCAGGGTTCCTCCCCGCCCTGATCTCTTGCCATCCAGGCACAGGGAGGCTGCTGCCAAGGGAGTGTGGGGCAGAGGAGCCACAAGCTGTGTGGGGATCGCTTAGGCAGAAGGCTGCTGTGCTGGATTAAAGGCTTCTGAACATATTGTTGCTGGGTGAAAGCGTAAGCAGGATCAGGCAGTCTGTTTCTCCAGATGGATGCTCCCGGCCGTGGGAGGCAGGAAAGCTGTTCTGGACCTTGCAGAGGAGGGTGGGGAGGCTCCCGGCCGGCTGCCCGGCAGCACGTGCGGCTGGAGCGAGGCCGCGAGAGGGGTGGCCTTGCTCTCTCTGATGCTCCATCTTTTTTTCCCCAGGATCCCCATTATTTTGGTGGGGAACAAGTCTGACCTGCAGATGGGCAGCTCCATGGACGTCATCCTGCCCATCATGAACCAGTTCTCGGAGATTGAGACCTGCGTGGAGGTGAGGGACCTGAGGGTTGCTGCAAAGGCTCCCTGAGGGGTAGGAGCACTTGTCTGTCGTGGGTTGGGGGAGGCTCTGTGCTTGCAGGGATCACTGTGCTGGTGTTGCTCTGCAGGAGTACCGTGTTTCGGGTCTCAAGGGCCTGTGCTTTACGCCTTGCGCCCTTTGGCTTCCTCAGAGAGAGCGAGTTTCATTGTCTGCCCTGGCTGGCTGTAAATGGTTTTGAAGCTCCACACAGCCCCGTTGGGCCTGAGGCTGTGGAAAGGACACAGCAAAGCCACAGCGTGAGCAGGAGGTTCCCTTTTGTTTTTTTTTCCTGCTGGTGGGCAGAGATTGCTCTGTGCTTTGATGCGTTCCTTGTCTGGCGTGGAGAGCTCCAGCCGTCTTCCTTCTGCCCCATCACGAGCCCATTCCCTGCCCCGCTCACAGGACTGTCTCTCCCTTTGAATCCTCAGTGCTCTGCCAAGAACCTCAAGAACATCTCTGAGCTCTTCTACTACGCTCAGAAAGCTGTGCTGCACCCCACCGCCCCCCTCTACGACCCGGAGGAGAAGCAGGTAGGAAGCACTGCTGGTGGTTTCTGGAGGAAACCTGAGCTCCCGTCTCCCCTGGGGGGCTGCAGAGCTCAAGATCTTGATCCAAGTGCTCACCTCGTGCTCTGGGAGCGCTGTGCTCCTACCCCTGGGAAGGAGGGAGGAGAATTTGGGCCAAGACAGCAAGAAAGAGGGGAAAGCTCATGGGGGGAGCCAACAGCAAAATACCCGTCTCCCCATGCTAAGCGTAGCCAGGACAGAGAATTTGGGTGTTTGGGAAGAAGGCCTCATGCTCCAGACCCTGCGGCAGCCGTGGTGGGAAGAGTGCAGGAGAAACCTGCAGGGCTCTGCGCTTCGGGTTCAGGAGGCAGGAGGAAGGCAGTGCCCTGTTTTTGTCACCGTGGTTGGTTCCTCACAGCTGAGACCCGCCTGTGCACGAGCTCTGACCCGGATTTTCAACCTCTCGGACCAGGATAACAACCAGATTCTGAGCGACGATGAGCTCAACTACTTCCAGGTAGGGCTGGCGGTGGGGCTGGGGTACATCCCAGTCCCTGCGGCTGCTGGAGGGCTGCGCTGTCCGCGTGCTTGCTCACCAAGGCCTTCTTTCTCCTGGGAGGTAGAAGTCCTGCTTTGGAAACCCGCTGGCTCCCCAGGCCCTGGAGGACGTGAAGATGGTTGTGTGGAAGAACACCACGGACGGGGTGCAGGACAACGGGCTGACGTTAAACGGTACCAGCGTGGGGGCTCCGTGCTCCTCCCCAGCACGGAACGGGAGCACCCATCTCCTTCAGCACATCGCAGGGAGGGCCCGTCCTCAGGC
The DNA here is from genome assembly GCA_011076525.1 of Nettapus auritus. NCBI lineage: Eukaryota > Metazoa > Chordata > Aves > Anseriformes > Anatidae > Nettapus > Nettapus auritus. Next base: position 12,109,872 of record CM021778.1, read on the forward strand.
TGAGCCTCTTGGCTCTCGATCTGAGCCGAATTAGTCCCTCCTGCCCAAGCAAGCCTGAGCCTGCTGTGGCCATTTAGAGCTCCCTGCCCAAGCACCCTGTTTCCCCAGGGTCCTGAGGTGTGGATCCCCGAGGCAGTGCCCGTCTGGCCCTGCTGTCTGAGCTGCCTGGTCTCTCCCGCAGGCTTCCTCTTCCTCAACACGCTCTTCATCCAGAGGGGCCGGCACGAGACCACCTGGACCATCCTTCGCCGCTTTGGCTATGACGACGAGCTGGAGCTGACAGATGACTACCTGCACCCGCAGTGCGTGTCCCGTTGAGGATGGAGGTGACGGGGGGGGATGTCCCCGCGGTGGGCGACCCAGGCTCCTCTCTGCACCCCGGGGGCTGCTGCCTTGCTCTGCTGAGTCCGTGCCCTGAGCTCACGGTCAAGTTCATGCTCCTCACCTTCCCCTGTGGCCGGGAGCTGACACGAGGGGTTGGCAACAAACAGAATGGCCTTGGAGCTGTTGTCTGTGCTGCTGGCTCGGGTGTAGGCGGGCAAGGAGCGGGGGGGAGGCAGTGAAGGGCTGTCCCTGACTTCTCTTGACATCAGCAAGGGGCTGTGAAGGCTGTTCTGTCTCTGCCTGAGCCGAGCTGTCGGGAGCAGTGAGCTGTCAGCGTCGCCCTCCCGGCTGGCTCTCCAGCTGCTGTCTGTTCTCTGCTCCCTGCCACCCCAGAGGTGGTGAGCTGGCAGCAATGAAAGGCTTCGGCTGCGAGCTGCCTCGTCCTCTCCCCAGAGAGCAGGCTCCAGGGGGAGACCGCAGGGCTCCTGCTGGTGGAAAGCACCAGGGCTGCCTCTGGGCCCTTCTGAAGCCCTGAGCACGAGGCAGAGCGAGGGCCGCGGCAGCTCCCGGGCAGCGGGGATGTGCCACGGGGAGTCTGCTCCACAGCCTCGAGGCCCTCTCCCTGCAGCTTTGTTTGGTTTTGGTGGGGAACAACGCAGGGTTTTGTCGGGGAACAGCCCGGCCTAGAGACAACCGCCGGCCTTGGGCAGGGAGGAGCTGGCGAGCTGCGTGCCCTGGGCGAGATGAGGCTTTGCCGAGGGCCCGCTCACGCCGCCCTTCGTTCAGGGCTCGAGGAGGTGTTGGAGCTGCTCACTCGGGTCTCTCCCGGCAGGTTCCGCGTGCCCCCGGGCTGCTCCTCGGAGCTCAACCACCTGGGCTACCAGTTCCTGCAGCGGCTGTTTGAGAAGCACGACAAGGTGGGCAGCGCCATGGGGCTGTGCAGGAGCCTGCCTCTGCTCCCCTTCCAGCGAAGGGCTTTCCTCTGTCACAGGGGCATGGGGCTGGGGTCACCACCCTTGACCGAGGTGCAGACGGTAAATTGTGAGCCCTCGGGCTCTGAGCTAACGGCCCAAGAGGCATCGCTCCTCCGCAGGGGGGCACACGGAGGGCCAGAGCTGCTGGCCTGCGGCCACGGACCAAGCAGCAGCAGCCACGCAGCTGGCAGCCCTGTGGAAGGAGCACGGGGCCAGAGAGAGGCAGAGAAAGCAGCTGGTTGTGCCACGCTCTTTGGAGAGCGAGGGAAGGGCTGTAGAGGATCCGCGATGCATCTGGACGCGCTAATTACTTAGGTGTCGGTGTGCACCTGGGTTGTGGCAGCTCGACGGGAGCTGCAGCACTGAGCTGACAGTTGCCTCTGCTACGGAGCCAGGCTGAGGGAGCTGGGGGTGTTCAGCCTGGAGACGAGATGGCTCCAGGAGACCTCCCGGCGGCCTGCCTGTGCCTGCAGGGGGCTGCAGGGGAGCTGGGGAGGGACCCTCTGTCATGGGGTGTAGGGATAGGACAAGGGGAATGGCTTTAGACTAAAAGAAGGTAGGTTTAGGTTAGATATGAGGAAGAAATTCTTCACTCTGAGGGCGGTGAGGCCCTGGCACTGCCTGCCCAGGGAAGTTGTAGACACCCCAGCCCTGGCAGTGCCCGAGGCCAGGCTGGATGGGGCTGGGGGCAGCCTGGGCTGGGGGAAGTGTCCTTGCCCGTGGCAGGAGGTTGGAACCAGACGATCGTTAAGGTCCCTTCCAACCCAGACCGTTCTGTGATTGTGTGCCACACATCCCTCTGTGCCGTGGCCCTGCGGCACGGCAGCCCGAAGGCGTTGTGTTGTGTCGGCGCGTGGTTGTCTGGCACCAGGGGCCCAGCGGCTGCATGCAGACCTTGGGTTGGTTTCCCCGCACAGAGAGGGGCAGGCTGCCGCGTGGCAGAACCAGCAGCTCACGGGGACGGGTCCTTCCTGCTGGCAGGGCTGCTTGGCTCCAGCTGCAGTCACAGAACAGAATCACCCTGCCTGTGGGCAGCGCACTGACGGGAGTCCCTGGGGTTCACGTTCTCAGTGCACACTTGATTTCTGCCCCTGAAAGCATCTCCGTGGCATCCTGCAGCAGCAGGCAAGGTGGCTACAGCGTGCCAGGATCCCTCTCTGCGCCCTGGCGTTGTTTGGGGTGGCTGTGCAGAGCCGTGGGTGCGTGTAGGCTGCGTCCTGCCTCGGCTGCTGACTCCCGTGTGTTCCGGCAGGACCAGGACGGTGCCCTCTCGCCCGCAGAGCTGCAGAACTTCTTCAGCGTCTTCCCCTGCGTGCCCTGGGGCCCCGAGCTCTACAACACGGTATGCACCACTGATAAAGGCCTGCTTTCCCTGCATGGATTCCTCTGCCAGTGGACGTAAGCTCAGTCCCTCTCCCACGCCGTCGGTCACGTCGCGTAGCGCTTGCTTGGTTGGCACCCCCCGACCGCCTCCCCGCCGCTCTCCGCCTCCCCAGGCTCGTGGCCTACCTGGATGTGCGGCACTGCCTGGAGTGCCTGGGCTACCTGGGCTACCCCATCCTGTCGGAGCAGGACTCCCAGACGCAGGCCCTCACAGGTAACGGCCGTGCCCTCCCCTCCTCGCCCCTGGGGACCCTCCTCTCGCTCACCCGACCCCTCTCCTCGCAGTGACCCGGGAGAAGAGGATCGACCTGGAGAAAGGCCAGACCCAGAGAAACGTCTTCCTCTGCAAGGTGCTGGGAGCCAGGGGCGCAGGCAAGTCCGCCTTCCTGCAGGCCTTCCTCGGCAGGAGCCTCGCGGTGAGTGGCTGCTCCCCTGCGCGGCGGAGCAGGAGGCAGAGCGCGAGGCCCGGGAGCGACCTGCTGCGCGACGGCACCTCCCGCCCCGGCCGGGCCCCTCCACGCCGCGGCTCTTGCCTCCTTAATGTCTTGTAAGGCGGCGGGCCCCTTCCCTCGGTGTGTCCCCAGGACGTGCAGGGGCTGCTCCTGCCCCAGGGGTGTTCCCAACCCGACCGAGGTGGTGCTGGTTTTCCCTGCTCCTTACGAACGGAGACGCTGGCTGGCCTTCAAGGGCAGCGGCTTTTTTGCCACGGGGACCGGAGCAGTGGGCAATGCTTTCCCTCCCCCGAGCACTCCTCTTGCTCCTCGCTGTCTGAGACGGTGTTTTCCTCGGTGGCAGGCCCAGAGGGAGAGCCCAGGAGAGCCGTCTCTCTACGCCATCAACACCGTGCAGGTCAACGGCCAGGAGAAATACCTCATAGTAAGTCAGGGAGTGAGGGCAGCGGCTCACAGCACAGCTGGGCTGTGCCCCCCGTGTTGCTCCAGCACCGTCGCAGCACCCGTGGGCTGCGTGCTGGTGGGAGCCAGCCCCATCCGTCGTGTCCTTTCCCCTCCTGCTCCAGCTGTACGAGGTCAGCGCTGACACAAAGTTCACGAAGCCATCGGACGCTGCCTGCGACGTCGCCTGCTTGATCTATGACCTGAGCGACCCCAGATCCTTCAGCTACTGTGCCAGTATTTATAAGGTGAGTGGCAGGGGCCCTGGGGGATTCAGCCTTTGAGCAGGGGCCCTGGGGGATTCAGCTTTTGCCCGGCAGCCCCGTGTCTCCCAGGAGGGTGCTGCACAAGCTGGCCTCCCCCAGCCCTGGTGCTGGAGCCCCTGCCTCCGGGCAGCAGCATTGCTGGCCGAGCCGTTCCTCCCGGTGCCCTCCAGCCCTGCCTGGCTGGAGTTGCTCACCCCTCTCCGTGCCTTCTGCCCATCCCCACAGGAACACTACATGGACAGCCAGATCCCCTGCGTCTTCGTGGCCTCCAAGACAGACCTGCCAGAAGCGAGCCAGCAGCCCGGGCTCTCCCCCGCCGAGTTCTGCTACAAGCACTGCCTCCCGCCGCCCTTCCTCTTCTCCTGCCACAGCCAGGGCCCGCCCGGCACCGCCGTCTACACCAAGCTGGCCACCGCCGCCACCTTCCCGTTAGTATCCGTCCCTGGGGGGCTGTGGGCTGGGAGCAGAGCCCGGGGAGGAGGGCTGCCAGCTCTGCCCGCCGGCGCCTCGCGTTCGGCGCGGTTTCTCTCCGGCTCTCGGTGTCTCTGCTTCGATGGAATTGGAGCGAGAGGGTCGCTTCGTTCCCTGCTCTGAGACAAAGCGGACTCGGCTGCCTTCTGCCTCGAGCGTCTCTCTGGCAGATTTATTCGATAAGCTCCCGGAGCTGGATCTTTATTTTAGGAGCCTGAGATAAAATTAAAAAAAAGTGCTGAAGGGGGAGTCGCCGGGCTAGTTAGCCGAGGCCTGCGGAGGGGAGGTGGTGGCTGTTTTCTCCCGATAGATGAATCGGGCAGAAAAGGAGGTCAGCGAAGCAGGACCCCTGATTGCTCTGGGAGCAAAGCACTCCTGGAATGGGCCGGGTGTCGTGCTGGGGAGGCTGCCCAGAGGCTGGTGAGGAGAGAGGGGCTCGAGGGCGGCGCAGCCGAGGCTGGGGCCGAGGGGCGGCGCAGCGCCGGGGGCAGAGCCCTTTCCGGGAGAACATGTGGGTGCGTTGGAAGACAGGATGGGATTACTAGTGAGTGGTTTTCCCTTTAGCTTCTTTTCAATAAACAACTTTATTTTTAGAGCTGACACTTTTTTTTTTTCTCCCCTCTGCAGTATTAAAATTTAAATATTCTTAATATATCGTAGGGTATGTGGTATAAATAAATAACGGCGTAATGGGGGGCCGGGGATTGGCTGTTCTCCCCTGATTTAGTGGGGAATGAATAATGGATACGTCTTTCCTCCTCGGAGGGGAGCTCGTCGATGCGGGACGGCACGTGTTTGGGAAGGGGATGTGTATGCACAGATCCCTTCCTTGCTGCCCTCGGCTCGGTCCCACCGCTGCCGGCTCCCCCAGCCCTGCGTGCCCGCATCTCCGCCGGCATCCGCCGCCGGGGCTCTGCTCCTGGAGCTGTAAAAGCAGCCTGACCTAGAAAGGAAGGCGCGTACCTCCTTGTGCTAATTATTTAGATGTTGGTGTGCTATTTCAGGACCACGGGAGGGTAAAGCCTGCATCCGTTCCACCAGCAGGGCAGCGATGCTGCCGGGTGGCGGGCGCTCCGGCTCGTGGCGCCTTCAGGCGCGTGGTGGCTCCGACCTGGAGCCGTGCTCGTCCTGGGCCCTCGCAGGGACACCCCGAGCTCCATACCGGGGTGGGAGCCCCCCAGGCTGTCGGGGAGCCTGGCGTCGGGGCTTCCGTCTCCGTGCGCCTCACTCACTGGCCTGTTTTCTCTTCCAGCCACCTGAACGCCACGGAGCTGGGAGCCGCGTCCTTCTGGCTGCGGGTGGCCCTGGGGGCCGCGGTGACCGCCCTGGTAGGCTTCACGCTGTACCGCGCGCTAGCCAAGAACAAGTGAGAGCTGCTCTCCGCCCCGTCCTCCCCGCCACGCCAGCCTCCCCCTCCCGAGCGATGCCCCGGCGAGGGGCCCTGTGTCGAGCTGGTCCCTGCTGGGAAATCCTCCTCCCCCCAGCCTCAATTGCAGGACCAGTGAGACCAGACCTCCCAGCACCAGCAGGATAAATCCTCGGCACCAGCCAGCCTGACCCCGCCGCGCCGCTGGGGACCCCCCCCAGGAGCCAGAGGCTCACCCCCGTCTTTTATTCTGTTAATGTCTTTTTAACGTTTGTTTTTACGCTCAGATGTGAGTGCTTCAGTATCCGTGGGGCAGACACATCCCGTCCACAGCAGGCTGTGCCGGTGCCCTCGGGTCTGTGGGGTGACCCTCCTGGAGCCCCTGGGGTCTCCAGCAGCCCCAGCCCGAAGGCTGCCGGGGTTTCTTGGTGCTGGTGGGCTTTGGCCCCGTAGGCATTTTGCTCTGCCAGCACGGCCCATGCTGGCTGCGTGTCCTGTCCCCTCCCCACCCCTCCAGTATTCCCGGGGGGGCTGAGGGCAGGTTGCTCTCCCCTCGGCCATCGCCGAGCCGATGCCGCATGCTGGCACGTGGCCCTCGTCCTGCTGTCCCCTCCGCAGGGACTGAGGCCGGAGCAGGTGCCTCCGGGCTTTGCATCTCCTGGTACGACTGGAACCGCGTCCGTGCCCCGCTCCCAGCCCCGTCCCCCTGCCCCGACGACGCAGGCAGCTGGCGTTTCAGCCCAGTTTGGGGCCAGCCCTGCCCCAGTGCCCCAGAGACCGACCCCCAGGCAGCTCTGCGCCCAGCTCGCCCCCTCCCCAGGCTCCCACCCCGCTTCTGCCACGCTGCGGGGAGCCCGGGGAGGCTCCTGGTCCAGAGACGTGCCACAAGCTCGTGGGCTGCACTCAGGGTAGGCTGATTTACAGGCAGCTTGCGGGGCAGCACCGAGGGACAGCCAGCTGCCTTTCTGTCTGTCTGTTTCAAGTTTTATCGTGGCCTGGAGCCGGCGAGGGCTTTGAGAAGCCACCTCTGTCCCCAGTGCCTCTGGTGGCACTGTCCACAGTGCTCGCTGCTGGCTCGCGGGTCCTGGCACCGCCGGGGCCACCTCTTCCATTCCCACTCCCCGTGCCCCAGCCCGGGAACGTGTCCCGTGGGGCAGAGCCCTGGGGCACGGGGCTGTCCCCGTGTCGTCACTGCTCCAGGTCTGGTCTTTTAGGTTTGTTCTCTATAATGAAATAAATTTTTACACACCTTCTGCTTGCGCCCGCCGTCCTGTCTCGCGTAGGGAGCTGCACCGCTGTCCCCTGCCGGAGCTCTGCAAAGCCGGGGGGACCCTTGGCTGTGGTGTGAGGGGGTCCCAGGGGATTGAGGAGTCCCCAAGGGCTTGGGCCGCCCGCCCCTTTGGGGACAGTCACAGGATGTCAGGGCACAAACTGAAGCCTGGCCCCGTGGGACGAGGCGCAGGGCTGGGGAGCGCGGACACCTCCAGAAGGGGTGCAAGGGAGGGTGGGTGCCAGCCTGGGGGAGATCTGGGGAAGGGGGCAGCGGGTCCCCGTGTCACTGTCACAGGCTCCTCGCACCCCTGCAGCCAGCTGCTCAGCACCGTGCAGCTCTCGGGGCTGTGCTACCTCCCCTCTGCTCCCATTTCCCCACGGCAGCTTTTCCCTCATTTATTTCTGTCTCTGCAGGCTCTGCCGCAGGCCCTGGGCACTGGGGAACGTGGTCACAGCCTTTCCCAACACCTCTCCGGGCCCTGCCATGGCTTGGGTTGGCCCCAAGGACTGTTAAAGCCCCCAGAGCCTCACCTCTCCCATGGGATGATGCTCTGGGGAGCTCCAGGGCTGGATGGGGCCGAGCTGCTCCCGTTGTGCGTGGATCCCCCTGGGCTGCCAGGGCAGAAGGGGGACACGGCCTGGCCAGGCTGTGGGGTGCTGGCATGGGTGCAGCAGGGCCGTGCGCTGCCGCATACAGTAACAGTGCCGGCGTCCCAGAGCTGTGCACGCTGTGCTGGAGCGGGGACGTGGGCACCCAGACTGGGACATGGCATATAAAGGGTGCTGGGTGGAAGGTGCTGGGCTCTGCGGGTCTGCAAACGGGGGCGTGAAGCACCCCTGTGGGATGTGCTGCTGCTGGGCTAAGGGCACCCCAACGGGGACAGAGGCAAAGCTTGTGGGCGCCTCTGCCTGGTGCTGGGACACGCACTGGGGTACTGGGACCTGTACTGGGATGCTGGGACCCATACTGGGATGGAGACACCATGCCAGGCTGCACGCACCTGTAACCAGGGTGCAGGTTCCCATACTGGGATGCAGATACCCGTACTGGGCTGCAGGTTCCCATACTGGGATGCACGTACCTGTACTGGGCTGCAGATTCCTGTAACAGGATGCATGTATTGGGATGCACATACCTGTACTGGGATACAGGTTCCCATACTGGGATGCACGTACCCATACTGGTAGATTTCCTGTAACAGGATGCATGTACTGGGATGCCTGTTCCCATACCGGGATGTCTGTTCCCATGCTGGGATGCCCGCTCCTCCCAGGATGCCCATTCCCCCTGGGATGCTCATTCCCATACTGGGATGCAGGTTCCTGTCCTTTGATGCCTGTTCCCATACTGGGATGCCTGTTCCTGTACCGGGATGCCTATTCCTGTACCAGGATGCCTGTTCCCATACTGGGATGCCCATTCCCATCACGGGATGCCCGTTCCTGTGCCGGGATGCCCGTTCCCATAGTGGGATGCCCGTTCCCATACTGGGATGCCTGTTCCCATACTGGGATGCCCGTTCCTGTACTGGGATGCCTGTTCCCATACTGGGATGCCCATTCCCATCACGGGATGCCCGTTCCTGT
>CM021778.1:12139751-12226146 GCA_011076525.1 Nettapus auritus
CGGCCCCGGGGGGAGAGAGGAAAGGGCCGGGGGGGGGGCTGGAGGCACGGCCGGGAGAGGGGGAGGGATGGGGGAAGGAGGGAGGGAGAGGCGTAGGGAGGAGAGGTGGAGGGATGGAGGGATGGATGGGAGGTGGAGGGATGGAGGGAGGGATGGATGGGAGGAAAAAGGGGGGATGGATGGATGGAGGGATGGATGGATGGAGGGAGGGAGGGATGGAGGGAAGGAAGGAAAAAAGAGGGATGGATGGATGGAAAGAGGGATGGAAGGACAGAGGAATGGATGGACAGATGGATGGATGGATGGATGTGGATGGATGGATGGATGTGGATGGATGGATGGAAGGAAGGAAGGAAGGAAAAAGGATGGAGGGATGAATGGATGGATGGATGGAAGGAAGGAGGGATGGATGGATGGATGCAGGGATGGATGGAGAGATGGAAGGAGAAAGGATGGAGGGATGGATGGAAGGAAGGAAAAAGGATGGAGGGATGGATGGAGGGATGGATAGATGGATGGATAGATGGATCCAGGGATGGATATATGAATGGAAATATGGATGGATGCAGGGACGGAAGGAGGAAAGGATGGAGGGATGGGCACAGGAACAGGTGGAGAGATGGAGCTGTGGATGGATGGGTAGATGGAAGGACAGAGGGATAGGTGGTTTGTCCCAGGACAGATGGATGGAGGAAGTGGCGGAGGGATGGACAGATGGACGCGGGGATGGAGGGGTGGAGTGGTAGATGGAGGCATGGGGGAAATGATGAAGGGATGGTTGCAGGGACGGATGGATGGAGGGAGAGATGGATGGACAGATGGAGGGTTAGATGGAGGGATAGATGCAGGGGTGGATGGACAAAAGGACGGATACACATCTGGCCGTTTGCTTTCTTTCCCCACCAGGGCACTGGCAGAGCAGCGATCCCGGAGCTGAACCCTCTCGCCTGGTAGTCCCAGCCCCGCTGGCAGCCCCTGCCTTGGCGAGGTGTACTGGGGACTGCCCAGCACCCCAGGGTGCTGTGGGGGCCTGTGCCAGCTGCCCCCAGTGAGGGAAGGGTGCTGAGCAGGGGGTCTGGCCCCATCCTGCTGGCAGCAGGACCCACAGCCACATGTCCCATCACTGCCCCACTCATGCCCCACTCGTGCACCCATTCAACACCCCCAGTGTGGGGCCTGGCGGCACCAGTGCTCCCCAGACTGGAAGGAACTGGTCGGTTGCCACGTTTAACCCCTTCCTCTCTCCCTTCCCATCGCACAGCCCCCTAGGAGCCAGTGGGACTGGCTCGGCTGGCTGCCACCCGGCCGGGCCCTGGGGAGGCTGATGTAACTGCCCGGATCCGGCCGCCTCCATTATTTATAAGGCAGGTCGGGTTTCGGGTTTCCAGCTGGCAGCAGGAGGGTGTTTGGGGGAGGAGAGGTGTGTGCACACTCACACACACCCTCATCCCACCCCACAGCAGGGCTGGAGGTGCTGTGTCCCCACGGTGTGCCACTGCCCCAGTCCCTCGTGCGATGAGGGGACAGCGGCCAGCGGGGCGATGGCAGGGGGAGCTGGTCGGGCTGGGGGCTGCTGGCACTCCGGTGTCCCCTTGCTCTGGTCACCACCACCCTGTCCAGTGGGTGACAACTGCAGGAGAAGGTGCTGGAGGGGCCTGTGACAGGGGACCGTGGGTCTGTGGCCTCGTCCCAAGGTCACGCATCCTAATCCCAGTGGCACCAGTGAGGACCTGGGGTCTTTCCTCTGACGATGCCCTGTCCCCATGGGGGTGTCCCCAGGGGGGCTGTCACCCAGCCCTGGTGGCCATCAGAGCCCTGGACACCCTGGGGTGGTGACAGGAGAGAGCCTGCTCCCAGCCACGCTGGCAGGCGGCTCCTGTTGTCCCCTTGGCCACGTGGTGTCCTGGCATGGCCCCGTTCACACTAATTGAGGAGGACGAGGTGGGGTGGCCACCTATCCTGGGGACATTTTGGTGCCCAGAAGTGTCACAGCCAAGGGAGGAGACCCTGAGCAGGGGCACTCCCTGGTGGAGGGGACACAGATGGGGCAGACCCAAAGGGGGAACCGGCCCCCCTGGCTCTGCAGCACCCAGGATGTCCCATTTCCTGGGTGGGACGGCCCCAGCAGTGACTTCCCCGGGGTGTCCAATGGTCCCGGGGGTGTAGAGCTGCCCCGGCTCCTCAGACCACGTCTCACAAGCACATGGTGGCCGTCCCTGCAGCTGTGCCACATGGCTGGTGGCACCACGTCCCCCTGGCTGAGCCTCATCCTTATGCAAACTGCCGGCATCCCATCGGCCTTCGCTGGGCTCCCATCCCTGCCACCCCTGGTCCCGGCCAGTGGCACTGGGTGCCGGACATCGCTGGGCCACCACGGGGACCACAGGTGCCAAGGCTGGACCGCAGTGCGCAGGGCGCCGTCGCCGCAGCAACCGCCGTCGCCTAGCGATGGCTGTCTCCCGGTAACCCGTCGCCTAGCGATGGGGGATTTTTCACAGCTCTGGATGCAGGGCTGAGAGTTATTTTTAGCCCGGCTGCAAATCAATAGGCAGCTCCATTCGCAGCCCGCCAGGATGCACGCGCCGGGGCCGCCGTGCCGGGCCCTGCTTCGATGGCGGTGGAGGCTGCCGGTGGCACGGGGACAGCACCAGTGGCATGGGGACAGCTCGGTGCCACCAGCCTGGTGTGGCCTCCTTGGGTCTCCTGGGGCTCAGCCCCCTGCAGACCCCTTCCAGGGCTCGACACCCTCCAGGCCATGTGCGCCTTGAGGGTTGGCAAGGGCAGGACCCAGCCGTGGGGACCCTCACCCTGTCCCCGGGACTCTCACCCTGTCCCTGGGGCCCTCGCCTGGATATGGAGACTGTCCTGCTGCTCTGGGGACACTTGCCCTGCTCTGGGGACAATTGCCCTGCTGTGGGGACCCTTCTCCACCTGCATTCACCCTCACCTGGCCATGGAGACCCTCATCCTGCTGCAGGGACCCTCACCCGCTGGTGGGACCCTCCCCTACCACGGAGCCCCCTGGGGACCCTGCCCCACATTTCCCCTCCAGACATCCCCCAGGTGCTTGGGGTCACCAGCAGACGACAGGGACCCCACGCAGGGCTGGGGCGCTGGGTCCCTGGGGGCTGAGGGGGCCAGGGCACGGCTCTGGGATGCTCGGGAGCCAGCTCAGCTGGGAGCTGATGTCTCCGGAGCTATTTTTTAAGGGACTCTGTGGGTGCCTGGCACAGCCCAGCAGGCGTGCTGGGATCGGCAGCTCCCCACGCAGCCCCAGGGGGCCGGGAAGGGGATGGGGATGAGAATGGGGAGCCCCATGCTCCCCGGGGTCAGCCCCCAGCCCCTCCGAGCAGCCCCCCCGGCAGCCCCAGCCCTGCTCCACGGCCCCCTTTTCCCTATCCAGGAGGATTTCTGCCCGCCCCCCACGGTAACCACCGCGCCCCAATCCCCAGCAAGCCGGAGCCGGGGCAGGATCCGGCCCGGGGCTGCCGACGCCGGGGACACAAGGCGGGGAGGGACAAGACGAGGGGGGGACAAGGCCGGGGGGGCAACGGGAAGCGCTACCGAGCCGGGCCCGCGGTCACAAGAGGGCACTGCGAGCCCACCGCATCCCGGCCCCGGGGCTCCGAGCATCGCGGGGACCCCGCTCGGTCCCGGCCGGATCCTGCCGGGGCTCCGCACCCCCAGCCCCCGGGGGGGGGGCTCGGGGGGTGCCGGCAGCTCCCCGCCCGTCCACGGGAGAAGCGGCTGAGCCGTGCCCCCCCCCCATGGGAAGAGGGAGCTGGGGGCGTGGGGGCTTGGCCCCGTTCCCCGCTTTCTCCCAGCCCTCATTTTCCACGGATTCCAGCAAATTGACTTCTTTCAGCGGCATTTTCATGGCCGGAGGACTCTGAATCCCTCTCCCCCCTCCCCGTTGCCCTCCCCTCTCCTTTCTTCCAGCCGTCCGAATTTACGAGCCCTCCTTCCCATCCCGCCCCACCCTCCGCCCGGGGACTTTTGTTCCCCGCCCGTGTCACCGCACCGCGATTGTCCCGGGTTTCTTTCGAACGTTTTGGCGGGCTGTCACTCGGCGGAAACTTAATTAATTGCGGGGGGTGTCTGTGGGGCCGGCGCAGTGCTGCCTGAATGGGAAAAAATAATAATTAATAATCAAAAGAATAATAATTAATAATCATTAGGGGCCGGCCAAGGGAGGAGGGGAGATGAGGGCGCGCGGATGCGCGAGCGGTGGAAGCCGGGCGCTGTCCGCTTTTGGGGGAAAATCCTTCGGAAATGGCCAATTTGGGGCGCTGGGGAGGGGATTGGGGGTGCGGGGAGATGGGGGAAGGACCCACGCGTGCCCCACGCGCCACGCCCGGCATCCCCACGCAGCACCGTGGGGAATTCCCCCCGCGGGAAGGCACCGGGGGGGGGTCCCTGGGGTTTGGGGGGGTTCTGGAGCGGGGACACCTCCCCACGACCCCCGGAGACCCCCGGAGGTCGCGGCCGGGCCCCAAGTCCCGCGTGGGGTGCTCGGGGAGGAGAAAGGGGGGGGAGAGAAACGGCCCCGCCCCTCCCCCTCGATTGGCCCAAAGTTTGGGGGCGCGGCGCTGATTGGGCCCCCCGGTTCCCACGCCCTCCCCCCCGCTCTCCCCCTCCCCAAATCCCCCCCGCGCTGCGCTCCGCGGCCACGGCCGGGGCCGCCCCGGGGCCGCCGCCGCCGCCGGGAGCCCGCAGCGAGCGATGCGGGCGCTGTGGGCGCTCTGCCTCGCCGGGCTGGCCGCGGCCCTCGGCAGCTTCTCGGCGGACCAGTGCAGCTGGAGGGGCAGGTAGGGGCCGGGGGAGGCCGCAGCTCGGTTATGGGTGGGGGGAAAGCTCCGAGCATCCCCGCGGTGAGGTCCTCGGGATGCCGCCTGCCTCAGTTTCCCCGCTCGGGGGAGGCCCCAAAAGATGCTCGCGGCCCGGGGAGGGTCGCGAGGCTCCGAGGTGCCTCTCCAGAGCCCCCCCCTCTCCTCCGTCCTCCTTCATCTTCCTCCCCGTGCAGGTGCGCGATGCCGGCCCCGACCCCCACTGTTGCTCGGGGGGCTGCAGGGGCCCGCAGACCCTTCCCGGGGCCTTTTCCCACTGGGGGAAGGCGCCGAGCTCGGGAACAAAGAGCGGGGGCCCGGCAGGAGGGGCTGCGGCGGGGCCACGGGGCCGCGCAGCCGCCAGCGGCGCGGCCCGGACAAAGCGGCCGCCTCCGTTGCCCCCCTCCCCCCGGCCCCGCTCCCTCCGGTGGGTGCCAACCCCACGGCCAGGAATGCCCCAATGTCGCCACGGGGCTCTGGGGACGCCGGAACCCCATTCCCGCAAGAGCAGGGGGTCGGGGTGACCCCCCCCCAGCACCCAAAGGTGCCCCCCGAAAGGGCAAGGGAAGAGGCTTGGGGGGGGGACAGGCGGGCAAAACCCCTCCGTGGGTGCCGAAAACACCGGCCCCATCCCAAAATCACGAGGGCGCACCCCAGATTGAGGCTCCCCGGGGGGCTGCTGCGTCTCCTCGGGGTTTTCGTGCCCCTCATGCCCTCCCTGGGGGTCGGGGGTCTCCGTCCCGGGAGGGGGGCACCCCGCTGACGGGCGCTGCGGTGCCTTGCAGCGGCTTGTCGCAGGAGGCGGGCAGCGTGGAGCAGCTGACCCTGCGCTGCGCCGAGGGCTCCCTGGAATGGCTGTACCCCACGGGGGCCCTGCGCCTCCGTCTGGCCCCCCGCCTGCCCCCCGGCACCGGCAAGGGCAGGAGCCCCCGGCACGTCACCGCCTGCATCAAACCCGCCGGCACCTTCCGGGGGGCTCAGCTCTACCTGGAGCGGGACGGGGAGCTGGAGCTGCTGCTGCCCGAGGTGGAGGCGACCCCCCGGCCCCGCGTGCGCTGCTTTAGCTGGCTGCCCCGCGAGAAGGTGGCCCTGTTCCTGCAGGCCACCCCACACCGCGACATCAGCCGCCGCATCGCCGCCTTCCGCTACGAGCTGCGGGGGGACTGGCTCGCCCGCCTGGCACTGCCCGCCGCCAGCCTGCCCGCCGAAGGTGAGCCAGCTTGCTTCATGCTCCTTCGGGTGCTTGGACCCTGTTTCAAGTGGGAAACCTCCCCAAAAGGGGGTTTATCTCGCCACGCAGGCAGGCGGGGGGTGATGGGGGAGCCCCCCGGGGCGCAGAGGTGACGGCTGTGCTTGGCCATTGCAGGGGCGTGCCGGCCGTGCAACGACACCGAGCTCCTGATGGCCATTTGCACTAGTGACTTTGGTGAGTGGCTCCTTGGGCTCAAGGGGAGGGAAAGGAACTAAAATGGGGATGCTGGGAGGGGTGGTGGTGCTGGGACAGCGTGCGCCTGACTGATCCGAGAGCCCTGCCCCAGCCCCAGCTTGGTGATGGTGCCCAGCGGCGCCCACCCTTCGTGGCCCCATTCAGCACCCACACGGGGCAAAGCTTGGGGAGTGTTCCCCATTACCCTGCTGCTCCTTCAGCCTGCAAAGAGCTCGTTTGCTCCCTGAGGCTGCTGTGGGATGGGAACGGGGATGGTGCTGGGGACAGGACCACGTTCACACCTCTCCCTGCCTTCCCCCGCAGTGGTCCGCGGCAGCATCCGCAGCGTCTCCAACGATGCGGAGCTGCAGGAATCCATCATCGGGGTGAGCGCCGTCCGCATCCACCGCCAGAAATTCCCCCTCTTCCAGGCTGGGGGGCGGCCGGGGCGGGCGGCGGGCAGCATCCGCACCCCCCTGCGCTGCGGCGTCCGGCCGGGCCCCGGCACCTTCCTCTTCACGGGGTGGCTGCACTTCGGCGAGGCTTGGCTCAGCTGCGCGCCCCGCTACAAGGACTTCCAGCGCATCTACGAGGGCGCCCGGCGCAGGCGGCAGAACCCCTGCGAGTTCCCCGTGGACTGAGCGGCTCGGGGAGGGGGCAGCCCCCGGTTTTGGGGCTGGGAGCATCCCTGCTCGAGAACCCCTGGAAAATGGTTCATGTCGGCACCGTTCCCCTGCCCGCCCCGGGGGCATCGCCACGTGGAGGGGACCTCTCACTGTCCCCGGGGACGACAGATTTGCCAGCAAGGATGGGCACGTAGGGGCATGGGAGCACAGGAGTGCTTTGGTCTTTGCCTCGTCCTCAGTCAGGGGCAGCCCCGTGAAAACCCTGCAGGAAGGGATTTTTCCAGACGCATTCAAGTGGGCCTGGCCCTGGGGGGGCTGGGGGCTCCCTGTGGACTGAGGGCACGTGGGGACCCATGCCCCGGGGGTGCTGTGGTCGTGGGGTTGCTGCAGGCGTGGGGACGCTGTGGGGCACAGCGGGTGGTGCAGGGGGACAGCTGTCCCCGGGGGGGGCTCTGAGGGTGGCAGGAGGAGAGCGGCGGCGTGGCTGGGGCACGGTGGTGAGAGCAGGGTGCGGAGGTGGATTTGCAATGTTGAGGGTGGAAGGGGGAGAGGGGTGACGGCGATGGAGAGCTTTGCCCTGGCCCTGCTGGTGACGCAGGGCATGGGTGGGAGGGGGAGAGGAAGAGGAGCGAGGCTGAAGGAGTCAATGTGATGATGAGGAGGGAGCAGAGGCAGGAGAGGGACCCCAGCATGGCCACAGCTGAAGCAAAGTGTGGAGCATAGGAAGGGTCACGGGGATTGAAGTAGGAAGAGGTGGGGCTGTGCCACCGCCCGCACGGGGACGTGGGGACACGGGGATGTGACCTCGTGGCAGCTCGCCATCCCACCGTGCCAGGGCGCACTGGGAGGGATCTGGGACCGTGGGGGCGCGGGGGGCATTGTATGTGCACTAAAGTGATAACGATACCAAATTTGTGATTTTGTTTTCTATAAACTAAACTGCATTTGTGGCGCCTGTGGCTTCTCTTCTGCAAGCGGCAGCGGACGGTGACCAAGACACGAGGGGCGAGCGGGTGGGCGAGCGTGGCTGCAGACATCTGTATTGCAGCATCTCCGTAGATCTGTCTTCCCAAACTGCTGCCTCCCTGCTTTTCCCCGGGGTCAGCTGGGTTTTCTCCAGCGGGGCCCCCCCGTTGGTGTTGCTGTCAGCGCCGATCTCGTCAGCGCCCGCTGGCCACAAGGCCTCATTGTGCCGGGCTGCCCTGCGCCCAGCCTGGTGCCGGCCGAAATCTGCTTCTCCTTGTCAGGAAACCGTTCCCAAAGAACACTGCTGGCTTCGGAGCTTCATTAAGAGATGCGCCTGATCTGTTCCTGGGGAGATCCTGCCCCTGCCAGCCTCGCCGGGGGATCGGTGCAGAGCACACGGTGCCTGTGTTCCTCCTCCACGCTGGCTCCCTGCCCTGCTGCCCAAATGCCGATGATTATTTTGGGGCTGTGTTGGGAGCAAGAGGGCTGTGAGAGCAGGATACGGCCCTGGGGGAGATGGGGCTCTGGAGGAAGCCAGCAGCCTGGGGTTTTGGCAGCGTTAGCAAGGAGACAGAGAGGGGGAAGGAGTGGGAAACCCAGAGGAGGAGGAAAAACGACACTGGAAAAGTAATAAACGAGGCGTGGACAAAGGGCCCCGCGCTGCCCACGCAGCCCTCTGTAGGCGCCGGAGCGAAATCCTGGCTTCTCTGACCCCAGCGCATTCCTCGGGGTGAAATTATTGCATTTAATGCGCCGAGCATCCGGTGGGGTTCTGTCCAGCCGCAGAATATCTTGTTTTTCTTCCAAAATGTTTATTTGGCCAAATCAGATCGTTCTGCCGTGGCGGAAAAGGCTGTTATTCTGCTCTTTCACCAATGCGGAGTTTTCGGTGGTGTTTTCGGTGCCCTCTGCCCTCGGCCGGGTTCGGCCGCCTGCCCCCGCTTCCCGCGGCGGCTGGGCTGTGGCCAGGGCTCCAACGCTTCCTACGGGAGGTGCCGGGGAAGGAGCTGGTACTGGGGGGTGGACAATGAGAACGGGGCTGCTCAGGGGTGCTGCTGCACCAGGAGACACCCCAGTCCTGGCAGCCCCATCCTGGCAGCTCCCCAAAATCCCAGCCCAATTCCTGACGGGCAGCCTGGCCCCCGCTGGCTCTTGGCACAGAGCAGAGGGCACCATGAGGCGGGCTCCGTCCCTGTTAATGTTTCCTCTGCGGGATGGAAAACAAGGGGGGAGCCACCACGGGATGAGGGGACGGTGGCATGGCGAGGGGGGCTTTGTGCAAAGAAGATAAGGGGCAGGGGGGTCTGGAGGGAAGGGGGGTGATGGCTGTCCCCATGGTCCCCAGGGGTGGTCCAGCTGGGGGCACCTGGGGACAAACCAAAAGCCAGCCCCGGGGCAGGGTCCAGCTGGACTCACTCCAGCTCGATCCGACCCCCCTGGCAGCCCCATCCGTGACCCCAATACCCCATCCCAGGGGACTTTGCAGCTGCCGTGGGCCCTCTGGGTGTGCTGCTGGGTGGCCGTGCCGGCACGGCGCAGCGCTATGCGATGGCACCGTCAGGGCGTCCCCAGCGCCCCCGTCCCTGTCCCCGCTCACAATGGGAGCCGCCGTTTCCCGCCACTTCCCCCCCAGCCCTTTTATTCCCTCTCGCAGCCCCCCTTTTCCTTCCCCCTTGCCCGGCCGCCAGATAAAAGCCTGGACGTGTGAATCGCGGGGCACAAAGGCGACGCACAAAGGCGGCCGGCCGCGCGCGGCCCTCCTCGCTGCCTGCCCCGAGCAGGGGGATGGAGACCTCGCGCCCAGCCTGGGGCTGTCCCGGTCCCCCTGTCCCCTCCTGTCCCCTCTGTCTGCACCATCCTGGGGCCCAGGAAGCTGCTGTGGGGAATGCTTCTGGGAAAAGGGGTGTTCTGTTGGGTCAGGATGATGTCCCTGGGGCTGGAGTCAGGGTATGGTCAGGATAACACCCCTGGGGTCAGGGGATGCCCTGTAGGGTTAGATAATGTTCCTGGGGTTGGGGAAGTCCCGTAGGGTCAGTAAGGATAATGCCCCTAGGGTCAGGGGATGCCCCATAGATTTAGGGTGATGTTCCTGGGGTCAGGGGATGCCCTGTAGGTTTGGATAATGTCCCTAGGATCAGAGATGCCCCATAGCGTCAGGATGATGTTGCTGGGGTTAGGGACACCCCATAGGATCAGGGTGATGTTCCTGGGGTTAGGGATGCCCCATAGGATGAGAATGATGCCCCCATGGCCAGGGAGCAACAGGCAGGACAGGGCATTTTGGGCAGCTGCACAGGGCAGCAGCAAAGGGGCCCAGCCCCAGCCTTGAGCAGGATGGAGCAAGCGGGTGAGCCCAGTGACCCCAAGGGGGCCCAGACCACCACATACCCCCACCCAAAAAACCCCACAGCCCGGGCTGAGGGCCCTGCTCGGAGCCCCCTGGCTTGGGCCAAGCCACAGCCGAGCCCCTGGGACCCCTCGCCCCCTGATCTCGCAGCGGCGATGCCGACAGCTGGCGGGAAGGAGCTTTCCCAGCGCATGGCGACAAATTCCTGGCGCTCGGAGCCGCTTTGCAGCCGCCGCAGCCCCAGCGGGGGGAGCTGCCCGGGATGGAGGCAGATTAAAGGCGCTCGGGCTCCCAACTGCTCCCCACGCACGGCCACCTGCTCGGCCCTGCACACCGGGACACGGCCCCCCCGACCTCCCCGGGCCATGCACAGGGGGGCTCAGCCCTGCGTGGGAATTGTTTCAATAATTAACCGGCACCCCTTCATCCTTAGGACCATCCTCCTCCTCCTCCCTGTGCTGCTGCCGCCCCCGGCCCCTCGCTCCCGGCTCCTGTTTCCCCCGATTTTCTGCTCGCTCCCAGGCTAATTGGCCCCACCTGCCAGCAAGCCGCAGAAAATTGGTGAAATCCCCGTGGCCCCCATTTGGCCACAGCCGTGCAGGGGCCATCTCGCAGCACCGGGGAGGGGGGGAGCGGCTCCCACCACCCCTCTTCCCCTGGTGCCATCGAGCCCTGTCCCATGCACCGGTGTTGGGAGGGGGGCACATGGCCCTGGGCAATTTTTCCGGGATATAGCAGTGTGTAGGGACAGCATTAGTCCTGGTGGTGTACCCCGTCCCCATCACTGCTCTGGTGCATGAGTTTAATGGGGTGAGCATCCCTGAGCACCCAGACCCGCATTTTTAAGGTTTCAGCCTGTGCGTGCTTGTGCAATCACCCCTGCTCCTGCAGTGACACCAGGGGTGGCCTGGGTGCAGGGTGAGGACAGGCACCCCATCACGGGGACACTCGGCTGTCCCCAGGCTCCAGGGTCCTGCTGGAGGAGCCGCGCAAACCTCAGCACAAAGGTGCCCGGGGAGGAAGCCACGGGCTGTGGGACGCGAGGCAAGGCGCGGGGCTGGGGAAGCTGCCCACCCTCTGTGCCCTCTGTGCCCTAATTGATTCATTATTGTTGCCAGTTTTTTTTTTTTTTTTTTTTTAATTGCGGGTGGGCACCAGCTCTGGAGGCAGCCCCTGGCCCCTCTGGGATTTTCCCCCAGCCGCCGCTGCCTCGCAGGAGAAGCCGCAGGTGGGCTCACATGCGGGCACACGGGCATGCAAGGCGCTCCAAGTATGCTCGGGCGTGCAAAGTGCATGCCACGCACAAGCAGCCGCGACGGGGGCTGCCGTTTCCAGCAGCCCCAGCCATGAGGAGCGGGGGGCCAGCAGCCACCCCCACCCAACACACACTCGGGTGGAAGGGCCACACGGTGCCCAGCGTGCCCGCGGAACACCCCGGGCGGCGGAAGGCCTCGGCGGGCGCGGGGCCGCCCCTTCCGGCAGCCATGGACGCCGAAGCGCTGGACGAGCTGGCGGGGCAGCTGCGGGGGGAGGCCCTGGGGGGACGCGGGCTGCTGCAGCTGGCGGCGGCCACCGGCCTGGCCGCCTACACCGTCTGGGCCGCCGTGCTCATGCCCGGCTTCCGCCGGGTGCCGCTGCGCCTGCAGGTACCCCCTGCCTGGGACCCCCCCGCCTCGCTTTGCCCCCCTGGCAGCGTTGACCGACCCCCCCCCCGCCTCGCTCTTTGTGTGTGTGTGTCCCCCAGGTGCCGTACATGCCGTCCAGTGCCCAGCAAGTGGCCAACGTGATGGCGCTGCTGCGGGGCCGCTCAGGGAAGACGGCGGACCTGGGATCGGGGGATGGCCGGCTCGTAAGGGGGGGCCCGGCGAGGGCTAAAGGGCAGGGAGGGGAGCACAGAGGCACCCCCGGTGTGGGGATCCCTGCGAGCCAGCGGCAGGGTGCTGGTAGCCCCCACTGAGGGTACCCCTGGGGATGGCCAGCAGGGTGGGACAAACCTGGGGGGACCCCGAGAGCCCAGCGGGAGCCTCAGCACCCATGGGTGCTGTGTCCTGAGAGGGGCTGCTGCTGGGGCCGGCTCCTGGCCCCGGGCTCCTCTCAGCCCTGACTCTCTCTCTGCAGGTGCTAGAGGCTCATAAGCAAGGGCTCAGGCCAGCCGTCGGCTACGAGCTCAACCCGTGGCTGCTGTGGCTCGCCAAGTACCGGGCTCGGAAAGCGGGGTGCCATGGGCAGGTCTCCTTCCTGAAGCAGGACCTGTGGAAGGTAACGGCCTCCCGGGGCCGAGTGCTGGCTGTCGGCAGGGCGACAGCTCTGAGGACAGGCCCTTTGTGCTGCCGGCCCTGATGGATGCGCTGCTAGAGCTGAGTGCAAGTACCCCCAGCCCAGATGGGCAAAAACAGCCAGGGAATGTGATGTGGGGACACCAAGACGATGCTGAAGGCAGGTTTTGTGAAAGAGGTGATGCTTTCACACCCAGTCCCGGCTGTCCCAGCACAGCCCAATGTCCCACACGCTGTGTGGCATCTCTGCTTCCCCTGAGGTTCACAGGACTGCTTGCAAAAATGCTTGGCCACTCAATCAGCTCCCCCACGCTTCCCCTCTGAAAGCCTTTTGCTTCTTTCATTCCCCTTTTCCTTCTTTTTAAAGGCAAATCTTTCTGATTGCTACAACGTGACCGTGTTCCTGGCTCCCAGCGTGGTAAGTCCCTCTGCGCTGAGGTGCTGCTGTCTTGTCCTCAGCAGGCTTAGGAGGGAGATTTTAGAAAACAGAGGAAATCTGGAATATTGGCAAAGATTTTTTTTTTTTTTGCTGCTGCTTTCTGGGACCCACCAGCCCTGCTGAGAAGCTCCCCCATGTCCCCTGGCAGCACTGCCCCGAGGAATTCACGTGGGGGGACCAGGTCCCCAGGCAGGGCTGCTCCACCCTGGCACATCTCCTCAGGCCCACGTTACCCTGGGGAGAGGGCGCATCCCTGAAAGCAAGGCAGAGCTTTTGGTGTTCGGGGCTGCCCTCCCCACCGAACCATTTTGCTGTCCCTCTGGGACAGCCGGAGGTGAGGTGACACTTTCCTAAAGCCCCCCGGCCTTGGCCGTTTGTCTCTCCCCAGAAGCCTCCCCTAGCTGCCAAGCTCCTTGCAGAACTCCCCGACGAGGCGCGTGTGGTTGCCGGACGCTTCCCCTTCCCTTCGTGGACCCCAAGCAGCACCCTGGGGCAGGGGCTGGAGCAAGCCTGGGCCTATGACATGAAGGAGGTGCGGCGCGCGGCACGGCGTGGTGTGGAGGGACGCCAGGTCTAGCGGCAGCTCCTCGAGCCTGGCACCATGGCTCCGTGGAAACAGGGAGCCGAGGCACTGTCGGAGCCTCTCTGACCGGTGGTCTCAGCCCAGGAGAGCAGTGAGAGGGAGGGTGAGTGCGGTGCTTGGCCAGGCTTTTTTCCCTCCCCTCAAAAAAGGGGGAACTTTGTCCCTCCGTATCTTCCAGAGCAGTCAGCATGGGGGAAGCAAGGGGGAGGGAAAATCAGATCGAGAATGATCACACGATTTAAGGGCTAAATCTCCAGTGCCTCTTTCTGTCCGATTGGTAATTTTAGATAATTTTTCAAAATAAACGTTTGGACAGTTCTTCCCTTGAGACTTTTGCTGTGCCGCTGAGCCGCAGGGGGCTTCTTCTTCTGCCTGGAGCCAGGGCAGCCTCAGGCTTTGCCCCGATGTCCCTTTGGGATGGAACAGGACGGCTGTCTGTCCAGCTTGCCTCCCACTGAAGGACTTGGTTTGGCTCCGCTCACATTATGTGGCATTCTTTCTTCCACTCCAACACAGAGAAAAAAGGTTTTCTTCGCACCACGAAAGAGCAGCTCATCGCCTTTGTGTAACCTCTCAGAGCCCAAGCCCACCTTGAACCATCCCTGGCCTTCTCTTACAAGCTCAGCAGGGAGCAAAGGCAGGAGCAGCGTTAGCCTTTGAAGCGAGTCTGGCCCGGGATAAACGCTACGGCAGCATTCTCAAGGGCAGGAGCGGGAACCTGTCCCTGCAGTCACGCAGCAAAACACTGCCCAAGAGGCTGCCCCCGTGTCCCTAGTCGTGGTGTGCTCAGGGAACGGCAGAACTCTTCCTACAGCTGAGGGGTCAGGGGACAGGCACGGTGCAGTTGTCCTGTCCCATTTTAGTACCGTTAATTTGAGACTGGGAACACCCACGTGGTTCCCTGCGCTGCGCGTCCCAGCTCTTGGCCAGGGAAGGATACTTGCCTCAGCCAGCCTGCAGAACAGAAAGCCCCCTTCTTTTAAACTTTACTTTTTATTTATTTATTTATTTATTTATTTATTTTCCACAATCTTGCTGCTTTGTGGAGCCACGGGGAAGAGCTACAGCTCATGGCTGGTGGTCCTTCTGGATCCGGGCAGCAGGGGAGCATCGGCCGCCCCCCGCGCTGAGCGTGCGGGGTTCCTTGCTGCCAGCGAGCGTCCTCAGCCGCAGGATCTCCTGCTTGTACCTGCAGCAGGGGAGCAGCAGCGTCATTCCCACCCCGTCAGGGCCCTGCACACAGCTCACCCACAGACGTGGCTAGCTTACACCTACACATTTTGCCCTGTGTTTGTCGCGGGCTGAAAACATGCCTCATCAGTTAATGGCGCTGGCCAGCACAGGTGCTGAGCCACACTGGGATCTGAGCAGCCGCAGAGAGAAAAAACACGGCCTTTTCCCCGGGAAGAGCTGCTTGTCACCTCTGCCAGGTAGCAGTACCAGCAACGAGCCCACAAGCCCAGTCGAAGCTCCAGCTGGGATGACTTGTGCCTCGCGTCGGGTGCAGAGCCGGAGCACTGCCTCAACAGATGTGCTCTGGTTGTTCTCACCCTTCCCTGCCCCAGCAGCTGTTCCCCCTGCTGCAGGGCACAATAAGCTAGTGGGAAAGCACAGCAGATCAGGGCTTGCTGGAAGGCTTTGGATTTTAGGCAACCTCTCTCCTCACCTCCTCCAAAGGATGGGCTAAGGCTCGCGGGCCAGATGCGCCCTCCGGCACGCAGAGCGAGGCACGGAGCCAGCTGCCCGCACTGCTGGACGAGCTGTGTGACACCGGCTGTGCCGGGCAGCGCTGTGGGAAGGCGGCAGCGAGGTCAGGCCCTGGCAGGGTGCTGGGCACTGCCGTGTCTCTGGCAATTAGCCGCGGAGGCAAATTTAGAGCAGGAAGCGGAGAGCATGTGAAGGGGGATCCCACTGTCTCACCTTGCAAGATGCTTCTCTACGTACTCCTGCAGCTCTGACACCTGTTCTTCTGCCACGATTGCCCGAGTCAGCAGCTGGCTTCTCTCCTTCTCCAAATCCTCCTGGAGGGGCAAGGAAAGCGTGGAGAAAACTGGGAGTGCTGTGAGACGGGAGGGAAGTTGCTCGGCCCCTCTCTGCCAGGAGGGACCGAACTATTTGGCTCTGGCACAGATTGGCACGAAACTACAGAGGCATGCAGGAGACTGAGGTGCTCTGAGAAAGGAGCCTGGTGACAAGAGCCCAGCCTTCAGCAGGATCAGCCACTCTTGGCCACCAGCTGTGCCGACCAGGTGAGATCTCCTTGACCAGACCACAGGCACGAGGACCTGGGCCACCCCAGGACACCCAGTAACCCTCCCCTGCCAATCTGGTTTTCCCTCCCAAGAGCTCTGCTCTATTTCCAAAGCCCTTCCTCTACTGCCCCAGGTTTGGCTGTCTGTGCCAGCGGTCCCCTTTCTCCCCAGCAGCCCCACTGCTGTGATCAGGGCTGGGCAGCAAAGCCCACCTGTGCCAAGCCCACTCACAGTGAGCATCTCCAGGCTCCTGGCTGCTGCAGAGCAATGCTGTGGGTGAAGAGAGCTCGGGGCCACCCCATTCCTGAGTGCAGTGCAAATACCCTTGCACCCTGAGGGAACCAGACTGCGAAGCTGATTCAGATTCAAACTAGATTTCTCATTTGAACCAGGTCGAAAAACTGTTTGTTACACAGACACCTAAATCCTTGTGCTGAAACAAGACATGGAACAACACAGGCCAACAACCTGCAGCCATAAGGGCCGGTCTGCTTCCTTCAGGAGCTGTGAAAGCACAGCCTCAGTGCTCAGCATCACTTGGTCAAGCACTGATCAAGGCCACAGCTGTGGCCAGAGAAGGACCCAGCTGGGGTAGCACCTCTTTGACACAAGAGCAAAGGCTGAGCTTATTTCATGTGGGCTGCTCCGGCCCTTTACCTGGGTGCTGTGCGTGAACTCCCGGAGCTGCTTCCTGACCTCTGCCCAGCCCTCCTCATCTAGCTTCCTAGGAGAGAGAAGCAGATTTTGATCCTGCACGGACATTCAAAGCCAGCCCATCTGCAAGCTGCACAGCTCTGTTTGGAGGCTGGAAGCCCTTCGTGTCCAGCAGAGCATAAAGCACCGAGCGCCAAACCTTTTCTGTCCCCGTGGCCCCAACTTCAGGGCGCACAGCGCTGTCCCTGTGCCCAGGCGTGAGAGTCACAGCCCCTCTGCCAACCTGGGTTTCCCGCTGTGATGGCTGGATTCGTTCCAAGCTCACATCAACACTCATACATCAGAGGACTCCAAGCAGAAAGAGTCATTAACCTGACACTGCAAGGCTGAACTTTATGGAAATGGAGAGCGGGGTATGATCAATGCCAAGCGCTGGCGCTTTTCATGTGTGCGAGCACAGAGCCGCTCGCCCTGAGCGCTGGGTGCGATAGGTGAGCTGTCTGCACAGCCCAGCCGTGGGAAAGTTCTTCCCATTCTGTCCCAGTCTGAACGAGCAAAATACAGGTCACATCTGATGCTCGGGGAATTTTGGTTGTATGAACTGAGGAATGCATTGTGCTCGAGCACAGCAGCACGCAGACCGCTGCGGCCGCGCGAGTTCCCTCTGGTGGCTGCAGTCACCCGGCCCGGGCACACGGAAAATTGTGGCTGAAAGAAGTTTCACGGGAGCAGAAGTTAAGAGAACAATAAACAGTGAAGCCACACATCTGATAAAGACAAGGAACACAACGACGATAGTTACAGTACTGTGGTTACAGCAGGCTTTGTGTCTGCTTACAGCAGCAGGATAACAGCTCCTGTAAAAACCATCAGCGCACAGAAGAAATGCTTTCAGTGTGTAGGGCCTCTTGGCAGCTACACAAACCTTCACAAGATACACCACTAAAATCCAGGTTCTGGTACTTCTCTGTCCTGCCCCTGCACTGAGTCTGTCAAAATTAAGGTATCTCTTCAAGGATTATGTTATTTGTCAGCATCAAAACCAGTGGCAGGCTCCGGTAACTCTTCTCCAAGAGACTCCTCCGGAACCCAGTGGCTCAGGCACTGACCAGCTCCTTGGCACTGGAATCCAGTTACTGCAATACCTGGCACGTTTTCTAGGCTACTACATTTTAAAAGGCAGAAAAATCCCAGCCTGGATTTCTCTTACACTTTGTTCTCCCACTCCTTGGTTACAGCTGGTGGAGTTTCAGCAGAAGAACGGAGTGGGGGGAAGAGATTGATCAAAACGAGCAAATAAATGGCATGTCAGGAAGCCAGAGTAGTGTCAGGACAGGATCACCGAGTGTTCCTGCCCAGCTTCTGTGCTGGGAGGGAGGAGAAACAAGACTGTCCCAAGCTGGTGTAGTTTCACTGGCCTTTCTGGGGTTGTGATCCACCAACGCCCTCAGCTGTACGCTTAACTTCAGCTTCTGAAGAGATCAGTGGGACTAAAAACATGATTAAATCAAACATGTGCTTAAGAGCTTTCTTGGATCAAGGCCCAAATGACCAACTCATTTCGCCACAGGAAATGCTGCACTGAGACGACAGCTGGCTTTTCTTCCCAGATGAGTTCCTATCAGCTCTCTTTCTCCCTGTTTATTACTGTCTCCAAGTAATGCAGAAAAGACCCATCAGTCCATACAGCAAGGAGAATTCAGCATTTTGAATATCCCAAGAAACAACAGGACTTACTGCTCAGACGACGGCTGAAGGTCAGAGGTTTCTTTCAGTCTTTTCTGGAGGCAAAGGAAGAAGAGTACTGCTGTAAGCATCTGAACATTGCAATCTCACAACGGTCCTCACCACTTTGAAGAAAGTAGCACAAGTGTCCTAGCACTCTAACACTAAGAGTCCTGACAGGGAACTGATGAGCAGGACAGTCCTAAGGTTTAGGTCTCCCACCCCATTAATGTTTAAATAAATGCATCTCACACAAATCAAGAAAGATGTCCCTGCCCAGGCAGAACCAGTGGGAGGACGTGGAGCTCACTGCTGTGCTCCTGAGCGTGGTCTCCTGCTTGGACATCCACAGGTGAGAACAGGAGCAAGCACTAATCTGTGACTCAGAGACAAAGCAAACCCCCAGGGAATGCACTCAGAAATGGGGAGAGCTATCCTACTGCTCCGTCCATTGCTGGTGAGACTGCCCCCACCCAGTTCCACTGCTGCAGAAGGTCGGCAGGCCAGCCGCTACCTGCTGCAACTCCTGTAGCTGCAGCTCCATTTTCGCTTTGTTCTCCCGCAGCCGGTTTAGCTCCTGGGTTGTGTTTGTCAGCAGCTCTGGGTCTGTGATGGCAAAGTGGAGCTCAGCGGGGCCGCAATCCATATCGCTGCTGCCCAAGGAGCGGATCTGCTCTCGCTGCATGCTGAAATGACATGCCAAGAGGCGTTAGGCTCGGTAGCTTTGGTGAAGTAGCAGATACCCCAGGACCTCTGCTCCACCTGGGAGCCCTGTCGGCCTCCCTTGCAGCAAGGGGGCTGGGTGCTACCACCATGGGGCACTTCCACTAGGTCCCTAGCAATGACCTGAAGAGGCAGAGATAACCCAGACCCTGTTTTAGCCATGCCTGTACGCAATCAGCAGGTTCTCATGCTTCTTGACCAAGTTTTTCATGCGTTTCTTGTAGGCACGTGCTGCTCCAGCTAGCTGCTCCTCCCGAGACTTGTAGGAAGCCCTGATGTCTTTCAGCATGCTGTCCACAAAGTGCTTCATGTGAGCTGGAGCTTTGCTGGGCTCTGTCCGGTCGCTGGATTTGCTGTCCATGTAGTCCTTTAAACACAGAGAGAAGGAAATGGAAGTGATCAAGGCTTTCCCTGAGGCGAGTAACCAATTCCCACACTGAAGGTCCAGGAATATTTGTGATGACGGCACTCAGAATAGGGCATATCTTCCATTTTCTAAGAGCAGGAAAGACTAATTAACTTCCACCACACCCCTTTCAAGGCAGAGAAGGCATACTGCTGTCAGTGACCCTGTATCACGGATCCATCTAGGGGAACATGAGTGCGTCAGGAACCAACGTCTCTAGTCCTGTGTTCTTTCTGCTGTGCCCTGCTCCCTCTGTTAGGAGATATCCTGTCAGAAATTAAGCTCTTCTTCACAGTAAAAAATGCTTCTGCATTGTTAACCTCCTGCCACAGCAGTTCTTGCCAAAAACTGCTTACCTATGGGGGTAGAAACAGTTTTCATCCCAGCCACTGATGGATGCAAGCAGGTACCCATGCCTGAACCTGCCTGAAACTCGTGCTTTGTGCTGAGTACTCACCATGCTCTGTGGGCCCTACTCTACATCAGAGGCACTTGTTCCCAGAGCAGGTCTGCAGGTCCCAGGCAGTTGCGTTACACGGGTCTGTGCC
Organism: Nettapus auritus; assembly: GCA_011076525.1. NCBI lineage: Eukaryota > Metazoa > Chordata > Aves > Anseriformes > Anatidae > Nettapus > Nettapus auritus. The sequence continues at coordinate 12,159,549 of CM021778.1, forward strand.
GACCACGGAGGCTGGCAAAGCTTCCCCTGAGGACAGCAGCAAGGGCACCGTGGAGGCAGCAAACCGAGGCGGCAACAAAGCCGGCAGTGGCACTGCCGGGCCTGCCGAGGGAAGTTGTCAGGGCAATGGGGATAAGGAGCCAACTGGAAGGCAGCCATAGTAAATAAGAGGATCTTTCCATCCAAGTAATCTGACCAAGGAAGATCGTCCCAGCAGAAGCTCAGACAGTTTCGTGTGGTCACACGGGAAATCTGGGCTAGGAGAGAGACCGATTCCTACTGCAAGCACAGCTCCCCAAGCCCCAGCGCCCCTCTGCCCAGCAGCCCAGCAAGGAGGGGACAGAGCAGACAGGTTCCAGAAGCAGGCAGCCAGCACGGAGCCTTCTGCAGGCCGGGGTCTGGGGGTACCCACCGCCAAGTCCTTGACGTGCTGCGCGAGCCGGGTGCGGTACTGCTCGTTGAGCTCCTTCACACGCAGCTGCAGCTGGGAGTTCTCTGCCTCCACCTCTTGCAGCTGGCTCTGGGAGGTGAGCAGCACCTAGACAGCATTCACACTGCTGCTCTCAGCCTCCAGCCAAATGAAGGGCACTAAAATGCTTGATAAGGAACGGGGATTTCAGTTTCCCTACAGCAGAGAGGTTGGGAAGTGCCTGGGTTTTCATACTGGAGCTTACCAGAAATGTTTAGTCTATATCCCTCTGCTACCTTTTATCATTTGCAATGCCGTGCAAGTGGTTTCTCCAGCTCTTTTGAAACATCGCTGAACAAAATTCCTCCCACCCCCAGCAAGCAGCATATCCCACCACGTGCACTGCACACCTTGGTGTGACAAACCCCCCGGAGAGGGAGAGATGCTGGAGCACCTCGGTACCAGCCATCCTCCCCACTGCTAGCTCTGGGTTACGCTCATTGCACCTCGTGTCTCAGCCACAGGAGGGGAAGGGAGGGAGCCTGCCCTTACTGCTGACTGCTCCGCCAGTTTGCGCTGGGTGTCCCGAATTGCTTGCTTCGCCTCCTGCAGCTCCTTCCCCATGGCGATCCTGTGCACAGAGGGAGAAGGCATTTATTTCAAATCCCCAAACATCTCTGCAGGCCCAATACCTCCAGCTTTGGGATGGAAATCACTGCTAACGACAGATTTTCAAGGCCAGTTGTGTACCCAAACAGACTTTTAAGGAGATATCTAACACTCTTAAAATCCTTGAAAACATCAGCTTTTACTTCCAAGCCTCACTTACAACAGTCATTTGCCACCCCGTATCCTGCCAAAAGGAGGCTGCCTCCACTCCTGTTCACTAGGATCACATCCAGCTGCAGTGAGACCCCAAAATGCCCAGCTGGATAAGAGAAGGACGCGTGTGCCTCAAACACTCACACTTGCTCTTCCAGCTTCTGCTGCTGCGAATCATAAGTTTTCTTCAGACTTTCAATCTCCACTTTTATGTGATCCTGGTTTCCAAGCAACTGAGGGACAAGCGAACAGGAAGATGAGATCGAGGGTTGACATAAACAGAAGGATTCTTCAACGGGGAGAAGGTGAGGAGAGCCTGCAGCTAGCCCAAATCCGGCTGATACGGGAAACATAGAGGAAAGGCCAGGCTTAGTGACCAGTGCTCTGCAGCACGCCAGAAATGATGTTTGACCTGCTGACAGGGCACGTGGAGGGGCACATGTGTCACTCCTCCAAGTGAGATTCTCACTCCCAGAGTCAGATTCTCAACAGGAGCTGGTGGCGGAGCCCAAGCTGCTATCACACAGGCTGCAGATGGAAACAAGGCAGGAAATATCTCTTGTGCTCTCATTTTTGGGTGCTTGTCACCCTCATCTATTTCGGGTATCAGCAAGAAGAAAATAACCAAGCATCCCCTGCACTTGTTGATTTTAAACTCCTGCCTCTGCTCTCCAGTGGGCACTGACTGAGGGAACCACATGTTGCCCTGCACGAGGCAGGAATTATTCTGATCTCAGCTGCATGGCTTAAAGAAAGAAAATAAGCCAAGGCACCAGCTCATCCACAAACCTCAGGTTAGGAGCAGGAGGTGCCAGTGACACTCCAAATAAATTCCCCCCTCTGCTTCCCCGAGGGCCCCACAGCAGACCCCCACACACTCACATTTTTTTCCAGGTTTTGCTGCTTGTGTTCAGAGGCAAGTGCATCTTCTGGCTGATTTTAAGAAGAGACAGAGGAAGGTACCTTTAGATCCCTGTTCTCCAAGGAGCCCAGACTGGGGTCAGGGCAGAGAGGTCCTTACCTTCACCTTCTGAGCAGAGACACGGCGCACCACTGCTCGTGCTCTTCCCGGCTCAGCACGGGGCTCATCGGCTGCGGCGTGGGAGAGGTGGTGGTAGCTCCCTGTGTCGGGAAGGGTGCTCTTGGCATTGGCCAGATTGAGCAGCTCTAGGCTGAGCTCTTCATTCTTCAAGACCTGTCAGGTCAAGCAAGAAGGAAAGAGCGCCTGAAATCCTGGCTCTGCAGCTCCGTGCGCTGTTTGCTCGGCACATACCCACTGCTCCTGGTGTGTACACAAAGCAGGCACTCACATCCCCTCCTGAAAGCAAGTTTTATTTTTAGTTCCCTCTCATATGTCCAAGGATATCAGTGATTTTCTAATTCTCGTGGAGATGCAGGGTGAGCATCATTGCCAGGCGCCAGGCACGGCACGTAACCTCACTCCCCCTGCCCGTCTCACCCTCACGCTCACGTTCAGATAGGGATTGTGGTGCCAGTGCATCCTGATGCCAGCCCGGCCCTGGGCACAGCTCTGCCAACACCGCTCCATCCTGACCTACAGCTCCCTCCTTACCCCGATTCTGTACTCTCCACACAGCTTCCCGACACTTTAGGCATGTCTTTCCCCAGACAATGCCTCTGCACAGTGCTGGACTACATAATGTAAGGGAGAATGGCCAAATATCCATCCATCTCGGCTGACGCCACCCAGCTAATTCCAGTTTTGTCTGAATGCATACCTCCAGAAGCAGCCAGCCCACAGCACCGTGTAGGCAGCGAGATTCAAAGCAGCACTGGTGCGAAGTGACACATTTCCAAAAGATAAAGAGTATCTGAATGAGAAAGGCTCTGTTACAGGTGATCTGGAAGGAACACTGGGGGAATTCATGTCTCACGGGAGGGTTTCTATGTAGATAACAAAGCTTTGATGGAGTTTATGACTGGGGACAAGCTTGAGTAATTGTTACCATGGCAGTGAATCGGGAGGATGGGAGGCAGAGGTCATCTGAGTCATCCGTGTAGAGAATAGCTTATCAAAAGATAGCACAGGGTGGGCTGAGGGAGAGAGGAGAGGAGAAAAGAGGCTGACAAAGAGGTGAGATATACAGCTGTGAAAACTGACAGCTACGCAGAGACAGGCTGCTTGTTCCCCAACCGAAACCGATCCATCTGCAGCTGTCAGTCCCGACAATTTGATCAGAGGGGGTCACACAAGCGCAGAAGTACCAGCTTTTTTTTTTTTTGGCCAGCAAAAGAAAGAGGCAGTCCCAGGTTTGTGATGGGCTTCTCTGCCTCCCATGTGCTCCGAGTCCTGGCCCAGCTCCAGGGAAAACCCCGGCATGGGACTGGTCCTTGGGTTCCCCGCGCCGGCCTCGCTTTGTAGCACCGCTGTGGGCCGTGCGAGCCCCCCGAACAAAAGAGCAGGAGGAAATGGAGAGTTGAGGAAAGGTCAGGGTCCTGAAAAGGAAGAATTTACAGCGCGTTGGAAAACAGGCACAAAGTGTCGGGCTGGCATCTTCTGGAAGGCACTTCCCCAGGGACGGGAAAGGCCAGCGCGGCCGCTCTGCTGCGCCTGGGACAGACCCTGGGCGATTTGTGAATCAAGGCGTACAATGGGGGCTGTAACAATTCAGAGACTCTAACTGTTCCCTACAAGGGACCATGAATGAGCTCGCAGAGCTGCTTCTGCGCCAAGCAGCCATGACAACATATTGGCAAGGTCACAAGTAGCACTTGTAATTGGGAATGTGTAAAAGGTTCATTGTCTCCCACGAAGAGCTCCGGGGAAGGGGAGGGGGCAGAACCGCAGGCTGCTTTTGCCATTTCCTTTGGGAAAGTCCGCACTGGGAAAATAATGAGCAAGAGGCCCATGCTGCCACAAGCCCCAGGCTGCCAAGTTGGAGTCTCTTTCGCTTCAGGCAGCGAAATTCAACAGTCAGAGCCAAGACACCGGGGTAAAGTCCTCACCCTAACAATTACACCCGAGGATTTCACCCTTGGCTTCTGATCCCTGCTCCACCACTCCAGGATGCTATCCGAGCATGTAACTTACTCCATGTGCCTTGCTCTTCTCTGAAACGCTCCAGGATCCACGTGAAAACAGCGTGTTATTACCACTAACCCCTTAAAACCGTCACTCTGAGATGTCGGCAGCCTGAAAATCCGATTTTTGACTAACACACTGCACCCCCTTGGGGACGAGAAGCAGCAGAGATCGCTGAACGCTGAGCTACTCCTCCGTGAGCCGGGCGGCTCTGTCTCGGCAGCGTGCTGGCAGGCAGCGGCACACGCTCTGCCTCGTGCTCCTGGGACAGCAAGGGCTGGAAGGTGGGCTCGCACCCCGCGAGCAGCTGAGCCGGCTTCCTCGTGAGCAGTTTCTCAGCTTATGATAAATGACAGCATGTGTGTGTGTGCTGCAAGCGTCCCAGCTGCAAAGTGCAACAGATGAGCTGAAACTGGCTTTTCACTTCCCACCTGGAGCCGGCTGGGAGCTGTACTCCACTCACTGCCACATCCGTGCTAACGGGTAACTTCACAAGTCCCTAACTCATTGATTGGCAACCGGATGGTCGTGACCTTGTATATTCTTCTACCTGAGCTCTACCCGATGCTCACCGTACAGAGAGACCAGACAGACACGGACAAACGCACTTGGTGGGGCTTTGCCAGTTGTGGGGTGACATTTCATGTCAATCCTCTACAAACTAGCATGCCCCACATCCTCCCATCACAGGGCCAGCACGGTAAACTAGGTCATTTGGCTGAACCAGCTGAAATATCTGCCGAGGAGGGAGGCAGGAGTGTGTCAGTCATCCGATCCAATTCAATGAGAAGGAGAAGTGGGAGGGGGGAGAGGGAGGGAAGTGGGGAAGGTCTATTACAGTAGCTATTCTTGCCAAAGCAATGCACAGTTCTGGGATCCAAAAGTTAATCATCACTAATTTAATAGTCACCAGGAAATTTGCTATATTTTAAGGGACAATCAGAAACTTGATTATATTTAGTGTTTTCATAAACTTGTCAACTTCAAAAACTTCTAGGCCCCTTCCCACCACCAAGTGAGATGAGACAGACTACAAATCCGTCCCTGTGCAGCCTGTGCAAGCCATGCAGAAAAAAGGGAAACAAAGCGTGCTGGCAGTCCAGAGGGACCAGAAACGTGCACCCGGACCAGACCTGCAACAACCTCCTCTTTGCATGGCTAGGGGTGGGGGTGTGGGGTAACAGGAAAACGGGAAGACTCCGATAATGGGAGAGCAGTCACACAGGGCAGCATGGGCACAGCGCTGTTCCTGGATTGGTAACTGACCCAAAAACAATCTTAAATCGGGAATTTGTGGGGTGGAGTGGAGAACACCAAAGCCATCTCACCTCCTGGTCAAGCTCTTTGGCTAGGGCCAGGTAATTGCTCTTCAGAATGATGTACTCGTCTGCCAGCTCCTTACGGCTGGTCTCCAGTGTGCGCAGCCGGTCCCGCAAGGCATCCCGCTCCCCAGTGACTTTCTCACTGCGGAGCTCCAGCTCCAGCACACGGTTCTCCAGGGACAAGATCTGAAGAGGAGGGCAGCAGAATTACACCAGCAGCTATAATAGGGCATTTATTTGTTCAGACAGGCTCTAGCATGAATGGAGATGAGTTTCACATGAATTTCTCAAGTATCTGGGGCAATGAGGGTAATTCACTACTCTAGCTAAAGAAAAGTGAGTATGCCAAACAAGAAAAGATAACGGTATCTGGCAAAGCTGAAACCTCTTGCATACCATATTTTTCAGTTCAAAGTTCTCTGTCTCATACTGCTCCTTCATCTTGTTTGTCTCAATCTGGAGATCAATGAGGTCTTTGGAAATCTAGGAGAGAGAAAGGACATTATAAAAAGGTCATGGAATGGCTCTGAGGCCAGCACAGTATCTAAACAGGTTGTAACAGGGAATTAGAGCCCAGAGGTGCTGAAAGGACCCAGAGCTGCACCTTTTACCTGAGCATTAGCAGAAGAGGAACACTGCCAAGAGCCAGGATCAGCTCCCAACACTGCAGCTTTTTGCTACTGAAGCATCCTGTCCCACAGACACACCAAATAAAAAGGCAAAGACACAACCCTCAAAGAGGAAAAGCTAAGGAGAATCAACCCTGAGGTCCTGGCCTCTCTCAGAAGGAAGAGGTGTGGGAAGCCAGTGAGACCATAGTCAACCCAAGCTTATTCCAGCCTAAACACCTCCAGGGAACAAACGGAGGAGCCTGGGTTTTGGAAACGCATAAACCTCTGGAAAGAGGCCCCAAAATTTCCCACTAGATTTTTCACTGCAGATCTATTGGGCTCATACAGCTTCACGGCTCAGTTCTCTCCAACTCCCCAAGTATCTGTTTTACCTTCAGTTTTTCCTCTTCACTGAAGACCATTCTGGCTGATAAATCTGCTTTGGAGCCAGACAGCATCCCCATCCTCTCCTGCAGGTCTCCAAGCCCCATGTATAGCCTCTCATTCCTATCCTGCAGCTGCACCTAGAGACACAAAACAGCTCTGACAGCCAGTGCCAGAGAGCAGAGCTCTCCTCTCCTGTCACCGTGCCGATGGAAGAGAAGAGCACAGCATATCCAGCAAGGAAATGCAGCTTCTCAGAGCTTTAACAGATTGCGGATGGGATTTTCAGCTACCGTTTTCCTCCTGCAATTAGGATTTCATTTGCAGAGTACTGGTTCAGTAACCCAGGAAGGGGCTGCAGACCTTCATACTTACATTTTTGTTAGCGAGATGCTGCACTTGCCCTGTCCGAGCACTTACACTCTCCTTCTCTGCAACGCTTCCAAAATCCATGTGCATGAGACTCAGTGCTCGCAGGCTAGGTTCTTTGCACAGTACCAGGCAAGCAGAGACTGAAGAGAAAAGGCAGGGCCTAAGGATCTCTGCGGCAGTGACTTTCCCCTCTAGGTACAGCACAAGCGATGTTGCTATCAACTTTGGTTGCTAGAGGGTGCAGCATCCTCCTCGATCTGAGGTGGAGCCAAGTATTGCAGCCAGCCCTGGGGCTGTTAGAGTAGAAGAAACGGCACAGGTCAGGAGGTAACCGTGTTTCTAAGATAGCATGGATCAGGTGCTCAAATGAGAAGCTTAGCAGACACCGCCAGCGAGGTAATGCTGCCAGTGAGGAAGTGCTGCTCCATTTGTATTTGTTCCAAACCCAAAGACACTCTGCAGGGATGGCTTTTATCTCTTCCACAGGGATCTTTACAGGATTTCAGATCTGGATCTCAGTTTCACAACTCAGGCCTTCAATCTAGCCATCTGTCCCGAGACTGTCCTGTAGCATCTAGCATCAGCTTGCTTCCCTGCATTTTTTTCTTATCTCTACATTACTTGTATCTCTCGTGTCATAGGAAGGACAGCACACAATTATGAAAGGCCAATGAGCTGCCCAAAGGCGATCAGGATCTTTCAGCTCTGACCGAGATACAGCTGGTGACAGGGAAGACCTTCCCAAATTTATCAGCTAGCATGAGATGCTATGTAGAAAAATGTAAATTTTAAAGCAAAAAGCACACCGAGATAAACTGCTACAAAAGCCAGCTGTGTGCTGAGAATGACAGCCCAGGACACAGGAAGAAGTTGCCTAAATCGAGCAGTGCTAGCAACTCCCCGAGGAGGAGCTGCTTCCCTTACAGCCGAAGCTGAACTTTGACTTGCTGCAGGCTCAGAGGATTTTGCAGCAGCCCATTTGTCAATGCTCGCTCATGGTTAGAGGCGCGCTGAACCCTGATGGGCCCAGACAGGGCTAAACCTGGACTGTGCTGGTCTGCACTGCATCGCCAAATCCAACTGGCAACCTTCCAGGCACAACTGGGATATCTCCCAAGGGTGCACGAAGCTACAAGTGCTTGAACAGAGCCCCTGACACACAAGCGAGGGTTACATAGAGTTCAAGGCAAAGCGGTAACGCTGGAAAAACTTGGGGAATGGCAGTCATGGGGTAAAACAAATGCTGTTTTATCATCTAATTTCAGGCTTATTATCTCTATTTCTGTAGAGCAGGCGAGTTTAGGTATGAATCTGTCTTTTAAGAAAAGTGTTGATGATGCAACATTCATAAAGACTATAGCTCTGAATAACTTGTTAGTAGCTAAGCTAAATTTATGGCCGAGGGAGAGGGCTCATCCTGATACAAGCACCATGCCAAGCATCGTTCACCAGCTCCTCACCAGTGGCATCTGGTCCCGGCTGCTGTCGAAGATCCTCTAGCACCTCAAAGTGTGTTTCATAAATGGCCACGGATGTGTGACCTCTCTGGGGGCTCAGGAGAATAAGCTAATGAAACGTGCAGCTAACATCTTATTTTTTCTGCAAAATAACATAATAGCCCTGAAGTAATTTTATTAAGGTAATGAAAGCGCTGATGAGAATTCACAGTCTCTTCACACCCACTGCCGAGCAGAAAGCCAAATTCACACACGCCCACAGCGCCAGAGCGCTCGGAAGCAGGCAGCGGGTGCTCGGGCACGCCGGGGAGAGGAGCAGAGCCATGCTGCCCCGGCACAGGCAGGCTCCTGGCGCTCCCAGCCCCGTGTGGCCGGAGCCCACGCTGGCACAGGGACACACAGCAGGCTGGCTCCTGAAGGGTGCCTGCTTCACCTGCCAGCCTTCGCTTTGCTCGTCACGGCACTGTAAGGCTCATTAACACACGTGGTGTTATTTATGGAACCACGCTGCCTGGCAGGCCCAGCTCGGAGCAAACCCACCTCAGTGCTGGGTGCTGTGCCCGCACCAGACACAGCAGTGACTGTTTTTTTTTCCCTGGTCTGGAAACACGAAGAACAAACGTCCTGGCGCACAGCACCACCAGCACACTGGGCAGGCACGGATGGCTCCAGTCTACCATTGCAACCCAAAGCCTCTATCCAGCGAAAACCAACCGATAAATAAACAATGACAACAAATCAATGAAACCCAAATGTGTTTTATTAACCCACAGAGGGCAGAAATGACAACTCTGCGCTGAGTTTTCCCTTTGCTCCAGAGTCTGAGGCATGCGGATGAGGTGGTGGCTGGGTCACCTGCAAGCCTACACCTGGACGTAGCTCTAAAACAGCCCAAGAGGAAACTGGGCCAGGACTCGGACACCGCACCACCGGTGCCCACAGTGCCCTGCCCATCCCGGCCGGCTCTGGCAGCACCGGGTGCGCCGGGAGGGCTCCGGGCACCGGGCTCGAGGCCTCCCCCAGGGCCAGGCCCGGCCAGGCCGCACCGCCGCGCCCCATCTCCATGGCAACAGGCGCGGGCACTTCCGGGTGGAGGCGGCGGCGTTGTTGTTCCCCCTGGCGGCCGGAGGCTGCGCGGCGCCTCCGCCAGGGGTGGCGGTGCCACCGGGGGCTGCCACCGTCCCCGGGGACGTCCCGGTGCCACCGGCCGGGCCTCGGGGCCGTCCCCTGCTCCCCCGGCTGGTGGGGACAGGGCGGGGACAATGCGCCCAGGGGGTGCCTGCAGGGGCCACGGTCACCCCTGGGGACCCGGAGCCAGGAGCGCGACGGTTGGCACGAGGAAGGTGACATGGTCACAATGTCCCTCCTGTGCCACCCATGTGGCTGCCACCACCGGGAACCTTCCAGCTCAGCTCCACCAGTACGGGCCTGCACGGCCCAGGCTGCAGTGTCCCCGCGTCCCACCACGGGCTGGGACCCTCGAGCTGAGCTGGCTCTGGTGGGCAGGAAAGGGGGCTGGGGGACAACCATTCCCGAGAGCTGAAATCGGTCCGAAACTGCTTTTTTGAGGATTTCACTGCTCTCCCTAATACCCTTACAGCCTTCTCCATGGCAACCAGGGCGGACGGCGCAGACTTTGGTCCTGGCCGAGCACACTGAGGGCCGTGGTGCTGCAAGGAGGAGGCCACAGCAGCGGGGACCCACGGCGAAGTCCCCACGGTGGCACCGCACTGCTCCGGTCCCAGGGGCCCGAGCATCCCGGGACGCGTTCGGAGATGACGACTCGAGGGCAGCGTGGGAAAGGGGCTGCTTATTTCCCCACCGCTGTTTGTTTGCTGTTTTCCTAGCGAGAGGCTTTCTGCGCGCAGTGTTAGCTGCCCCGCGGCTGCGGGTCATTCGCTTTTAAAATTTACCCGTGGGGTTTTGTGGGTTTTGGCCGGCAGGGCCCTGCTGGTTCAGCTTTTTGTGGCTCCCCCATTGATTACACCTTGTGTCAATATGTGCTTAGCGCCTGGTGGTGGATGCGCTGGTCTCCATCGCCCGCTTCTCCCTTTGGATCTATAATTTCCCAGAATAGAAGATCTAAAATAGAGGGGGAGGAGAGCGCTGCTTCGGGCCAAAAAGAAACTGGAAAAAACATTTCTTATTTAGCCGGGCTGCAAAGTTCGATCACGTTGAGCAAAGAACCGCCGGCATCCCTCGCTCACCCTGACACTTGTTCCCATGGGCAAGCTCCCCTGTTTTCCACCGCTTAAAACCTCTGCCAAAATTAAAGGACGGAGACCTGAGAAGTCCCCTGCGAGGCAGGGGAGGACAAGCCGTGCTCTGTGGGGACGAAGAGGTGGCTGCAGGGACGGACCCCCCGCCAACCTGGCTGCATCACTGTCCCCGCATCGTCCCCATCTGCATCCCTGGGGACTGGCATGAGGCGAGCGGTGGCTTTTCCCTAGGTTCATCAGGCGGTTGATACCAGGGAGCCAACGGGGCTCCTCCAGCTCGGGCATCAGAGACCTTTTTTTTTTTTTTTCCTGGAAATTGGTAAAGAATTCTTCAGAAGCCACATTGGACGCAGGCAGGTGGGGAAAATGACCTGGGATACAGGATGGGGTCAGAGCTTCCCCATGGATTTGGGGAGCTGCCAGGCGGCTCCAGCAGGGGAGCGCTGGCACCAGCGCCCACGGGGACGTCGCGGGCTCAGGGCTGGCTTGGCTTCCCGCTGCCAGCCCTCGGCTCTCCGCACGGACACACAGAGCTGGGGAGTTTGGGCATCACGGGGATGCAAAGCAGGACCCCGAGGGGGAGAAAAGCTCACATCGGAGCATTTTCCATCCCCTCCAGCACTATGGGGATGGGAAGCCCCCAGCACGAAAACCCCTACGTGAAGGAAGGAGCGAGCCCTTCTGCCGGCCTCTGCACACGCTGCACCACACCGCAGTGCCCGGGCTGTGGGGACAGTCCGTGCTGACTGCCCTCTGTGCCCTCAGCACGGCTGCTTCGTGCCACCGGGACACGGCTCTGACGCCGTGCTCACCCCACCAGCATCCTCAGCGAAGGGCCGCTGCCACCACGTGGGGACCCTGAAGGACCCTGCACAGCCACGGCGACCCCACGAGGTGCCCTCGCCCGTCTGTCTCTCCTCACTTCCCACCCAAACCCCATCTCCAGCACGAGCATCGTCTCCCAAGACCAGCTCCCGGCACATCACCTCTACTCCTGGGCTCAGCGCTCCCGCAGACGTCTCCGTGTGGCCCTGCAGCTGGGACAACCGCTGCCACGAAGCGAAGGGAGAAGCCCCACAGCCGTCCCTGCTCCCGCTGGCCGTGGCCGAGCCCAGCAGCGGCAGGGTTAAGGCCAGCGGCGGGCGCTGGACGGGCGTCAAGGTGGTTGCTCCATCCCTGTGCGCGGGGCCGGGAGCGCGCACGGAGCCGCCCGCCACCATGAGCGCAGGCAGAGGTAAGGCACAGAGAGCCGGGTGAGGGGGCGCGGGGGGAGAGGCCAAACCCTGCCGGGACTTGGCCGTGTGGCTGCCGGTAACTTTTTCCCCCCCCCCGGCTTTCTGCTGCTAAAGAGTCAGGCGGGGAGCTCCTGCGCCTTCTCGGGCGCGGTGACGCAGAGCCCTCGGTTCCCCGCTCTGTTAATTTGGGGAGGAAGGAGGCGAGGGGACGAGGAGCGCTGTTGCTGGCCTTTCCGAAGGGAAAAGAGGAGGAAGAAGTCACTGCTGTGACACAGGGACGGAGACCCAGGGGGGCACAGCGGGACTCGGGACGCAGCAGTGCGCGCACATGGGCTGGGACGAGCCAGCCCCTGGGCAGGGGGACACCGGTGGCGGCAGGCATCCCTGCCCCGTGCTGCCGGTAGGTGACCTGTGCCACACCACGGTGGCACGGCCGTTTGCCACCAAGGCGCTCAGGTCCCCCAGCCCTGCGCTGTCCCCTCCGGCAGCCACCACCCTGCACGTGGGGGTCGCCACCCCGCGCTCGCCCCGCTCACGGTCTCCCTTTCCTCCGTGCCCCGCAGCGGGCAGGGCCCCGCTCCTGCTGCCCCTGGCCCTGCTGTTGGCCGCCGCGTCCCAGCCCCACGATGGGGACGTCCCCAAGGAGCCCGCGGAGCCCCTGCGCTGCCCCAGCCCCTGCGCCTGCAGCCTCGACGACTACAGCGAGGAGCTCAACGTCTTCTGCAGCGGCCGCAACCTGACGCAGCTCCCCGAGGACGTCCCCGCCAACGCCAAAGCCCTCTGGCTGGACGGCAACAACTTCACCCAGCTGCCGGCCGCGGCCTTCAGGAACCTCTCGGGGCTGGACTTCCTGGACCTGCAGAGCAGCCAGCTGGCCGCCGTGGAGCAGCACGCCTTCCACGGCCTGCGCAGCCTCTACCACCTCCACCTCGAGCGCAACCGCCTCAAGTACCTGGCGCCCCACACCTTCCTGCACACCCAGAACCTCGTGTCCCTCAGCCTCAACAACAACTTCTTCAGCAAGGTGGAGGAAGGGCTGTTTGCCGGGCTCTCCAACCTGTGGTACCTGAACCTGGGCTGGAACTCGCTGGTTGTGCTGCCCGACAAGGTGTTCCATGACCTGCCCAACCTGAGGGAGCTGATCCTGGCGGGGAACAAGCTGCCCTACCTCCAGCACCAGCTCTTCTGCAGCCTCACGGAGCTGAAGGAGCTGGACCTGAGCGGGAACGCGCTCAAGGGCATCAAAATCAACATCTTCGTCAAGCTGCAGAAGCTGCAGAAGCTGTACCTGAACCACAACCAGATCAACGCCATCGCGCCCCGCGCGTTCATGGGCATGAAGTCCCTCCGGTGGCTGGATCTGTCCCACAACCGCCTCGTCTCGCTCTTTGAGGACACGTTTCTGGGCCTCCTGAGCCTGCACGTCCTACGCTTGTCCACCAACTCCATCAGCAGCCTGAGGCCCAGGACTTTCAAAGACCTCCAGTTCCTGGAGGAGCTGCAGCTGGGGCACAACAGGATCCGGAGCCTGGCGGAAAGGACCTTCGAGGGGCTGGGCCAGCTGGAGGTGCTCAGCCTCAACAACAACCAGCTGCAGGACATCAGGGTCGGGGCGTTCCTCGGGTTGTACAACGTGGCCGTGATGCACTTGTCGGCCAACTGCATCAAGGCCCTCCCCGACTTCGTCTTCAAGGGGGTCACCAAGCTGCACAGCCTCCACCTGGAGCACAGCTGCCTCAGCAGGATCAGGGCCGGCACCTTCTCCGGCCTCTCCAGCCTGCGGCGCCTCTTCCTGCAGCACAACGCCGTCTCCGTCATCGAGGACCGGAGCTTCAGCGAACTGCACGAGCTCCTGGAGCTCGACCTGAAGCACAACAGGCTGAGCCACCTCTCGTCCCAGCTCTTTGTGGGTCTGAGCAACCTGGAGTACCTCTTCCTCTCCTCCAACCAGCTCCTGGACATCTCCCAGGACGCCTTCGGCCCGCTCCAGAGACTTTTCTGGCTCGACCTCTCCCATAACCAGCTGGAGACGCTGGACAACGCTGTCATCTCCCCCCTGGCCAACCTGCGGTACCTCAGCCTGAGCAACAACTCCCTGGAGACCTTCTCGGTGGGCTTCCTCTGCCCTTCCTTCGCCCTGGAGCAGCTGTGGCTGGGGGGGAACAACTGGCATTGCAACTGCTCGCTGAAGGGGCTGCGGGACTTCTCCCTGCGGCACCCCGCGGTGGTCCCGCGCTTCGTGCAGTCCGTGGCCGAGGGGGACGACTCCCACGTCCCCGTCTACACCTACAACAACCTCACCTGCCGCCACCCCCCCAGCCTCGCAGGCCTGGACCTCCGCGACGCCAGTGAGGACAGCTTTGCTCACTGCTGACACGCGCCTCTCACAGCCCCGTCCCCGCCGTGCCGGGCTCACCGCGGCAGTGCCGGGAGCGACGGCTCCACCGCTGCCCGCGGTCAGCCCGGCCTTGTCCGCGTGTCCTGGACGGGGACCTGGGGAAGGCGAGGGGGGGACAGGCACCGGCTCCACGAACCGAAGTCTTTGAGTCTGGCGGCGTTTAAAGACCATCACCGGGACAGAGCAAAGCGTGTTGCTGACACAAAGCGGGAGGTCGGGCGGCTTCACCCCGTCGCGCCGGTGGGCAGCACCCAGCCTCTCCGAGCCCCCACGCCTCACCCAGGGCCCCCAGCATCTCCCCCTCCAGCCCCATCCACCAGCAGGACCCTGAGTGCCGGAAAAGCAGCACTAGAACCCAGCACACGGGGTCACCTCCACCCCGGGTAGGTTTAAGGGAAAATCAGAAAAATCAGGAATCCCAAATTCCCCGTTGAGCTCTCCTGTCGGGCTGGGGAAGGGGGCGGAGGGCTCGCTTGAAGAGCCCCTTGCCACGGCCGATGCAGGCAGGGTACAGAAAGCCACACACACGTCACTTACCCCGATAAATCGCAAGCAGACAAATAAACCTTTGGAGCTATCGCAACCCGTCTTGTAAGTATGTTCTTTCGAAAGCACGTGCCGCACCCAGCCAGGCCTTCTTATCAGAGCCCCTCGGGGCTCGCACACAGCCCAGCTCAGCCCGGGTGCTGCAAGCTCCCCACGTCCCCGGACACCAGAGGAGCTTGCAGGGAGCTTTCTGCAAGATGAGCGGCCGTGAGGGGAGGACCGGGACCGGGCTCAGTGGCTCAGAATCCCCGACTGCGTCCGCAGCCAGCAGCCACGGCCCCGATCCCCTCCACGAAGCGTTACTGCAGAGGAGGATTTGCACTGCGAGGATCGCTGCCACCAGCTCCCTGCACACAGAGTGGCTCTGGCTGAAGGCAGCGTGCGTGGAGGTGGCCGCAGGGAGGACGCGGTGGGTTTAGTGCAGGACGAGGCAGGGGCACGCGGGTGCCGTGGGCTAGGAGAGGTGTCCGGCCGAGGGAACAGCCCCGCTCTCCAAATCCTGGAGCAGCGAGCAAAGGTCAGGCAAGGTTTCCAGGAAAGCTGCAAGTGGGAAAGCCTAACGAGGTGCGGGTCCTAATGGTGGGTGCAGCACGAGCGGGGAGCCACCAGGAGCTGGAGGAACCTCACCTGTGCCAGGGGTGTAGAGAACGGCTGCGGCAAAGGATGCTGCAGAGGACTGCAGGGGCCAGTTTTCAGCCAGACAAGGAACTGGCAGGATCCCGAAGCTGGCATGGAGGAAAGACAGAGCTGAACCCCACCAGGGAACCGCAGCAGGAAATACCTAGGTACACCTCAAGTGCTCTTAACACCAAGACTTGGCTATGGCGAGGCCCAAAGCTATAGAAAAACATAAGTCACAGACTTGAGTTTTAAGAAAGCTGTTTACTGTCTGGAACTTCTAAAAATATTCCTGAGTCACAATAACCCAATAAAAAGAAAAGACATGGTTTCCAGTAGGTAGGGTAGGCTTCAAAAGGCTGCTAGATCTCCTAAGGACGCCTCCTCATGTGAAGCACATCCCGTGCCCTCAGAGGCACTTCACGTACCAACAATGAGATCTCAGAGCAGGCTGCTGGGCTCGGGCCCACAGCCGAGCATCCAACACGAACCAGCCAGTCGCTGAACCAGGTACCATGGCGTGCCACGCAAGGAAAGCAGAAGGCAGCAGCACGTGGAGCTACAACGCGGATTATTCATGCCGTTTGGGCTCAGCAAGGGAGCAGCCACCCCAGTTTGCCACCGGAGCTGCGTTCAGTCATTGTCAGCAACACTGCAGCTTGTGAGATGCTGTGGGAAGAGGCGACGGCTCCACAAGAACCTGGACAACAGCTGGTCGCAGAGGAAAGCGGCGTGAGCAGGCTAGGAGCAGCTGTACCGTGTGGGCAGAGCGCTGCCACGTTGAGAGAGCAAGAACCAGGCTGTGCATCCCCCACGTGAGCACAAACACCCAGCAGAGTCTCTTCGGACACGCGGAGGCGGAGGATCACGTCCCTTTTTGGGTTGCTGTACGCAGCACCGATGCTGTGATCCCCCCTCCCTCCATCATCCCCCCCGAAACAGCCTCGTGGTTAATTAAACAGCTCCTGCATCCTCTTCTCTTCCCCAGCAGCAAGGGCTGCTGATGGGGCCGCCAGGCAAGGCGAGAGTCCAGCCCCAAACCCTCCTCAGGAGCTCGGCTGCGATGCGCTGTCCAAGACCTGCTGGGCAATGTGAGCCAAGGCGGGGAAGGCGGAGCTCTTGGGGAACTCCCGGATGAAGTCTTTGCCTTCCTCCAAGCTCTGGCCAAGCTGGGGGTCCAGGGGAACGGAGCCTGTGGGAGAGGAGGAAAGGGGAGAGTGACTGCTTGCTCACCCCAGGGCAAAGGCCTGGAGGCGGGATGGAGAAACAGCCCTGCCGGATTCATCTCTGGGGCAGCAGGCAGAAGGACAGCCACTGCCTGCAGCTACTTCTCACCTCCCTCTGGCTCTGAGCCACCACCACACCACAGGGCTTCACAAGGCTCTCTCCTACCCCGGCCCCAGCGCTGTTCTCTGCCCACACTCCATGGGGAGGCACCAAGACCTTTCAGGACGGCTGGGTGGCGTCAGGCTCGGCTGCTCAGACACCGGGATTTTAGCAGCCAGAGCAGGCTGCTGACCATCACTGCTCCAGCGGGGCCAGATGCCCACTGTGAGCTGTGCGGATGGCAGAGGAGAAAACCAAGAACTGCAGCTCATCTTTGACAAGTCCTAGAGGCTCCCGAGGGCCCAGCCCAGCTGCTCCAGTGACAACCTGCCTCCACTCAAGCACCCCCACAGCACCACACGGACGTCACCCCCAGCCAGGAGGGCTCTGCTCCAGGGGTCGCTCACCTAGAAAGGGGACTCCAGCGTACTTGGCCAGCTCCTCGCCTCCCCCTCTGGAAAAGATGTTTGTGCACTCCTGCAGGAGGAGAAGCAGCAGCGAGTCACGCGCCCAGCAGCACCAGCTCCCCTCTGCCTTCCTGCCGCAGGGTGCTGCCGTTGCCCCTGCCCTCCCCCAGCTCTTTCCAGGACAGCAGAGCCCATGGATTCTTCCAGAGCTCCCAGGGCAGCTTCTCATCCCCCAGGTTCACAGCAGCACCCCCGTGGCATTTCACTGATTTCCCACCTGGGGCACTGCAGTGTGCGATGCCCAGAAACGCCCAGGAACCCCCAAGGGCCCGGCAGCACCAAACTCACCGAGCAGTGCGGGCAGACGAAGCCGCTCATGTTCTCCACGATGCCCAGAACTCGCAGGCCCGTCTTCTTACAGAAGGTCAGCTCTCGCCTCACGTCTCCCACGGCCACCGCCTGCGGGGACAGGGGGAGGTGAGAGGGGTCTGGCCATCCAGAGGTGGGTCTGGAACAGGCACACGCGTGGTTTGCGGCACAAGCGAGGAGGGGAATTAGGAGATGCTCTCCTCCTCGTTGTTGGCCATAATTTGGGCCGAGTCCTTCACTACAGGAGCTGCACACAGGGGCTGTGCTGTCCTCCAGCACTACCTGGGGTGCAAACCCCCTCCATCAGCCGTGCCCGGGGGTTCCAGCTCAGCACCAGCGGGTTGCCCTACCTGGGGCGTTGTGACCAGGATTGCTCCAAGCGGCTTGTAGGGCCGCAGCGCCTCCACCGTGGAGATGTGCTCGTCAGAGGTGCCCGGCGGCGTGTCCACGATGAGGAAGTCCAGTTCCCCCCAGGCCACGTCGGCAAGAAACTGTTTTATCAAAGCTGCAGGAATAAAGGGTGCCCCGTCTGAGAGATGGAACTCACCTGGGCAGACAGCCCCGCAGAACAGGAGCCTGGCTCCGAGCAGCGCCTCGGAGAGGGTTTGCTGACCGCACCAAGCTCTGCAAGGTGGCTTCCAGCAGCGAGAGCCGACCGTACCGTTTTTCTTGGGTCCCCTCCACACCACGGCGTCGTCCGGCTTCTCCAGCAGGAAGCCGATGGACATGAGGGAGATGCTCTTCTCCTGGTCCACGAAGACCGGCACCCAGCCGCTGTCGCACTGGTGCACGTCGCTGTCCTGCACCCCGAACATGCGCGGTATGCTGGGGCCGCACAGGTCCACGTCCAGGATCCCCACCTGCGGGCGATGAGGCAGAGCTGTTCAAGGCAGAGCTGTTCATGCCCTGGCCCCCAGCCCTGCTCCAGGCGAGGGGAAGCAGCACCCGAATTTTTGCAGCTCGCAGCAGCCTACAGACAGGACTCTGCGGCTCAGGAGCCAAAGCAGAAGGTTTGAAGCCAAGTTTTAAAGGGCTGCTTCAAGTTTTGACTGCCTTCCCGGTCTCTTTCCCTCCAAGGAAGCATCTCCTGGATATTTACAGGCACTTTAGAGATGTATTTATTGCAGGGACCTGCCAGAAGCTAAAAGGCAGTGGCTCCCCATGCAGCCTTTAAGAAGTCCTCCTGGAACAAGCTGCCTTGTGCTCGCAGCTCCCCTTTGTCCTTGCTGTGCTGAAAGCCAGCCTGCCTCATTCCACAAGGGGCCGTGTCACACCACAAACAAGGAAATCAGTTCCCAGTACCCCAGTTTGGAAAACAACACTGGAAAAAAAAAAAAGCCTTGGATCCTGTTAGTCTCTTGGACAAAGGGGAAAAGAACTGCACTGCTACCTCTGCTGGGCTTTTCAGGATCAGGAAGACCCAGACCCTTAGCAGAGCATCCTTGTGCTGCTCACACACGTACAGAAAAGATGAGGAGACCTGGCTGGATGTCGGGAAGAAGTCAGAGCTTGGCGCCCAGCCGCTCACTCACCTTCTTGCCGGCATGCCGCAGCGCCAGGGCCAGCTCGGTGCTGATGGTGCTCTTCCCCACGCCGCCCTTCCCGGAGAGCACCAGCACGACGTGCCGCACGCCGGACAGGTTGCTTTGCTCTGGGGGGAGAAGAGAGAAGGGACAAAGGGCTCAGAGGAAGCGTTTTGGGGCCGCAGGCGCCGGTCCCAGGGAGCTGCAGGAGCGGGGCAGGGGGGCGGGTTTGGAGAGGGACCGGAGCCGGGGCCGGGCCTTGGGGTGCGGGGCTGGGAGGAAGGCCTGGCCCCGATGACCTCAGCGCTGCGGCAGCGCAGCCACGAGCACCCGCGGGGCGCCGGGGTGAGCTCAGCCCCTCGGCGCTTCCTGCCGGGACCGGTCACCGGCAGCACTGCCCCGGCAGCGGGGGCAGCTCCGCCACCGGCAGCCGCTGAGGTCCCGCCGCCATGGAGCCCGCGGGGAGCACGGCGGAGCTCATCCGAGCCTGCACCGAGGGTAATGGCGGGGGGACGGGGGGCACCGGGAGGGGACCGGGGGAGACCGGGAGGGGGCACCAGGGGGGGACCGCGAGCCCCGCACCGGGCCGGGCCGGGCCGGGCCAGAACGGGGAGGAAGAAGGGGAGCGGGGCCAGGCCGTGTCGGGGCACCGGGCCCCTCCAGGCTCCGGTATGAGGGGAGCCAGGCGCCGGGGCCCGGGAATCGGGGCCGGGACCGAGCGCCAGGCACCGGACCCGAGGAGGGGAAAGGGGGGGGGGGGTCCCGGTCCCGGTCCCGGTCCCGGTCCCGGTCCCCGGTCCCCGGTCCCCGGTCCCCGGTCCCCGGCCCCGCCACCGCTCACCGCCCGCCGCCGCCCCCTCCATGCTGCCGCTGCCGCGCGGCGCCGCCCGCTTCCGCCTTCCGCCGCGCAAGCCCCTCCCCCCTCCGACTGGCAGGCTCCGCCCCCAATGGCGACCCGCGCTCCCAGCCCCGCCCCGCCCCCTCAGCCCGTCGCCCGACCAATAGGCTCCTCGCTCTGCGGCCTTCCACCCAATGGCTTTCCTCCGCGGCGATTGACGGGCGGGCTCAGCCAGTAGCGCCGAGCTCCGGGCGGGCACCTCCCGCCTCCCCTTTCCCCAGCGCCTTGAGCAACAGAGCAGCGAACCAACCGCGAGGCGGCGAGGCGGGAGGCTGAGCCAATGGGCGCGGGGGAGGGGCGGGACCCGGGAGCGGATTGTTTATGTGCCGGGAGGGGAAAGTAGGTCGGGGCCTGGGGGGGACCGGGGGGGCCGGGCCCTGCGTGGGGCCGGGCCCGGGGCGCTGCGGGAGTGGGGCCCGGCAGCGGCGGCGGCCCCCCACTGGCAGAGCCCCGGGGGCGCAGGAGCAAGGCCCCGGCCGGGCCCCAGGCCCCGAGGCCCAGCGGCTGCAGGGGGCCGGGGGGGGGCTGGTGTAGGCCCCGGGTCGGGCCTGGAGCTGCCGCCGCGCACCCGGCGGGGCAGGGCTGGGCCGTGGGGGGCCCCTCCGCTTCCCTCAGCGCTTCCCTCAGCGGCCTCTTCCCGCAGCCCCGTGCTGAGAGCGGGCCCCGAGCGGTGCCCGGCTCGGCCCCGATGCCCGGGAGCTGTCAGCGGGGGCTGCTCGAGGTGGGAGCGCTGTGCCCCTGGGGGAGGCCCCCTTCAGAGGGTGCTGGGTGGCTGAGGGATGCTGACGTGTGACCGGTGTAACGTGCTGATGTGTAACCTGCTGTCACTTTGTCCCCCCGCAGCTTACCTGTCCCGGAACGCCATGGCACGCCGCACGCGGAGCAGCAGGGCCTGGCACTTCGTGCTGAGCGGGGTGCGGCACGAGGCCGACAGCCGAGCGGTCGCTTTGGCCACCGGAGCGAGAGGCTGGGGTTACGACTCCGACGGGCAGGTAGGTGGGAGGGTGCTGGGGCCACGCACGTCACGCGAGGGACAGCTTCGCTCTCCCCCAACACCCGGCTCTGCAGCACAGGGGGTGTGTAAGTGGGCAGCTGGCACTGCGGCACACAGCTGGCCAAAATGAGGAGATGCTCTTAATAAATTACACCGGCAGTCTGGTGAGGTGGAGGCGGTTGCTGCCTCCAAGCTGTAGCATGGGGCTCCCAGAGTCTCTCCCCAGGGCAGCGCTTGCTGCACTGCCCATGGTCTGCCCTGTGGTTCTGCGCCACAGCTCTGTCTCGGTGCTCCTGGTGTCCCAGGCTCCCAGGGAACTGCCTCGTACTAAATTAAACACTTCTCAAAAGCACAAAAAGCACGTGTATGTGAGGAATTAAAGAATATACACAATATTCTCAAAATATTCATTGTAACTAGCGATCTCAACACGAGTTTAAACTGCATCCGTTCTCCAGGGTGCGGCTGTTCTACCTTCAGGTCGTCGTGCAGCTGGTGTTGGGGGACTGCTGGCTGTGTCAGTCTGAGCAATTACGGCCTCAAAGTGAGGTGGATTTGCCTCAGCCACCCTTCACGTTTTTCCCCAGTCCTTCACGCCTTTCCCCAGTTCTTGAGCGCGTGAGTTCAAGTCCCAACACAGCCTGTGCAGCAGTGGGAAAGCTTGTGAAGCTTTTAAGGCAGGCTAAAGCACTACGGGGCCCAAATCCAGGCGCTGCGCTCCCAGAAAATGTCAGAGCAGCTTTGTGTGTCTGCAGCCGGGCTTCTCGATAGCACAGTCAGAAAAGGCCAGTGAAAAACAGCAATCAAGCTTTCTAATCTGCAGGCCGGAGAAGGAGGGGGTGAGCAGCAGGTAATTAAACTCGAGTCATTTCAAGCCTCACTGTCTTACACAGCTACAACACCCTGAGTTTGAAGGACTGTTGTCTTTAAATACTGGTGACAAAATCTGCCGTGGGTATTGCCGTCTGCTAAGGGAGTGACTAACGAGCAGGGATGTCTGACAGGTTCATAAGCCCAGAGTAATTTGCTGAGATCTGTAGTAAGAGACCCCGTTAGGAGACACCAAGCCTCTTGTAACCTACGGGGCTGTTCCTCTTAGGTTGTCCGATGCCAGGACGCTTGGGTCTCTTGGCGTGGAGGAACGGTACATCAAGTTCTTGTGTTCGTGTGTGAAAGTGAACAAAAGCCTTTTAATCCTTCACCAGGTTCCCTGGGGGCCTGTCTGCAGCACTGGCGTGAGGAGCTGCAGCCTCGCTGCTGGACTGCTTCTCCTCTGCTCTGCCCTCTCCCCTGTGGAGATGTCTGGGTTCTGTGCACGGCCGTGTGTTAGGCGTCTGCTCTTTTTTTGGGGTTCCTTGGCTGGCATCTGCAGCTGGCTGGAACCTGCACGCTGGAAACCTTGAGCGCGATTCGCTCCAAAATGTGTGTTTGGACTGCCTGGAAGCTGCGGAGACACAAAACAGCAGGTCCTGAAGCAGCGTGATCAGGGTGGCTCAGCCCTTTGCCTTCCTACACGGCGGGCCAGGCAGGGGCACGATGCAGCCGTGCTGCCACGAGCCCGGGGCCGTCCCCACGCAGCTCGGCAGCGCGAGCAGCCTGGCTGCGACCCGGGGACGCTGGGCGGTGACGTTCCTCTGCCTGTCCCCGCAGCACAGCGACTCGGATTCGGAGCCGGAGTTCTCCTCCCTCTCGCCCTCCATCCCGAGTGCCATCCCCGTGACGGGAGAGTCCTACTGCAACTGCGAGAACCAGAGCGAGGCTCCCTACTGCTCCAGCCTGCACGCCCTGCACCGCGTCAAGGACTGCCAGTGCGGCGAGGAGGATGAGTGTAAGGAAGGGGGCCCCAAACCACGTGCTGGGGTCCTTTGAGGTTTGGGGTGGGGGCACGGACTGCGCCTCTGCGTGGATCTTTACTTTTCCACAGGGCCCTTATCTGTGTTCCAGCACCCGGTGCTCCTTTGTTTACGCCTCAAGGCCACGTAGACTTTAGGAGGATTACAGGCACGTGCGTTCCGAGAGCTGAGCGCCGAACTTGTTCATGCATCAGGGTTCACCTCTGGAGGCTTGCTTTCAAATCCAGCCGAGTGCGGTCAGCTCCTGTGGTTCCAGCCCCGTTAATGCTGATCATTACAGCTGGCAGATCGCCCGGGTGCACGGTGGGGCGTTCTCAGAGCAGGCAGAAAGGTAGGCAGAGGGTGGGCCTGGGCTGGCTGAAAAAGCCCGTGGCGCAGCAGAACTGCTGTAGGACTCAGGCTTTGACTCTAGCCCCTTGAGCCAACAAGAAGCGAGCGTGATTCCCTCGGAGGAAAGGAGGTCTGTGGAGCTTTGTGTTAGCCAGAACAGGAACTGACGGTGTCAGGCAGGAGACAGCATTGAACCGTCCCCGCTGGGACGCTGCAGAACAGTTCAGCCCTCAAATAATTCTCCCGCGTGCACAGCTTAGGATTTAGCCTCTTAAACGGTTTAAAAAAAAATAAATCTTGACAGGCCCTGAAAACAACTCTCCGTCTGTGCTTTGGCTTGGAGATGGCTCCCTGAAGGCCTTTGCCCATCCTTGTCCCCCGTGTCCTTCCCGAACAGATTTCGACTGGGTGTGGGATGACCTGAATAAGTCGACAGCCACCCTGCTGACCTGCGATAACCGCAAGGTGAACTTCCACATGGAGTACAGCTGCGGCACCGCGGCCATCCGGGGCAACAAGGAGCTGGCAGACGGGCAGCACTTCTGGGAGATCAAGATGACCTCGCCGGTCTATGGCACGGACATGGTACGTGGAGCCGGGCTGCTCGCAGGCGCGCAGAAAAGCCCGGTGCGCTCTGAGCAGGTCAGCGGGCTTCCTCCAGCAGTTCACCTGCGCATCCTCGCTTAGCAGTAAGGAAATTGAAGCCGGGAGGGTAAGCGGGTTTAGGTGAGACCACAGTAATTAGGACCGGAACCTGATTTTCTCGCTTCCCTTTCGCGCTACTGGTAGATCACCACTGATAACGAGGACTCAGGTCAGGCCTCAGCGCGGGGCAGCGTCTGGGCGGGCTGTGGTTAGCAGCAGGGCTCTGCTGAGCACTGGGGTGTGCGCTGCTGAGTCACTTCCTGCCCCCGGGACTGGAACTTGCCTCCCGTGGGGCTGCGATGGGTGCCCTGCTGTGACCACCGCTCGTGTGGCTTGTAACCAGGGCCCGACCTCGCTCCCCACCATTAATGCAGGGGCCACAGCCCCGTTAGCTCGCCCAGCCCCGCTCGGGCTGCGCCTCACGTGCTGGCCGAGCGCCTGCCAAACCCGTCGGGGGAGATCTGACACCCCCGGCTCGGCTTCACCCGAATTTCCAGCCTGTGGGGCTGTGCCAAGCAAAGGAGAGGAGACCCGGTGCCCCTGCAGACGCTAAGCCTGTGTTCTTCCTCCCAGATGGTGGGAATTGGGACGTCGGATGTGAACCTGGACAAGTACCGCCACACCTTCTGCAGCCTGCTGGGCAAGGACGAGGACAGCTGGGGACTCTCCTACACAGGTGACACGGGCAGGGCAGCCGGAAAGCCAGCGACGGGTTTAGGAATTCGATGGCCTGAATGGGATTGCAGCCAAAAAGGCCACCTGGCCTGTGAAACACGTAGTTAGCCATAATGAGAGCTGCTGCCTGTTCACTTCCCCAGTGCCACTACACACCTGCGGGGCTTGCCTGAGCATCCCCTTGCACGGGACAGACTGCTTCCTGCTCTCAGCTCTTGGAGCAGCAAACTGTACCTGCGTTTTGCAGACCCCTTAGAACCAGCGTGTGAATTTCCAGGGCCTCTGGGCTGCAGGTTGAGTATCACTGATTCGAGGTTTCGGTGTTGCTGCCTGGGCTCGGGTATTCCAGATCCTCAGCTTCCCTCTTTCCATCACGCGCCCTGAGGAGGAGGGCAGTCGGTGGGTGGTTAGGGGAGGGAGGGCTTTTGTAGGCACTGGCAGTGAAGCATGTGAGAATCGGGGTGAATTTGTGGAGCGCAGACTTTGGATTGAATGCGAGGTGTCTCGTTTTAAGGACTGCTGCATCACAAGGGTGACAAGACAAACTTCTCCTCGAGGTTTGGCCAGGGCTCTATCATCGGGGTACATTTGGACACGTGGCATGGGACGCTCACGTTCTTCAAAAACCGCAAGTGCATAGGTAAGAGCCAGGGCAGCCACGGTGGCAGAGGAGAATGGGGGAGCGCCGCAGCTTTAGCTGAACTCAAAGTTTGGCTGCAGCTGGGCTGCAAGGGAAAAATCCTGGCAAAGTCAGTCAGTCAGAACTAACGTGAAACCTCCCTGACGCTGTCCCCTGCAGGGGTTGCAGCTACGAAGCTGCAGAACAAGAAGTTTTACCCCATGGTGTGCTCGACGGCAGCCAAGAGCAGCATGAAGGTGATCCGCTCCTGCGCCAGCTGCACGTCTCTCCAGTACCTCTGCTGCTACCGCCTGCGCCAGCTCCTGCCCAACTACGTGGACACGCTGGAGGTGCTGCCGTTGCCACCAGGACTCAAGCAAGTGCTACACAACAAACTGGGTTGGGTCTTAAGCATGAACTATAGCACATCAAAGCCTTCCTCCTCATCGTCAGGAAGCGACTCAGACAGCTCCTGTGGCTCGGATGCAGAGGCCTGCCAGAGGAAGAGGTGCAGGAGGACATAACGTCTCTTCGGACAAACTGCTTTGAGGGAGTCGGGTGGCGTTTTGTTCCGCTGCCTGCAAGGGCAGGCCAGGCCTGATGCACCTCTTTCTTCACGGGGACATCCGTTTCTACTTGTTTGTGAAGATTTCTCTTAGTCCGGTTGAAACCTTTAGCCTAAACATCCATCACTTGCGTTGAAAATACCTGCTGACTAAGAGGTCTCAGCTCTGGGAAGCAGGTGAGCTGCAGCCAAGTACCTGAGGTGAATCTCCTGGCTCGGCATCAAAGCCGTCACCTCTTCCTGCAGAAAGCCTCCTCGCTGCAGGCTGTCAGCAGAGACGAGATTGAAGGCGGCCTCCCGGTCTCAAAGCCTACTTCTAGCAAACTCTAGTCAAATAACTGACTTGATTCATCGAAAGACGAAATCAAAGAGCAGTCCCCCTCCTCCTAACTGTTGTGTGCTGGTTTGGTATCCGCCGTGAATTCATCACACTGGGGGGCATGATCGAACGGCAGCACTTAGGGAAATGGGCTCCTGGGGATGGATCTCTGCCACTTGTGAAAGAGCAGTTACTTAAAAGAGTTGAGCTGTTAGTGATCATTCTTGAGCCCCCCTACCCCCCCACATGACTTTAATTGCTTTGCATGTTGGCTACTGCTGCTTCTCCTGTATCAAAGACTGTATTAAACTGTAATAAAAAAGTATAAACTGCCTTTCATTCCTCTTACGGCCCTTAAAGGCACGATCCTGAATGTGGTTGACAAAAATAGCCACGCTAGCAAAGCCAATAGCCCGGAGGGGATATTTTAAATGCAACGTTTGTTTGTGAGGTCTAGATGAGGTGCAGGAAGTGGAGCTTACCTCGCTTCTGCCCTGCTGAGGGTTCTTGCGCTTCTCACTGGACAACCACAGCCTGGCCTCGATGGAGCTCCAGCAGAGCCATGCTGACGCCTGTGGCTGCAAACAGGAAGGGAGGGCTGCAGCCTTTTGCAAGAAGTGTGTTCTGACACATGATGGCCAGACAAACAACCCCGAATGCCCACCCCAGAACCTGAAAATCAGAGCAGCTTGTGTGTGGGGGACAGGACTGAGACCTGCGTGCTGCCTGCGGCCGGCCCCTTCTCCTACGTGCTGGGGAGAAATGCTGGATCCGAGCCTGGAACAGAATAATCCAGTAGTGGCCTGGTACCGCTGCCAGCAAGTGGCACGCAGCAGGGCCTTCCTGCTTTTTTTTTTTGCATTTCAGCTGCTCTAAGATTTCAGTCAGGAAAGAGGAGGGAAAAGCGCTTTAGCTGCTCCTCGCAGATTAGGCCACGAGCGCTGGCTGGGAGCAAACGGTGCGGTGAGGGGTCAGGTACTTGACAGTTCTGTCGCGCTGTCAGGACAGCCTGGCTCCGTCAGCAGCTGGAGGCCCATCACACAGCCACGTTCGGCAGGTGAGCTGCCTCCTGTTGTACCCCACAAAGCTGAGGCAGCTGCTGAGACCCGGGGCAGGCACTGCCGGGACAGGGAGGAGCGCAGCCCCGCAGCCGTCCGATCGCACGCAGCCTGCCGCTCCTGCGGTGCTGGATGCCAGCGTGATTTCAGATCTGCGGGTCCTTAGGTGAGCACGCAGCGCTGTCTGTGGTGCTTTTCAGCGGCCTTTGCCCTCTCTTCTGGTGAGTAGCGCATTTATGGGTGACTTAGGGCTAAGCTGGCGGCATCAGCCAAGTGCAAAGGTTACTGGAAAGTGGAAGAACGCTGAAATAAATACGATGGGAAATAGCTTTCAACTTGCACGCTCTGCAGGTTTCCTCCCAGCTACAGTGAACACAAGTAGCCACCTGCTGCCTTTTCTCCTGGTCATTGTAGGCCTGCAAAAGCCTCGTGCAAAGCCTTTTGCTCCACCTGCATTTATTCCCCAGGACCGTGCCTTTCCTTCCCGCATCATGAATCTTTAAACAAAGATGGCTCCGGCGTCTCTGGTTACAGGCTTTGAATGAGAGCTGTAATTAAGTAGGACAGGCTCTCTGTCGATCCATCTGTAGTCGTGCTCCAGCCAGAAAAAAACAGCCTTGCTGGATTTCTCCTCACAGGAACTAATTCAAGCCTTAGCAGATGGAGACAGAAGAATCACTGGCAAGGAGGAACTTTATTCTGAGGGTGCCCTCCCCCTTTCACAGCACCGGTTGCTGGTGGTTTGAGCTGGCAAAGCTGTGCTTCGTGGGAGGAAGCTCAGGGGGGTTCCGAGTCACTGTGGAAGGCCCCAGTCAGCATGACCAAAACCTCAGTTTGGGGTCCCCATCCCAGCTGCAGCTATTTCTGAGTGAGAAGCAGAATTTTGGCTTTGGGAAAGGAGAATCCCATCGTAGCCCACCAGTTTGTGTGGCGTTTATGTGGTATTTCCTTACGTTGGGAGCTCAGCCAACAAACTCCCCCGCCCCGCTTCAAGCTCTGTGTTACCCTAGGATGTGGTTCCTCTCTGCCCAGCTGGCTCTGATGGCTGGTGGACATTTTCCTAAAAACAAGTCCAGCAGGATCCACCTGCCTGAGGAAGCTGCAAGAAGGGCCTAGAGTAACAGGTCCGGCCTTGCCAAAGAACCAGCAGGGAGCAGGGCATTAAAAGTCAGGTGATAAGGGCACAAAATATTTATCTCGTTCAGCACCACACCTGACAGGCAGCATGGGACGGACTTACCGCATGGCTGTCTCGACAGAGGAGCTGACCCTGTGCTGCTCAGGGACAGCTCAGCACCGCTTTCATACCCAGCTCCTGCTCCAAACATGCCTCAACTCTCCAAGGAGCCATCCTGCTTTCCAGCCAGAGGGATACGAAAGCTAGGGCAGCTAAAAGAGGAAAGGAGAGCCAAGAGGCTGAAGAAAGCATCTGTAACGAGACATTTATTGATGTGCAAGTCTCTGTTCTGAAACAGAATCAGCTGCTTCCACTGGCTGGGCTCCCAGCTGCACGGCCATGCCAGCAGCAGCTCCGCGACTGCTGAGTGTTGGCAGATAAAAACGATGGGGCTGACCAAGGCAACGCACGGTCCCACTACACCGTCAGGTCCAGGACAAGGTTGGGGTCGGTGGATACCATCAAGAGGTAGATGCGATGGGTTAAGTCTGGCCCAACGCGGCGGTCCTGCCCACCGACGTCCGATTTCACAACTCAGCAGAAGTAGTCTCATCATCCGTGCTGCACTCTTCGTAGGCCTTCAAGTGTAGAAGAGAAGGAAGCAGATAACAAGGATGTTCTAAGAGAATACTCCCATCTCCACCGCAAGGCTCAATCCCATCACTGCACTGAGGATCCCCGACTGAGCGTTCAGCCAAACATACAAGGGCCAGGGGATGGAACTCAGAAGAATCAAGACCTGCAAACAGGCCTCATGCACACTGAGTTGTGTGTTGCCCCTCTGGTGTACAATGAGATTGCTGTAAAGCCACTTCTGAAGAGGGTATGTTAGGGACAGAGATCAAAGCTCCAGGGGAAGAAAAGAGGATATTTGACTATGCGAGGGAAGTGTGGGTACGCTGCTCATGACAGCTCAGATGTCTTGTGGTCCATAGGGGCACTAGGGAGGGATTTGGAGCTGTCCTACTAATGGCAGCCACCTGTGGCAGCGCCCATGTCAAATAAAAGCAAGAAAAGCTGATGGACAGACCATGCTGGGCAAGGGCAATGGGACGTGCACAGCAGACACTCAGCTGCACTGGCTGGGATATGCAGCCAAATAGATAGCCAAGCAAAAACACAAAGTAAGATGCATGAAGCTGGTCCTTCTGGGCAACGTGAAGGCAGAAAGAGGCCTGGAAGGGCTAACGAGCAGCTAAAACGTAGCTTTTGTTTCAGCTACTGGCTTAAGTCAAACACGCGTCTGGACACAATCCTCTCTTTTCTGGAGAGCTCATTACAAACTCAGGACTTGCTTGCTCCATCCACAA
Organism: Nettapus auritus; assembly: GCA_011076525.1. Lineage (NCBI taxonomy): Eukaryota > Metazoa > Chordata > Aves > Anseriformes > Anatidae > Nettapus > Nettapus auritus. The sequence continues at coordinate 12,189,052 of CM021778.1, forward strand.
AGACCTTTAAGCCAGGAAACCTGTGGCACCCCTCCCTACCATCATCTTCCATGCAGCAAGCTTTATCAGGACACCAAGGGGTTTGAGGGCTTACCTGTTCCAGGAGGCTTGGGGAGGGATATGCTTCTGCTACCGCTGCTGCCGTTGCAGGGCTGACCCTATTGAACTGCTGGATTTGTCTCTTCCACACCTGCCACAGTCCTGTGCCATCCTTCTTCACTCACACCCTGCTGCCTGAGGTCCCCGCAGTGCAGAAAGGCAACTTGTGCATCTCCTGCTGCCTCCTGCAGAAAGACGGACTGCTGAGAGCCAGACCAGAGGAAAGTATGTGCTGAGAACGCACCTGCACATCCCAGATCCAACATTAGGCTGTTGGCTTCCTTCTAACCCTTCCCTCTGTTCAGGACTAATATTTTATTCCTCACCATTTCCTTCCTTCCCTGAAAAGCTTCAAAACACTTGGGTGAAAAGGTTTTCCTGAGGCTCTCCTTTTCCCTCCATTCTTGATGCTGAATCACAACTACATTCACCGTTGAGAGCTGGGTGATTTTCATCAGCACAGAGGACTGAAAATGATCTAGTCCAAGCCCTTACCCTGACCAGGACATGCTGGCAGTCACAGATAAGTGTTTCTGTAGCTTCTGCTGACATTTTCCAAAGCTCTGGGCCTGGGACTCGACCAAATCCAGCAACACGACTCACTTGTATGGGCGTTTTGCTGACCAAGCAATGGGAAAAAGACAGGCTCAGATGGGCCAGGACAACATGAGGCCCTCATCCTCCTTCAAATGCACACCGAAACTTCAGGCAGCAGTGCTGGCATGGCCCTGGCCACCCAAGGGACCCAGAGGCAGAAGCAAGGGAAGCCCAGGGTAGTATCACGTCCCTCAGCGGGGCTGGAAGGGGAGGGAGGCAGCGCTGAGTGCGTGAGCTCTGTTTACACAGCACAGCAAAGCCTGCTCATCCTTCTTAGCTTTCAGTAAGCCAGCGGGTCATCGCCCCTCTTGGGGCATACTCAGGCAGGGCAGGAATTTAGCTCAAGGGATATCAAGCAAGAGTTAGATCCTATCTGACCTAGTTTGTGACCACTGCGGCATCACAAGGAGCGCTTCTGCTCTGCTGCGGGACACAAGTTTTGCAAGGCAGGGACCTGAGTGAGAACCCACAGCGAACCTGGCAGCTGTTGGTGAGACTGGGGAGGGGAGGCTGGGTCAGATCTGAACCAGGAGCTCAGGAACAAGAGGCTCTGAGGATGCACGTGGATGCAACTTGATCCAAAAAGCCACCACCTCCACCGGCAGAGCGTTCATTACACAGAAGGGCATCCCAGTGGGAGCCTTTTCCGTACAACCACGAGTAACAAAACTTCAAGGAGCGAGAAGTTTTACCTCCAGTACCTCCCGCTGAGTCATGGACAGCTCAGGGCCAGGCTGGGATCCGGGATGTCGCTTTGCAGAGCTCCGTGCCTGCCCTGCTCCCGGTTACACCTGTAAGCAAGACACACAGCTCACAGACACGTGCTGCGTGTTCACGCCTCAGGCTGCTGACTGATAAAGAGGAAGAGGCCAGACTTAACGCGCCCACGTTCGCCACCTCCCAGCCTGGTGGAGACAACCAACAACAGCAACAGCCAAAATACAGTTCTGCCTCTGCCTGAAATTCTTGTAGTGGGTGAGGACAAGAACAGCCTGCCTCTGCTGCTGCCACGTGGATACTGTTTTACACAGGACCTGCCAAAACCAAGCTGAAACGGGCACCGTAATTGGTACCAGAAGGCACCTGCCAGCTTTCAGGTTCCCAGCGAGCAGGATTCAGGAAACAGTCACAAGGCTTTCAAAACTGGGGGCCCTGCAGCAAATTTGCCCAGCCTTTTCCAGCCGTGCATCTGCTGCCTGTGGCAGCATGCCATGCACAGCATCTGCTCTGGAAAAGCTGCTGCCCTCCTAAATAAACCTCTGTATGAATGACTTGTAGAGGACTCATTCTTGCTTGCTACAGATTCCCCAGACCTGCCTGAAACAATCAGGTGTAGATGTTGAAAAGCCATCGGCTTTGGAATGACCTGAATGAGAATCAGTCTCATCTCCGCTCCCCGAGCTAACTGTGGTCACCAGCAATCAGCATTTCCGAGGCTGACGATGCCAGTATCCAGCCTAGAAGGCCAAGTCAAAGCCTTTTCCCCACAGCACATCTGTTGCCAGATTGCATTTACTGCAGAGAAGATGAGAGAGACTCACCGGAGCAGACGGAGCGCTTGGCATGGTTCTCCTCCAGGTTACGCTGCAGGGAACTGCCTGAGGCTCAAAAGAATATTTACAGTCCAAGGAACTTAAAACCTTGATCCAAATGTCTGAGCCAGGATCTTTGAGATCTGTGGAGAAGGAAAGAACAATCAACAACCCTGACATGAGAAAAAGAGATCCTTCATGAGCGTGGAGAACGTGCTCTCAATTACCACCTCTGTGAGGAGTGCTGAATGTGGCTAACGTGAGCGGACACCATCCATTGCCTGCCTGCCTTACCGCTGCCTGTAACCTCATCACACTAATTGCTTGCACTGTTTGCTTGGACAGATGCCTGTCCTAGACTGAATTTGAGATGTTTCAAGACAATAGCACAACTTTTTCTAAGAGTGCAAGGGAAGGGTTACGAACATGCTGTTTGGAGGTTAATAATGCAAAAAAAAACAAAAAACCCAACAACCCCCAAACCATCAGAAGACCCCATCTCACACGCCCATATTTAAAAGGCAGAATCTTACAGCTAAACATCCCCAAGTCGCTCTCCGGGGTTGATCCCCATCCTCCCCAGCACCCAGCCAGCCGGAGGGCCCAGAGCCACCCCTGGTGCTCTCACTGAGCCCTGAGAGGCAGCAAAGCCCCCGGCCCGTGGATCCAGGACCCAGCAGCACTGAGGAGGCAGCAGATGCTGTGTAGGTGCCACAGCAGCATTAAAGGAGGCTGTAGTGAGTTGTAGTTGGTCTGTTCTCCCATGTGCCTGGTGACAGGACAAGGGGGAATGGGCTAAAGTTGCGCCAGGGAAGGTTTAGGTTGGATATTAGGAAAAACTTAATTACTGAAAGGGTTGGCATTGGAATGGGCTGCCCAGGGAAGTGGTTGAGTCACCATCCCTGGAGGTCTTTAAAAGACATTTAGATGTAGAGCTTAGGGATATGGTTTAGTGGAGGACTTGTTAGTGTTAGGTCAGAGGTTGGGCTCGGTGATCTTGGGAGTCTCTTCCAAAACAGATGATTCTGGGATTTTGAAAGTGAAGATTACACAGCATTTCCTCTTGTGGGCTGTGCGTTACGCCACCAGCCTGCCTCCCTGGGCTGACCCCCCTCAGATGGAGAGTGGCCTTTCCCCCAGGAGAGGGGCCACAAAAAATGCCCTCGGGGAGCACGGGGAGCAGCGCAGCCTCCGCCAGCGCCCCAGCACCGCCTGGATCCCACTCATTCTACCAGGATACTTCGTACAACCCAACCACAAGCACCACGGGACTGCTGAGCACAGGGGGACTCCCCCCTCGGGTGAAGAACCACAGGGCTCGAGGCAAACCCCACAGCAGCAGCCCCCAAACACGACCTCTCGCTGTCTGTGGACGTGCTTTGCCCTCCCATAAGGCCTCGGCGGAGCCCCGCAGCCGCAGCACGATCGTTCCGTGAGGGGAAGGAGAGCGGCGGGGACACGGCCGGGGAGGGACCGGCAGCGGCTCCGGGGACAGCGGCGTCGCCGCCATGATCTGCCTGCTGCTGGCCGTGTTTGCCAGCGTCCTGCACAGTGGTGCGGGCCGGGACCGGGGGGATGAGGAGAGGGAAGGGATGGGGAGGGGAAAGGGGTGGGGAAGGGAAGGGTGAGGGGAGGGGAAGGGTCCCGGTCCCGGTGCCACCCTGATGCCCCGGCTGCCCACAGCCCGTCCCGGTGCCTCGGAGCGCACCTTCGTGGCCATCAAGCCGGACGGCGTCCAGCGGCAGCTGGTCGGGGAGATCATCCGGCGGTTCGAGAGGAAGGGCTTCAGGCTGCTGGGGTTGAAGCTGTTGCAGGTGAGCGTTGTCCCGGTGCCCCGCGGCGTGCCCCGGTCACACCGGGTGCTGACTGCGGGCTCCCCGTGCCCAGGCCTCGGAGGAGCTGCTGAAGGAGCACTACGTAGCCCTGCGGGACCGGCCCTTCTACGGGCGGCTGGTGAAGTACATGAGCTCGGGGCCCGTGGTCGCCATGGTGAGTGCCGGCTGGATTCTCCCTGAGCATGCTGACAGAGGGAGCAGGCAGCGTTGGCTTTGCTTTGCTGGGAACGAGAAGGGTTCTGCTTCCAAAGGGCCTCAGGGAGCCGTGCCGACCCTGACGGGATGTCCTCTGTGGTGAACTGAGCCCGCTGATGGTCTTCAAGAAGTGGTCTTGGAAAGCAGCTTGCTGAGAGACCCCCTGTGGGCCATCCCCCCAGGGATCAGATGGCACATTTCGGGAGCGGGTGGTCGGAGCTGCCGGGGGAGCTGCGGAAGCTGACTGTGTTTGCTGTCACGTAGGTCTGGCAGGGCTTGGATGTGGTCAAGATGGCTCGTATGATGATCGGGGAGACTAACCCGGCTGAATCCCTGCCCGGCACCATCCGAGGAGACTTCTGCATTGATGTTGGGAGGTGAGTCTGGCTGCTTGTTCCCTGGGTGGTTTGGTGCACTGTGGTACAACACTCCCCCTTCTGTGCTCAGATCACCGCCATCACCCCCGTGACTGTTTGCAGAAGGACATCGGCCAGGACACGCTGACCTCTGCCTCCGGGCTGGCTCTGCCAGAAGGGAGGAGTCTGGGTTTGGGTCTCTTATGCTTCCTGAGGCCTCATCTGTCTGCACTAGGAGGGGTTTGCTTGGCGTTTGCTCCAGCAACCAGGACTGTCAGGCTGAGAAGGGGAAGGGAGGAGCCCTCTTGGTCCTCTCCCAGGGGAGCAGGGCACCCCAGGGCACTCAGCTCTACCAGGCACCTGAGTCTGAGCCCAAAGTCAAGCAGTTCTGCAGGCATGTTTTCAGCACTGGAGAGTCACCAGTGGTGACCTCTGGTGGCTGTAGCTGAGCCTGGCCTGTGGTAGCTGAAGTTCTTAATCTCACCCTCCTGTTAGGTTCTTGCTCCCTGGTGTCTGATACCAAACCTGCTTCACAGGACCTACTCCCCCTGAAAGAAGGGGGAAACCTGGAGGTAGAATTTCAATTGCTAACATAAAAACAAGGTGAACCCCAGATCGACAGCAACTTGCAGCACATAAATAATTTACTACAGAAGAGAGGACTGCTGGAAACTGGCAGCTCCTACACATACGTGGCCTAACCCCCCTCACGAGCAGCTGCTGAGCTGGAAGGAGGGCTGTGGGGTGACAAGGAGCGCTGTGTGATGTGACCGGCTCAGCAGGCTTGGTTAAATTGGTCAGGGTGAAATCTTCCCACCTGCAGCTTCCTTCCCCAGCCTCTCTCTGCGTGGTGCTGGCTGACCCCTTTCTCTTCCCGCACAGGAACGTGATCCACGGCAGCGACTCTGTTGAGAGTGCCCAGCAGGAGATCTCCCTCTGGTTCCGCCCCGAGGAGCTGATGTGCTGGGAGGATGCAGCTGAGCGCTGGATCTACGAGTGATGAAGGAGCCCGAGGGAAGCGTGGGTCTTCCTCACCTGGGCACAGGACGTTTCCATCTGTTTCATTCTGGCCCTGGGCCTGACTGGGGGCTCTGCTGTGGTGTTTTCTCTTCTGTGTGTGCGGAGGGTTCGGGAGCTGCTCTCTGACTGGAACTCACTACTTCAGCTGACTGCAATAGTAGCTATTTTTTTCCCCCCCATCTGCTGTAGTAAGTAGTTAGTGTAGCTGCTCTGCTTACTACACTAACTACTTACTAAAATCCCAGGCTCAAGGTGATGTACTGATGGAAAGCAGAAGCTGGGCCCTGTTCCTGTCACTGCCTGGCACAGGACACGTGCTCTTGGCCACAGGGAGAGGTGTGATCCCTGTCCTCACCTGCATCCATGAGGTTCTTCACCAGAGGGTTTTAAAGAACTGAGCTGCTATGGGATCAATGCAGGGGCTGGTGACCAAGGCTGACCCAGCTTGGTGACCCTCCTCACTTCACGTGTCCCCTGCCTGCAGGGCGCAAGTGGCCTCTGGAGGACGAAGAGGCTTCAAGGACTCAACCAGGCTCCTGCTGTGAGCGGCTGGAGGCTTCCTGCGATGGCAGGACCTGCTGCAGGAGAGCCTCAGAGCCACCTGTGTGAATGTGTTCCTCTGTCCTGTGCTCCTGGGTCCCATCTTTTCTTGTTGTTCCTTTTGATTTTCACACCGCCTGTTTCCTTATGCTGAGTCCCCTAAGCCTCCTGCCAGAGCATAAGGGCAGGGACAGTGGTGGGGTGTTCTGCTGTGGAACAGCCATGGTGGAACCTGAAGGAGCAAGGTTCCCAGGGCTTTGCTGCGTGTGGGCCAAGATGTTCTGAGCTCAGCTCTCCTCAGCTGCCTGACTGCAGCATTTCTGGCAGAGCTCCTCCTGCCTTCAGGGCCTTCTGAAAGCAGTAGTTAACAGCCCTAAAACATCTCGGAGATCGTTTGTTCCCGTAAGTCATCCATTATTATTATTATTATTATTATTAAATAATAAACTCTGGAGAATCCCATCACCTCTTCCACTAGTTGTTTCCCAGGGGACCTGGAGGGTGGAGGGGGTGGCTCTAGGCCACTGCCAGCAGGGATGTGAGCCTGTTCCCTGTGCCACTCAGCTTCACTTTCACTGGCAAGAACGTGCTGCTAGGGGCAATTCTTCTGTGCCCTGGAGATGCACAGGTGGAACAGCTAATGGGGAAGGAGCCACAGGTTGCCAAGATACTGAAATCATTTAGGAAGGTGATTGTAAGGGAACCTGTGTGATGGAGTCAAACTGCTGGAATTAACCTTGGTGATGGAGTTGAACACTTCTGGGATCAGGACAAACAGCTGCTCTGGTACGTGATGTGATGGGGACCCTGCAATGATGGCTGCAGTCAGGCAGCAAGTGAGAGGACTCTGCCTTCGCTCTTTCCAGACAACCCTAAATGTAACCCTAACTGGAACACTGAGCCTAACCTTAATTAGGACCCTAAAAAACATGTACAGCACCACTTTCTCCCATCAAAAAGTGCTCCCAACAGAAGCCTTTGTGTGCATCTCTCACTAAAGTTAACCCATGGCACCTGCAACAAGGCCAAAAGCATTAATTTAGACCCATACATCTGTGCTACTAATCACAGGGCAGTCTTTATTCTTTCTCTGCTTATCAGGTGTTACAATCCACTAGTTTTTGTTCTTTAAGAAATGTTTTTCAGGCCAAGAGTTGATGAATGACTGAATTAACTACTAATGCTATCTGGCTGAGTAGCTCTGACCTTCTTGACACACAAGCAAAAAGTCATCTTGCCTCTTTGAAAAAACTACCCACATGAAAATAAATACAACGTAGTATAAATTGAGACAAATCACTTGTAGGAGTGTGCCAGATTGGGTTCAGTCCAACATCCTTCCAATTAGTTGCGGAAGCTTGCAAAGTAGGAAATAACTGAACAAGTCATCTGTAAAAAGCAACAGCACAAACACCCCGGATTGGCGAAGAACAACCCCCTGAAACTTGGGGGTTTTTCCTCTTTTTTTTTTTTTTAAAGCAAAACAAAACACCTGCACAATTTTCTTCCAGTGTAGAGATAACTTAAATCCCATCATTAACATCAAGCTTTTCCATCCTGGAAAATACAGACTTGTATTGCTGTACAAAAGCACTGTGTTGACCAGCTGTGCCCATTCTTCGGACTGTGCCCTGATCTTAGGACTCTGCAGGTGCTTTGAACTAACTTTGCTGCATAACATCTACTGAATACACTCTTGCAATATGATGCTGTGATGGCTGGGAAAAAAAAAAAAAAAAAAAAACAGGCCAGGTTAAAATATTTTTTATCTTTCACCTTTGATTTTTTTTTTTTTTTTTTCCCCTTTTTGCTGCCTGCTCAGAGTTATTTGTTTGTAAATTAATTCATCAACTACTTGCCCAGGCCAAACACATCTATCTGGACAAGAAAGCTTTCATCTTATTGAGCAGTGGAGAAAAGCTCACTTCTGCACCAGGATCCAAATTGAGCCTAGTTCACAGCAGCACCCAGACAAGGGAGAATGAGAAGTATGTTTGCAAAAGTAAAGATAAAAGTTTTTCATTCGTAACTCTGCCTGGTGAGGTAATTACTACTGGATCAAGATTTTATTGGCCCATTGCTCCCAGCAGCCTTTTCCTCCTCTTGTTTCTGAAAAAGAGGTAATGCAATCATCTTCTGGATTGGTATCCTCACTTTCCTTTTTCATTGTTCTTTCAAAATCGTTATTTCCAACAGCACCTGTACCTGTCACAAAACTAGCCATCTCCTATGTATGGTTACTATGCTCTTGATTTTCAGGTTTGCAGTCAAACTACTTTTAAAAGTAACCTGTAAATAACGCTTACTTGTTTCTTCCCTATTACAAAATGAACTCCCTACGTGAGGAAAACATTCCCTCCTCAGGCAGTGTTTGCCTACTTGCAGTAACAAAGCACCTGAGTTCACAGTACTGGACGGCACGAAATTCATGTTTTATACTAAGAATCTCATCTTAAGATTCTTTGTATTTATTTAGGTACTTTTCTTCCCAGCAAGTTACCGGAGTTTTTCCAGCTTTAATAAAATGTTGTTTGGTTTAAAATCAGCCTGTGACAGACACTTTTGAGATGCAATATCTGTAATCAACATATACCCATAAAAAGTAATTATGAATTCATCACACTTCTCGGTTCAGTCCCAGCAATGCTTAACTTTGGGGCTGCTGACTTTTTCTCATCAAGTCCACACAGAAAAAGTCAGCAGAGGTATCAGCATGCACCAGCAAAGCTCTTCTTCTCCCCCACCAGACACTCAAGACCAGCGGACTGTTCATCAGACTGAGAAAAGCTCAGTATCTCAGGTTTGTGGAGATCACTCGGACTACCTGTTGGGAGACCCCTACCTTTTCTGTAGGACTGTGATGCCCTTCTGCTGTAAAGCCATCTGCAGCAGCTGAATCTCCTTCCGTGAGAAAAGGCGGATAGCAAAGGCTTTTTCCAGAAGCCTCTCTGGAGGCACTGACTTCGCGATGTCTCTCACAAAAGCTCGAATATCCTGCTGTATGCTGTCAGACTCCATGGGCTGCCCAGCTCGGACTTTGTGAAAAAATCAGAATAGCCAGTGCAACGCAATAGAGAACTTTGTGGCCCTCCACCAGAAACAAAGACCCAAGCAATGTACACCATGGGCAGCTCTCCGAAGAGCCACTGCTGCCTCTAACACGTCCTCAGACACTGCCACCATCAGCTGGTGTGCTGCCTGACAGTACTTGTTAACCAAGTCCCCAAAAGTTGTGCACGAGTATTCAAAGGCCAGGAATGTTTGTTTGATCAATGAGCCGGAGGCAAAGACCTTTAAATTAACTTCTCACTTAGAGAAGAGAAACATCCCACTCAGAAATACCCGGCTTGTCCAGTTCGCAGTCTCTATTCCTAACTCTCTGGGGAAGTAACTGTTATTTATCCTAAAGTTATGCAGTTTCGTGAGCAGCGTAAACTGTTCCAAGACTGGGCAGCCAGTAAAAAGAGATGCTGGCCTCCTGCTAGACACAGCCATGTGCTCCTCATTGCTCCTTTATGCTGGTACTGGCTCTCATGTGGTCACACAGTCGCAGAGACTAGTTTGTTGATGTACAATTTTTCCTTTCCATTCGGTAAGCCAGATGTGCAGCTGTAGGGTCAGCTAGGTCAACGTTAGTGCCAGTGCAAAGGTGCCAAGGCAGAAGCACCCTTTCTGATGGCAATACGGGCTCACAGCAGCTTAAAACAGCTTCATGGAACTGATTCTTAATCCTCTTGAGCACTGCACTGGACTTCTGGGTCTGACTTGGTATGCATTTCTGTGATCAAATCACCCTCTAGAGGGCCTGCTGTCACCAACATTGGACCATTTTAAAAAACACACTAGACTGTAAGAGCAGCAGAGCTAAAAGATCAGGTTCTAGCCTCTAGTTCCTCAAACCACGTGTTAACATGATCTACCAGCTGACTCCAGCTTCAAAGCACACCTGTGTCCCAGCAGACGGCATGACTGCAACCACTAATGCCCATACGTGAATTAGCTTTAATTTACTGCGTCTCCCCTTCGAGTTTGCCGCTAAAACACACCAGTGACAGCAGGTAACAAGTTAGTCCGCTGCAGGAACATCTCTATCAACGCGTCCTCAGCACCAGGTTAAAGCTGGGGAGCACACCCCACTGATGCTGCAGACTCTGCAAAGGCAGATAAGCCCCATAAAATGCAAAAGGCCTACAAAACAGATTTGTATGATTATGACATTATGTGCAACAAAAACAGTTATTGAAATGCTTCCAGAAAACCTCTGGTCATTCCTGTATCAGACTGGACGATGCATAGACCTTGACATTTACTAGCACACACCATGGCCTTTTTTTTTAAATAATAGGTGCATTAAAAGGATTTGAAACTCAAGGCAGACACACTGTCAAGACAGATGACTCATCCTTCCTACTTTACTACAGTAAAATAAAACAAACATTTTGGTAGAAGTTCAGAGAAGTTCATAAACATACAATGAACATTAGCTTGGACAGCCATACAATTAACTCAGTGTTAAAGTATGGCTAAAAATTAACCTTTTAATTTCTCTTTAATAAGGTTGTCAGCAACACACAGGAGCCTTTTGGATGGTTCTTCCTTCCAAATATTTTTTTCATATTTTATGAAAACAGATTTTCTGGGGAGTCATCTATTACACTGTAGAACATAACAATAAAGAAATGCTCACCTTTTCTTTTTGTTGTGTTCTTCCGTATATGAAATTCATCCTCAGACTGTAATTAAAGGAGGCAACATGTTGTCCCCACTTCAGACCTGAAGGCAGGCTACCTTATGACGTTTAGAAACAATGCTTCCTTGTGAGCACGTCTTCGGGATCTGCAAAGGAGTAACAGGGGGATACCAGCCCACTGCAGAGTCAATGTAGCTCTGTTAAGTTAACATTCTTCTGTCATTCTCCACCTGGGAAATGCAGGAAAACATATTTAACTGAAACTCTACAATAATATCCTTGTGGAGAAAAAATACGTTTCCATTTAGGAGGGAATGAAGTACAGAAAGTTGAACCATACAATTCACTGTCACTTCAGTACAGAAACTATTACAACCTGTACTTGCTGGAGTCCCCGCTATGAAACAGCTTCCCCTTTCTGCCATCACTTTTTGGGAACCACTTACGTTTATATTAGGGAGGGTTAATTGAAATGTCCATCTTAGGAGAGAACTTATAAAAAAGGACAGAAAACGAACTCTGAGTATCTTGTATAAACTTTCTTCTCTGTCCTTACTCTTTGCTTTTTTTCTATCATTCACACACTTTGTATCATATAGTCATGTGAATTCATAGCTATTTTCGATCATTCAGAGTCACAGGCGTATTTAAAGGTTGCACGTCATCTTTCCTTCTGGAAGTTTCTCCAGAAACTAATGAATTTGAGTGCATGCTCCTCAGCAAGCTCACTGAAGTCAGTGGCTAAGGGATGGAAATCAGACCAACAGAACTTTTGAACACACTTTGGCTGGGAGAAATCTGCTGGCTGCGCGAGTAGGTCGGGCTGCTTGTGCTTTTCAGAGCTCTAAATGCTGCAAGAAAAAAAAATGACAGCAAAGCAAACATGGATCGTTGAGGCCACTAAAGCATGACCAGCTCTTTACTGCTTGCAAAACCAACAGAATTAATGCGCATAGCTCCTGACACTGTGCCAAAAGCTACTGCAAGCCAGCAGGCCTCGAGCTGGGAATATTTACTTGACAAAGGAGAAGAGCCCATGAAATTTTAGAAAAAAAATCTAGCCAGCCTTTGTCACCTCCTCCTCCCACCCCTTCTGAATCTCCCTCCATCCGTCCCTCTGTACAAGTTTGCTCTTCATGTGGTTGCCAGAAGAGAAAAGTTTAACTCTGAGTTGAGTTGAGGGTAAAAGCAGACAAAAGCTGTCTCATTTTCAGTAGCAAAGAGCAAGCTGGTCAGGCTGTGTCCTGCCCGCTTCTCGCGGGTACTGAGACTCATTTAGATCTCCTCATCACAACACAACTCTTTCCCTCTTGGTAAAGTAACTTTAGAAAAGTTAGCACCACCTTGCAGCAGTATCCTCTGCCTGGATCTCTAGATAACAGCACCTCAACGGCGGAGATCTGGAATGCTTTCAAGTACCTCTTAAGACAAAATTGTAATAGGGTTCTAAAAATTGGCAAAGCCGATTACATTACTCATCACAATGGCAAAGCTTGAAAGTTACATACACCTCGTTTAAGGAGAAGCCCCCATTCTCCTTTCTTATTTGACTTCCACAAAACAGTAAGAATTAACACAGAACACCACACTTTTTAGCAGCAACCACCACGCAAGTTTGAGATTGTTGGATCTATTGGTGTATTATGGAGCTTCTCGCTCTTCAGTTAAGTGCAAATTAAAAACAAGTGAGAAGTAGAAGAAAAGCATATTGAAAATACACCAAAAATGGCTGCAGTAAAGACAAAAGATTTTCCAAGGTTAAGTTTAAAACTATGAAGCAAATAACCATTATAATTCAAAAGCAGGCAATGACCATTGAACTGGGACTGGCACGTTTTCAAGTCAATGACTACATTTTTAAGAAATAAGCTTGCCAGTCCAGCCACATTTTTCCATTCCATCCCTTAATTCTTCCCATTGTTGTGTAGGCTACTTTCAGAGGATGTCTGAAAACTGCACTGAATTTTATAGAGCAACAAAGCAAATTGTGACAGTCAAAAGCCTGATACTGCCTTTAAAAAACAAACAAAAACTATGAAAGCATGTAAAAATACATCAGTCAGAAAATAAACGATTTGAATTATGACTTCCCTTCATCAATGGGAATATAAGGTCACAATTTTACTAAAGCTAACATGGCTAAGGACAACTTTAATAATTTTCATTATAAAAGCAACCTAGTAAGTTTTGCAAGATGCATTTCAATACTTCAATCCCCAAATTAACCAACTCTACTTCCAGTTCATTAAAATAAACAATTTTTGCTTTCCAAAAATGCAAGAATCAGCAAACTGAAATACTTGAACTAGAACTACTGTGGAGTACCAATGTTTCTTCCAAATCCAGAGTACATATAGCCACGCTAGTGAAATATTTATATTCTAAACTTTTAAAAAATAGATTCCAGCTTTGATTAAAACCTGAGATTAAACTACTTGGTACTGATTTTAATAAACACAGGAAAGTTCCTTAAAAAATACTATCAGGAAAACCTTGTTCCCTATCCTATTTAAACAATCTTACAATGTTGCCTTCTCAAAGTTGTACTACAGATTAACAACTTGTTAGGATACTTCAGACATATATACAACTTCATTAAACTAACCCATGCAGAAGGCACATGAACAGATCAATCTTCTTCCTTGATATTTCTAGGTATTAGTCCTCAATCCAGCCAAAGAATTAACCCCCAAACCCTAAGTAGATGATTTCCCATCCTTGAACAATGCTGAATCACATCTGAGACTTTTGCTTTATATACCAATGAATCTGATAGAAGAAAAAAACAATGCAGCAAGAAAAACAATGCAGCAAGAAAGTAATGCTGCTAAAGAAAAGACAACTGACAAACAGTTCCTCTTTTTTGCCCAATACTTCGGTGCATCCTGCAGTTTTCTCCGAGTCCAGGCTTACGGCAGCATACCTTGACATCTCTGCTACGTGGGTCTGGAAACAAGACCGGACATCACAGTGCCATCCCATTACATTTACAGCTGCAGTTACTTCCCATTCCACAAAGCATTTAGGAAGATATATGCAGAGCTAAAAATTAAGCACTCCATTCAGCACCGGAACAAGCCAAACACAACTAGCTCATCACGCATAGGAAAGCGATTTGGACCACGCTAATGCATTTTGAATTGACAATCCTTTTCAGTGGAGCACACAAGAGTTCGATGGATTGCTTTGATGAGGTTAAATGCAGTTCGATCTCTTGATGGATTGCCCCAGGCACCGTACACAGCATAGGCTGGGCTCCTGCTTCTGGATAAAGCTCTAACACGAGTTTATCAGTCACAAAAGGGGCTGAGATACTTGCTCCCCGTTGTTTTTCATGCTCTTTAGGGACAAAGTCTAGAAACCTGTTGACACAAAATGAGTAATCACTTCTGACTTCCCTGAGAAACTGCTGAAGACCTGACAGGAGACACTACAGGGCAAATCATTTTAAGCATCTAGATGATTTCTCTGTGGATGTCACCATTGCATAGGAAGCACAGTCACTGAAGGTTTGCCTGAAAATCTTGTGTTTTCATTTGTAAATGTAAAAAAAAAAACAGGGACTTTTAACTATCTGTGATTAATCAATCATGTATTTTATTACAATAAAAAGTTCAGAAACACAATGATCTATGCTGGTCTGATAAATGACAGTAGCTTGTATTTAAGAGAATGTGTAGGCCTTATATCTACCAGCATTTCAACAGAAAACAGCAACCCCTTGTTCCCAACCCCTGTCCTGGGACAACACAAGCACTTCTAATACTCAGTCACTGTTGATTCCACGAGCTGTACTTATGAGAAGATACCATAGAGGTGGAAAACCCTAACACTCCCAAAACAAACAGCATAAAGGACTAAAAAAGAAAAAAGAACAGAAGAACAGAAGAAAAGATTAATGGTTCCACAAAGAGGGCAAAATGCTAAAGAACAGTGCATTTTAAGAGGGTACTGGATAGTAAGTGTTATCAAAGATACAGATCAGGAGCTTCTGTCCTGCCTATGTCATTACAGATATGAGAACCAACTAAGGGGAGAATTTTCCTTTTTTAAAAAACAAAAAGGAAACACTGAATTTAAACAGCAAATCTATATTATACAATTAAGTATATCCCATTTAAGAAGTTTACTTGGAATCCAGAAGTTTCAAAATATGAAGCATGCCATTTAAAGTCTGTCAAGGCAATAGACCAATGACCCAATTCACAATATTAAATTATCTTTGTTTTGTTTTAAAGATAATCAAAGCAGTACATATATCAGTGTGGAAACTTACAAGAATATAACTTTTCTATCAGTTTAAATGCTAGAATGTGTTTAAGTTGATTTAAGATCTCCCAGTGCAATACATGAACATGCAAAGCTTTAGTCCAGCAGTCACAGAGTGCTTCAAGGAAGCCAAAGTTAGAGGATGGGCAGCTGAACAAGCAGCCCTGGGCTAATCGAACACACAAGTCCCTACAAGTTACCTCTTTTTCTGTGTAATCTTCCATGTCGATAACAACCCTCTTAATAACCCTCCAGTTGAAATAAGAAGTCTCATATAGCAAGGCATGATTTAAAATGATTATGATTTATTAGCTCTGTGAATATTCAAGGCATTAGATCCTTTATACCTGCCTAGGGACTGGATTATACACTCAAACTAAAGAACTTCGAGCAACCTGGTCCCAGCCCATGGCAGGGAGGCTGGAATTAGATGATCTTTAAGGTCCCTTCCAACACAAACCATTCTGTGATGCTACGACTCTGAGTCTATAGAAGTTGCTGCATGTCTTCTTTGCCTTTGTAGTATTGTAGTAAGCAAGCAGGGAGGCGCACACCATACACACCAGCAGCTACTAACAGAACTTGTTTATTCCAGGATAAGTTTTGCAGCCCCATGATTTCATCTGGCAGCTGAAAATGGGGTAGGAAATCATTACCTTATCAGACTATATTATTATCTTCTGCACCAAGTGCTAAAGGTGTAGAGGTTTTTCTCTTGGAAAACAAAAGCTGATTTACAGTAACATAAGCATTATGAAAATTAGAAAGTTAAAGCTGACAGTTTATAAAGAATCTATTATCTTCCAGCTCTGTAAGACTCCATATCTTCTCCCTCTTCCCAAGACTGTCCAAAAGAAAAGCTTCAATAATCTAGTACCCTGGTGATGGATTACCCCTCTTATCAGCTTACTTGGTACCAGTCACTAGACCAGGCTCTTGTCCTATTAGGTGAGAAAGTTTGAACTAATCTGATAAACATTAGTCTTCTTTTCAAATGAATTGTATTCAGCCCAGCAGATTTTGAAATAACACAGTTTTAATGACTGCAAAATCCAGTTATGAGAGCATCTTTTTATGTGCATTATTTCTTCCTTCAGTTGTTTTCTCTGGGAAACTCTAACAAAATGACCCAGTGCTGGTGTAGCCACACAGATGTTACACCTATTTGGTAACAGAACAGAGCTGCATCTGTACCAAGCACAATAAAACAGGCAGTCTGTCAAACTCCTTCCCCCAGACAGCGGGAATCACCAACACCTGGGCTTTTGCAACATGTCTGAAAGCTCAGGGAGCTGTCCCTTAACTTAACGAAGTTTAAGCAAGAGGAGCACAAATGAGATACGGCGAAGCCTAAGTGCAGGAACAACACAGATAAGAGTGCTTACATCTGGTAGTTCAGAGAAACAGCTGATTCCACAGCTGGACACCTCCAGCACATACTCCCACCCATACACATGGAATCCAAGCAAGTCAATCATTAATATGGTGCAATTAGCTCTGCCTGTTTTTATATCAGAAAGGTCGCGTGACTGCCTGGTCAAGTACAAGGGAACTAAATGGCTAACGACCAGCGTTCCTTAGATGAACTCTGCTGCAAGCCCTCATCCCCAAGCTACATGCTACACAAACATATCCAAATATTCCACTTACACCTGAAGATAAAGGCATCCCTGGATAAACACATCAGACTTCTAAAAGAAGTTTTAGCTGTTTAATTCTCAGTCACAATTCAAAGCTGTAAGTGGAGATCAGCAATGCTTCTTTCAGGCCATTAACACAGCTCACCTACTCCAAGCACTATCCACATACCTACCTGCTTCGGACCACGTATCCATACAGCCTAACACAAGCAGCTTCAGCAGCCTCACAGGCAGAGCAGAATGCCATTTAAAGAGCTCCATTTAAAGAGCTAGAACACCAAGGACCAAAATCTATGGTCTGTTGCCAATAATTTGCCTGCTATTAATTCCACCCAGCTTCAGCACTGAAGCAGAGGCCCTTACAACCCAAACAAATGCCAGGGCAGTATTATCAGATTGCAATAACCTTGAAGCTGGAGGCAGCAAGAGACATAAGCAGTGTGGACTGGTTTCCTTTAACACTTGCCTGCCTTGAATTTATGGATACAAAAATTTCAGTGCAGGTGTAACCTCTTTCGGTTTACTTTAACAATGCAAATGACACAGCTGATCAAGGGATGGGGGGAGGCTGTTTCAGGAGTTCAAATTAACAGAATTAAGAAGTAAAAACAACCAAGGGGAGAAACAAAGGGCTGCAGTAGAAGGAGAGTTAGGATGAGCAGAGGCCCTCTAATGTGGAAGGCCCACAGATAGCTTGCTACAGACTTTACTTGGCAACATTTAATTATTAACAGCAAGAAAGAGTAGAAAGCTCTTCCCCTAGTGTTCAAATGCTAGCAGCACAAACAGCTGCGATTTTTCAAATATTAATGAAAGGCATTCAGTACAAAGGTTCTCAATGGCTAGCTACCGTGCAATATTATCCACAGCTATTTTACAAATTACAAAGGACAGAAGTATAACGTATTGCTTGGAAGCAACAAAGAGCTCATACAAAATGTGGCTGGAGTCCTTAGAATCAAGTTCTCAGTGTTGTTTTTGCAAAGCAACCATCTTAAGCTAGCAGCCTACAGCAACACCACCTAACTAATAGTGATGGTGTAATGAAGGAGATTCTAACAAGGAATTCTGTTTTCTGGTAATACCTAGATGCGATCTGTGTTGTTTTCGTTCCCTGCGTGTTCCCAGACATTCTGACAATCCTACTTGGCTTGTCGTTAAGCCACAAAAGCTTTCAGATGCCCCAGCTTCCTTACAGAACTGGACACAAACCCAGTTTTGAGGCAGTGTGTTTCTGTACAGAGCCACCCAACTCCCCCCATCACACCTGCAAGACCCCGGCCCTCCGGTGCCTCTGACACCGCCAGGCCAGGAGCAGCGGAGCAAGCTGTGCCCCTCGTTAGGTGCCCTTGTGCCGGCACAGAAGGGCTGAGGAGCACCTGGGTGGGTTACGGAGGGGGCCTCACCCCCGGCGTTCAGTGGGAGCCGTTCTGTCAGCCCCAGCATCCCCGCAGCCACCTCCTGCTTCAGGCCGGGGTGCGTGCACACACACAGCTCCTCGCCGAAGAGCAGCGTGAAAATAAAGCGGTGAAAAGTTACTTCTGCAGCAGACACCTGGAAATACTCAGGGAACAGACTCAGCAGCGAGACCTCTGGGCTCAGAATGCTCTCCAGGCTCACACACACTGCCCCTCTAATGGGACACACGCTGGTAGCACCGGGGGCAAACCCAGCACCTGGCACTGCTCCGTGTCTTGGGGAGCTCCGCACGGCACAGCAGGGCTGGGCACTGTGGCCCACCCGGCCCTCAGCATGCCCAGGGCAATGCCGGCCCCCCATGAGCCCAGCCCCGAGCCCCCGGCCACGGTTCCTGCCAGCCGCATGGCCATGACTGCAGGGGCACCGTGCTGCTGGGTACTGCCGGGTGGCACGTGCAGGGCACGGCCTGCCCCAAGGCGAGGGGCACGAGGCGGCAGTGCCGTGAGGGGGCCGTGAGGGAGCGCGGACCTGAGGCTCCTCTTGGGGTGCTTCAGGAGCGGCGTGGCTCCACGCTTGGGCACGAAGCGGTCGTTTGCTCACCGAGCCCGTGACGGCTGGGGCAGAAACCAGCTCGTCGCAAAGCCGGAGGACTTCTGTGGTGTTTATTTGGCTTGGCGTGGCAGCAGCGTGCTGTTTACGACTGGATAAATAGCTGCCGCGTTAAAGATTATTAACTAGGCATACTTAAGTGACCAATAAAGTTCTAATATTTTATACGGTGTTGTAAATGTACGCGGCGTTGTAGCACAGGCTCTTGCCAAACAGATAACGAATCCCTTCCCCGGGAGGGTTACGGCCCGACGGGAGGCACGAAGGGCTGCAAGGACGGCACGCGGCATGGTACCAACACGTCGGGCACTGAGGGGAGCACATCGATCGCAGCGGGGTTAGGAACAGGTCCCGAGGGAGGGCTGCCCTGCTTACCCCACCGCCTCCGCCAGCAGGCAGAACGGGGCAGGCGACGTGCCCGTCCCCGGCCCCCTGAAGAGGATGAAACTGGACGGAGAGGTGTGGGAACAGCGACGTGTGGGCAGTGTTTGAAGAGATTTTGTAGGAGGATGAAAAGCTTCCATCTGTCCCCAGTATTTATAGCATCTTCTCACAGTAGCACGTGTCCTGTGTGGTCTGTACGCGGGCTCACAGCTCCCCTCTGAGGCGAAGCAGCACTGTGTTCCTGTGCTTCTCGGGGGAAACTGAGGCAGGGAGAGAGAAGGTGATCCCGTGGTGTGCACCCGGCTGGGGACCAACAGGCTTTGGAGAAGCACGACAGAGGGAAAGGCACCGGACTTGAGGAATTTCTCTGCTGAAGCACAAACGATGATTTGAACTGAACATACCCTTTAGACAAATAATTGCTCTCAGCGTTCAAAAACCAGAAGTCATAGAAGGCTCTCTTCAGATTTATCTACTGATGTTCCACGGTGATTTCAGAGAGATTTTAGGAGTGTAGTGAGGACACTTTTGTCACCAAAGTCTGTGCATTGCCTTTTACCATTCCAGTAACCTGGGTGCCCCAGGGGCTGTATTCCAGGAGACAGAGCCCGGCACAGAGGGGAGGTCGGCACAGGGAGACATCTGAGAAGGGGAGGGCTGTGTGCGTGAAGGAGAGAGGAGCCTGTGGAGTGGTAGACAGTGAAGAAACAGCAGATGGTGTGGACAGAGTGGGTGCTGTGTGCTGTCCTAGAACCGCGGAGACTGCACGGCCATGTGAATAACCTTCAGTGCCCTGCTCTCAAGCTGTTGTGCTATCTGTGACTACGTGAGAGTGGGTGAAAACCATGCTCGACTGGTTGAATGCTGATGGGAAACATGTCTGAGTGCATTTACTTTTGTTCCTGGAGAAAGATGTTCATTGCTGGCAGCTTTTTACAGAAACCAAGGAATGCTTGGGCTCCGAGTACTGCAGCAACTCAAATAAAGAGCAAGACCCATTGAGTGCCCAGGCACCAAGGGCAATGAGCCTGCAAAGGCTTTCTGGGGATTAAGGAAAGAAATTGAGTTATAGGACTGCCAGTCAACAACTCCCCTGAGTTTTGGAGAACTTTCACACGGTGCATAATGAATAGTTCCACAAATACGGCGTTTAGTGAAACCTGGTTTCCTACGGGTTTGTGTCTTGATCGTGGGTTTTGTCTGTGTTTCTGAAGACTAAAAATGGGTGAGCTGATGCTGCGTGGCGATGCTCTTCCACCTCACCACTCATTTTCCTGAAATATATTTGAACAGAAATGCATGCAGTTGGACATGCCTCATTTTCTTATGACACCATGCTACGGTTACGGTGTAGGCGTGTGTGGATGTAACAGCGTCTTTCTGTCAGTGGCAACAGAGGGACTGGATGGGGAAAAAAGAAAAGGAAAACAAAAATAAAAAAGCAAGGAAAGACTGAGGATGTGGAATGGGCCATCAGGTGGGAAAGCTGTCCCCGAGGGTGTTCAACAGCTTTGGAGAGGGGCTGGCACCCTTACAGGAGAGTGGCCGGAGCACTGTCAGAGAAGTTCAGGGTGTGCAGAAGGGATTCGGCCAAACCCTGAGCTGGGCTACTAAACCTCTGGCTTTGCTGGTCCCGCAGGGAACCTGGTTTGCACAGGGCTGGCTGCATCAAAAGCTGATAAGCCTGGCAAAGTGTGACCTCCTGTGGGTAAAACCGGGAATTACCGTGGGATAATTAAGTGAATCCTTTACGTGTCACGTATAAAGGGTGCTGGGATGCTTGCCCAGCGGTGTGATCACCTCCTTAGCCATCTGCAGCAGCCAGATCTGGATCCTCCACCTGGACAATCTGCTGATGTTCTTCCTGGCAAAGATTAAAGCCTACCAAAATTAGGAGCGTGCCGGTGGACGGTTCAGCAAGAAGTCCAGGGGAACTGTTGGGTGGCCACCCATTTCTCTGGCTCAGGGAAGTGAAGTACAGACCCTGTACTTCATGTTTAGCTGGACAGATTGCAACTGGCTTTTCCTGACACTTTGTCACCTCCCTCTCCCCAGCTACAGTTCCTCCTGCCTTCCAGGGACAGGCGCGCATCTTGTCATAGCACAGACGCCATGGGAAGTGCTAGCTTTTGGTCCTAGGCGATCCCTCTGGCATGCACAGGGGATTCATTAGGAAGGACTCATCAGCCTCCCTCCTGGATGGCCTTAATCACCCTCCAAGAGAGGACCAGGACGTAGCTGTGGGTGGCAAGTACGGTATGCTCTCAGCGTATTGCATCAGGTATTCCAAAATGCCCGATGATTGTCTCTTAAGCATGTGGCTTTGTCTACAGGTGCTGCTGTTGCATGAGATATCTTGCAGGGTCAGACCTGCAGATGCCTCCAGCTGCTGGGCACTCTTGCCAGCCTCTAGGATCTGGAGGAGGAAAACTCATTGCAGAGGGATCTTGCAAGTGGTAGTTTGCTGCCGCCCGTGGGGTGCCTGCCTGCTGAGCTGTGGGCTCTCAGGGAATGCCTGTCTTGTTTTCTCAAGGTTTGCCCTGGCAGGATGATTTTGAAGGAGTTTGGTTCTTTCAGAAAAGGGGATTATATCACACAAGTGTCTGGGGGCTGTTGGTGATGCACATGCTGCAGACCTAGATGGATAAATGTGTGTTGGCTGGATTTAGGCCCTTCACTGGCTTTGATGTTGTCTTTGTCCCTTTCTTCACCTCGTACCCCTCTGCACCGGCCCCCTCTGCTGCTTCTCGGGGGACTTAGCGGTGCTCACCAGGCTCCTTGGTGCTGATGTCCCTTGCAGAGCTCTGCCCAAGCCCAAGCAGCCGGCTGGGCTGTGTCCGGCCCTGGGAGGCATTTCCACCAGCATGATGGAGCGGGAGCGGCGAGGGGCTGGCAGACTTCACCGGGCAAGCAACTGCAAAACCAGGCTGTGATCTCACGGCTTTGCTTTCTGGAGACCTGAGAACAGGCTGGGCCCACGCTGGGGAAGAAAGAGGAGCGGGTGCATTGCCCAGTCTGCAGCAGGAGCCCCCCAGTCCCAGTCAGGCAGCCGGGGCAGGTCCCTAACTCCGCTTGGCAAGTGGGCTTCACCGCAAAACCCACGGCGCTGGGTGCTCTCAGGCCTGTCTCTGTTCCCCCTGAAGGCAAAGCAGAACCTGCAATTAGCGTTTCGAAAAGGTGTGAAATGAAGCCAGAGCAAAAGCAGGCCCGGTGGGTGCTCTGACCCCGGGCCTGGTCCTCGTGGCCCTCGCACCTGTGCTGGAGCGTGAATCGCCACTCTGTGCCGGTGCCCCTCTCCCCCTCTGCACACTCTGTTTTCATTAGCGTGTGCTCTTGGGTTAAGGACCGTTCTCACTTCCAGCTGAACAAACACTTTCCATTGCATGTAAAATCCAGCCTGGTGCTAATAGGCGTCCCCCCCCCCCCCCCCTTCCTGCTCCCCTCTGCCACCTTTTGTGCAGTTGGCAGGACAAAAAAGTGGTGCTATTACCTGACTTATTATCGGCACGGGACTGTAATTTATGGCGTATGCTTGGTAAAGTGCCATGCTGAAAACATTTATGGCCCACTTAGAGCCCTGCGGGGCGGTGGGAGGGAGATGGCCGCGGAGGGGAAGCCTGCTGTTCCTCTGCAAAATCCTGCACAGCCCGAAAGCCTCCTCTGCCCTCTGACAGGGACCCTGCAGGCTGGCCCAGCACCCCTGCCCTGTGGATATTGAACCTGGCTGAGATGCCAGTGCTCAGGACAGATGTAAACCTTGCTGTCCTTAGCTAAAACTGATTTTTTCTCCCTTTGGGCATTTATCCAATTCCCCATCTTTACGTTCTCTGGCCCTGTGCAGTCACACAGCCAGAATCCCAGGCCCTGCCTTCCTTATCTTCATAATGCACGTGGCACCTCCTCCTTGTCCTCTGTGGAATAGAAAATGCCAGCCTGTTCAGGCTGCTCAACATGCAGCAGGTCAGGCAGAGGAGCCATGAGTATCTCCTTCTGAAGGACGGTGCTACAGTAAGTTAGCTGCTCTCTAGTAGCCAGGTTCATACTCAGGAGTTTACACCCCGGTCCTGTGGTGTGTGCCACGGAGATTCAGCACGGAAAAGGGTTTTTGACACCAGGCTATTTGCTGATTAACAAAAAGTGAATGTTGCCAGTTGAACTTCTCTCAAGAAAACATCATCATTCATAATTTAAAAGTATTTGGAGATTGGCTACCTGCCCTGCTCAGGTGTCCCGATTCAAAGGACGGCGAATGAGAACATTGCCCACATCTTTTCGCCAGCTTCAGGAGGATGTTTTCTTTGAACCTGGGTAGTCAGAGAGGGATCTGCTTGGCCTGCAGTGAGCCAGGCTCTCTGTACACTGTGTAGGGCAAACATACGTGAGTTTGTCTTCTTTCTTCAGTCTTTGCCTGCTGGGGGAAAAAGCAGTTTTTATGAGCCTTTGGCTACAGCAGTGCATCTGCGTGCTGGTGTTAGGGGGACGTTGTGCCTGTGGCTGGGGAGGTGTATGGGTATCAGGCACTCTCTGCTAGCTGCATCCAGAGCTTTGCAAGATAAAGCCTTGGGAGTCTGGTGATGCAAGGAGTCTGCGTGATGCCCGCCATGCCAAACTAATGCCTCTTCCCACTCCAGTTATCACCCTCCTGCTGTTATTTCTGGCCACCCTGTCTGAAGGGTCCCAGGGCTGAGGTTTTGGGCTGGGAGAATGCCTTGAGCTGGAGCTGCTTCACTCATGCTGCGGTTGGGCAGAGAGCATGTTTTGGATGGCATTCATTTCCTCAAACAGTAGCTGTCTAGAAGTTTGCCATCTGGTGTAATTTTGCCCTTTAATCTCCATCTGCACTATGCAGTGGGGAGAGGCCGAAGCCTCATAAGTGAATCAGCCCCTTTGTTCTGAGCACTGTTGGATGGAGCAGCTTGCTCCGGAGCTGCTTTTGTGTCTGCTCGCTGGAGCTTTGCTCTTCAGGTGCCCAACTGGGTGCTGAAGTTGGAGGAAGGGGAAAGCCACCCCTGGGCTTTTTGTGTGAGCGAGGGATGGTGGGAAGCTCCCATCACCTGTAGGGTCTGAGACACCTTTTGGCCTGGTTCTGTTACCAAGTTTGGTGAAATCTGCCCCGAAATCCCAGAGATCCCCCTTTCTGACATGGCAAGAAGTGGGCTGGTGGCAGCACTGGGACTGGATTCCACAGGCAGCAGAGAAGAAATGCTGTCCTGAAATGTTTCAGCATGTCCCACAGGGTGAAAACAGCTTGGCTGATAATAAAACCTTTGCTGAGTGTGAGATTATTTGATGGGAAAGGGAGGTGGGAGGGATGCAAAAAATACCTGTCTTAAGAGGGTTCACTGTGTGTGCACCTGATAAAAATCATAACATGGGATCAGCTTTCTTCTCTGCTTGCTTGGCTTTTGGCATGCATAACCAAGCTCTGGCAGGCAGGGCAAATTTCCTTCTCCCCAGGGTCGTTAAAAAAGACCATTTCCCCGTTTAAGGAGAGGGAGGGAGGTGGGGATGGAAAGGGGAGCCGAGCCAGGCAGCGGGCTCGCCCTGCCCGCGCTGCCGCAGAGCCTCGGCTCTCCCACCCCCACCGCTCTCCGCAGCATTAGGCACGTGGGATTGAGGGGGGCTGGATGGGTATGAAAGCAAACACACATCTGGAAGTTCCTCCAGTTAATTGGGCAATTATTCATACCACTCTTGCTGGAAGCAGCCTGCTACCGCCGAGCCAAAACCAACAACAACAGACTGCGGGCGTACTCCTCCGTCCCCGTTCGGGGCAGGGAGGTGTGTGTGGCGAGGTGGGGCTGCCGAGGGCAGGGTAAGCCATGGGGGCATGGACCTGCTCCTGGGCTGCCCTGCTGGGCCGTGGCCATGGGTGGGAAGCTCCGGAGGCCCCGGGGAGGTGCTGGCTTCACTGCACATGTGGGCCCAGGGCTGGGAGGGGGCGGCTGCTGCTCTGGAGCACCAGGAGAACCCAAGTCAACCTGCGTTGGGTTTTATTAGGAGCTTGGCAGGCCGTGGTGTTGGTGAAGCTAGTCCAGGCCCAGCTGTGCTCTGTAACACTTTACTCCTCGTAAATAGTGGGTTCGCTGCCATTCCTGCCCAGCTCCCACCTGAGGAAGGCTCTGGCAGCCCATGTTCACCTTTTCCATGCCTCCTCCTTCCACTTCCTCCCATCCCTGGTTCCTCCACGTCTTCAGGCCCTGCTCACCTCTGATGCGCTGTGCAGGTGGGGCGCTGAGGGTGGGCAACGCTTGCTGGCCTTGGCTTTTACACTTCCTTCCCTGCAGTTTGCCCAGGAGCTGCCTTGAGGACCGGTTTTGTAGCACACCGTGCTGCAGTCAGAGCAGCTTTTCCCAGGACAGAGGTAACAGGCTCCTGGGGAAATGATGTGCAGGGATGCCCTGGACACTATCGGCTTTGAAATGTTGTCTCTCCTCTTTCTGGTCTCTAAATCCAGCAGGATATACGATTTCTCCTAGAGCTGAATGTACCGTGGTTGCCCGTCAGTGGGACAGAGCCACATCTTGAAACCGTTCCCCTGGAGCTGTGGCAGGCTGCTGTTTGAACGCTTTGCCATATTCCTTCCTCACTGCTGAAGCTCACAGGAAGCCTACCCCCTCCTAGCAGAGTATCTGTTACTGATAAAACCGATCCCCTTCTCTCAAACCGTGCGTGCCGTGAGGAGGTGGGGGTGCTGTGTTCAGCCCCTCTGCCTCCCACTTTGCCTGAGAGTGCGTCTCTGGCACTGGGAGATAGGGTGGCAGCCTTGGCAATGCACACAACATTGGGACCCACCGGCGTACTTGGAGCCACCTCCAGCCAACCCCAGCTGGGATGCGGATGGAGAAAAGTTCCTCTTGTTTCATTTTTCCATGTCTTTTTCCTTGTTCCGTGAGCTGGGTCTTCTTCGAAGAACTTTACTGCCACTAACTCAAGATCTCCCCTAGGATAACGTAAATCAGGCAAACAGTTTGGCTCCAGGATGAACATGGGAATGTAAGCAAGGCTACACTGAATCACACCATGGAGCTGCTGAGTGCAGGATCCTCTCCCCAGCATTGCTGGAATGAGTGCTCTAGGAAAAGGCTTGAAATAATGCATGCATGGCGTGCTTTCTCCTGCTCTTTCCTGGCAGCCCATGGATGTGATGAAAGGTTTATCTAGTGAGCGATCAGCTAATATTTTGCATCTTTGTTTGCCCATTTTTGAAGTGTTTTCGAAGCAGTGGTGGTGCTAACTCAGAAAGGCTTGGGGATGTGAAGTTCCCTGCATGCGATTTTAGTAGTGCTCTCAAAAGTACTGCGAGGACATCACACCACGAAAAACCACTGGAGAGAGGAGAGCAAGAACTGAAATGGCTTGTCTGAAATCTCAGTGGGGATCCTTAGCAGAGTGAGGTGTTGAAACCAGATGCTTGGAGTTCTGGTGACTGTTCAGCCTTCCTCTTTGATAGTCACCCATGCAGAGATCTAAGAGTGGGAGCTGCTCGTTGAGGAGCAAATGCAGAAATAAAATCAACTGGAGTGAAAACCTTCCTTACTTGTAGGAGGATGAAACTGTCCAGTTGGAGAGGCCAACCAAGAAAAGTTGCTTTGTCTGTGCTTAAGAAATGGAAACATTGCTGAGGGTCCAGCTGAGCTGGAGGTGCTCAGAACATCAAGGTAAGTGATGCAGAGCAGATGAGAGAGGTGTGGTGTCGAACGAGGAACGAGTCTGGGACAGGACCCATCAGTCAGCCAGGAGGGGACAGGCTAGAGCCGCCAGCCATGCTGAAGGGATGAGAAAGGTATCGTTTGAAGTAGGAGGGTGTATGGAGCTGGGCACTGAAATGAAACAGCCGAGATACAAGCACCAAGGGACAGCTCTTGCTCTCACTGAAGGGAATGGACTGACTCCCATTGACGTCAATGAGGGCTGAACTGGGACCCTTGCGAGAACTATATTGAACACAGACAAATCCAGCAAAGTCAAAACAGATGATGCAGGCCGCTTAACACAGTCACAGGGAGCTTGTTGCGAAACCTCCTAACGAGGCAGTTCTGTCAAGCAGCCATTTCCAAGCCCAACAGGCTCCAGCCTAGGAAGGGAACATGGGAGGCTGTGGTGCTGGAGAAGGCACGCCCAAGATGGAAGGCAGAAATGGCACGGAGTGTGTCCTCGTCATGGCTGAACATAACCCCACCAGTAACCCGATTTCCCCGACCTCCTTAGCTACCTTGCCGTAGCCCAGGGTGCTTTTTGTTCAGGTTTCCCCGTCCCACTGATGAAGCTTCTCATGAAGCTGAAGGCGTGGACAGACTGGACAAGTTGTCGTGGAGGAATCTGCTGCCATACATCAGCTGACGGCGGGGGGCATCCATGTGCACACCCTTAATCCATGGCGCCTGCAAGCCAATTCGAGTTCGCCAACGCGACAGAACCGCACTGAGCTGGCTGAAATGACCTTATTTGCACGGACTAAGCGAATGCACATGGACTGCACTGCTGACGCAGTAAGTGGTTACCGCGTGATAGCCTGTTCCTGTGTGTGCCTTCAGCCTCTGACTCATCGCCCCAAACTCTTCCTGTGCGGCACTTCTCAGTCTCTTGTTCCAGGTTTACAGTGCCTGCCTTCCTCTGGGTTGGGATGTCTGCGATCCTACCCAGCCTCTTGTATCTCCAGAGAGTAGTTGTGGCAGATCTTGTGCCCTGCCCTGCAAGGAAGGCTGTCCTCACCCTCTTCATGGCCAAGGGAACTTGGGCAGCCAGCTCCTCAAAGGGGTGATGGTCATGGCTTGGAACATAACACCCGTCCCCACAAACGTCTGTCCTTTTCCTGCCCAGCAGGCCTCCTTCAGCACCATGACCCACCTCTCCATCTTTGCTTCTTCCCTCCTCTAGGAGAAAGCAGTGGGTCAAGACAAGGTTCAGTCCTTAGAGAGCCAGAAGATGCTGAGCACCCCAGTCAGGTCCATGGGAAGATCTGGGCAATATCCTCTCTCTGGCACAGTGGGAGTTTGGAAGAGGTGAAGGAGATTAAAGGAGAGGCAAGATGAAGTTACTAACATGGATTGTTCAACTGAAAACAGAAGGAGATGAGTTTTTGGATGCTCCTGTGAAAGTGACCTGGCTTGTCCATGAGGGAGCCCTGGCTCAGGCTGTACAGACAAAAATTCACCAAGCCACATTTGCTCCATTCGAAGCAGAATTCAGTCCTGGAAGTTCCATCACCCCTAAACCTGGAGCTGCATGGCCTGGCAGTGGTATGAGAGAAGGGAGAGACCTAAACCAGGTCTGAATTTGCAGCCAGAAAATGGAGTGGAAAGAGAGCACTGGGATGGAGACAGGCAGGGGGCATTGTTGCTCTTAAAATGGTTCTGTGGCGTATGCACCGCTTAGCTCTTTGGGGAAGGGTGGAATTTCACCCTTTGACTCACCCAGATGGATTGGGCCACAGCTTTGCCTTCTTTTTCACCCTGGATCCACTGAAATAGCAGCATCTTGGGCAGGGAGCAGCTTCCTTGATGTAAGAGCAGTGCTTTGTGGAGGAACCTGACAGGGAAACCCTGAACGGGGGGGAAGTAGGGGCTGCACTGACCACTGAGGCATTGTCTGAGCTTTCAGGGATGGGGTGAGGAGAGCCAAAGCTCAGCAGTGTCGGAGCTAGAAGATGTGAAGTGCACAGGGAAGGGGCTCTGAGCATCTCAGCAGCTAAATGAAGGCTGAGCAAAGTGTGGGCTTGCTTCCTGGGGCAGAGGACCTACAAACAGGATGTGGAAAAGGCAGTTACTCGACACTCATTTTGATGCTGGGACCAGTAACTGGTGTCTTTATTAATGACTCAGAGTGCACTCTCAGTAAGCTTATGGTTGATACCAGATTGAGGGCAAACAGTTGATACGCTGGAGGGCACAGCTGCTATTCAGAGGGACCTTCACAAGCTGTCATCTGTTTTAAGCTGTGATGTGCATTTCAAGGCTGAAGGCCTGCCTTTTCCCTGCTGCCTGGGCTGCTCATTTGCTTCTTGATTGCATTTCAGGCAGCCCCCTTTCTCTGGAGATGATGGAAACAAGCTTTCTTTCTCAATGTAAATAGCTGAAGGGACTGTGTTGGATTTCTCACCTCTCAAAGCAAGTGAAATTTGCTCTGCAAACCCTAGTCTCATGCTTGTGGATGTCCTGCTGTAGCAGCATTGCCAGGAGACACATGTAAACCACTGTATCAGCCCAATGTGTTTTGCTGACGACTTGCCTATGGGCCATAAAGTGGGAAGGCGGCTGTGTCTAAGAGGAGGCAAGGTCTTGGAGGACTCCTGCCCCAGGTTACCTCTCCAGGCACAGCCTGGCACAGAGTTGCATCCCTCTCTGTGCTAGCTAGCAGGGGGACCGCGTTCTGCGAGAGGAGTAACCTCAGGGATCCACATTGCCTGGCAAGTTGCAAGGGTGGTGGGAGCACACCACAGCACCACCTCGTTAGCTGTGCACAGCTGCACAGCACCGTCAGCACTGCTGCATCTCCTGGGCAGCATCTGGGACAGCCTCCCCCATCCGTGCTCCTTTTCTTTATTAATGGGCACATTGTAAGGTGGAGTGTTGTTATTTATAACACTGATTTTTCTCTCTCCTTTGTTTCTTCCTAGCAAACAACGTTCCCCTCCACATCCCATGGCTGTTCACCTCCTTCAGATATCCGCGTGGGGATGTTTATTGATGTGACAGCATGCAGCAGCCAGCACTGCCAAAGTCAATGCATCCTGTGTCCATTTTGAGCAGGCTGGGACTGTTGGCTTCGAGTCTCCTGAGAGATCCCAAGGCCGTTTGTTGACTTTGCCCTTGGCCAGTGTTAGATAAATAGTGACCGTGTATTATTTTTGTGCTTCTTCCTCTGAGCAGCTCAAGCGCTGTAGTGTCAGTCACTGACATCAGTTGTTTCCCCTGGATTGTGTTCTGAGTGGAGAAAAGAGATCTTTGAAACCTGCCTGAAAGGGTGAGAAAATTGTGGCCCTTCCTCCTGTTCTGAGGCCTAGATGTGCTCTACCTGCCCTCCTTGGGCACTGGTTTCCTGAGACAGGGGGCTACTTCTCTGCGTCATATCCCGGTGTTCTCGGTCATTTCTCAGTGTTAACCACTGTGTTTTACGTCTCTTGGACTCTGTGTCAGATTTGGGTGAAGCAGGTCAGTGGGCTCCCGAGCTGCTGGGGATGGATGAACAGACATAAATAGCGTGATTGCATGAGTTTTGCAGTTGCAAACCAGACCGAAACAGCCAGCTCCACCATTCCCCGTTGGCTAGCTTGCAACCAAAAGCATTGCTGAGGTAATGAGAACAATGCTTCCCGGTTCCTGGACAGGATTTTCTCTTGGTGTAAACTATTTCTGTGCCATTGGAACCCGCCGGCAGATGCTGATTTGCAGCAGCTGGCCTGAGGCTGCAGAGCACACTTCCCACTGGACTCCAACCAGCAGAGGACAGACACGATGGGAGAGGTGACCCAAACTGTTTCTGGACTGTTCAGCTTTTCTGGCTACGTGGAATTTTTGTTTGTGGCAGTGGAGTAGAAGATGAAGGCTAGCCTAGTCCTGCAGCACGGTACTGTGCTTTGGTTCTTCAGCCTACATCAATAAATTGTGCCTAATCTATGGGATTAGGCGATGTCACTGTTCCCTTCCCTCCTGTGTGCCCAGCTGCCCTTCCCACAGCACTCAGCCAGGGAGAGGGCAGGTCAAGCAGTCTGTAGTTGGCTTGGGTGACGGTTAGCACAAATAACGTATTGTAAACCACAAAACCAGTGAGCAGCAGAGCTGCTCTTGTGCGATTCAAGGCTCTCTGAGAAGAACAGGCAAGATAAGGAAAACCAGGCAAAGTGTCCTTGGAAAGATAAACGGAACAAAACAAAGCAAGTTACAGCTGAGTTGGGAAGAAAGCTCAACACTGAGAGCAGTGAAGGTGATTATAGACAAAGAACTGCAAAATTTTTTAAAGGGAATCAGAATACAGAAAGCATGAGCAAGTGAGCAGGCTGTAACCTCCACGGAGCCTGAAGGAGGCATGGCTCCCCAGCACATCATCTCCACCTTCCTGACACTCCAAAAATACCTGCCCAGCACCCTGAGATCTCGTTACAGGCAGCGTCTATCGCTGCTGAGCTGCTTGGAGCTCTGCACGAGGCCAGGAACGGACTCAGCTCAGCTCCTGCGGCCTTGACTTACCCTTTGGCATCAATCAGGAGCAGGAGGGATGACCCTGCTGTCATTGCTGCTGTGTAGCTGGGATGGGACTTGATTCCCTCCTCCAGCTGGTGCTGAAAGGGGTTCCTGGGTCCTGCAGTTCGGGCATAGTTACTGCCTCTCTGGACTGTGTCATGCCTCTCAGTCCTCAGCACTGAAACCCTCAGCAGTGGCAAAGATGAAGAGCTGAAAGACCTCATTTTCAGATTAGTAGCAATATCATTTCTGGCTCCCTGTTTTTGGCCATCACCGGTCACAATACCTGTCTCACCTTTCCAGCTCTTCTCCCACCCTCTGTATCCACGCATGGCCTTTTTGCCTGTCTTCTCACACTTCCTGCAGCATCCCTGGTGCTGTAAAACAAGCTCACGGCTTGTTAAAAACAAGCCAGCTCACGGCTGCAGCCCTCCTTGGCTGTGTGACTGCTCGTAATAACTCGCCGAGGAGCGGTTATTAATGCGGGCGATTTTGAGCACATGGGCATAATCGTGCGGTGGTGGCAGTGGTGCTCAGGGGACAAATTGTTCAAGGGCATAATGCTGCTGCTTGTGCCCCCATGGAGGAGCTGGCCTGGAGAGCAGGGGCAGTTCAGAAGCAGGCAGGACAGCAGAGATGTGCCCAGGGGCTGTGCAGCACAATATCAAGCCTCCAGATATTTTGTAAAGCTGCTCCTGGGATCTCAGCCTGCTGGAGATGATGGTTTGTGCTCGCTATCTCATCCGGGCAGGCCCAGACACCCGGACACCATAAGATATTTGTTTGAGCACCAACCTGAAAGTCTTGGGGTGGCTGTGTGCACCCCTGCCTCCTGAGGCTGAGAGTGATCCATGCATGAACGCAGTTTGCAGGACAGTGGGAATGGAGGCTCATTGAGGTAGAGGTGTTGCTCAAGGAAACACCTTCCCTCTGCCCCACGTGTGGGCTGCAGGCCATGCTGGACCGCAGAGGTTCGTGGTGCTCACTGGGATCCTTCCCTGTTTTCTTACAGCTCTCTGCACACCTGTGCACACATCCCGCTACATGGAAGGTTGATACCCTTGTGTTACTTAAACCCTTTCCACTTGGGTCCAAGGGCATCCACGGCTGAAAGAGGGAGACAACACAGTTTCCCCTTGTCACAAGAACCCTTCCCAGTCCCACCCACAGCTGCTGGGAGCAGCCTCGCACACCGGTCCTGGCTCCATCAGCACCTCCCGTGCTGGGAGCACAGCTGCCTGGAGCTGGGCTGGTCCCGGGGAGAAGTGTGGGACAAGCACACAGAGCTAATGCCTGTCTGCAGCCCTGCTTTGATGCTGGCCCCGACACGGTGCCCTTGCTTTGCTACTGGCAGCACTGGCCTCCAGCCCCGTGCCTCTGTGCTCTGATAAATGAACTGCCTTGTGCTGATGGGACCGGCTCAGCAAAGTGTTTTTTTGTCTGTCCAAGCAGGGCTCAGGATCCTACTGTGCTCGCACGTGTGCCAGGCAGGAGCATAGCACTGAGAAGGTGATGGATCAATTGCTGGAAAGAAATTGGACAGTCACAGGGCAGAGAGAAGCGAGTAAAAGCTTGCAGAGAAAGCAGCGAGGAGCTACTTCAGAGGAGCCTCCTGCTGAGCCACGAAGGGCTGTCTGGTGGCTGAGAGCGGGTGCTGAGCGGCTCTGTGACACAGCCAGGACCCGACACACACTGAAAAATGCTCCTGCTGAGCTGTGGGTCCCTGGGGGCACACCTGGCCCGAGCTGCTCGGAGCGGCTGCAGGGCTCCTGGGCCCCAGGAGGGAGCAGCATCCCAGCTACCGCGCTGCTGGCAGCGCAGCCTGCCAGGGAATTACGGATTAATGTGGAACTGATCTGAGATGAAACACTTTGGATCAGGACCACGACCAAAAATATTTTGAGTCGGATCAAACTGAACCAAACAAATGTGTTTGTTTCCTGCTTTCCCAGCAGACAGTCAGCCTTAAAGGTCACAGAGCTGAGAAGCGTGGCTGGGCACAACTGCGTTTTTCTTTAGGAAAAGGAAAATGACAGAAAATTCCTGAGCAGTTCTGCCCGACGGGTGAGAACGGGGATGATTCACCTCTCCTGACTTTAGGCCACTTTTTGAGGAGCT
The DNA here is from genome assembly GCA_011076525.1 of Nettapus auritus. Lineage (NCBI taxonomy): Eukaryota > Metazoa > Chordata > Aves > Anseriformes > Anatidae > Nettapus > Nettapus auritus. The sequence goes on from CM021778.1 coordinate 12,222,537, forward strand.
GAGGCTGGGAGCCCTAGGGTGGAGAGAGCCAGGCATCTCCAGAGGGGAGCCGGTGGAGGTCCTGGCTCCACAGGGGACACAGCCAGCAGGGGTGGCAGCTGGCCGCCTGCATCCTCGGGGATGCTGAGGAGAGGCTGGGGCTCCTTCAAGCTGCTGGTGTGGGGAAGCGGGAGCCTTTCCAAGCCTTGGGGACTGTGTGCACACGGCATGAAGGCATGCAGACAGGTTTAGGCAAAGAGGGATGAGAACAATCAGACTTATCCATGTCGACAACTGCTGATTTGATAACTCCCTGTACTGTTGGCTGGCATTAGCCGGTGTCCCAGAGGCAGAAATCCGCAGAGACAGGCTGTGTAGCCATTCCAGCTGTTGATCCCCGCTTCTGAAGAGTGAGGCCCTCATCCTGTGGCCATCACCCTGTGGGGATGCTGAGCCCTGGACCAGGCAGCCCAGGGGCTGCTCTCACGTACATTTTCTGCAGGTGGGAACAGCCCGGAAGAGAGCGTGGCCGTGGGGAGCACGGTGACGAGGAGTGGGCTCCCAGCGAGGCGTGATGCTCCACACGTGGCCGGCTGCAGCCCCCGGGGACCTGCCGTGCTGCCGCCAGCTCCTGCAGCCTTCCCGGTTCCTGTGCGAGCTGGGATCTCCCAGGCAGGTGCCTGAGGGAGCAGCCCAGGAGGCTCCTCGCTGCAGCTGAGCCTGGCGTGAGCAGCAAACCGGGGAGGCTCCTTCTGGAGAAGCACAGCAGGAGCCAGACACGGATGTGTGCGAGCAGCTGTGTGCACGTATCGATGTGCGTAGGGACTCACGGGGTGTGCTCAGCCTGCGTCCTTCGTCCCTGCTGGTATACTTGTGTTTACTTGATGCAGTCTAGTTTCTAAACTAAGAACATGCACTTTAAATTTTGGCAATGTCTCTTTGATTCAAAGAGCATTTAAGATGCTCAGATGGATCTGGCAACTGTGGTCTGTTTTTATTAGTAAAATGATAGCGTATGATATCAAAGTCTGTTTTCATTGCCCTTGCTGAAAGAGATGCCAAATGCAAATCCATTTAGAGATGCAAACCGGATTTATAAACTTCCTTTTGCCGTGCCTATTAAACCGGTGACAAGCCAGGGCCTTGGAGTTCCTCTCGTCTTCCAGACTGGGAGCTGGGTGCTGTTTTTGCAGCGGTGCCTGCCGGAGCAGCGGCAGAGGGTGCTCTTCCCCAGCCCAGAGCTGGCCGCAGGCAGCCAGGCAGCGCTGCCTGCCCAGAAGACACGCAGCTCTCCGTGCCCAGAGCCAGCTGGAAAGTGGACGGGAACAAACTGGCAGGGCTCCCCAAGCAGATCTGGTGGAGGCAGCAGGGGAGGCCCACGGAGCCCTGCTCGGGGAGGCTGCTTGTGCCTGCCCGCACCTCCTGGCTGTGCCCGCAGGCTCACCGCAGACACGGTCACCACGGCCTGCAGGACCATCCTGGGGGCGTCCTGGGGAGTGGGGATGTGCCCAGAACCATGCTGCAGTCTGTGGCAGAGGAGAGCTGACCTCAGACCTCCCTGTCCTTGGGAACATGCCTGGCTGCTGGGGGCTTCTGCGGGTTCCCCTGTGCAGGCCTCGTCCCTTTCTCTCTGTTTCTTGCCCAGGACCCAGGACCCTGGCAGCCACGTTCAGAGGTTGGACCAGGTGATCTTGGGGGTCTCTTCCAACCTAGATAATTCTGTGATTCTGTGATCCACAAAGCCCAGGGAGGACGCCTATATACTCATCTCTCTGCCTCCATGACCATTCATCCTGGGCTCACATGTAGCATGTTTCTTGGCATCCTGCACCCTGCCGAGGGGAACAAAGCTGTGCTGGGATGGCTGTGCAGGGTGGAGGTGCTGGGCAGGGTGCTCTGCGTGTGCTCTCTGTGCTCACCCTGTTGTTGAGCTCTGTACTGGATTGACCTGTGGTCCTCCACCCCTCACTGCCACAATTTCAGTGAAATGCAGAGTACATCATGTCCCTGGGTAACGCCACCTGAACGGAAAGTGTCAGGGGGGTTCTTGCCCACAGATGGGCCCTCGCCTTCCTCCAGACACCTGAGGGGACCTCCCCAGCCTCTCCCAGGCATGGGACACCCATCCACAGCAACCCCCCAGTCTCAACATTTCTGACATTCACACTATCTCCTTGTAACATCCCAGCAGCGGTTCTTCTGGAATTTCTTCTTGGAACCTTGTGTTCCTGATCCTGAATGCTCGAGGGTTACATATGCCCAGCACAGTGCCACACGGCACAAAGGAGCAGCATCCCCCAGGCCTGTGGGTGCAGCCCCCCTGCCGGGTGGGCATCCACACTATTGTAAGCCCAGGAGATGAAGGGCTTGTGCAGTGTTAGCAGCATCTACTCATTATGCTGGTCCAGAATATTTATTATTATTTTTTTTTTTCCCCCAAAGCATCTGTAGTCGTGGGGACACCGCTGCTGAGTCTGACCCGAATCTTCCACCTGATGCACCTGGCACAGGGAAGGGGATAAGAGAGCCCAGGCTGCCTGTGACTGATGGAGCACATGAGGCTGCTCGAGGCAGAGGTGAGCTCTGGAGCCATGGGGACAGCAGAGGGGTGCACAGGATGCAGTGGAGAGCAGTGGTGCCTGCAGCTTCGTCCCTGCTCTGCCTGCAGCAGGCAGCACTTCAGACAGGCTGGGTACAGCACAGGGCATCAGCTCGCTGTCCTGTCCCCCTGTGAGGGGTCGTGGACTGCCAGGTACGTCCTCGTGGTGCTCGGGAGCGGCCGCTGCCCCAGCTGGCACTTCCCAGCTGAGAGCACAGGCGGAGGGAAGTGATTCACTCAAAGCCACCCAGTGAGTCAGTGGCAGAACCGGGAATAAAGCACAAGTCTTCTCCTGCTCAAACCACTAACTCAGCCAGCTCCTCCAGGGAGGTCGGGTGCGTTCAAGGGGACCATGAACTATTCTCTCGCCTGTTTCAGCAGTTTCCAAAGAATCAGGGCTGTGGAAATAATCCAGTCCCAGCTTCTCAGCAGAAACTCTGCTCCAAACTGCACTTGTGAGATCAGTTGTTTAGAAAAACATAATGAGCCCAAGTAATGAGGCTGCTGCTCCTGCCAGGGTGTAGCACGAAGGTATTTGGGCAAGGGAGAGTGCAGTGAGCTGGGTACAGAGACCCTGGCTTCAGAGACTACGCGGTCTCAGGTGAGTCTGAGGTGCCTGGGGACTTGTAGCATGGTTCTAACAGCTCAACCACAGCAGCTTAATGATTTACCGCCCTTCCTTTTGCCACTGTCCCTGTGCACCCTTGTCTGCACGGCCTCTGGTGGAGCTGGCTGCAGTGCGAGGAGATGTGGCTGCTCCCTCCAACCCAGCCAAGCTCATCCTCCCCCGCTGCGGCACTGCAGCTGGGTTCTGCACCGCACAGCCAACAGACAAAGCCTGCCCAGGCCAGCAGAGCTCCTGCCTGCACCCTGTCCGTGCCACCCCTGGGGTGTGCAGCTTGCTCTGCCCCCCAGCATCTGGCCATGCCACCCTGAAGCCTGACAGCCAGGGCTGCCTAGGGAAATGCATTGGAGAAGTGATGCTTCCTTCTCCTTCTCCTTCTCCTTCTCCTTCTCCTTCTCCTTCTCCTT
>CM021778.1:12229867-12318316 GCA_011076525.1 Nettapus auritus
GAGAAGAGAAGAGAAGAGAAGAGAAGAGAAGAGAAGAGAAGAGAAGAAGATACAAAAGAGAGAAAGACAACAGAAAAGGAAAAGAGCAGCTGAGGTCAAAGCATCCTATGGAAGCAGCCCAGTCTCATGTGGTGCTGTGTGCCAGTGAATGCTCCCTGAGGTGCTCTGGTGTTGGACGGCATGCCCTCAGTGCTGTCTGGAGGAGAAACACAGGGCCTTCCCTGGGTCCTCCTGGGTGAAGCCTTTGGCAGCCAGGAGTCCCACAGGATGCTGGAGGGGAGCTGGGGGTGGCTGTAGGATTCTGCACCTCTGTGTGTGCAGGTGGCCAGCCCCAGAGACTGTCATGAGAATGAGTGATAGGAGGAGGCAGGGTGCTGGTGGGGGACATCCTGCTGCCCCCAATCCATCCTGGAACAGCCCCACGCACAGAGCAGCCCCTTGCAGTCCTTGCTGCTGTAGGTGTGCTTGGGTAGACTCCTGGGGGCCACAGCACCGGCTGGGCAGGAACCATGCTGGCTCTGGCGTCTTTTCCCAAAAGCACTCAGCCCCCGTGGCTGCCTCTGCGCTCGTCTCGTGGAGCTGACGCCGTGTCAGCACACGCAGGCGCCGGATCATTCGCAGCTAAAATGTTCCGTTTGCAGCAGAGGGTTAGAAAACAAACAGCTCTTCCAAAACAAATGGGACTCATCGGCCCGAGCAATGGAGAGAGCTGCCAAGAGGCTGCTGGGAGTAAAAGGCCACACAAACATTGGTTTAATCCCTCCGTCCTCCTGCCGTCAGCAGGGATGCTCTAGCAACATCCCTGCAAGCTCATGCTCTGAGCTGCTGAAGGGCACCAGAGGCTGCCTGGGGGTCGCTCCTTGCCCAGATCCCCTGAGCTCCTGCCTGTGCCTTTGGAGAGGAGCAACTTGCAGGGGCACAACAGGGAGGGCCAGGGGCCTTTTTTCTCTTTGTGGCATGCTCCCCTGCTCAGCTGTGGTGAAGCATGGGGCAGCTAGCCCCCCTGGGCTGCCCCAGTCCCTAGGATGTGTTCATCCATGTGGGGATCAAGCTGGGAACATCTGGTTCAAGAGGAGAGCAGCACAGGGCTGGCTCTGTCTGCATGCCCCAACTGTGGGCACCAAGCAAGTGCAGTGCCCAGGCCGTGGCCCTGCAGATTCTTGGAATCCGAGGAGTAGAGCTGTTGAAGGAGTGGAAAAGAGAGGGTGAGAGGTAGCAGCATGAGCTGGAACAAAGGAAATTCACAGTAAATGCAAGGACAAATTGTGAGGCCATCATGAGGGTGGTCAAATATTGGAGTAGGGGCCTGGGGAGGGGTCAGAATCTCTGCCCTTGGGGACACTCAGGTCTTGGCCAGGCCAGCTTGGGAGCAGCTTGCTTGGAGCTGGCTCGGGTGGGAGTGGGGCTGGGGGAATCCTCAGGAGGGGTCAGAGCCCTGCAAGCCAGGGGTGTGGAGCTGCGCTGGGGACAGGGTCCTTGCTGGAGGGGGCTGCGGGTGAGATCCCCACACTCACAGCCCAAATGGGGCAAGAGCATGGGGGCGCAAGGACTGCAGCCAGACCTTGTTCTGCTGCAGCCCTGTGTCTGTCTGCCGTGTCCTTGCACCCTTGTTCCTGGATTCATGCTTGGCTCTCGTGGCCTGGAGACCCTGCTTCCTCCTGCTCCTCTTCCTCCTCTCATTCTCCTTCAGCATTTTGCTCCCCAAAGGCCCAGCACGGCTGCCCTATGTGCGTGGTGCATTGTGTTGTCTGCTTCAATCTTGATCACCAGAACCACCGAAAAGGCAAACGTACTCTGCAGAATCTGGTACAACTCAGCAGGATCTGGAAAGTGTAGAATCCGCTCAGAAAATGTTTATGGAAGAGGAAAAAAAAATCAAAAGGTAGAGGAAAGAGAGAAGAAGACAGCCCAGCAGACAGACAGCAACCCCACGAGACCTTCCCCTCGGGAGCAGGAAGTGGGAAACATAAGGAGCCATTTATTCTAAGTAAACTATAAATATCGGACTACAACAAACGCATGTAAGAAAAGAAAAGTTGGTCCAAATCCAAAGATTTCCAAGAGGTCTTGAGCAAACATGTGTGATTGAGTCTGGCAATTCTGTGTGTGCGTGTGTGCTGGTGCGCGTGCTAATCAAGGGCTGCAGAGCGAGATACAGCGTAATGCCCCCAAATTAAAACCAGATCGAATTAAAAATCAAGACAAGAATGCAACGGAGTCTCGAGGCCAGCGATAAGATCAGTGTGCGGGGGGTGGGCCATGTCCCCTGGTTTGTCAGCGTCTGGTGGGAGCACCCGCATGGGGCCTGTCAGGGTGGAGTTCGGGCAACGTTTCTTCACCACCGGCACCGAGAAGGCCCCTGAGAGGGTGCTGGGGAGCGTGGCAGAAGCAGAGCTCCTGTCTCAGGGAGACCCCTGAGGTCTGGTGGCTGGTTGTTCGGCACTTCTTTGGGGATGTCCACGTGTGTTACTGCAGTGAAACTGGGGGTCCTGCTGCTCGATTGCACCTCGCCAGCACTAGTGGCTCTGTGGTCATACTTGGGCATATTTCAGCTGATCTGACGAGCTCAGTTTATGCCTGTGTGTGCACAGGCCTTGGCAGCCTGCTCCTAGAGTCCTGCTTTAACCTCAGGCAGGGAATAAATCTGATGGGCACGAGGTGCTGGCCCTTGTCACGCTCCCAGGCTTGATGACAATTAACATATTGCTCCGTGAATGGTGCCTGCTTTATGTGACCACTCTTATCTCAGTGAGCTGACATGTTTTGCCCTGTATTTTCACCCATGCGAAGTATCACCCTGTCCCTACAGGCCGGCTTGGCTTTCCCACACTGCCCTCCCAGCAGCGGGACAGGCCAGTGGTTCTGCTGTGTGGTATGTCCCCATCCCTACCGACAGGCTCCAAAGCTCAAAGGCAGATGCAGGAGGGGACAGGGACCCCTGCAGCACCCCTGGGGCTGGGCTGGGCTATGAACAGCTGCAGAGCCCATGGTGAAACCTGTGGCAGAGGCTGCATCCCGTGGTGCACCCAGCGGGACGGCTGCCCCAGCAGCCTGGCTGCCGTGGCTTGTTGCTGTTGGATGGCCACCTTGGCGGGCGGCTCTTGGGCCTGTGTGCTGCTGGCACGGGGCTGCTCCCTCTGAAAGGGCTGTGCTGGGGTGGGCAGCCATCACCTGGTAGCCAGGACCCAGGAGGGCTTTGAGGTCCTGGTCTCGCTGTGCTGGGACTGTCCCGCAACGTTCCCCCTTGGAAGCCCCGCATCTGTGGCAGGATGTGATGGGCTTTCCTCAGGGTGATGGTTGGTGGCTTCCCAGGGTGGCCTGTGCCAAAACTTGTCCCACACGGCCCTTTCTGTTCTCTCCAACTCTTGCCAAGTTGGAGGGTGCTGGAGAGAACCAAGCCTGGCCAACACTCACTCCACGATGTCTCATGCTGTGCACGGGAAGCCACCAGAGGGAGGTGTCCATCCCCGCAGCTCACAGCCATCAGTGCTGCCTGTTTGATCCTTCAGGAGAAGCAAAGTACCCAAGTGTGCTCAATGCCAGATGCGTCTGCGGTATTACAAATAATCCAAGTAACAGATTACTGTGTCACCACTTGTTTGCTCTGTGTGCCACCAGCATTGTCTTACATCTCTGTGGTCACTGTGGCCTCTCCAGCTGCCATCACTTGTCACCATCACTCACACGCACTACCCTCAGACTTGGCCATTAGGCAGATTAGCCTTAATTGGTACTGCCCGTCATCACTAATCACTATCTTCATTGTCAGCTTCAACACCACCCAACGCCTACAATTTCCACTTATTAGGAGCATGGAGGACTCCTTGGCGTGTGGTGTCTCTGATCCCAGATCAGACACCCTGTCTGAAGGGGACACCCTGGCTGGGAGTCATGTGCTGGGACCCCAGCTCTGTGAGCGGGGTCTGCCGCTGCTCCCAGCATGTTGAGCAGCTTTGTCTCCTCTTGGCTCCAAATCCCGCTCTCGTTTCACCTGCTGCTGGCAATGGGATGCAGCTGTGGTGAAATGGGACCTGTCTCATGCTCCCTCAGGGCCTGGGTGAGATAAGGGGGCTTGGGGCATCACACCCAGGCTGCCCCAGGTCTCTGCTGGGATTGCATTTTGCACAGGCTGAAAGGGGGATGTGGCAGCAGCCCGCTCTCTCTCCATACCCATAGGGTTCTCAGTTGGGTCCCTCTCATTTCCACAGGCTTTTTGGGCAGGAGCAGGCACTGAATAGGTGGGACCACGAAGAAGGCAGGGTGGGCACGTGGGACTGGTGTGCTTTGGCTGCTTGAAAGTTTGCTGCCAGGGTGCTCAGAGCAGGGCAGGCACGAAACAGAGGGATGGTGCCCGTGGGTGGCACCTCTGTGTCCCCAGCTCTGCCCTGGCAGAAGGCACAGCTCCTGTCTGATGTGCTGCCAGTCCCGGAGAGGGGGGAGCAGCTGTGGTGTGTTTAGGAGGGACACAGAAAATATTGGGGTGGGCTATGGGGAAGGTCAAACAAACCATTTATTTTCAGTCACAGTGGTCAGATGTGAGCATCTCTGTTTAGGAATCACATCCAGATGCTGAAGTTAAACATCTGGGCTTCACCCCTGTGTTTTGTCTACACCCCCTGAGTGCGGCACAGCCTTTGGAGCCATCTGCTGAGGCGCTCTCACCTCGTTCATCAGCCGCCCCTCACCTCCAGCCAGGGCTCCCAGATCTCCTCCGTTTCCGCAGCTGTCACTGGTGCAATGAGCCCACGGGCCTCAGATTCACGGGTGTTTTGCTCTTGTCCCTGGGGAGGTGGGGAAACAGCAACGTGGGAGCACTTTTGGTGCAACTTTGAGTCGGTCCTTTCATGTCCTGGAGAAGAAGAGGGTTCTTTGTGCCAGGAGGGGGGCAGATGGAGCATTTGTGTTGCCAGTGGGGAGCAGGGCTTGCTGCTCGCTACGTGTCTCCAGCCCTGCACCCACGGGGTGCCAGTCCTTTGGTGGAGGTTTGTGTGCCGGGCATCTGCCGCCCAGGCAGCTCACGTCCTGTTGAGCAACTCAGCTAGCACAAACAAATCAATCTGTGGGAGGAGGTCTTGAAAACCTAAGTGCAGCCAGCGCTGGAGCATAGCTGGCAGTGTGGCCGTGCTGCAGCAAGGCTGGCCAGGCTTGTTCCTGCAAGGCACCAGCAGCAGGGTGACCCCGGTGGAGATGGGGCTGGGTGGGGAGGGGGCTGGGGCTGCTGCAGGAGGCCTTGTGCCCATGCACAAGACACCATGGGCGATCCTTCTGTAATGGTGGGAAAGGCCTGATGTCTCTGCTGCAGTGCCAGGACCAACGGTGCTGCCTCAGCCTTGCTTCTGCTCGCTTGGTGTCCCTGCAGGTGATGCCCCCCCCCCAGCCATTTCCCAGGGGCAGGGGACCAGGGGCTGCTCTGTGTGTGGGTGCAAGAACTGGGGGAGCCTGACTCTCTGAGTGGGGTCCACCCAACCAACTCAGGCCTGCCCGTGTTTCTCGGGGTGTTATTTTGGCCCTGGCCTGCTGCTGCCCCCACAGTTCCAAGTTCCTGAAGGCCTCTGCAAGAGGAAGACTCTCCCTGTGTCCGCAGCCTGCTCAAGTCTGTCCATTGCCCAGATTCCAGGCCAGTGCTGCAGACCTGGGAAGGCTGCAGTGGGGCATTGCAGAGCCTAAAGAGGTGCCCGAATTCCAGCTGTGGTGACAGTCCTGCTATCCCATGCAGGATCCCGAGGCACAATATATTTTACCGTCTGGTACCAAGGACATTCATCACCTCTGGAACTGGCTGAACAGTGAAACCGTTTCCTTTCTGGAGGTTAACAATCACTGACTGATGGGAGAGATGGGGTTTTAAAGCAGAGCTGGACAAATGCAGCACTAAAATATTCCTAGGTACCATGGAATCTTCAAAATTTGGATTTCAATTTGAATACCCCAAGTGATTCTTCTTGTTCAGAAGGGACTAAACAGCAAGAAGCCTGTTGTCCAGCTGGAATCCTCCGTCCTCAAAGCTGAATAGTGGTGAAGCATCCTGTGCTGCCTGTAATAGCTGCACTGTGTTTCAAGGAACCTTGCGCTTACAGCTTCCCACTCAGAGACCTGGAACAGGCTTACCAGGAGATGTTCCCTTCTGTTTCACACGGGGAAAACAAAGCCCTGAGACACGTCCCCTTCCCTGAGGCAGGCAGCAGAGTCGGGGGCAGAGCTCTGGTCCCCAGCACCTCTCTGTGGTCAGCCTGGAGGGGACCTCTCTTGAAGGGTTCTCGGCTGCTGTCAGATGAAGATGAGCTATTGCTAGGAGCAGTGATCACAAACCTGGATGGGAAGTGCAGCTTCATGGTCAGTGCTTCCTTGGCTCAAAACCTCAGGCACATAAAGATCAAAGAGCTTTCCCATGCTTTGCTTCATTCTTCTGCTGGGAAACTTTGTAAATGTTCTGGCACAGGCAGCCTTGAAGCACCTTCTCTGTGAAGATCAGATCCAAGATAATAAAACAGAAATTTGGTTCCTTTCAGGGTTTCCAAGGGGAAGGGAGTCTGAGCACAAGCTGAAGCAGCAGAGTCTGAGTGTGTTGGCAGTGCCCCTGGTCCCATCTCCTCCAGCTGGGACTGGGAGAGCTGCTGGCTCTGGGGGCCTGGATGCAAGGCCCCGGTCATATTTCCCCATGGCTGGCTCCGTGCACAGGCAGCTCTGCTCGGGATGTGTCAGCTGTGAGCAGGCAAAACCGACCTTTGTGTGTCTGGCTCCGTCCTTCCATTGCTTTTCTTTGGTCTTTTAGTCCCATTTTTTCCCTGAGACTTCAATTCCGCTGTGCCGAGGTGCCGTCACACTTGGTGGTGGGGCCGATGCTTGCCTCCTCTTGCGGGGGGACAGAGGTGGGAGTCAGCACAGCAGGGCCAGCAGCACCGGTGTGCTCTGTGTGCTGAATGTGCTCCGTGTGCTGCCTGCCCATGCCCTGAGCCTGGAGCAACGCAGGGACCACACGTGGTACTACTGTCGGCAGTCCTGGCCCTCACCTGTGGTGTGAGCTCTCTCCTGCCATCATACTTCTGGCCTCCTGTTCAGGCAGGCCAAGCCCGAAGAGACATTTGGAGCTGATTAATTAGTCAAAGGCAAATAGGTCTAGAAATAAGGAACAGCTGGCCACCTGAAATGGAGACCAGCAGTAGGTTTATTTCAAGGCCAGAGGCAGCAAGAAGGAGCTTGGGAAGGTTTGGGGGATTTCTTGCAGCTAATGGCTGTGTGACGAAGTCTCCTTGCACCTGGAAGTGGTCCCCCTGGGGCTGGCTGGTGATGCTCTCCAACACCTTCGCTGCGGTTTCTGTTTAGACTGGCCAGCAGGAAGGCTTGCCTTATACCTCCAGTTGGCTGTGGTTCAGAAAGGGATCAGAGAAGTGCTGGTGAGTGGGTGGCTGTTGAGCACAGTGGTTTGGGTGTCCTGGATAGCCGACTACTGCTGGGAAAGTCTCTCTTGAGCTCTTCTATTTTTCCCTAAACATCCACAGTTAGCCAATACTGGACACCCAGCCCTGGCCACACAGGCCTTTTGATGTAACCCCGTGTGGTGAATTTAAATGCATCCCTGTGAGCTCCCTACAAAATTCATCTCTTTCTTGCCTTTTTTTTTTTTTTTGCCTCTTCTTCCTGAGAGTAGGTCCCAGAATTTGCTTTTGTCCTCAAGAGACTGGAAAAATCAACTTGTTAAAATCTTCTGTGGGATGGAAAGTTCCAGAAAGAAGGAAAAAAAAAAGAGGGCAGAAATTCTCAATTCAGCAAACTTCACTTGTATATCCCATGCTCCGGGCTGTGCCCTCCGAGCTGGCCGGGAGGCTCCAGCCTCTGCACCGAGCTGCACAGGGACTTCATCCCTGCAGGCTGGGGCACTTGGGGTGGGACTGGTAGTGTGCAGCAGCAACCTGCAATGCCAAGACGGGTCACGGGATGCTGAATGTCAAGCTGGCCTCAGACTGTTCTGCTTCGGCTCTACGAGCCTGAGGCTTGGCCTTTGGGGGAAAACCAGGACTTCCTTGCGGAGAATACATTACTTTTGCAGAAGCTGTGTTTTCCACCAGAAAAATGCTGACCAGAAACACTGTGGGCAGACGAGGCTTGGCTGAATAAGAGTGCAACCCTTGTGTGGGGTGTCCCAGAAGAGGGGTGAGGATGTGCCTGCTGCAGGCACCTCTGCTCCGACCCTGAGCTCATCAGACAGGGGGCTGAGGCGTCCAACCACCTGCCCTGGGGCAGCAGCTCCTCCCCGCAGGAAGGACAGATGACCAGCCAAAGGCTCCCTCCTGATGTAACCCCAGTCCGTCACCATCACACTGATTATCTTTCTCTGGCCCAGTTCTCCCATGTAGGCTTAAAAGTGCGTGTCTCTGGCTAGGTTGTATTTTACTGGTGGAGGAGGAGGAGGAGGGGAGCTCCCAGACCTCATCTCACACCTGGGGTCTCACTGGGAGCCCCCACGGAGCCTCTTGGTCCCCCTGAGGCAGCAGGATGCTGAGTGGTTCTCAATGGCAGGCAGGTCTGGCTTTTCTTCGTGGGAGAGCAGCAAAACAAAATGTCTTGTCTCTTTAATTCCCCTCCGGACTAGGTGTCTCCACGGCCTCCTGCCCCCTCTCAGTGTTGATATTTGGCCCAATTTGTGCAGCAGATTAACTTGTCCCTGAGGTTGGAAACAAGTTTCCATTTTCTATGAAAACACATTAATTAATAACACTGGAGATGTTGCCGTTTTGTCCATCTGCGGAGAAGCAAGGTCTGACAGCATCTAACACAAACCAGCTGCTCCCTGCTCCGAGCTGCCCTGGGCACCCCCCCGTGCCCAGCAGACTGCAGGGTTTATTTTGGAGATTTGGGGCCAGGGAAGCCACATCCCCTTGGGCTCACCTGGGCTGCAGGGGAAGAGGTGCAGGATGTCGAGAGCTCAGGCTGGAGATGGGCTGCAGCAGCTTGCGGTGATGCCATGGGGATGAAGCACCAGGCACCCAGGGCTGGCACTGCTGGCGTGGTAGGGGACAGGCTCCCCGTTCTGGGACACGTGTATCGCGGTGTGTGTGTGACCCACGGGATGAAGGGAAGCGAAGAAGGACTTTGCTGCTCACGGGGCGCTGGCTGGGTTGCAGGTGGGCACCATGAGCGGTGCCCGCACAGGGCTGGGCAGTGCAGGATGAGGTACAGCTGCACTGCAACTGCTTCACCAGCGTGGGACTGCTCTTGCTGGGGCCACAGCCTGCCGAGGGAAAGTTTCCAGCCACTGTGGAAAACCCAAAATAATGAGTCAGAGGGCTCAGAAACCAGAAGGTGAAGAAACAGACGGCTGTTTATTAAAAAAAAAATTTTGCAATCTCACAGTTTTTAAGTTCATCTTGTTTTTCTGGCTTTCCTAGACAATCATGTTGGAAAGGTGTGGGCACGCCTTGTCTGTGCATATCCTTCGGGACTTTTTAACGGGTTGGCATGTTTCAGACCAACTCCAACACTGGATCCTACAGGTTACGTGGCAAGATGCCACCGCCTGGCTGGACGAGATCCAGACCAGAGCAGCTCCTCTTCTAGTGACCAGAGGGATGTGGTGGGAGATGGCTTCTGTCTGGATCCCTTGTGGGCACCAGTGAAACCAGCCAGGAGGCGAATTCTTGGAGAAGTGGCCAAGCTGCTCCTGGGGCTGGCGGCATCTTCGTGTGGCATCTAATCTGGTTTCTGAGTACGTGGGGTGGTGCTGGAGCGTGGATGTGAGCTGTGTGGGTCGCCACGAGAGTGTTTGGTGTGGGATGAAACGTGTCGGGGCGCTCCCAGGCCGGCGGGCTCAGTCCTGCCAGAACAGGAGACCACTGCTGCCTTCCTGGCTGCCACGGGGCTGCTGCTGGGCAGAGTCAGCCCCGACCGGCTCAGCGGTCGCGGGGTTGTGATGAGGGGGGGTCTTTTCTCTCAGCAGACTGCCACTTCTAAGCCCATCTTCATAGCGCGGGCTGGCTTTGAAGGAGAGCTCCCAAGTATGCGTTTCATTAAGATTTAATAAAGCAGCTGCCTGCTCCTGAAGCACAAAATGATTATTAGACCCTTTATTGAGGATTAATAGCTATGTAATCAGCACGTATCTGGTTCCTACAGGCATCTATTACATAGCTTCTAAACCTCAGTGAATATGTTTCTAATTGGCCTTTAAGAACATGCTGTTGCTTTATTAAGCCCTAATTAAATGCATATTGGGTGAGGTCCATTCAGAAGTGGTTATTGTGAACTACTTGTCATTACCTAATATGTGCAACCTAATGTGTGTTCAGCTTATTTGCTCTGTTAATTATTATATTTTATGGCCTTTGTTTGGGCTTTGTGTCTGTAATTTGGATCGCATATGTTGTTTTCCTCCCTGTTAGAAGTGTTCTGAAGACGTGGGTGCTACTGTCCAGGGAGCAGAGGACTGAGCAGGCATCGCCAGGGCGGGTGGCAGAGGTCCTGCAGAAGTCCTGGCGTTGGCTGGCTCCTGCCTGAGCTCCTGCAGCCATGAGGCCACCACTCGGACCTTGAGCAGCTTTCCTCCCTGCCTTCTTCCTGGTCTGCCAGGCAGGGGGTAAGGACTCCTTTGCTGTCTGTACGTGGGCTCAGAGCGCCGTCAGTCATCTCCTACAGGTATGCAAGCCTGTTCCTCAAAACCTTGTGTCCAAAAGCTCTGATGCACCAGGAATGATAATTAAGGGATCTAGAGGAGAGCAGAACATAGACTCTGGCTGCAGAGCAAAAGAGTGGATGCAGTGGGGTATCTCAGCAGAAATGAAGGGCTGCAAGGGCAGCTGGCAAGGTGCTGACGGGATGATGCTGTGTCCAACCAAGCAGTTATGCTGGGAACCAAGTGCTCTGGGAAGCTGCTTGGACAGGGGTTTGGTTCGGGACCTATTTTCCATTTTTGTCTTTCAGTGCCAGAACATCTCAACTCAGCAGGTTCAGGACGGGACAGGTTTGGGAGGAAATGACACTTTACTGTAATTTGCTGTTGTGTCATCTTGTCTAAGGCAGAATGGAAAAGTCCAAAATCAAGTAAAGTCGGAAGTGGAGCAAAAATCCTTCAGTTTGCCCAAAGCAACCTTTTTTTTTTTTTTTTTTTTTTTTTTTTTTTTTTTAATTCTGAGGGAGAGAGGAAGGAATTTTCCATTGTTGGAGAATTTCAAAACTCCCCAGAGCTGCTGGGAGGGGGACCGTGCCAGCCGTGAGCACTTTCCCAACACCCGGTTCCCATCCTTGCCTTGGCACTGCCGCTGCCGTTTCCAGTGGACGGGGGCCGTGTGCTCCAGGCGGGGATGCCTCCACGGGCAGTGCCATGAGGGCACGCGTCTCCGTCCAGCTCTGCGGGAAGTGCATGCTCTGCGTGGCCAGAGGCACGTAATTAGGCATTTAAATGGAAACCAGCTCATCCGGGGACTGTGCTATTTGCTATTTGGGCTGCTGCTGTCCGTCTGTGCTCCGGCATCCTACATGGGGTGAAGCTCAGCTCTTGGCTCTGCCCTGTGTGGGCTCTGGTCAGGTCCTGTCCCTCCTGGGCTGCCTCTTGGTCCTCAGCCTGGGCTTTCTGCAGCTCTGCCGTGTGACTGCTGGGATAAATACATGCGGATGCTCTGATTCATAGAGAATAAGCACCTTGCCCCAACTTTCACCTCCAACTTGAACTGCCCCCAAGTCAAACTTGCTAACATTTGAAAACGTTTGGTTAATTCCTCTCCCTCGCCTTTATTTTTTTTTTATTTTTATTTTTTTTTTAAGGTTTTGCAGCCTTTGTACTTTCTACATCCCTGCTGGAAGCAAAGGTGCCAAAATACTTCACGAAAGGCTGTTCTTGCAGTACTTCCCAGACCTTCCCGCACTAGGAAATGCCGGAAATCGTGGGAGCAAGGCTGCTCCCTGGAGAGTCTTGACACAAGTTTTGCAGACCCTGAAGATCTGGAAAAGCCTAAACTTCCCAAGACATGGACTTCTCTCCAAAGCCAACAGGAACTCGGAAACTTTGGGGCCTCTTGGTTTCGTTGCTCTGTAGACCCTGAATCTTTAAAGTCAACCTTTGTTTTATATTTATACGTTGCATGAATACACCCTTCTTTTTCTAATTAGGGAGTCTGGGTCAAAAATTCCTCGTTAAAGCTGCCTGCAGGCCAGAGTTTGTCTTGCTTGACTTGAGGCCAAATCGCAGAGGTATCTGGGCTTGGAGCTGAATCTCCTCGCCTGCCTTCTGAGTTGGTGGAGGAAGGCAGAGCTCGGGGCAACTCTCCCAGCAGAAGGGCTCCTCTTCCCTGCACCGAGTGAGGGAGACCAAGCATCAGCATGAGCTGGTGCCTCGGGGGCTGGTGTGGCTGGACACCCAGCTGCACGCTGGTGGCATGAGGAGAATGATGGAGCGTCGATGGGCTGAAGCAGCATCAATGAGGTTAACAGGATGAGATAAAGGGAATGTTCTCCTCTTCAGTCTGAATTTCAGTCGGCACAGAAATCCCCATCCAGCTCCCACTCATGACCTCAGATTTGAAAAAGAGTTCAACTTCCAGAGAAAAAACACTGGGGGATCCCATTTGTTGGGGCAAGGCAGAACTGGGGCTCTGGAGCTCAGCTGCGGGGCCTCTGCCTTGGGCCAGATGCAGCTCCTTGGCCCAGTGCTGCCAGGCAAAGGGAAGCATCAGGGTGTGTAGAGCGTGTGGGTAGGCAAGGGGCGTGCAGGACGTGCTCTCCCCAGGCACACCAGCTCTTCAGGACTGGTTTGGGTTGAAGTTTAAGAACAGCAAACTATTGTCTGTTCATTTAACAGACCGTTTCCCAATGACTTTGCTCCAGGCTAATGCATTTCAATGGGTTTCCCCTTCCTGTAGATTAATCTTGCCTTTCTTCTTGTTCCTAGAAAATGCAAGGGAAAGGGGAGAAGATGCTTCCTTTGGAAACACTGTTGCACTGCTTACCTGCCCTGGAGGGGGAGAGATGAGGATTCACAAGGAAGCTGAAAAAGGAATCTTCCTTTTGAAATTTCCCTTAAAATAAAGAAGTAACAGTTTTGGCAAAGCCTTCTGGCCACAATCTCATCTTGTTCCATTTCCAGACAGGGAGAGAAGCCGTGGGGGACATTTTTCTGCTGCGTGGAGCCTCCTTTCAATTTGCTCCCACTCCGGTGGCAGCGTGGGGCTGTATCCTGGCACAGGGCACCCTCAGCCCCTGTGTGGGCAAGCCCAGAGCACCGTGATCTGCCGGCCTGGGTCCCTGCCCTGCTCCCCCCCTCTGAAGTGGTGGACCATAGGTCACTCCCCAGTGACTAGATTTTGGTCAGCTCGTCCCGTGCACGGTTCTCATCCGTGCATCTGTGGTAGCTAAAGGCTTGAGCGATGTGATTTCCAGAGCTTTCCTGAAGTGTCTTCTCCTGGTGGAAGAAGTAAATGCCATGGTGCCCCCCGGCCTGCCTGGCTGGTGCGTGTGGCCAGCAGTAACCTTGCTGTGTCCCCATGGTGCCCCGCGGCCTGCTGGCGGCCCGGCCATGGGTGGAGGTGGTGGCCGAGGTCCCACCTCCGAGCAGAGCTTGATCCCTCCGGTCCCCCCTCCCTTGATGTTCCCCTTGGCTGTGGATCAGCTGGCGGGAACCAGTGAGTCTCGCAACAAAGATGAGCAAAAAAATCCCTTCATGCCTCTAAAAGGAAGAAGGAGAGCACGGCAGAGACAGGCCGGCTGATACAGCTCCTCTCGCTGCTGCGGAGGCGGGGAGGCTTTCGGACAGGATTTATTTTGTATAGTCTTCCATGCAAACTGGATCCCCCTCCCCTCCCAGCCCTCTCCAGCCTTAAATCATATCCTTTGTAATGACATTTCATGCTTGTGTGGCGCCTTGCTTCTGAGCATCCCCAAGTGCTCCATAAATAATGGACGACTCCGAGCCTGCCAGGAGGACACGGTACCACCCTCCCGGTGCCCCTGTCACCAAGAGAAGGTGACAAATCCTTCCCACAGCCTCACCTGGAGGCTGGGCTGTGCCAGGATTAGGGGTGCAGCCTCCCCTGCCTCTCTCCAACTTCTCCTTCAGCCCTGGCTGCTCAGGGGATGTCCCCTCTGTCCCTGTCCAGGTGTCTGGGGTGAGGTGCTTGGGGACAAGCGGCACTGGGTGGTGGCTGAGGGATGCTGTCCTGTGGCCTGGCGTGCACTTCACAGCCATGCCTCCTCCTGAGGTCCTGTGGAAACCCTCGCTGGGGCTACAGGGCCAGTGATAAAGCCACACTCCATTTTCCCAGCCCCTTTTTTAGGTCAGGGATGGATTTGTCTGGCACACTGGGTCCTGGCGCTGGAGCAGGGCGGGTGTTAACCGCATGGAAGCCTTGCTTGCTAATGAGTCCAAATAATACAACGTCTCGGGTTCCCTCCTCCCTGTTCAAGCCCTTTGCTGTCATCAGGTCCTTCTCAGTCCTGTCCAGAGGTTTGTTCGCAGCTGCAGCGTCCCAGGAGATGGAGCGGTTTTCATCGGACACCGCTCTGGCTTGGCCCGGCAGCAGGAGCAGCCCCAGTTGCAGATCTGCTCCATGGCCTGTCGGCTGCCTTCCTCCTCCTCCTCCTCATGGGCCAGGCCATGGGGAGGGAGAGAGCGCATGGCCGTAGGGGCCGAGTAGCAGCTGGTGTATCTGCACGCAGGCGGCTTAGCACAGGATTTTCAGCTGTGCTGGGTGGTTTTGGAGGCTGCCTCAAGCTGTCTACAGGATTCTTCTGAAAATTACCCTCCTGGGAAGAGGCTTCCTAACTCGCCTCACAGCTGGGAAGCTGCAGCCCAAGGCCTGGCCTGGCAGTGAGGCCTTCTGCCCGGCAGCCGGCAGCATTGCCAACTCTGCCACAGTTTCTGGGGCAGCCCTCGCAGCCGGTGGGATAGTGGCTTTGAGGGGTCTTCACTGGCCTGGCAAGGAACCTGCTTCCCTATGGCCTCACCTGTACTGGGCCAGCAGGGTGGGGATGGGAAAGACTGGTCCTGGCTGTAGGTGAGAGTTCTGTGGGTGCTTCCTCCAGCCCCAGCTTCAGCTCATTGTCCCTCAAACCTTCATGGGCACATGGGCTGGCTCCATACCCCAATGGTGCAGGTGTCTCTGGGGGTGCTCGAGTCTGCTGGGCACTGCAACAGCCTCCATATGGAGCAGACCTGATGGCCCAGCCTTCCAGGTCAGCCCTGCCAGTCGTGGTTTCTTTTTCCTAAGGCACGCTGGGGAAGAAGGCTGAAATATGAGAGCAGGTTTGCGGTGAAAAGGGGAAAAACAAGTCCTGTCACCATTGCATTGCATCCTCATCTCATCTTGTCTCATCTCATTTCATCTCATCTCAACTCATCATCTAATCTTCGTATTCTGCCCCATCCCTTTCCACTCCATCCTTCCATCCCACCTCATCCCCACCTCCTCCAGGCATCCATGCCAGCCCCATTGGACCGTGCTCCCCTTGCCAGTGGTGCAGGCCCACTGGTGGTGGAGGCCCTTTGGAGCGTTTTCTTATCCAGGATGGATGTCGGTGAAAACAGAAACCTAATAAGTAAGATAAGGAGACGATTTATAATGGAGTTTGTGAACTTTAGGAAAAAGCTTTACAGCCAGATTTTGCAGACCACACAGGGAGAGGTTATACTCTCCAAAACCTTGGAGATTTTTTAAAAAATATTTTTATATTAAAAAAAAAAAAAAAGAGTTTCCAAGAATTAAATAACACGAAAGTGTATGAAATATGATGTAGGGAATGTTCCCATTGCTCTCACATCTGAAGTTAATTTGGGAGACGCTCTGAATAGCTTTTTAAAGAGTGGATAAACATTGGCATCAAAAGTGTAAATAAAGTTACCAGACAAAGCGGCCGTTCAAAGAGAATTGTCTCTGGGATATTGGCTGCGCAGTTTTAATGGCTGCACACAGGAACATTTGGAGATAAAATAAGGGGCTTGCTGATTAGCTTGGGAGTGAGTTTCTCTGCTTTGTCTCCCTCTCATGATGTCAGTTTCAAGCAGTGCTGGCAGCCCTTCTGATTTCCTACCCAGAGGTAGAACTGGCGAAGGGTCCCATGCCCAAGAGACCCCAGCAGCCTTGCTGCCCTGCACCTGATCTTAGATGGCTCATTTCAGCTGCTGAGGAACGAGGTCTTTTTGTTTGTTTGTTGGTTGCAGTGCCAGGGGTGGCCTGCCAGCACGCAGGAAGAGAGCGGTGCTGAGTCCCCCGGAGCTGCGGTCACACACCTCCAGGCGGGAGCTGCTGAAGGCCCAGCTTTTAGTTTGATGAGTGCTGGGTTCTCCAAGGGCAGATCACATATTTCATACTTGGCTACACTGCAGCAAATAACCATCTTCACTTTAGTCTTTATGTCTTTATGACTTTATTTCCCCTTTCGAAGGGGCGGTACTCTAATTACAGCGTGATGCTTCAGCTCATGTGGGCTTTGGATGATCCGTACCGCTGCTCCGTCTGATTAACCACCTCTGCTACTGTTCCATGCTTCTTGCTGTGCTTCTTGGCAGCTCCCACGAGGAAGATGTGTCCTTTTTTAACCTTAAAAACTGTATATCTGGTGAGATATCGACCTCGCTGTGCATGATGGGGTGTACTTCTATTCACTTTGGTCATGGAAGACTCTGTCTGAGGTCACTGCTGAGAGGCAAACAGGCTGCTCCTGCTGCTGTCCCAGTCCTGGTGCACTTTGATCTCGTGTGTGCTTCTGAAGCTGAGCTGCTGCTTGGTAGCTCTGTGAATCCCCCTGGCCCTGGACTTTTCCCAGCAGCAGCAGCAAGTCCTGTCCTGCCTTCTGGAGACCTTCCCTTCGTGGCCTCCTGGTGTCTCCTGCCAAAACAAACCTCTGTTGTGTCAAACCCTGACACCAGAGCACCAGAGGAAGCAGGCCGACTTGAAGTTTGACAAATACATGGTAGGAGTTACTGGCTTCTTCTTTTTAAACTCGAGAAGCTACAAAAAGTCTTTGCATTGGGGTGGAAGCAATGACACCTGTGTCTCCAGCTGAGCCCATGCTGGCGCAGACCAGCAAACTGGCAGGGCTTGCACTGGGGGCTAAAAGCCCTCGGGGACTAGAAGTGGCACCTTCCTCCTGGCTTCCCATGGCAGGGACCTCGTTCCCAGGGCAGGCGCACTCAGCTCCAGCCTGCCAGAGCCCTTGTGCGTGCTGCCTGGGGCCAGCTGCAGCCCTGAAATCCAGGGCAGAGACAGGCCCCGTGTCTCCTGGGAGGATGTCGCCTCGCAGTCACCGACAAGATTTTACCTGGGTGTTTTTAAGATGGATAAACCTGAGAGGACAGGTCTACTCCGTACTTTGCCTGGGTATAACAGGGGTTAACACCAGCCATAACTCTTCTGGTCTTTTTAGTTTTTAGTCGTGACTCCAGGGTCTCTTTCCCACATGATAAAGACCAAACCTCATGTCCTCCAGGTCCCACCTTGCTGCCGCCATCCACAAGCCACAGGAGCTCTCTCCATGCACACTGTGCCAAGGTGACACCCAGCAGGACCAGGCTGTTGCTCACCAGCTGGAAGGAGCACCTTCACCCAGAGATCATGGCAAGGGTTTTGTTGCAAACAACTGAATAATTGCGCTTGTACTCGTCCTTTTCCTGGGACTTGCCCACGAACAGCTTAAGTGTTTGAGAGGTGGAACTCCTGATGGAAGATTCATGGACACCTTTGGGGTGGAGGAGATCTGTGTTGAGGAGCTGACCGTGAAGGAGGAGGAGGAGGTAAGAGGAGGAAGAGGAGAAGGAGGAAGAGGAAGACGAGGAGGAGGAGGAGGATGCCTGGGGTGCAGGGTGTTGCAGCAGGGTGCCAGTGGCTGGGGGACAGGGGCAGGAGCTGGCCCTCCCTGCCAGCCCCAGCACCGCATCCACCCGTGCATCGGGAGGCACCGGCCTTCGTGCCACTTGTGTAAACTATTACAGCAAAGGGCAGAGGTTAAATGCAGCACATGTGTGGCATCAATTAACAGGATTTCAAGGTCTCTAGCGGAGTTTCTGTTCAAATCTCTTGTGGCAGGTTCGGTTTTCTTAACCCCTCGAATGCTGTGCGGTTGGCAGCCTTGGCTCTGCCCGTGGTGGGGACAGCTCACGCTGGTCCAGGAGGACATCGGGGACATCACACCCCATGTGCCAGCAGCCCGTGGGGCAAGTGGGAGAGGATGTGCTGCTGCCTGCAGGAAGAACCCCTTGAGCTCGTTGGCTGCTCCAGGTGCTTCACCTTCAGTCCCTGCCCATGAAGTGGACAGAGCCAGGCCCCTATTCCTGCGGGGTACCAGGCAGACCAGTGCCACCAGCTGCAGTCACGATCTGCAGTTTGGAAGCTGGGAAACCTGAAGTGTCACCATTTCTGCCAGCATGCTGCATCGTGCAGTCCCCAAGCAGCGGTTTGGGGCTGCCCCCAGGCAGTGCAGCCATCGCAGTGCTTCATCCATGGTGCTGGGGTACGGGGAGCACAGGGATTTAAAGGGCAGTGGCATGGCTCAGACAGCCCTTGGCACTCCAGACTGGGCAGGAGCTGCATCCTGTCCAGGGACAGCGGTCTCCCCCAGCAGGATAACCCATCAGACATCTGGATGCCATGACTCTGCACTGCATCTGTGCCCGGTTTGTCCTTCTTTTCCTCCTAAGGGCCAAACTCTTGGAGTTGTGGTACTTGAGGGTGTTTCCACTGTGCTTGCTTGAGGGTTTTTAGCAAGGAAAATGAAGGTTTTTGCTTCCATGGCCATGGAGAAAACCTGAAAACATGATGCTAACATGGTCTGAAGGCTCAGAAACTTTAAGGCATTAAGAAAGGAAAACAAAAAATTAAACACGCTAGAAAGCCGTGTACTTTAGATATCGCTTGATGAGAGATTTAGGTGTATTTCTCAGTCCTGCATCCTGTTTAGAGGAAAGAAAGGCTTTCTGAGGAGGAGGTATTCAGTTCCTGGTGTCGTAGCTATGGGGAGACTTCTGGATGAAAGATGTGTTTGACCTAGACAACTCCACATGAAAATCCCACTGTTTGTTAGCAAACCTGTAAAAATCTTGGTAATCCCCTTGATCTGAAACAAATGGGCTCTGCTGCCTAGCGCTGATTTTATTATCAGACACTGCTTAGTATCATCACACGGCTTGGACTCATGCCTAAGACTCCACGTCAAGTCAATCGTGTACTGGCTGGCAAAGGTCTCCGCCTCAGTCTGGATCGGTTCTGGTTCTCGGCACCTCTGTTGCCCCGGGCCTTGCACTGACCGAGGCACAGAGATGTTGGGCCCAGCTCCCTGACTGCCCCTGCCCTCCTGGGAGCTGGGACCCAAGGCAAGCCTTGAGCATCTGCAGCCTTGGCTGACCCTTTGGGCACCTCTGCTTGCCCACGGAGTGCACCACAGCCCTGCCAGCAGCACCCCCGAGCCCATGCTCCCTCCCTGCTCCCTGCAGCAACTGAACATAAGATTAGAGCCCCCAGAGACCCCCGGTCCGCCACACGAGCCCCAGACGGTTTTGTTTTGATTATACATTTGTTTCCTCCCCCCTGGGAGGGTCTGACACAGCTTTTACCTCTCCGCGCGTCAACGCTTGGCTCCCCCCCGCCACCGCGGATTAGCCCTGACCCCTGCTGAACTCCACCGCCAGCAGAAGTGTCAGCTCCTTTCACTTTCCAGGAGCTTTCCAGCCTCAAACACTGCACAGGGAAGGAGTGTCCTCAGGTCACAAACCTCCCACATCACTTTTTCCGACTTCTTGCTCTCACAAGGAGCGGGTGCGAGGCACAGCGGGCAGCCCCTTCTGCCCTGCTCGGCCCTGCTCCAGCACAGCCCCTGTGCAGCCAGCATGGGTGTGAGCAGGGAAAAAGGCATCTTTAAGGAGGGTTTGCTTAAAAGGTGGGAGAAAAAGTGACAATGAGGGGCTGACCATGTCACAGGGGCCAAGGTAAGGAACCTTCAGGCCAGTACAAAGGGGTTTGCGGCTGCGCTGGTGTGCAGCTTTCCATGGTATCTGCGCAGCTCTGCTCTGGGCAGCAGCAGCTGAACCGCTCTGCGCAAGAGCTCAAAATCATGGAAAAACGGTGCACAAAAAAAAAAAAAAAAAAAAAAGGGAAGATGCGAGGAAAGAGAACGAGCTAGTGCTCGTGTGCAGTGTTAACCCCTGTCGGGTTTTCTGCTGCCGCGAGGTGCTGAGGAGGGGCAGGAGAACAGGGAGGGTAACTGCAGTGGCACGCTGACATGGAGAGGGAATGGCACACGCTGAGGAGCTGCAGATGTTTGGAGGTTGGCAGGGGTTTAGGTGGAGATGCTGGTAAACAGCTCGGTTTGCAGCCATGAAGGGTGCTGGGGAAAGGCTGCCCCATGCTCATGTGGGGATGGTGGAGGTGGGGGGGGACCCTCGGCACAGGTGAGAAAAGTAACGGGTGCGGTTCTGTCCTGGCTGGCTGGTGCTGGGGGTGTCACCAGCCTTTTGGGGTTTCACTTGGGTGGCAGCAGATTTTGTGCTTCAGGGCGAAGTTGTGGTGCCCAGATGAGGAGCAGCATCTCTCCGTGGGTCAGCTCAGTGCGCCGTTTGGTCACTGCCTCCGGTCCCAGGCCCTAGGAGCTGCCCGGCTTCTTCCCCAGACTGCAGAGATACTGAGGCTAAGCAGGGTAAATCCAGGCTGAAACACTCACTCAGGGCTGTACTGAGCTCACATTTTACCTCATCCCCACCGGAGGTAGGGCAGGGCCTGGCCAGGCTGCTCGGGCATCCCTGGCTGCAGGGCAGTGGGGTCAGCGCCCTTTGCTGCTGTCCCCAGAGGAGGCAATGGGGCAGTGAGCACAGAGGGGGATAAGGAGATCTGAACCTGGAGCCTTGGCTCTGCTCTGTGCTTCCAGGTCGGTCTTGCTCCTTTCTGGGTGCCAGCTCTCCAGGACGGGCACAGGTCCCCTGCTTGCTGACGGACACCCCAGACGAGACCTTTGGGACCCACTCTGCGCAGGTTTTGGAGTGCTTTGCACCTGCAGGCGTGGGGCTTGCTGCTGGGGCTGCCCAGCAGTGCTCTGCTGCTGCCGCGGCTCCTCGGCCCCGCTGCTTTTGGCCTTTGCCAATGGCACATCCAGCAGCGCTCTGACCACGGCCCGCTCTGACGTTTTTGGTTCCCCGTGTTTTTGAGAGACGTGTTCGTTTCTTTGTTCGGGAGGGAGAAACAAAGGTCACCCCTCGCTAGCAACTCATTAAAGTGGAACAATGGGAAGAGCAGTGACCCGCCGAGGCACTGGCTCTGGGGCCGGCTCCTTGGCCCATGTGTGACGCTGCCTCTGTGGGCGCAGGAGCGGGGCGGCCACCGGTGGGGGGGCATTGCAGGGAGTCCCCCTCCCACAAACCGGTTCAAGGCATCGCTGGAGGACCTCAGTGTGTGTTAGGGCTTTGGTTTGTTTGTTTTGTGAGAGTGTGTGTGTGCACAATGCACATTAGCCCCACTGTCATTAGGAAAAAAAAAAAAAAAAAAAAAAAAGAGCGTTTCATGAAAATTTTCTCCTTGTCCCCTCCCGAGCTTCCCGGCTTTGACCAGTTCTGTTTCCTTCATGTGGGAGGCAGCTGCATTTGTCTCAATAATTGCATTTCCCTGCTGCTATGTACTGCTGAGGACTTGGTGACACAATGAAGATGTGAAGCGTTCCTCTTTCCCAGGCCTGGCACTGGAGGTTTGGCTTCTGGGGACATCCTGGCCTCCCTTCTCTCCAGGATGCCCGTGTGGGGTTTGAAGTCCATCTGGCATTTGCAAGGGAGAAACGCTGCTTGGAGCTGATGGTCGCGCTCGGGACTGATGTGGGGAAGGAGCCGCTGCTCCGTGTCTGCAAGGCATCACTTGCCTTGCTGGAGTCCGCTGCCTGTCCCAGTAGGAGGAGGTAATGGACACCATGTGCACGGGGGACGGCCTGTCTCTGTGCACAGGGGTGCCTGGCGCCTCTGCACGACCTTCCTGCTAGGCCTGTTGGCCTCCAGGCACCCACACAACCCCGTCAGTCCCTGTGCCAAATGCCATCTATCCGGGCTGCCCTTGGGGAGTCACGGTGCTGCACACGGGGGGAGTGGGCAGAGGATGCTGTGGGCCACCGTGCAGGTTCCTCGCCTGTCCCTGACCATCCCGGCCGTGTCCCAGGGGGCCCTGCCACCTCGCAGCACCCTGCTACTGGGCACAAGCATGGGTGGGAGCAGGAGCCCCGAGGGGCTCATCACGGGGGTGGGTGACACCCAGCCGGAGCCTGCAAGGCTTTCGTTATTCCTTAATGATGGATCCGTAAGGAGCTGGCAAAGCCTCTCGGGGCGGATTAGGGCTTTTTCCTGGGAAGGCTTCGCGGCTCCTGGGTCCTGGGCATCTCCCGGGGTCTGGGCAGCTCCGGGCAGCTCTCCCGGGGCCCCGGGGCCGCGCTGCGCTTCCCCGGAGCGCGGGGAGGTGGCAGCAAAGGCCCTGCGAGAGCGGCGAGGGGCACCGGGGGGCTGCCGGGTCCCGGTCCCGCTCCCCTCCGGGGGGCGCCCGGGACGCCCCAGCCCCCGCTGCGGGCTCCTTCGGGGCACCGGAGGCGCTTTTAGGACCGGGCCGGGTTCAGCATCTCGCCCCCTTTGCTCGGCCCGGGGCTGCCTCCCCGGGGCAGGGAGAGGGGAGAGCAGCCCGTGAGCCCTGGGGGCTGTCAGAGCTGAAGCTGAACCCTGATCCCGGCCTGGCCCGCTGCCCGCAGTCCAGCCAGACCTAATCTGGGTCTGTGCGCTGCCCATGTTTAATGAGGTATTGTGTACGGATGTGTCTGAGTGTGTGTACGCACACGTCCTGGGCTCCGGGTGTCTTGCTCAGTGTTTGCATCTGTCTGTTAGCGAGTTCGGGCATCTGGGGCTGCTCCCCGTGCCTGATTGAAGATCTGCTCGGGAGCGTGTTTGTGTATCTGGGGAGCTTATCGCCCGCGTCTGTCCGCACGTGGAGGTGTTCGCAGCTGACGGCATTTGCACGCTTGCTTGCTGTATTTGCACGGTGCCCGTGGGTCACGCTGGGAGCCGCTTTGTCCACCGCCACGGGGAGGGGTCCAGCCCCTGCAGGCAGGGAAAGGCAGGAGGATGGCAGCCACCCGCACATGTGCTGCCCACCCTGTCATCGCCTCCGTGAGGCACGGCTGGAGCCGGCCGGGGGATGTGCCCCCCAGCCCGCTCCCTCTGTCATGGAGAGCCAAGCCTGCATGCCGGGAAAATCACCCAGTGGTGGAAACCACCCCCGCTGGAGCACGGCACTCCCTGCTCTGCGCTGTGGCCGCGGGGGTGTTTGGCTGCAGATATTTACCGAGCAATTTGCATTCAATTACAGAAGCCGGAAGGACTGGGAGGATTTTCCTTCTGGTTTTCTCTCAACCGAAGCCAACTTGTCCGAATTACAACCTAGGAAGCATCTCATTAGTGGGAAGTGAGGTCTCCAAAACACAGAGCTCGCGGAAAACTTTCCCCCGAGGGGCAGGGATGCGGGCTGGCCAGAGTACACGAGGATGAGGGCTCATCAGCATGCCGCTGTCTCTCACCCGTGGTAGTCTTCCCAAGCCAAGCCCTCTCCCATGGCACCTGAGCGGAGAGGAGAGAGGCTTTTTCAGGCTGCCAGCTCATCATGTCACATCTCCATCTGGCTCAATGGGTACTTTGAAAAAAGTACCCAAAAGTTCTGCCGGGTTGAGGTCTGGCTGTCCCTCCTCCTCCTCCTCCTGCCCGCACCTCGACCCAGGCCAGGAGGTGAAGGTCGAGCGCGGTGCTGGGGAAGGTGCTGAAAGCGATGCCTTCAGCCTTGCTGACAGCAGGGCTGGAGCTCGGTGAGAGCTGTCGTCCCTGGCAGGGGGATTCCCTCACCCAGCCTCTGGGAGGTCTGCGTCCCACCGGGACCCAGGCCTCTGTGTCTGCCTCCCCCAGGGGCAGCCGGGCACCTATGTGGGGCTGGCGGGGCCGTGCCAGAGCTGGGGACCTTGTCTCCATGTCCCTGCAAGGAGACAAAGAGGGGATGGGATGGATGGCAGAGGTGTCTTCTTCCCTGGTTTGAGAACGGGAGAGCTGGCAGCTGTGCCTGGGTTTACTTGGCTGCAAGGCAACTTTCATGCCAATAATGAAATGCCCTTCCAAAAATGCTTTCCTGGATAGAGCTCATGTGCAAGCTGCTGAGCCAGCTTCTTCCAGGGGCCGAGCCTGAGCCATGGGGGGAGGCACAAATCCGTCATCCTCCCTCTGACCGTGGTGCTCAGGGGGGCACGTGCTGGCCGATGTGGCTGTTGCTGGCCGTGCTTGTGGGGCACTGAGTGTGCTGACCTCGCTCGCCTGGCCACTGCCTCATCCTGGCAGACCCTGTGGGGTGCTGCGGGGACCTGTGCCACTGTGCTGTACCCCTCCAACCGCCCCACCTGTTTCTGTGCTGCAGCTGGCCCTGGGACCCCCAGTATTGCCCAGCTGGGCCCCCCACAGGCACTGGGAAGGGGCTCCCCCCTTGCTGTGGTGGGAACTGGGCAGCCCTGGACCCCGCAGCATGCAGGGGCTGGGTGACAGCGGTGCCTGGGACAGTGCTGCAGTCTGTCCCAGCTCCTTGCTCCACGTCCTGATGGCTGTAAGGCCGTAGCTGCCATTTCAAGGTTGAATTTGATGAGTTTCAGCTTCCCAACAGGCGATCTCATGATGATTTTGTCTGCAGATGAGCCCCGCTCCTTCCTCCTGCAGCTGTTCCTGGTGCAAGGACCAGGCATGGCACCAGCTCCCCTGAGCACCGGGTGAAGGAAAGGCTCAGACAGGGAAAGCCAAGCCACCTGCACCAGCACAGCTTCCCCATGCCCCCAGCCCTGGTAGCAGAGGAGCATCTGGGTGTCTGTGCAGCTCTCCTGCTCTTTTCCCTTGACAAGACCCAGGAAGGCTGCCTCGGATCCCCCAGCTCCCCGTGAGGACCCATTCCTCCTGCACACCCAGAGGGGGGCTTTCCACCTCCCCAGCACAAGGGCAGCAGAGTGGTGCTCTGGCACAGCGCGGGGATGTGGGGCATGGCTCTTTGCCCCTCAATAGGATGGGGGGGTCCTGGTGTGCCTGACCTGCTGGGAAGGGAGATGGGACATCCCCACGGCTCCCCTCCCCGGCCCCGCCATCCCGTTTGTCACCCCAGCCATTCATCGGGCCAGACAGATGCCCCCAAATAAAGGCCGCCGTGATTGATACCCAAAGACAATAGGGTGGGAGGGGCCAGGCGGGCTCCTCGTGAATAAACATGAGGGTCTTTGGACACAGCTTCCTCTCTTCACAAAATGGGACTGATTGTGTGGCAGGCATTTAAAATTCAGCTGTGGTCGGCCCGTCTTCCAGTGCCCCCCAAACCGCTGAGGTGCTTCATTTATTTAATAATTTCCCCTCCTCCCACTTTGCGCTCAGTCAGTGACAGACCTGGGTCCTTTCACGCTTTGTCCTCCCTCTTTCTTTCGTTCTTGCTCGCGCTCCCTCTCTCTCTCTTTTTTATCTTCCTTCCTTTTCCTACTCCTTGTTTCTTTCTCTCCCTGGCTTTTGTGCAGGGGGCCGTGACGAATGGCTCAGAAAAGAGGGTGCTGTGAGAAACTGGAGCTGCGCTGGCGGAGTGGGTGGTGAGGACTTGGTGCTGGGGGCGAGGGGGTCCGCCTGGAGCGGGGCTGGGGGCAGCGGTGGGGGCCAGGGGCAGTGCTGGGGCCTTTCCCTCTGTGCCTTTTGGAAGCCAGGCACCCGGGGCCGAGGGCAGCATGCAGTGGTGCCGGGATGGGGGTGCCCCTGTGCCACCCAGCACCGCCACTGCTGGCTCTGTGAGGCCGCCGAGGGGCTGCCTCGCCATGTCACCTAACGTGGCCTGAAGCAGCCCCAGGGCTGGCTCAGCTCCCAGAAATTGGGAGATGCAGACGGAGCGAGGCTGCAGTGGTTTTGGTAAAGGGCGCAGGGTCTGGGGCTTGGGCCCTCAGTGTGCTGGGATGGCCTGGCCGAGCAGTGCCGGTGTTCAGGTCCTGCACGAGTGGCTTGCTGCAGTCCGTGACAACGTCCCCATGGCTGGCTGCAGCCCCTGGTGCCTGCACACGTCCGAGGGAGCCACAGGGAGCCCGGGGCTGGTGGCACCAGCCATGTGCTGGGACCACAGTGCTGCGCACCCCCGGGAGGGCCTGAATGCACGAGCGCCGGGTGTGGGACTCTCTGCACACCGTGGCACCTTGTAACTGCTCTTGGCACTGTGGGGTCTGTTTCTGGGGTGCTCGTGGGCCTGCAGGAGGACCCCTGACACCGGTCCTTTGCCATGCCCACCACATCTCCACCTATCAAGCCATGCCCCCCACGCTGAGCGATGCCAAAAGCCCCAGGGCAGCTCCACCAGCAGCTCCTCGCTGCCCCGCTCTCCTGCCCTGTACCCCCAGCCCCCTGAGCCCAGCACCCACCAGGGCCTGGCCTGGGGATGCTTCCCCCCATCCCGCTGCCCGTGGCGGGGCCTGGCCGGCTGGCAGCCCGCAGGGGCCGGGCCTGGCAGGCTCCAGCAGCGGGAGGGCTCCTGCATTACAATCCAGTACAATCTGTCCCCCTTCCCGCTGCCCAGCGGTAGGGGAGACGGTTACTGTTTAATCCCATTTGACAGCTCTTTCATCATCTGCCTGCCTCCCTCCAGCTTCCCCGTGGTTCCTCCAAGGCTCCTTTGTGGCTGTAATCAAAGCCTGGTGAGTGATGGCTGTTCGGGGGGGGGGAGGGAAGGAAGGGACAGCAGAGGGTGGCTCGCCCGCCCTGAGAGCTGCTGGGGTAGCGGTGGCCGGGCTGCAGGGCGCTGGGTGCCTCTGGGTGCTGGTGGTGGGTGCTGGAGCACCCCCAGCACTGGGAGGCTGGTGGGACGCAGCATCCCCAGCACTGGGAGCTGGGCACCATTGCCGTACTACTGATGGACCCATACGGCTCCGCAGGGGCTGAGGGAAATGCACTGCTGCCTGTATTCATGCCTCAGAGCCAGGGAGTCCCCATCACCACCCGCCTGGCCGGACCCTTCATAAAACCACTGCAGTTTTTTGTGGGTTTCAACAGGCATTGCACAGTAGTGCCCTACTTTGCCTAATTATAAACCACTGGGGGGCTTTATTAATCCATCTGCCACCAGGCGTGGTGTCCAGGAGGATGGCCTGGTGCACACTTCGGGTGCCTCTGGGACTACCTGGGCAAACCACGGGGTCTGTACCGAGGCATCTCCCTGCTCAGGAGCAGCAGAGCTGGGCAGTGTGGGAACGCCCCCCCAAAACGCGCCCCAAGCCCCGACGGACAAGGGAGAGCCGGAGGCAGGGCCCTGCACTTCCCAGGGAGGGAGCCTGCACGCCCATGGGTTATCGCCTGCATCAGGGCTCGTTGACTGTGCTTCCCAAGAACACATGTTCCCTCGTAAACCCGGGATCCGCTTATCTCAAAGGGCACATCCGACAATTAGCTTATCTGCTGTGAAAGTGAGGAACAGCTTTGGTTATCTGCCTGGCTTCCGCAAGCTGAAAAAAAAAAGGGGGAAAGAGCCCCTGGAAGGACGAGGCGCATACGCGGCATCCTATAAATAAAGTGACTGCGCCGTGAGTGTGCTGCAGACGGACTCCATGTGCTTGCAGCGGGGAGCTGGAGATGCCCCCAGATTTTAAGGACTCTTGGTGCTTCCTGGTGTCAGATCCTGCCTTTGGCTGCTGGCAGCTCTGCCAAACTGTTCTCAGGCTGAGTGGCAATTTTTTTTTTTTATTTTTTTTCCAGGGTGGGTGGTGGCCTCCAGTTAAACTTCGGGGGAAAATTTCAGTGAGGGAGGCAGGCTGTTTCCAAGAGTGAGGGCACGGGAAAATAAAGCATTTGTCCTTATTTTGTTTTAAAATTCTGCCTTTGAAGCAAGAGCTTGAAATTTGGCACGTGGGGAAGGGAGAGAGGCTGAGATTTGTCTTGCGTCCCTGGAATATACTCAAATTTGACCAAGTCAGAACACTTTATTTGGGAAAAAATGCTCTTAGTGCAAGCTGGCCATCGGAGGCTTGCCTGGAGGTGCAGGTTCCCCCCTGCCAACACCCGTGCTGGTGACACCAGGGGACATCAGCCATGGCACAGCCGCTCGCTCGGCTCCTGGCCCAACTCCACCCCACTGCAGCAGGGCAGTAGCGGCAGGGCTGTTTTAGTTCCTTCCCAGATGAATTCTCATCCGCTGGCCTGGCTGAGTGGCACAGGTGCCTCTGGAAAGGGGTTGCCCTTGCTGAGCACCTGGGGCACGAAGCGCAGCCTGCGGCACTGGGATCAGTGACACCGTGGTTTGTCAAGGGCTTGCCCTGGTGGGGTCTGTGGGCAGGTGAGCTTCTTTGTGCTCAGCTTCGTTTGCGGTGACCCACGCTCTTTTTCTCTTGTCCCCCAGGAATCCAGCTTGAATCACGCGAAGCACAGAGTGTGAGCAGCCCAGCACCACGGCAAAGCCAACAGCCCGGCCACCGTGCGGGAGCAGAACCCTGGCTGTGGGGTGCCCCAGGGAGACCCACGTCACGGTGCCTCATTGCTGGCCCCCAGCACGTTGTCCCCTTCATCCCCATCGGCTGCCGTGCACACAGTGGTGCTGGCAGGGAACGGGGCTTCTCTCCAGTGGAGAGCTTGGAGAGGAAGCTGCCAAAAATGCTGGTGACAATTCAGAGCCTGCCTACGGGGTTGGGCGACCACCTGGGCAGTAGCGCCCACCTCCTTCCCAGCCCCACCACCTCCTTCTTGTGCCCTCCTGGTGAGCCTGGCGTGGGGGCAGTGGGCTCCTTCCTGCCCAGGGCGCCTGCCCAGGACACTGCATCCCTCACCCCAAGGGAAACAAAGCATTGCCTGAGCTCATCTGCCGCAGTTTATCATTTGAGGAGCCGGTGACCAGATGAATTGGTGGAGATCCCAGCTTCTCTCCGTCAGGCTCCTTGCTCCTGGAGGCTGGTGCCTGGCTTGGAGGAAGGCTCTTGGTGGCTCCTGGGGCAACTGCTGCCCAGTCACGGCTGCTGCCTGCTCCTCCTGCCCCAGCCCTTTCTTCCCGCTCTCCCCAAAATCTTCATGAAGAAACAAGTATCCTGTTTGCAAGCTAAAAACTAGAAATGATTTATATGTTTATAAGCCCAGCTCTGGCTCTCTTTATTTTGGCAAAGGAATTGTTTGCATCTTTTCAGAATTCCTTCACCCAAACCACTCATTAGATATGAATTTCAAAACAGCCAGAGGGAGCGGGTGACTCAGGGGAATTAGCAAATGGCTTCCCAAAGCCTTTTACGTCAAGGCCAGCAGCTCCCTTCCAGACCTTGATGCCAGTGGCCCAGAAGACACATGCTGTCATCCAGTGCTGGGTCAGTGACCCCAAGCCAGTGGGTGCATCTGAGGACCTTGGCCTTTGGTCCCCAGCTGGCAGGTGCCTTCATCACGAGGAAGCTTCAGGGAGCAGCCTGAAGAAGAGAGTCTGGAATCGACAGCTCCATCCCAAAGGTTTTGGCGACCACGAGGACCTCAGCTGCAGGTGCTGGCCATGGAGCTGGGACATCCCCCTCCAGTGTGGGTGCCCAGGGGGACCGGGAGGACATCCGAGGGTCCCTGATGGTGCCAGATCACCGTGGTGCCCACCTGGCAGCAGGGAAGAAGGTGGCACATGGTGACAACAGCAGCAATCGCTTGTCTCTGTGTGGCTGTGCCACCCGTGGGTGGCACGGGCACATCCGTGGTGCCCTGGGGGGCACCGGGCAGCTGGGGGTCTGCAGGTCACCTGGGGGGCTCAGGGCCAGCTCCAGGCAGAGGCAGCCTGGTGCTTGTGGTGTTCCTGAACCCCCATGGTGCAAGGGGGCTCCCGCAGCCGTGGTCCTGGTCCCTGTGCTGTGGGAACCTCTCCTGCTCCCTGGGGCTCCGCAGTCCTGCCCCAGCAAACCCAGGCCCTTGTCTCGCAGGCAGAGATGAAAATAAACTCCAGTGAAGGGTCCTTTAACTTTCTCTACTCGAGTGAAAATAAATGCGATTTCCCCGCCACCCGGCCTTGTAAATTCCCCTCACTGTGAAATATCTTCCAGATATAGTAAAGAGACGGCTTTTGGCTATTTTTTTAAACATCTTTAACTGCTGTATATATTTCCAGGGAGACGTAATAAGCGCTACAGCTAATTTATCTGCATGTACTGTAAATATTTTCAGGAGATAGCAGAAAGGATTTCAAACACATGGCTTGGAGGATTGGCACACAGCATATGCTGGGTGGGAAGGACACCTTTAACCCTTCACCTGCCGCTCCCCTTCCCTCCGAGGATGGCTGGCCACCTCCACGTCCCCTGCGGCGAGGCTCCCTGCGGTGCGCCCCGCTGCACCCGCGGGGCATGGGATTGTCCTCGGGGCAGGGCTGGGGGGGCAGCGGGGAGCTGCTCAGAGCCGTGTCCTCGTGCGAGCCTGTGCCTGGTATCAGCAGGGAGCTTTGCAAAGCACACGTCTCAGTTCGATGCCTGCTAAGAAGCAAACCCAGCCCTGTGGCATGCACAGCCTGTCCTGGAGCCGTGGGTCACCGCAGCGGGACAGTCACCCCGTGGAGGGGTTACGGGCTGGCTGGGCATGCAAACCCACCGTGGGCACCCCTTGCTGCTGCTGCCTGTCCCCAGGAGTGACCTGGGCGAGCCCTGTGGCCCCACAGCCTCTGTCCTGGTGGTTGGAGGTCTCCTTCTGCATCCCCTGACCCCTGCTCCCACGGCACCTGCCTGGTGTGGCTGCGGGGGCGACCTGCGGCTGGCTGCTTGCAACCGAGGAGTTTTTTTCCTTAGGCTTGTGATTTGCTCCCAAGCCTCTTTTCTTCATGATGTAATTTAACACAGAGCAAGGACACGGAGTACCTATTGGCTTGGAGCCCACCCTAAAAACCATAAAAAGGAGATAAAAGCCTTTAAATGCTAAGCCCGTCCGAGGAGACAATAAAAGGCAAATGTCTTCCCAGTTTTATGTCTACGTCTTTAGCTTGATTTATGGAGTTTTTGCCATATTCCTTCATGGTTTGTGACTCTTCAAGCTGTTTGACTGTCGTAAAAGGACCATGGAGGCAAACTGCACCCGCTGGAGGCTGCTTGGTCTCCGAGTCCATCCCTGGCCCATGCTGATCCCACCATGGGGCTGCTGTGACCCAGCGGGCGTGGGGAGAGATTCACCGCCTGCGGAGGGCGACGAGGAAGAGGAGGGTGAAGAGAAAGGGCCCAAAGGTTTCCATTCAGCCTCCTCGCTATCGGCACGGTTTTGGGGAGAGAACAGCAAAGAGGATCCAGATGGGGAAACCGCAGCTGCTCCCTGCAAGAAGCGCTGTGCTTCCTTTGGGGAAGGGCAAGGGGCAGCTCGGGGCTGCGCGAGGGGCATGGGGCTGCGGGGACCGAGGCCATCGTGCAGCCAGAGCATGTGGATCTGGAGATCATCAGCCCAGAGGCAGGATGCGTGCATGCCTGGTGGGTCAGGGATGTGAAAGCAATAGCTCTCAATAAAACAATGCTTCCCTCCTCTGTTGCTTTCGGAAGCAGAGCTGTGAGCCCGAATGTCCTCGGCTGACTCTGGTGGTATGCCGGCCTCCTCCGAGGGAGGCACCGCGGGAGCCTTGGGGCCTGGAGCAGCCACGGAGGTCTCGGCTGTGGTGGGAGGACCTGCACCTGACACCCCAGGGTGCTGTGTGAGGCCGGTTCGGCCCTGTGGGCCCTGCAAGGCACGCGTGTCCCCTCCCTGGTGCCACCGTGCACTGCTGCACACCGCAGGACGCGTGCTCAGCACTTGGCTACATCTCCATTTGCTTCACCCAGCAAGAAGAAGGTGATGGCGCACACCAATTGCACTCCATTTTTGCCCATTTCTGATACCTCTGAGCTCCCAGGTCCAACTTCTGCAGCTCCAAGCGGTGGCTTGGGGTCTTCCCAGCTGGTCTGTGGCCGGGACCCCCAGCTCGCCATCAGCCCCCTCTCACACCTGCGGCCAGCTGGGAAAACACGCAAGGTGTGAGCGCACGTTTAGGGGGTGCTGGGGGAGCAACGTGGGGGAGTAGAACTCGGGTTGTCCTTAAAAGTCTCTAAAAATATATATTCTTGCCTGTAAAAAAATTAGTAATTTTAAACCGCAGGCAAATGCTTCACATTCCTGAGCAATGCTGCCCTCTGTTTACTGCCCTTATTGTTCTCAATGAGCTGGAACCGTGGAAATGAATATTCGCTCCGACCCCATCCTTCGCCCTGAGAAAGAAAGGAAGAAAGAAAGAAAAGGGGAAAAGAGCTAAAACTGCTGAAGGAAAACAGAGTCATTCCCCCCATGATTGAGTGAAAGAATAACATGGGACCGTGGAAACAGAGCTGCCAGGGCGCAGCAATTGATTTAAAGCGAACTCTGAATGCTGTCACCGTGGTGCTGCACGGGGCTCGGCCCAGCCAGGGGTGGCTGCTGGGGTCCCCAAGACCCCCCTGCACGGAGGGGACACGGGGGGTGAGACACTCGGGGTCATTGGCTGGGGGATCGCAGAGGGAGGACGATTTAAAGCCCAGCCCGGGGCTTCCTGCTCTTAGGTTATCTCGGGCTGGGGCATTGCTGCAGACCACACAGGCACATGCCGAAATAATTTTTACTGGTTCCGCAATATAACGTGCAGCACATGGGGCCCGGAGCCACGCTGTGCTGACAGCCTGCCTCAGCACGCCAGCACGCCACGGGGCTGCCAGGGCACGGGGCTGCGTGGGGCTGGGCTTGGGCATGCGGGGAGGGTGTGTATCGGGATGCAGGGGGACGTGCATCGGGATGAAGTGGGGATGTGCATTGGGACGAAGTATGGATGTGCATTGGGGTGCAGAAAGATGTGC
This sequence comes from Nettapus auritus, assembly GCA_011076525.1. Classification (NCBI taxonomy): domain Eukaryota; kingdom Metazoa; phylum Chordata; class Aves; order Anseriformes; family Anatidae; genus Nettapus; species Nettapus auritus. The sequence goes on from CM021778.1 coordinate 12,262,664, forward strand.
ATTAGGGTGCACTGGGGATGTGCATTAGGGTGCACTGGGGACGTGCATTTGGCTGCTGGAGGATGGGAGCTGGGATGCGGCGAGGGCGTGCAGGCTTTGTAACCTTGTCCTGCAGTGGACCAAGGGCTCCCAGGCTGCTGGAGGCCAGGGAGCCAGGAACCTGAAGGGCTCTTCACCTGGTTTTATCTCCCCAGGTCATGAACTCACTGCCTGAGGGCTGGGAGGAGCAAAGAATCCAAAGAACCTTTGCCCCACAGGGACAGCCCCATTAACCCACATCCCTTTAGGGACAGGACCGGGCACCAGGGGGGTGCCAGGGACAGAACAGGGACCCGAGCACGGGACGGGCAGGAATTGCCTCCCAGAGTCCCATCCCTGCCGAGCTGGCACCCTGGGCTGTGGGGTCTTTGTGGGGAGACCCACGGCCCCAGTGCCCGCTGCCGGCCCCGGCGTTAAGCTCGCTATGGGGGCACCCTGGGGGTGGGCCCCACATCACCTGCACCATGGGATGAGGGCCGCATGCTGCTGGCAGGGAGACATCCCCGTCCCCATCGTGCTGCCCCCGTTAATCATCACGTCGAGTAATTGGGTGAGGGACGGAGCGGGCCTGCAGGTGTGGTGAGAGCCGGGGGCCCCACGGCCGTGGGCCGGTGCAGAAAGCTTTCAACTGGAATAGGGTTACCGGCAGGCAGCCCAGCAATGCCAGGGATGCGAGGAATCCCCTACCTGCTTCAAAAGGATGCATTCTTTATCGGCTAATTAAAAAAAGGGCAGTGGGGGGGGGGGGGGCGGGACAGCGGTGTGCACCTGCTTGGGCAAACACCCGGCCAAGGCGCGGGGCGAGGGAGTGGGCTGGGGGAGATCCAGAGCACAGAGCACCCACACTTGGGATTTGGTGTTAAACCACAGGGATGACTCCTGCGGGCACTGTGTCCAGCTGGCACGTCTCCCTGGCCATTGTTTCCTCTTTCTCAGGAGTTGTTAAGAAGCGGGAAGGATGTTTTAAAATCTGTGTTTGGGTCGGAACTGCTTCGGCAGCGAATCCGTCTCAGTGGTATTGATCCGGGCAAAATTTCCAGTAGAAAAGAGGAAATTGTTCTCAGAGCTGTTAGGAGGTGAATGAACCTCACTTGGGCATTTGTTGATCCTGCTGAATCCTGCCCTTGCCTTCCCACAAAACACGTGGGGACAGAGCATCCCTGAGCCCTCCACCCCTCTGCTGAGTCTGGATTAAATCGGCTGGCAGCTTCAAAAGTTACAGAGCTGGACAGAGACACCCACACGTATCATGACTGTATAAACCTCATTTTCGTTGGAAACCAAACCAGAAAAGAGAGAAAGAAAGAAAGAGAGGAAGAAAGAGAGAAAGAAAGAAGGAAAGAAAGAAGGAAAGGAGAAAAAAGAGTGACACATGGTGGAAACACGCCATCCGTAAGCTGTCAGAGCAGTTTGTACACACAGCACAGCACTGGTTTAATGAGATCATTTCACACCTTTAATTAAATAGGTGCAAATGGCAATGGAGGAGCTGGGGATGGAGGATCCCAGTGGAGAGCAAGGGCTGGTGGCTGTGGGGAAGGGGATGGATCCCTCAGCGGGCGTGCAGGAGGAACCATGGCACCATGGCCCAGCCCCTACCCGTGGCCAGCCCTTGCAGGGGGCACAGGTAGACACACAGGCAGCAGCAGCGTGTGGCACTTGGGGACGGCTCCTGGAGCCCTTTTCTCCCAGAGCAGTGGGGCCCCTGTGCCTGGGGCTGGCACAGAGCTGTGTGCCTGCTGCGCTGCCCTGCCCCGCTCCTGGATCTGCCGGCGAGTGGGGATGGCACTGTCCCACCGGCCCCTGAGGACAGGAGCTGGGGACAGGCAGCTACCCGCTGAGCCTCCTCCCCTGTGCCTCTTTCCTCGCTCTTGGCTCAGCCTCCCCTCCGCTCTCTGCCTGGCTCTGCGTGGCCCCGTGCCAGCTGACAATTAATGTCCCCTCCCCGGGGACATCTCTCGCGCTGGCACAGCCGCGCTGGCCATGGCTGCTGGCAGAGCTGGGACCCAGGCAGCAGGGAGGGCAGGGGGGCAGGAGGCCCGAGAAGCCCCCCCCAGGGCGGGCAGCTGCACACCCTGGCAGGAGAGGTTCCTCCGAGGGCTGGACGGCAGCACGGCCCCGGCCACGGGCACACCGTCACCCCCCCACAGCCCCTGCTCTGGGACCTGGAGCCGAGCCTTGGCAGCGGCCCCGAGCAGCCAGGCAGGGACAGATGGCTCTCGGGCGTTTGGGGAAGGGTGTGCAAGCAGGGCGTGTGCGGCACCCTGATGCTCTTTTGGTACCCGCCTTTCCTTGCCGGGGCAGCGCGGCTCCCGGCTTCCCATCACCTCCCACCACGCCAGGGGACGTGGCTGGCGCTGCCGCCACGCTCCTCACTGCTGCTGGCAGCAGGGCTGGCTGCCCGTCCCCATGTGTGATCCCCGGGGACAACATACTGCTGCTGCTTGTGCCAGCGACGACGAGGCTCTGCCACCAGCCACCTCCCCGTGTGTGCAAACACACGCAGCTGCTTCCCTGAGGCCGGCACGCCGGCCCCATCCCAGGAACACCTGCTCGTTCCCTGCCAACACGGCACATGTGCTGGTAGGCTCGGGGCCACCCGGGACTGGGCTGGCAAGTGGCTGGGGACAGCTCTTCTCCAGCTGAGTCTCGTCCACCACCAGGTGGATGAGAAGCAGTGCCGGTGGTGTGGCCGTACTTCTGAGCCACCCCCTCCTGCCACCCTGCTGCAGGTGACAAGTCCTAAAGGGACATTTCAGGACGAGGGCACAGGGACCTCAGCTGTTTCCCCAAGAAGAGCTTGAAGCCGAGTGCAGAACCCGGCCAGATTTTGCAGTGTGCTCAGCACTGTGCAAGCAGCTCACATGTCCCTTGCTCTGGAGCAAGGGCTTTTAACTTAACACGCCTGCATGCTGGAGCTAGGGACGTAAAAAAAGCCAGGTTTGGCTAAAACGCCCGTCCTCAGGGACCCCTGCATTGGTGGTGGCGTGGCACGGGCGGACAGCCAGCCCCACGCCCCCTGCCCATCCCTTGCTGGGATTGCTGTGACATCTTCGGATTTTCCGGCAACAACGTGAGAAGCTGAGCTGCCCCCGAGGAGAAAGCAGGGGTGGGGGGAGCAGTAGGAAGAGGGAGGGGGCGCTTCCCCTCCTAATTTCAATAAACTAAATGAAAGGGGTGGAAAATTGGTATTTCATGCAAAACTTGGCAAAGGTTAAACCACTTCCAGATGCTGTCTCAGAAGGTTTTGCTCCAACCTGATCTGTTGCAGATAAAGCTGTAGACGCCCCTGCCAGATATTGTATTACACACCAGTGGAGTTTCCAAGAGGTGCTGTGATCCAGTCGGCATTTTGGGCTACGTTGTCCCATAAATGGAACAGGAAGGGCCCAGCAATATCCCCACGGCCACAAGTCTGGCCTGGGGCTACACTGAGCATCCCTCGGGGGCTTGTGGGGCAGTGGGGTGGCCATGCAGGGGCAGCTTGGTTGTGGCCCCAGAGTAGGGGACCAGGCACAGGACAGCTGCTGCTGGATCTGAAGGTTGGAGAAACTGAGGCACGGCCAAGCCAAGCCTGTAGAGGGGCTGCCACCCCCACTGGACCACCTCTCCGCTCCTCTCCTAGCTGTGCTGGGGAAAGGAGCCTCGGCAGCCAGCACCTGGCTGGCACACCTGCCCATTGCCAACGTTCCTGCCCCCTGAGTCTGCTTCCTGCCCCCCCTGCCCGCCTTTCGCCCCCGCTGCCTTTCGGCCTCTGCTTGTTTTCTTAGAAGGCGGCTCCTGCGCTCACCGAGCCCAACAATTTCCTGCCCGGGCGAGCGCATTCCTCTCCCCCAGTGCAGGTCCCTCCCGCCGCTTCCCCACCTTGGGGCTGGATGCTGCTGCCAGAGCAGCTTGGCCCCGTGTCCTCCCCTGCCCTCCCGCTGCCCTGCCTCAGTTTCCCCAGCTGGCACCCCTCGCTGCTTGTTGGTACCATGGGGATGCAGAGCCCCGTGGGCTGCGTCGGCCTCCTGTGGAGTTGGGGTGCGCCAGGAGGTGCCCCTGTCCCCCGTGGCGGTGCTGGAGGGGAGGGGATGGCTGAGCGCCGCTGGGACCTGGGGACCAGGAGTCCAGCCCCAGCACTGGCTGGGAGTTTTAGCAGTGCTGGTGGCACCAGGATGTTTCCAGGCTCTCCGATGGCAGAGCAACCTCAGTGTCCCCCTGCCTGTGGCACTGGAGGGTGAGGCGGCGAGCAGGATGGAGCTGCCAGCAGCGACAAGGCGATCCCTGAGGGATGCTCCTGCCCTGACTCGTGACACCTTTCCACTGCATGAACTGGAAAAACACTGGAGAGATGGTGGGAAGGTCACCTAGCACAGCCAGGGTGGCACTGGGGACACCCAGCACAGCAGGGTGACAACACCTCAGGGCACCGAGCCTTGGCACCCATGTGGGGCTGGTCCTGCTGGGGTCCTGGGGCAGAGCCCGTTGGGTCCCTGCAGGAGGCCACCGCCAGGTGTCTGGTGGCCCGGAGGAGCAGGCAGCATGCCTGGGGCCCTGACAGCTGGGGAAGGGCTTGGGGGGTTTGGGGCAGGGGTGCACGCAGGGGCCGGATGCGCCCTTCCCTCTGTGCGCTGCCAGTGCAATACCCACCCATGGCCCGAAAAGAAAGAAAAGCCCCAGCCTGCCTGTCAGGAAACCTCAAATCAGGGCCAATGTTTTCGAAAGGTTTTTTTTTTTTTTTTTTTTTTTTTTTTTTTTTTTTTTTTTTTTTTTTCTTTTCCCTCCTCTCTCTTTTAACACATCTGCCAATATAATCTGACCTTTTCCAAATAAATAAAGCCCGCGCGCTCCGGCTTTGATCCCGCGCTCCAAATTTTCTATTTACTTAATTGGCCCATCCAAGGTCTGAGCGAGCCGTGGGCCGGCAGCTGCCGCCGCCGCATTCCTGGGGGCTTATCGCCCCCCGCTCACCTGGTTGTCATTACCGCGGGGCCGGCTGCGCGCCCGCCACGGCCACCACGGCCCTGCCCCAGCCACCCTGGGGGCTCCCAGGGACCCTCCCCGCTTGTGGGGTGCCCATACTGGGCGCTGTCCCCGTTCCCCTTGCCCCATCCCCATTGAGGGTGGGGGTTTTGGGGGCAGCGCAGGAAGGGATGCTCCTCGGATGGCCGGAGCATGATGCACTGCACCGAGTCGCCGTGCAGATCACAGCGTGGTGATCCTCCCTTCCTTAGGGACTGAAAATGTCTCCCCCGGTAGCAGGAGGGAGCGCAGAGCTCCGTGCCATGCGGGTACCCAGAAGAAGCCACTCCTGAGCAGTGGCCATCCCTTCTCCACCGAAGAACCACGTGGCAGCAGGGACCAGGCCCTTCTGGGCAGCTGCTGGGCAGCCAGGATGGCTGAGGGTCCACAGGGAGCACCCCTGGGAAGCCGCTGAGGCCGGCAGAGCTGTGGGGCTGGATGGTGCCAGGGGACTCTCCCAGGAATGGGTTTTCCCTTTGTCCTTCTGCTACGCCGCAATGCCAGGGCAGAGGAGGCTGCTAGACCCCGAGCGTGGGAAGTGTGGGGCAGCTCCTGTGCCTCCCGCTGTTATTTTTTGGTCCAGGAAAAGTAAAGATGTGCAGGAAGGGCTGAAGGCAGACCCAGACATATTTCTTGCTCCTGTGTTTTTCCTCCACATACTGGCCAAGCTCGTCCCTGCTCTGAAGAGGGAAAGGCTGCTCTTTCTGCCTTTGGCTTCTCAGCCTCTCCAGGCACTAAGCACAGGCAGTGAGCACAGGCTGAGCTTTGGGAGCACGCAGCGAGCAACTGTGCTCGCTGTGCAGAGCTGTGCAGGGTGGACACCCCATCTCGGTGACGGGTAGGGACCATGGCACAGGGCGATGGGCTGTGCCCAAGGCCCTGCAGGGGAGCAGAGGGCTCCAGGGCACTGCCTGGTGGCTGCCTCCAGCCCTCCGGTGTCACCGCCACCGCCAGCACCTGCTGGGGATTCACAGCGCTTGGAGCATGTGAGGGGACATCACCCACTGCTGGCTTTCCCCGACGTGCTTCCTTTTTCTTCACACCCATTCCCCTCGTGCCCAGCCACCTCTTGAGCTGGGATGAGTCCTTGCAGCCCACTCACACCGCTCCCAGTGGCTCCCTGGGTGACCAGGATGGTTCAATACGAGTGACCTGTCCACAAACTCCGTTCTCCGGGGAAGGGAAGCATGCCCGTGTCCCGTGGCTCCCTGACGTCCACCTGGCCAGATGGGTTCACCTGGGGGCTGAGAAAGCTCTGTGCTGTCCTTGCCGAGCCAGGCCTGCTGCCAGAGATCTCAGATGGCTTCGCTGTCCCAGCTCTCCTGCTGCAGCTCTGTGAAACCTCCCCGGCTGCCTCCTGCCTTGTCTGGCTCTGCCTTGTCCACCCCAGGCAGGCACCGTGGGCTCACCCAGCCCTGCAGATCCCTCTGCCCGGCGGATGCTTGCGTCCCAGTGACCATCTCAGCCTGGCAATGCCTCCCGGTGACACCCAGCAAGGCCCCAAGAAACCTCCCCTTCCTCCAGGGGGATGCCGTGGGCAGCGCCGGGAGGCAGTGGGGAGGGAAGGGAAGGTGGTGTCGGGTGGGATTTCCACGTCTAACATGCTGACATTTCCCAAGTAGAAGCCAGTCACTCAACATCTGGCCGAGAATATTGCATCTTGCTTAAGAGCAACTCCAGATGTTCCTGAGACCTTTTTTTCATTATTTTATTTCTTTCTTTCATTCTTTTCTTCTCCTCCCCCCCTGCCCCCCCCATCCCTCCCAGCCACACTTGACTCACTAAATCAAGGGAGACAGGCTTTTAACTCTCTGGAAAGAAATAAACGACTCAATGGTGAGATGAAACGAATTCTCTAGAACCGTGTGAGCAGATGTGTGCTGGGGGAGGGCGAGGGGGGGGGGCAAGGTAAGGGAGATCGGCAGAGAGAGGGGCACGTGCACGCGGCATTCTCTTTAGCATGAGGTGTCCCAGCTGGGGACAAACCCGCAGTCTGATGGCCAGAGGGATGCGCAGCCTGCTCCCGATGTGCTGGGCTGGTAAAAGCAGGACTTGTGGCTGGGGGGAAATGGGGAAGGGACCAGTTCCTGTTTGGCTGGGTGGACTGATGATCTCTCCAGCGTAATTGGGTCCAGTTCTTACCGCCTGGAAGTGGCTCGGAGCCGAGGAGGTCAAGAGAAGGATGAGTCTGGTATGTCGATGACGCTCATCCGAAGAGGTGATTTATCATCACTGATGGGAAGGGGAGAAGGAGCGGCCAAACAGCAAGGAACTGGGGAAAAGAGAAAGTGTGGTGGGAGGAGGGGAGAGGTCAGAGGCGAGAGAGATGAGTAAGAGAAAGGTGGAGGAGGGTGGTGGGAACGTGGAAGAAGACCCAGAGATACAGAGACATCTGTACATTTCTGTTGTGTTTCTTGACTCCTGCTGAGCATCTGTCCCAGTCGGCCCCACAGCATCAGTACCGACCACGGAAACAGTACAGGAAACAGACTCAGATGCCTCGGATGTCCTAGACCTGCTCCTTCTCTTCAGGTGGAGAACCACTTGGCGTGGTGCCTGTTTGCCATTATCCACGCTATCCCCTCCCGAGCCATCAGTCCCGGCTTCATGCGTTTGTCAGAGCTGCCTTGCTGAGGTTTGAGTGCTCCCAGGCTCTGCCAAGCTCACCCCTGCCCTGTGGGGCATTGTACACTCCTTACAAAAAGACAGGAGGCTTAAACCATCAACTTTCTTCTCTTCCTACATCTGCAAAGTTACCCTGACAAAAGGCGTTGGGGGAGCATAAGACGGTCTCGCCTTGCAGCCTCTCCCCTTCCCTCAGAATTCACGAACCAAGCTGCTGGATGAGCACCGCTGGCAGCCAAGAGAAGCGACGGCATTCACCTTGTGGAGGCTGGAAACCAACCCAGGAGAGCTCATCTCAGAGAAACGCCCCACGAGGAGGGAGTTAGGATGTCAGAACCCAGCTCCACGTCACTGAACCAATGCCAAAACCCAGCGTTGACCCAGGAGCAACCGAGGTCCAAGCACCTCTAAGGCAGTGCTCGGTACCTGGTGCCGACCTGCTCATACCGATGTCTGCAAGGCTTTGTGAGACTGATTCTTCACCTGGTGAAAGTAAAATCTTCAAGCATGAGGAGCTGTTCCTCTCGCTTAGGCTCCCTCATGGCTATGACACAAAGGTTTCTGGTTTTTGGGGAGTTGATGCTCAGCATAACCTGGCAGTCGGGTCTCCGAGAGGTCTGAGGGCTGGTGTCCTGGAAATGAGAACACACACAGAGCTGTGAGGAGAGTTTTCACTGTGCTGTACATGCTTGAGCCTCATGAAAAACCCTCAGAGACCTTCTGCCTGGTGCTAAGGAACGCACAGAAGATGATAGACAAGGTCCCTTTGGGTCTAAAGAAACGAAAGCCAGTGCCCAGCTAACAAAGGGCTGATAACACAGTTGTGCAGAACAGCTGGGCTTGTTCCTGAATTAACTCTGGAGCTCCTCAGCATCCAGCCCAGTGACGGCCCGGGGTGGCCTTGCGGGGTCCTGGTGCTGGCTCTGCTGCAGGTGGTCTGCGGCTGCTGGGGACGTGGCTCTGAGCACTTCCAGGCTTCCTGCCCCAGACCGGGGGTCTTGGCTCCTGGCTCCTGGCTCTGGAGAGCGAGGCTGAGAGGCCATCCTGGCTCTCAGAAGGACCCGCGCTCCAAAATTTTCCAAACAAATCACTTGGAGTATTTCTAACCGACGTTTTTTGGAGGGCTTTTCCTCCTGCCGGAAGGGAACGACTTGATTTACTCATTTTTCAAAAATTCCTGGGGAAGTTCTAACTTCTGACCACTTCGTGGAAAGCTTCACCCAGCTGGAAGCAGCACCCGCGTTGCTGTGAGCGCTCCCCCAGGACTACCACCCCAAATCCTCCTTACCAGCCCTGGCTTCTTGGGGGAACGCACCTTGATGGGAGCTGCTGGGCTGCCAGAGCTGAAACCCAGATGTGTGCTGGTCCCAGGGGGTGGCAGTGATGGGGACAGCCCGGGGACAGCCGTGCCATGGCCCTGCTGTTGGTGCCACGCTGGCTGGAGCTCAGATGGGGATGCAGAGGGCTGGCACCTGTCAGCTCACCGGGAGGGGACAGGGCAGATGTCACCTCTCTGTGAAATTCAGGTGGAAAAATATATATTTTCCGACCATTACACTTCACAAAAGGAGCTGTTCATCTACTTAAAATATAGGTGACAAGTACAAAAGGCATTTGGCATTGTAAAGCAGGCCAAATCTTCAGGAGATTGAAGATATATGGTATGCAGCCGAGTCCCAGCTTCAATCTGCTTCTACGCTGTAAATTCCAATTACATCATGCCGCCTTGTTTAAATACCGTGAAACCTGGCTCATGCCCTAAGTATGTTTTATATATTGCCACATCCATTTGAAATAGATGGGCAATGTGTTTTACGGCACATGTGCAAATATCTCCGTATTTTTCCATCTGGGGGTTTATGGGATCTTTCAGAAAATTAATAATGGGGCTCGGAGGAAATGTTCGACTCGGAGGCAGTAGCGGAGATTTACGGCCTTCCTGGTGGATGCCAGGGAAAAGTCTGAGAGCACCCGGAGCAGACAAAGGCCCGCGGTTTCGCCAGGCACTCCCCGAGAGCTAATTTGGCTGAATGGATGGAGAAGCCGGGGAATTTCCCCGTGTGATCCAGCAGGTTGCTGGAGAAGGATTTCTCAGAGGCACAGAGTGCTGGAGCAGGGCTGGGGGTGGGAGGCAGGGACCCAGCCCTCATCCCCAGGGCACAGCACACGGCTGGGCTCTGTGCTGCTCCCGAGGAGGGCTCCGTGGGCAGGAACCAACCCCAGGCACCCCACAGCCCTGCGGGGACCCCCCGGGCTCCCCAGGATGCTGCACGTGCTGCTCTGAAACCCCAGCTTTCCTCCAAGCACCCTTCTTCCAGCCTCCCCGGCTCCAGCCGCGCTCTGGGAGCGCTGCACCTCCCCGGCCCTCGCGATAAACAAAAGCCGATTATTTCCCCTTGCGTGGGTCCTCTGCGGGGGAAGCAGTGGGTGGTGTTTATTTTGACAGCAGAGAGGCCTGTTCCCCGAGCTTTCTGGGTACTGCGCGTTGTCCAAGATGAAAACATCGGCCGTTTATTTGAGTCTCGCGCTGGCTGTGTAAATACAGGACTCGCTTCGGCAGATGCCGGCTGGCGGCTCTGCGGAGCGGGGCTACTCCTCGCGTCCCCTGGGCAAGCAGGGCCACCCGGCCCTGTGCCCCACGGACACGGGCAGAGAGAGCTGGGGACGGCTGTGGCCGTGCTGTAGGGTCAGAGCTGTGTGGGGCGAGGGGTGAGGAGCATCCCGCTTCCAACATCCCGGAGCTGGCACAGCGGGGAGCTGCCCACAGGTCTGCATGTGCCCACGCAGCCCTCGCTGGGGTGGCCATGTCCCTGGGGACCACGGGGACGGCTGGTCTCGTTTGCCTCGTCCTCCCTGCTGCAGCCGAGGTGGGAAGCCCCGGCAGGGGGGAGCCGGCGGGTTTCTCCAGATGGTGCCCCGCTGACCCCAGCCGTTCCCCGTCTTTGGCTCTTCCTTAGAAAAACACAGCGCGGGCCAGCTCATCGATTAATCGTTTCCTGATGTTCCCCCCGCACGGCCGCCGTGGGAAGCTGCTTCCCTGTGCCCAGCCTGGACGGGGGCTTCTTTTTTGGGGGGTTTGCTTCCTGGGGACGTTGCGGGATGAGCGCTCAGCCTGCCCTCCGAGCTGCTGCCTGGCCGGGGCAAGGCAGCTGGGTGCCCCATGCTCAGCCACTGAACTGCACCCTAGAAAGGATGGCTTGGATGGACTAATTAGTGAACAGATGCATGAGCAGCACGGTGATCAACTCCGATGGGATAAATACCCTGAAAGCTTGTAAAAATGCCCCGTGGAGCACAGCACCTTTCTCAGTGCTCGCATCCCACTCTTCGTGCTGCTGGCAGTGGCTGGAGCTGCTCGGAGCTGGGGCACATCCTGCCCTGGTCCCCGCCAGCAGTGTACGGACACCCAGAGGTGTGCTCAGGAGGCAAAACCAGGGAGGTCGATGAGGCTTGTGGAGGCCACAAAGCATCGAGTAAGATGCAGTGCTTGGTGAAGGGGGACAGACCAAGCGCTTAGTGCCAGGGCAGGATGGAGAGGACCCACGGCACCCGGTGCCACGGGAGCCCAGCCACCCCTGTGGGTGCTTCCCTGGTGCTCAGCAAGGGGCTGAGCAATGGCCTCACCCCTGCTCAGACACACAGCCCTGGACAGCCGGAGTCCGCCGAGCCCAGCGCTGAGCGGGGTGAGCAGCAATGGGAGATGCTCTGGGCGTGCATCCATGCGTCCATCTGTCCGTCTGTCCACTGTGGCTGGGGCTCAGCTGCCAGCGCTCACGCGATCTCTTGTGACTGGAGCTGGCTGGAGAATATGGAAAAAAATAAAAAGAGCATCGAATTTTCTCGTAGTATTCTCACATTTTGCTTCTTTCCTTGGCCAAATTCCGGGTTTCCATGAAAAAAATGTCCGTCAGTGTTCATCAGTGTTGTGAAATGAGAAAAATTTCAACCAGCTGCGAAATTCAGTCCCAGAGCAGGGGAAAACTTGCAGACTTGGCCTCTCCTGGAGACGGTTTGCCCCAGCTGACTGCAGCAGGCTGGGAGAAGCCCAGCAGTCTGCTTGAAGAAGCGCTCGTGAGAAAGGTGCTGGGCCACCTTGGCGCTGGCTGCATTTCCAGGTCTTCTACTGAATTCATTTTTTTTTTTTTTCTTCAAGAGCTGTCTCGGAAAACACGTATCTTCATCCTGGCGAGGCAGGTGCCCACTGCAGCATCCCTCGCCCAGGCAAAGCAGGTGGCCACTGGCTCTGTCGAGCCCGTTCTCCCCTCGCTGCCACCCCAATCCCCTGGTTTCTGCCCCAGACGGAGCCACCCCAGCCCCGTCCTGCACCGACACAGCTGGTGTGAGCCAGCCTGCCCTCGTAGCAGCACGGCTGGGGAGGCAGCTCCTCGCTTGACTGCTAATTACCCTTTTTCTTCCCCAACCTCCCCCCCAAAAGCAGTTAATCCTACTGGAAATTTGGCTCGGTTGTTCTTTGTTTTAACTGTGGCTTGGTTTAAATATTAACATCATGAACAGCAATGAAATAATTACATAAACCATTAATGATTATATAAAAACAATACCTAAATAAAATAAACAGCAAGCGATACCGTTAGTATTCCCCCTTTCTTCAATTATGGCTCTTGGAGTAAAAGAGAGGAAGACGGAGCAGCATGCGAAGAGTTTTCCCAGCTGCTTCACCCCCAGAGATGCAAAGCGTTTGGGTTTTGGGTAATTCCAGATGTTTGAGCTGCCAGAGAATTGGAGTTGGTGGGTGGGGGGCTTGGGGAGAGCCCCCTCCCTGCCCTGTCCCCTCTGGTGACCCAGGCCTGGTGTTGTGGGGGAGATCTTTGGGGTCACTTGTGCACATCGTGCCAGGAGCCACGGGGCCGTGGTGCCCCACGGTGTGCCCGCTCCAGGGGCATGCAAAGCATTGACGAGGCTCTGGCAGCTCTTGAAGAACCTGGGGTTCAGCACAACCCCGACCTGCAGGGCTGGGTTAGGGGCACAGGGACACCACAGAACCCTTGGATCCACAGCTCCCACTGAGAAGGCACAGAATTAGGTGGTTGGTGCTTATTAGACTGGTGTTATTAAAACAATAACAATAAAGTAATGAAAAACAAACGACAGAAAGGACGCACATGAGCTACCCTGGCAGAGGTCCCATTTGGTCACCACTGGACGTGGTGGATGAACCGAGGGAAGAGCTGGCTGGGAGGATAAATCCCAAACTGCAGCCACCAGAGCAAAACCCTCACTTTGCTCTGAGGACTGACTTAGTGGGAAGAAGAGTCAGGTGCCAAGGGAAGCCCTGGAGCCTCCTGCCCTGCTGCATGTGCAGAGTGGGTTTTGGGGAGCAGGAACACTTCATGCCTCTCCTGAGGTCTGTATGTGCTTGGAAGATGCACGGCCATGGAAGAGAGGACCCAAGCAGTCCCCAGAGCACCCTAGGGTGATGCCGAGCCCTGGCCAGGGCTGTATGGGTGACCCCGACAGGAGTCCCACGATGCACAACCAGGGATGTCTCTGCCCTGGCTCCTGAGCTAGGACAGCGGGGTGCACCAGCCAGGGCAGCAGCTCTGCTTCCCGGGCTCCTTGGTGCAAGCAGTACTGTGAGGAAGAGGAGGGCTGGGTGGCCCACGGAGTTCAAGGGACATCCTGTGTTAGAGACTGATCGCATGTGACAACCAGAACAAGTGATGCCAGGGACAGGAGGGTCCCCTCAGCTCATTCAGAGCAGGGAAAGAGGCTCTGTGCCAGGAGCGTAGCACAGGGCCAGACCACGCAAGCCCAGGTGGTCCCACACACCCTCTGCCTCTGCTGTCCCTGTTGTGGTTGTGCCCTGTGAGACCACCCCAGCATCCAGGGGGCCTGAAAGATGGCCCTGCTTGGGGGAAAGCTGATCCTGGGCATCTCTGAAAAGCCACCGTTAGCATCTCCAGCAGCTTCAACAAGTGCCTAAATCCTTACTCCCCAAACTCCCATCTTGACCACCTCTGGTCTATGCCAGTCTCATCTCCTGCAGGCTGCAGCACTGCACATCATCTGTGGGACGGGAAGTTTGCTCAACATGCGAAGGGCTCAGAAATGTGAAACCTCCTCCGAACACATTGGAATATTGCAGTGTGGGCTACAACACCTCGCTGAGCCGTTCGGTGTTCCTAAACAAGCAAGGCAAGGTCTGTAGTGAAATCAGTATCTACTGTCAGATCAACTATTATTTCCACGCATGTTTATTATGCCAAGACCACTACAACCTCGACATGGGAAGAAACTGATGTCTGTTTGAACTGGAGACTAATACAGTATGAAGAAGAAATAAAAGCTTATTGAGGTTGGACAGCAAAAGCTCTTCTCTCTTCCTGCTGCTCTGCCTCGCACACCTCCTCGGCCAGCCCTGGCCACAGCCTTGCTTCCCAGGAGAACATACCGTCAGGCCAGCCCTCGAGGATGCACACCGAGGCTGGCAGTCACTTGGTGTCAGCTCAACAGAAATGGGTGGAATTAGTGGAATGGGTGACCTTTGCCACCAACCCTCCGACAGGGCTGGCTTGCCCAGGGCACTGCAGCTTTGTGTCGGTCCTGCCCTGGGTGGCAGCACCGGTCCGTGTAAACCTGAGGTCCTGGAGAATCAGGCCTTGAGAAAGGTCTTCCCAGCGGAGCTCCTGGGGCTGGCCTCTGCAGTATGGGGCGGCCTCCACCCGTTCAGTCCATACGTGCACCGGGATGATGGAGCAGTCTGACCTCCTAGTGCTACTGCGCAAGAAAAGGGGCATGGAGAGCTGGCAGCAGAGCGTTTCCAGCGAGCAAGGAAGAGGCAGGCCCTGGGCACCGGAGGAGGGAGAGCCACGAGCTCAGGCAGCAACACCTGTCAGAAGATTTTTTTCAAGGGGAAAAAAAGAGACTAGGTCGGCAGAGCGATGAACAGCATGCCCGGAGCAAGAAACCAACCTCTTCAAGCTCCTTCAGGCAACAGGCACCTGTGCGAACCCCCTCCGCTTTGCTCCTCATTAAAGGTTTGTCATTACTGCATTATTTTTAATACACTCTTAGAGAAGAAGACCCACACACACACACCCACGCGTGCACACGCACACTCAAAGGGGACCGTTGCCAAAATATACACTATAGACAGAAGAGTCCGTTCACACTATATATATGTACAGAGTCTCTGAGTGCAGCCTGGCAGTGCGTAGCCAGGCTGGGGTTGGGGCTGGGGCACGGGGCAGGCAAGAAGCCCTCAGGGCTTCACGCACTTCCCTTTCTTCTCCCGCCGCTGCAGTTTCCGAAGGCGGCGGGTCCAGGCGTCCCGCCACTGGATGACCAGGCTGTTCTTGTCGGCCATCAGTCCCGGCCGGTCGGTGGAGTTTTCACTGATCCCCATGACCAGGTACTTCTTACTGATCTGGATCTTGGGGCACTTGCAGGACAGGTCCTTCAGGTGGATCCACAGGAAGTTGTCGCCGCGCTTGACCCGCTCGTCGCGGCACTTGTAGACGGAGAGGATGTTGATGGTGAACTTGGCCCAGTTGGCCACCGTCTCCATCTCCAAGATGTTCACTTGGACCACTGAGGGGAAAGAGGGAGAGGCAGGGTGACAGGGATGTGCCACCTTGGGTGATGGGGAGGCTGACACCTCATGACGGGAGCTGCCCATCCCCTGGGGAGCAGGAGGGGGCCCTTACCGTAATCCTTCTTGCAGTACTTCTTCATGTTAATCTTGTAGTTGCCTTTGGCTGGTTTGCAGTAGGAGTCGCAGTCTGCAGAGGAGAAGCAGAGGGGTAAGCGTGAGGGTGTGCAGTGCAGCACCATGCACGGGGTCCTGTCCCACCATGGAGGAAGGGGCTGTGGAGGTGACACGGCAGGAGCCAGCCTGGGAGAGATTCCCCAAGACTGTGAGCCAGGCCCAGGACTCTGCTAACATGGGGGGTCCCTGAGCCTCACTGCACCCCCACGGCTCACACGGACCGGGGAGGGCCCCGCTGAAGCCCCCAAACTGCAGCACTAAAGCCCCAGCAGCTGGGAAGTGAAACCACCTCGGGCAGGCAGCGTCCCCTTCTGTGCCAACAGTGCTGGTGTCCTGCAGGATAAATCAGCTCCGGGGTGGTGGAGGGAGCATGGGGGGCAAGAAGGGGTGGAAGGACCTAAAGAGAAAGTCTGACTGCAGACCAAGGGACAGGGCCTGGATCGTGATCCTCAGGGGCGATTCAGTGCTCAGGGTCTGGCACAGCTGGGAGCATCCCCATGGGCACCCCCCTCTGAGACCCGCTCTCTGTGGGGCCCCAGAGCCCCCAGAAGGATTTGGGGACAGGGGGAGCCAGCAGGCAAGGTCACTGCCATCTGCCCTTGGACTGACCGGGCACGGCAGGGAAGGTCACCACGCTGTCCTCCTGTCCTCCCTGCATGCACAGGAGCAGAGAGCATCCCTCCCTCCCCTCAGCATCCCTTCCTGCTGCTCCCCAGGCTCCGGGAGAGGCTCATGTCCTCATGGAGGCTTTTTTTTTTTTTTTTTTTTTTTCCTTTTTTTTTCCTGTGCATTTCTAAAGGCCCCAGATTTGCATCTCAAGCAGAGGGAGGGCAGGCCAGGAATGCCTCTCTCCTTCTCCCCGGAGGCTTTGATCCAACAATCGCCCGAAGCAGCCCAGTTCTCCTCCTTTCTTTGCCCCTGCCATCTTCCTTTGAACATCTCAATTTGTCTCTTTCCAAATGGCATGTTTTTCTAAGCCCATCTTTCTTCCTTTCTCTCCCAGGTTCTCTGTCCGGCTTGGGAGAGCCGGCCCCAGCCCCGGGACGGGCGGGCAGCCTCTGAGCTCTCTTTGTCTGCGGGTTGCCACAGCGATGGCTCGGGATGGAGGCGGGGGACAGGGGGGGAACAGCAGCACCCGGTGCCAAGGGCAGGAAGGGGGAAGAAGGAAGAAAGAAGCCCAGATGCACAAACTCGTCCCGAGCTCTGCTGCTCCCCGTTCTGCCCAGCTCTCTTTCACTGGGGACTTTGTGCCTTCTGGTCTAAATGTGTCAGTGATAGAAGGGGCTCAGCACGGAGCTGATTCCTGGCAGAGGAGGGGTTCAGCCCTGTTTTTCGGCTCAGGCCCCACTGCCAAGCGTGTCACCATGTCACCCCTGCTGCACCACCCTGCTGCTGGGCTGGCACGGCCACTGTCCCTGTCCCCATCCCCATCCCTGCAGGTTTCCCCAATCCCCAGCACCATGGGTGTAGAGAACTGCCAGGATCACCTGCCCTCTAGAGCTGAGCCTTTCTGTACCAGCATGACTTTTTAATGCCCCGAACTGTAAAGTAATCTGTGGGGGCAGCAAAGACATTTTGTGGTTTGGATTTTTTTTTTTTTTTTTTTTTTTTTTTTTTGAAGAAATCAGAAGGGTTCCAAGGGAAAAGAGGGGGACATAAAAAAAAGGAAGGAGGAGCGGCAGGAGTGATTAATAGCAGCATTCTTCTTGCAGCTCGACACAGTGCCCGGAGTCGTGGCCGCATCCCTGCCCGCGAGCCCAGCGCAGGGACAGAGCCGCGGCCATGGGTGGCTGTGGGGACAGGCCCCAGGGGCACGGCACGCTGCGGCTGGCGGCAAGCAGCATCTTCAGAGAGGGCCACGCTTTTAGGTGCCTCTGAAGAGAAAACCCCGCTGGGGCCGCTTTCAGCTCCTTGCAAATCTGGCTAGAGCTGCCTGAGCCAAGCTGCGTTTTCGCAAGGACACGCAGGACCATATGGGCTCGCAGTCCCCCCCGCTGCTGGAGACGGGGCTGGGAGCCGAGCCACGGCAGCAGCCAGCCAGCGCCACACAATGCAGGGCCAGGCGGCGAAAGCAGGCGGCCGCGGGGCACAGAAACCCCACTGGGTCCGGCCCCGGCCATGGCCCTGCCACGGGTCTGCAGCCGCTGGCTCCTGGGCAGAGGAGGGTGGCAGGAACCGGAGCGGCCGGCAGCATCCAGAAGCAGGATGGATGCCGGATCGGTCCTGAGCCGAGCCTGGGGGGTGATGATACGCCGGGGTGGTGATGTCTCGCTGGGAGGTGATGAGCTGCGGGACAGCCTTGGCCAACCTGCCAGACCCCCAGCCCTCCCCTGGCTCTGTGTGCAGGAACAAAGGAGAGGAATAAAAGAAGAAAAACAATAACTGCCCTGGGCTCCTGCTCATGATTAACATCATAAAACTGTGATTCTGAAGAGCCAGAAATGGTATGTGAAATTAACGATTGGGGATTTTTTGGGGACATTTAACCTCAGCTTTATGCTGAGGAACACTTCTCAAATGTAAAACCAATTTCTGCTCAATTTATGTTAGAAACTTGGGAAAAGAAACTAAGAGGACCAAGTAACTCGAGGTGTTTCCTGCCCTTCCTTGCCTCTGCACGCAGGACTCCCTTACCACACAATGACCATGCCAGGGGTGCTGGGTAAGGTCTCAGCCCCATGCCTCTCGCCAGGACAAGACCATGGACCACAGTGGGCCCCATCCTCCCATTCTCCATGGGGATTCCCACTACCAGGGCATGGGTTGCTGCACTTCCCACCGCATGCTCTCCGTGATGGCAAAACTGCCAGGAGAACCTGCTACCAGAGGTTCTGCTATCGCAGCTAGTGGAGAAGCTGCTTTCATGAGCACATCTCTTGTCCCAGAGCATCCCTCACCTTCCCATCTCCCCTACAGCCCTCCCATATGTACTGTTACACGAGCTACAAGGACGCAGAAAGATCCAGTTTAACCCCAACAGCTGCCCTAAGCAGCCTAAGCAGCCAGACCTCCTGTCCCTCCACCCTCCTGCCCACCTCTCTGCCATGTCCAGGGCATGCAGAGGGGCTGGGGGTAGCAGAGGCTGTGAACGTGTACCCACACCCCTTGTGATCCTGCTGCAGCCCTGGGACATGCGATTTCCCCATGGAGGTACCGCTGCAGCCCCGGGACAGCCCCCAGCCCCAGCCGGCAGGCACAGGCAGTGTGACCCACATCCCATCCTGTCCCACGCCTGCGCGGGGGGGAGCACACGAGAGGCGGTGGGTTTGCACATCTGGTTTACTTCGCCTCACCTTGAAAAAAGAAGGAATATTTTGTTTTAAGAGAGATGTAACTTAATTAGGTGTTACGGCTACAAATCTTTTACTGCTGACTTTGAATTCCTTTAAAGACCTGTTTTGCACTCCACTAGTTTTGTTAATTCTGCTAACGGGGAACAAGATTTTTTTTTTTCACTAAGTGGAAAATATTTTAGAATAATAACAATAAAAATTACAAGAAATGGACGCGGGACCTTTTGCTGCAGAGCGAGTCTGCGCTTGGGCAGGGATCAAAGCCGGACCTCAGCGGCTGCGAGGGCCCGGGGAATGCGATGCAGGGGATGGGATGACAACGTCAACGCAAAGCCCAGATGCGAGCAGGGCCAGCACCCGGTGGGGGGGAAGCACCTGAGCAGCAGCAGTCCTGAACAATGCCCCCCTGTTCCTGCGGGCTGCAGCCTGGCACACCTGCTGCTGAGCACGGGAGGGAAGCAGGCTCCGGGGCTCCCAGGGGGGCCAGAGCAGGGGGGTGCGGGCAGTGGGCAGGGTGCAGGGTGTCGGGTGCATTGCCCTGGCCAGCCCCTGGCTGTGTCTGATCCCTCCGAGCAGGTCCTGCAGGACCCAGGCTGGGTCCCTGGAGAAGGCTGGGGGCTAAGCGAGCTGCTTTGCATTAAAGATATTTGAGCTAGAAGGCAGGAATCTTAAAACAACAGAGCCACAGATAAAACTAGAGGCTGTTTAACACGGAGCTGCTCCTCTAAAACAAAGTAAATACCAGGGTCGCTATCAGGTGGCGTTTATTTTTACTCAGCTGAAAATATCAGACAGAATTCTAAGAATATTCCTACTTATACAGCACTGGAGGGGATTCACCTTGATTAACTCTGCCCTGCGTGTCACTCTCTGTTTGCAATAAAACTGCCCAAATCCCCTCCATTTTCCCTTTCCCAAAGCCCCTTCTCTGGTGTTCCCAGTTCCCAGTCTGGACCTCCATGGCCAAAAAGCAAAACAAGCCAGAGGACAGCCTTGACTTCACTTCCCACCAGCCTTCATGCCAAAACCAGAGGAAAGGAAAGAGAAATGCCTGTGCCCAGCCCCTGCCTTTCTGTGGGGGCTGAGTGGAGAGGAGACCCCAAAGGTCCTGGGTACACCTCCCGGTCCCTGCAGGAGCCAAGCATAACCCGTGCGGTGTCAGCCCCGCTGCTCACCACCCGAGGAGCAGATATGCCAGGGTGATGGGGGAGATGGCTGGGCTGTGCAAGGGGTACTGGGGAAGGGAAGAAGACCCCATTATTCCATTGCCCTGCAAGCTGGGGGACCAGCTCAGACCTGGACAGCTTCTCCATGCCTGGACAGAACATGTCCCCTATCACCACATCCCTGGGGAGACTTGGCAGCCCGTGCCTGACATGGGGCTCCTGAGCCAGCCCACGGCCACTCCAGGGGCTGGTGAGGGCAGCGAGGCCCTGACAGCTGCTCCCTGTGTTGGCATCCCTGCTTTCATAGCAGCACAAGACCACAAAATGGCCAAGGTGGGAAGGGACCTCTGAAGATCACCCAGTCCAACCCCCTTGCCAAGCAGGAGCACCTAGAGCATGTTGTGCAGGATGGCATCCAGGCAGGTTTTGAATATCTCCAGAGAAGGAGACTCCACAACCTGTCTGGGCAACCTGTTCCAGTGCTCTGTCACCCTCCCAGTAAAGAAGTGCCCTCATATTCAGATGGAACCTCCTGTGCTTCAGTTTATGCCCACTGACTCTTGTCCTTTCACTGGGCACAACCGAAAAGAGACTGGCTCCATCCTCCGACACCCTCCCCTCAGATATTTATACACACTGATGAGGTCTGCAATCACTCTTCTCTTTTCTGGGCTAAACAGGCCCAGTTCTCTCAGCCTGCCCTCATATGACAGCTGCTCCAGTCCCCTGATCATCTTCGCAGCCCTTTCCCTTCCCAGCAGGCACACAGAAACCCCTTCCCTGAGAAAGCCCTGGAAGGTCAGTTGGTCCCTTTCTAGAAATACATAGGATTTCCAACCATTTTTTTACTAATGGCAAGTCAGTGGCTGGCACAGTGTATTTGGAGAGCTGTCGTGGCATTCTTGCTGGGTGTCTGGAGGGAGCAGAGGGGGCAGACGGGGATGTCCCTGGGAAGGGCTGGGGGCAGGGGGTGCAGAGCACTTACCTGCAGGTGCCTCTGTGCTGGTGACCAAGGAGGTTGGGTTGATGGCAGGGATCTCTGGAAGAGAAAAGGGGAAGATGCCTTAAAGAAAAGGGGTCCCCAGCCCTGGGGGACTAGCCCAGGGCAGCTGCCCCCTCCCAGCCCAGCCTGGCGCAGACCCTCTTGTCATTGCCCGTGGGTGGGACCTGCCCTGCATGGGGCCTTCCAGCCCTGGCCACTTTGCCCAGGGACTTTGGGTCTGTCTGGAGCCAGGGAGGGCTCTGGGGATGAAATGCAGGCAAGAGCCACCCGCAAACATGGTGCAGAGGGGATTTGGTGGATCATCTCCAGGGAGCTGGCTAAGAGAGACAACGGATTGGGCAAGCCTCACCTGAATATCACAGGCCATAAAATACCCCTGGAGATACCCAAACCAAGCTTAATAAACTGGGACAAGTTGAGACACTGACACTGCAACCCCAAGAGCCTTGAAATGCTGCTGTGGAGGGGACGGATAGTTTAACCCCTGCTGCCACCTCCAACAGTGCTAGTCAGTGCTGTGGGGAGGGACGCTGTTCCTCTGGCCTTTCGGGTAGAAGCAGATCCACTGAAGAACAGTGCTTTTACAGCAGCTTCAGCACACTCAGGACCTGGCCATGCCCAGCTGTGTGTGCAGGCGGAAAGCACAAACCCCAGGGACCCTCCTGGCCACCGTGCCTTGGCAGGAACCCGAGCCCGACGGGGAACTCACTGATGCAGGGGGCCACGGGCGAGCGGCTCTGCTGGAAGCCCTTGGCGCAGCGGTTGCAGGTGAGGCCGGTCACACCATCCTTGCAAGGACACTGCCCCGTCGTCTGGTTGCAGGTCTTGCCGGCGGCACCGACTGGGTGGCAGTCACAGGCTGGGTGGGAGAAGAAGAGGCTCTGGTTACGCGGGAGGCAATGAGTGGCACAAGCCCAGGGCTCAACTGTGGTCCCCTTGGGCAGCCACCAGCCTGCACTGGGCCCAAGCAGCCTCCCTGCCTCTGCTGTGCAGGGTGGGCAGGGAAACAGAGGCAGCACGGTGGAGCTCCAGGCTGGGAGGCAGTGGGAAGAGGGCAAGGTGTCCCCAGTTTGGCCTCCAGCCCCCATGGATGGTGGTGCAGGGCCGAGCTGTGGGGAGAGCCCACTCTGAGCTGTTCCCCATGGAGCTGAACCAGCTTGGAGGTTCTGCACAGCCTTGGGTCTTGTTTTGGATCTAGGATGGTCTGAAGTGGGTCTTCTCAATGCTTCCCAAGCTCATGAGCCCCAACACCTGTCCTGTCTTCTGGAGGAGATCTTCCTGTTTGCTGGAGGACGCTGTCCCTATGACTTTCTACCACAGCCTCTCCAGGGGGCAAGCCACACCTGACCTGGGTGGAAGATCATTTTCCACCCTCAGGATGGATCTGAGGTGGCTCACCATCACACCCCATGCTCGTAAGCTGGATGACGGACCCACCAGGGTTGCCCACAAGGAGGGATGTGGGAAGAAGACAACAGTCAGGAGAGGGCCCTCCCATCTGCCAGCCCAGGGCTGGGTCTGGCTATGAGCTGGAGGAGGTTATCTTGGCCTCCATCAGTGTAAGAGTTGAACGTGATTCCAAAGCAAAACAAAAACATCTCCCCCCGCCTGCCCCCGCAGCCCCTCGATGTTATCGTTTCCCTAATTTTCACCAGATGGGGCTGGTCATAGCACCACGGCACGGCTCCCCGGGCTTCTCCTGCACGGTGAGAAACAAGAGCAAGCGGCCTCTAATGGGGACCAGATGCTGCGCTTCTTATCAGATCCTGGCTGGGGCTGGAAACGGACGTGTTTCTGACAAGGATATTTTGGGGGCTCAGCTGTGATAACAAATGGCAGCGAGCGAGAGGGCCTCGGCGTGACGTGGGGAACACAGGGCCTTTCTTCAGCCACAGCCTGTGCTCCTGCCGGGGCAGCCGGAGCCACGAGCACCTCCACGGGTGCCATGGGCTTGTCCAGCTATGGGGCAGCCACCCCCAGCCACCTCATCAGCATGCTCCAGCCCCACGGGGAGAGAGGCAAAGCCAGCAGCAAAGTGCTGAAAAGGAGCATGGTGCTTGGCAGCTCTCCGTCGCTCTCACGCAGCCTGCAGGTTCCTCTGTGCTGGCTCTGCGGGGTCTTGGAGGACACAGGTGCCCTTGATGAGCTGGCAGGTATGGCTGCTCCTGGAGAACTGCCACCACTTTGTCTCTCTTCAACCAGCAACGCTTGAGTATCTGTCAGTGAGACTGGGCATGGAGCACCAAATTCTCTCACCAGCACCTGGCACAGCCCTGCCGCCTGAGAAGGGCCGTGGCTGCCAGGTGAGCGTGGGCATTGCTGCAGGCATTACGGTTCTGCCGCGCACACAGAGAGAGACGGTCCGTGCCCTAGAAAATTTATGGCTCAAGGCATGTGTCCAGCAAGGATTTATGTAAGTGCTTAGCTTCACACATTGTGGATAATCTCCCCGGCTTCAGCAGTGTATTCCTGGTGTAAAGTTTAAGTACTTCCATAAATCTCAGCTCAATCAGGATCCAATTCATCTAGTGGGATCCTCCTCGTGATGTGAGGAGGCTTCCAGTGACTTGACCTTTTACCTGGATCAGCAATCAAGCCAGCTTTGTGCATCCTATGACCACAAGAGACGGCTCTGTCCCAGAAGATTCCCTTGGGAGATGAGTTTTGCTGGACAAGCCCAGGCTCTGTCCCTTGCTGTGCCCCCACCCCACCATTTCCTGTGGTCCCATGAGGGCTGACTGCTGCTTCCAGCTACAGGGGCAGCTCCGTCCCTATCCTGTGCTGCTGGCTTTGTGCCTGCTGCCCACGCACTGACCGTGCTGGCTGCCAGGATCCAGCCCATGGTACTTGAATGGCAGAGGGACTCACTAGCCTGCGGCTTAAGTCATTGAGCTCTATTTGCCAGAAAACATGTCTTGCACCTAATATTGTGGGTATTTTTGCTTCTTAAGGCTTAGCTGCTGCTGCTTCACCGGTTTTCATTGGAGAAAGCTCACGTTTTACAGCTTTGTTTAAATTACGGGGATTAATGCACAGCCATTCTTTATTTGACTTTTCAATTACCACCACTGGATTAATCCTGCAGGTTCTGCATTTTCCATCCTCCCAGCTTTTCTGCGTCGTGGCATCCAGCAGTGAGGCTGGCTGCTGGCGGCTGGTGGCCGGAGCGATGCTCGCCCCTGCTCGCCCCCGGCTCGCTGGCCAGAGGCCAAGAGCTCCACTTGTGTGCTGCGGGAGGTGCAGGGGTGTGAAATCTGCACTGAATATTTTTGTGCCCATCTTCAAAACCTGGGCTGACATTGCATCCTAGCAGAGACAAACTGTTTGGACAGTTATTTAATAAAACCATTTGGGTTTGTTGAAATCTATTATAACAGTTACTGGTCCCTGGGCTAGCGTTTCAAGATCTGAATATGAGCTGAGCTTCATTCCAATGTTTTCCTTCGATGGGCTGCTCAGCAGCTGCCCCGGACCAGCACTGCAGTGCATGTGAAGACCTTTGCTCAAAGCCCTGGGCTGCAAGGAACAGCTTTCTCGCAGCCTCCAGCTCTGCGTGTGCTTTCCAGATCTGATCTCACAGACCTTGCTTTTCCTTCTCTTCCTTTCCTTCACAGAAGGATGGCTACTCTGAGCTGCAGGTACACAACACATCTTTGGCAAAAATAAGCCCAAAACATCCTGTCGCAGCTCCGCTGCATGGGGCTGGCAGACCCCGGAGGATACAGGTTGAGTGCCAAGGAGCTGCTGATCCACACCGATCCACTCCTGCATGTGCACGAGGAAAGGGTGAATGCTCTCTGCCTGGCAAGGGAGGGACAGTCGGAGGAACAGAAGCATGAAGGATTTTATTATTAACTTGGATCCTTGGGGCAGAGCCAGGAGCTGGCTCTACGGAGCCAGGGCACTGCTCTACTGCAAGATCCTCCTCAACATATGCCCCGTAGCGGGGGACGGGCTTTGTGCACATGTTCATCTGGCTGGGCTGAGCCTCTGCAGCATTTCAAAACCACTCGCGAGCCCTGCCAGCCCTCAGGAAGTGGCACGCACGGCCTCGGCTGGCGGGAGCCTGCCTCTGGCTTGGCACGGGACCCGCGGGAGGGGTTTTCTCTGCACGGGGGGCCCTGCTGCAGCCCCCCCCCAGTCCTCTGCAAAGCCGGTGGCTTTTCCTTCTGGCTGGGCGAGGCAGGGTACCGCTGTCCCCTGGCTGATGCCTGGACACGGCAATGCCCAGCCAGGGGAGGAAATGCACCAACCTCCTCCTGCGGCTTAGTTACTATGGCCATGAACTGGCCAGGCACTCAGAGCCCTCGAGCAGCCTTGCACACGTGCATCCCTGTGGCTAGAGAGCACTTGCCACAGCTCCAAGCACCGCAGGAGGAGTGGGACATTCCCCTGGAGCCCTGGCACGGGACAGCCTCTACGGGAGGCTATGCAAAGACTGGGGGAAAGCGCTCCACAAACCTGCACCCAGCTCACACCCACACATCAAGGCTGGGCTGTGCTCAGCTGCCTTCCTGTCTCCAACATCTAGCCAAATCCTGCTTCTTTATTTTTTTTTCTCTTTTTTTTTTTCTTCTTTTTTTTTTTTTTTTTTTTTTTTCTGTAAGTGCTCTCTTCCCTGGTTGGAACAGAAAATGGGAGCATAGTGCACAGGAGAGGGTGGTGCTGGGGACCCCAGCCCCAGCAGGGAGGGAAAAGCCTGCAAGGCTTCCACTTTACTTGGGATTTTATCAGACAATTATGCTAGAAAAGCTGGAAGGAGATGGAGACCAGGGAGGCAGAAACCCTTTCCTTTGGTGGGGAGGCCCATTCCTGCCCACAGAGGATGCTCGGCGAGGTGTGGCAGAGGCAGCTCCACCACCCTGGTGCCCGTCGGGGTGAGCCATGGCTGCCCCAAAGTCCCAGTACCACACAAAAATTCTGTTTTCCCCAGCCCAGGTGCCCAAAGCTCCTCTTGCTGCCACAGGGGCTGCAGGGACTGGTATGGAGCAGGAGCAAACGCAGCCCCATCCACAACCCGGGTAGGAGGAGCGCGCACGTGTGCCGGGCGTGGGGGAGAGCAGCCGGGCTGGGGGGGCTTCACCGCGGCTCTGGTTCAGGCAGCCCCCTCTCTGCCCCTCCGGAGGAAATGACTCAGGGCTTTTCCACGAAACCGCAGGCTGACAAGCTTGCTGCCTGCCTGGCTGCTCCTGCGCACAGAGATCGCTTGCCTGGGGATGTTGGGGGGCACCCCCAGGGACGGGGATGCTGAACGCAGCGTTGGCATGGGGGAAATCCTGACGGAAAGGGTGATGGTGCTGAGGCAGGAGCTGGGTCTGCTGCCATCCGTCTCATCCTGCAGCTGCTCAGTCAAGGCCTCGGTCAGTGCCATGACTCTTCTGCAAAGGAGATGAATTTCTGGAATAATGGGACACTGCTGACAGCAGGAAAATTGGGGGCTGTCCCCAGCAGGGACCCTCGGGATGTGCCCAGTGCTCCCCAGGAGCAGGGCGCAACCTGTGTTGTGGTGATACAGACCCTTGGGATGTGCAGCTTGCCCTGTCTCCTCCTCTTCCTCTCTCCCTCTGTTACCTGGAGGATGCTGGCACCTGGCATGGCTTTGGGACCTCTATGCCACTTGGCATGACCGCTGCCAGCAGGAAACCCTTGTGGTCTGGGGGCTCAGAAGTGGGGGCTGCCATGCCCAAACTTGGTTTTCCTTTGATTTGTTGTCCAAAAGCCCTGGAGAGAACAAGGCTGGGGAAAAGCCAGGGCACCTCATGCAGCATGGACAGTGAAAGGGTTTTAGCTGTGGCATCCCTGGATGCATCCCGGCCCCAAATTAGCCCAGCCTACAAATGGCACCAGTACACCAGGAAGGGGAGCCCTGCGAGCCAAATTCTTCACTTTTGCGGCCACAAGGTTGCTGCCCAACACCAGCTCCAGCAGCCATGTAGGTCCTACATAAACACACACAGGCCCAGCCAGCACTCGCCTGCTCTGAGGGTGCTTCATAAGCCAGGGAAGGCACCGTCCCCGTGACACCCTCCCTGTCCCCAGCACACGCAGGGAGGCAGCTTCCACTGCTATCTGCACAGCGCAGTGCTGGTGCCAGAAGGGAAGCCGCACTCCCTTCCGGGAGACACTTGCAATCTCAGCTGGAAAAAAAAAGGATCAGGGGTGAGTTCCTGGCCTCGGAGAAGCCATGGCAGAGCCTGCTGGTGGGGCCAGCATGTCAGCCTGCGTGCCAGCAGTCCAGGGGGACGGTCAAGGTGTTTTGTCATCCGATGGTCTCTGGTGAAACCATTGTTTGGAGGCTCCGCAGAGGAAGGAGGATGGACAGAGAGATAAGGCAGGGCAGATGCGAGAGAAGAGGTTTGGGTTTGGCACAGGCCAGGATCTGTGAGGCCAGGCTGCATCTCTCTGGCTTGGATCAGCATGGCTCAGGGACAAGCCACCCTGCCCATCGGTGTCTGGGCTGTGCTGCTCAGCACCTCCCGAAACAGGCCCAGAGAGCCACTGCATCACCAACAGCCACGCCATGGGGCCCTGCAGTGCAGCAGGGAGACGTAAATCACCACCAGCATCACCCCGGCCATCCGAAGGAGAGGAAGCACTGCAAATCCTTTTGTTAAACAGCCTGAAGGCCTCCACATGTACCTACAGCCAAGACTACGCTGGTGTCAGAGACCAAATCCCAGCGCACCTCCTCCAGCGCCTGCCCAGCTCAGCATCTCTCCATCACTGACCACCAGCGGCTGTACCCGCAGCCACAACAGGGCCAAGAGGTCAGATCCTCACGGCGTCGGGGGCTCCCCTGAGCTGCCTGCTCCTGCAGGCCATCCTCCCCATCCCCTGGGAGTCTGGGAGCCTGCAGAGATGCTCGGCTCGAAGCCATTCCCTGCCCGCTGGCCCTGGGGAGGCAGAGACGCCCTGGCTCACCTTTGCAGGCCTTGCGGTCCGTGATGGACTTGCTGAGGTCGCGGTAGAAGCCCTCCTTGCAGTAGTGGCAGTGGCGCCCCGCGGTGTTGTGCCGGCAGTTGAGGCAGACCCCTCCGCTCTTCCTGCCCGACAGCTTGTACAGCTCCATGTTGAAGCGGCAGCGCCGCGCGTGCAGGTTGCAGTTGCAGGCTGCAAGGGAAGGAGACAGTGAGGCAGAGGCGTGGGCAGGTGCAGCCTGTCCTCGGCCCATACACCGAGGGAGGCAGCTTGCCTCAGTGCTCCTGTGCGCTCCGTGCCCTGAGCTGGGACCCCCCGGAATGGTCACCAGAACGGTGGCTGTCCCTGCAGGTGCTTGGCCCTCTGCGTGCTTCCAGACAGGAAAGGGGGAGCAAACACAGCCCAAATCCATGGGGAGGAGGTGGTGGCAGGGCTGACCAAAACGTTGGAGCCCACCAGCCGGGCTGCGGGCCCCCGCTGCTCCCCAGCTGGGCCACAGAGGTGGCGAGCAGGGTAAGCAGGACTCGGCACAGCCGGCCCCAACATGCCGTCCAGATGTGCAGCGTCCACCGCCCCACAGGGCCGGGGCTGGGAGGTCAGCACGGAGACGGGGCACGTGTAGGGACGGAGCACGGGGGCGACTCAGCCGAAGGCAGGACAGAGGGAGGGGTGCGACAGGGCAGCGGGTGTCCAGCAGCACCAGCCGGGCACCCGCAGCCCTGCTGTCCCCTCTTTCTGTCCCTGTGGGCGGCAGCTGCCCCCCTCCCAGCAGCCAGAGCCCGGCCGCCCCGCAGACCACCCTCCTCGTGCCGCGCTGCTGCAGCACAGCACGGAGCAGTGCCAGCCTCAGCACCAGCAGCAGAGCCCCCAGGCTGCTTTTTGTTAGGGCTTTGCCCTGTGTGCACACGTGCACACACACAGGAGCCCACGTAGCGACACACGCACGGGCATGCGCGTGCAGATGTGCACGTTTACATGCACGTGTGCACACAAATGCATGCATGTTCTCCCACGTGTGCACACATCCACGCTTACAGCACAAGCACGTGCACAAGCGTGCATGCTCATACGTGCGTTTGCACACTTGCTGTGTGCACGTACATACACAGACACACAAACGTGCATGCACAGATGCTTGCACGTGCCTCCCCCCTGCCCCCACGAGCACGCTGATGTGAACACACACACGTTATTTCTTTCATTAGCCGCAGGAACCATGAAGAACCCCCCCCTCCCCGCCCGATTCCACGTGTGTGAGATAAAAAGGAAAAGCAGTGCCAGTTCCTGTTTAACACTCTCACAAAAAGATAATGGGAACAAGATTTCCTTCAGCGAAACGTGGCGCCCGCCCCCAGCCCCCTCCCCGCGCTGGTAAATTGAGGCTGGGTGAGAGTTTTTCCAGGCGTACTGTGAAATTCATTAACATGTCAGCCCAGATTTAACTGCTGGGCCTGCTTGTCGTTTGTGTGAAGTTTCCCCCGCTCACCCCCCCGGGGCCGCCTGCCCACCACACCGCCGGGAGCACGCTGAGAGCTTCAGCCCCTGCAGATCAAACGGCCGCCGGCCGCCTCGCCCCCCACCCTGCTCGCCCGGCCAGAGACCGTGCGGGAGGAGAGCGGCAGCAAACCCCAGCCTGGGAGCCCTCTTGGAGGCTAAGAGTTGAGCAAAAGCCTGCTCCCAGCCTTGGCACAGCCCTGCGCACTCAAACCTCAGCTCCTCCGAGTTATGAGATTAGCGTAAAAATCCCACGGCAGGCACAAAAGCAATACTTCGGCGAGGCAGAAGGTGCCTTTTGGGGCTTGTGCCTTTTGAGGTCACTTTTTTTTTTTCCCCGGTGCTGGTGAGAAACGGCCACTTTTGAAGTGAGTTCTCTCACATGGCTGGATGCTGGGGTGTGACGAGGGAAGAAAGGAGAAACATTGCTGGGTGGTGGGGGTGCTGCTGGTGTGGTGGGGATGCGGCTGCACCACGGATGAGGCTGAACCAGGGATGTGATGTGCAGAGGAGCAGTTCTGGGGGTAAAAGGACCTCGTTCGTGCCTCTCTCCACTCCAGGAAGGAAGCGCGGTCGGGTGGCAGCTCTGCTACCCACCGTGCAGGGTAAGGGCTGTGCCCCCACAAGCTCCCTGCACGCTCTGGGGAAGCAGAGGGGATGTGAGGGGTGGCAGAGGAGGAAGGTCGGGTAAATGATTCGCCACTCTCGTCACGGGTCCCTCTCTGCCCGTTTAATTGGTGACGGAGTAACTGGCCCGGCCTTCCTGTGTCATGGCTGGCACAGCCGGGGGCTGGCTTGCTGCCTGGCTGCCCTCCTGGCACGTCCCCACCAGCCCCAGGGCCACCGCTCTGCAGCACGGCTGCGGTGGCACTGCCAGCACGGGGGGGCCACCAGGACCTGCCCAAGGGCACGGGGGTGGCAGGGGCTCTGGGGGGGCTCAGTACGGAGATTTGGCTGGGCTTGGCCACGCCAGGATGGGGACGGGGGCACAGCACCCCCGGCACGGGCACCCAGCACTGGTCGCAGCAGACGGGTCCCCCCTCACACTGTGCTAAAAACTGGTGCTGTTCCTCAGCGCTGACTTGGTCGCTAGCTCTGTCTGTCTCCTGTTAATCACTAATTAAAGGCTTGAATGTTCCCTGCTGTTTGGGGCATTAATAAGATTTTAATTGCGCAGTTTGGGGCTAATTACGTGGTAGCTCGCTTCCGCCCTTGTACAGTATGCCCAATTAAACAATCATATGATCAATTAAACAATCACAAGATCTAATAATTTGCAATAATAGACTAATTAAACGCCAACACCTTGCAATAGAGCAGCCTCCTGTCCTCCTTTTGATGGTTTTGAACCTCTGCCCGGGCCCCAGCCTCCCCACCACCTCCTCCTCTCCCCAGCGGGAGCCAAGAGCGGAGCCCAGGGTGGGGGGCACGGGGCTGGGAACCCGGCCGGGGGGCACAGCACAGGCAGCAGGCACGTGGTGGGTGCCGGTGCTGTGGGGCACGAGGGGGCTGGCCGCCCCCACGAGCTCCCTGGGAATAATTAGTTCACGGAGCTGGCTCAGCGAAACCCTAGACCGGCCGCCGCTGCCAACCCGCAGCGGATTCGAGCTACGCCCCTGCTTTGGCTGGAGGGGCGCCCAGCCGGGAGGCAAGGCTGCACCTCGCCCCCGGGAGGGGGATCGGGGCCAGGGGAGCCCCTCTGCCCTCCCACTGCTTACATGCAGGCAGGGAAGAGCCTTCCCCATGGGGCTGGGGACGGGGAGAGGGCTGGGGATGGGAGAAGCAGCTGGGGAAAGTGCTCGGGGAGAGGGGCCGGGGGCTTGTGGCTGGGCTGCAAGGAAGCAGGAGGAGAGGAGGAATCCCAGAGTAGGGAGGGGATGAGGATGAGCCACCCCAGCCCGTTCCAGGAGCGGGGCACACGAGTGCTGATCCCCGGCACCGCAGCCGGATGCCTCGTCCCTGCTTGTGGCACCGGTGTGAAACAGCCCAGGGCAGGATCAAAAGGGGATTTATCAGGGAATTTTGCAACGGGAGCGCTGAGATAAAAACAAGAAAGAAAATATACATGGGGAGGAGGCAGAAGGAAATAGGTGAAGCACAGGAGAGCCTGCAAATTCCACCACCACTTCAGAGACTGGCATTTTTGGGCACTGACATCCTGGACTGATGCCCTTATCCCCCAGCCACTCTGCTGCCTGGCCTGAAGCGAAAGGGCCGAGGTCCTCCCAGGACGGTGCAGCCCCTTCCCACGGAGCCCCGGATCAAAGTGAGCCCCGAGCATTGTCCCTGTGCTCCGTGGGGTGGATCCTGCTCGTGGAGCAAGGTCTCCCCTTTGTGCCGCGGCAGTGACAATGGGAACAAGAGCTGCAGCATTAGCAGCGAGTGGATCAATTACTTCCAGTGGCTGCCTTGCACTAATCTGCTCCCCCCTGCCTTGGGGACAGCCTCCTGACCAGGGGACTGGGCTCCTGGTGGCAGCGGGGACCAGAGTGACGCCGATGCATCACCTGGGGGGCTCTGCATGCCAGTGCCCCTGCTGCCGCCTGCCCCTTTGCAGAATTATTCCACGCCAGGCACTGGCAGAGGTGGATCATGCCCAGGGGACGATGGCACTGCTCTGCAGACAGCCCACGTGGCTGTGCACCCTGTGGCACGGGGCTGGTGCCTCATCCTTTGGCCAAGGTGCTGTATCCCTCTCGTCAGCCTGTCTGGAACATCCTCAGATCCATTCTCCAAAGCGCCATTCCCCCCTGCAACCACGTGGCACGGCGGCATCCCCCTCCCCACCAACACCACGGTACCGCGATGGGGCACGCTCTGCGCCAGTGCCCAGATCCCCCAGATCTCTTGTGAAACAAGAAAAGCACAATCCACAGGAACCCCGCGGGCTTCCCCAAAACAAGCAGCCACCCGCCTAGGCCTCCGTCCTCCTCCGAAACCGAGGGTTACGTCAGCCTCTGTGCAAACCCCCAGGAAAGCAGGGAGGGGATCCCCTGGGTCTGGTTATTTGTCCCCAGCCCCAGACGCGTGCGTGGCCATCCCAGCATCACAGCGTGGAGCAGGACGGCTGCTCGTCCCCAGCCCAGAGCAGCACAGAGCCCTCCATCCCTGCCCCTCTGATGGCTTGGGAGTACCAAGCTCCAGGCGCACCTTCCTCCTCCTCCTCCTCCTCCTCCTCCTCCTCCTCCTCCTCCTCCTCCTCCTCCCGGCGCATCCTTCGCCACCACAGGGCAGAGCAGGGCTGGGTCGCGGGACGGAGTCAGAAACCCCGCGGTCTGGGCCGAGCAAAGGGAACTTCCCGGGCGGCCTCTCCTTTTAATTGGTGCTAATTGCTGCGTCTGTTCGTGCTGGCTGGGGAGATGTCATTGTTGAAAGGCACAGAGGGGAAGGCTCAGGGAGCTAATCCAGCTTTCAGCCGCTAAGCCCTTCGGAGGCGTGTGATGGAGAAGCTCTTTCAGGTCCCTTCAGAGAGGGCACAAAGCCCAAAAGGGGAAAGGGAGAAAGAAGGGGATCGAATCAACAGGAAAAAACACTTTCACACGCAGCTTGGCTACGGGCCTTTGTGTGTGGGGCTTGACAGTGTGTCTTGAAGGGACCGCTCTGCGCCCCCACCTCCTCCCTGCCTTTCTTTTCTCTCCTTCGATTATCTTTTCAGCCCCATCTGCCAAAACGGTGACCTGGCTGGGGGCGGGGAGGGCTGCAGCAGGGATGTGCAGGAGCAAGGCCTCACACGGGACCCCCTGCCCTGGCCAAGGATGGCCGGGAGCTTCGCTAGTGCTCCGCCAGCCCCAGATCCTTCCCCCGTGTCTCAGGTCGGGCTCTGCTCCTTTTTAACCCCCCTGGAGCTGGCAGAGCCTCCTCGCTTGGCTGCATCACCCGAACAGAGGACACGGTGCTGACAACGAGCCCCGGGATCCCACGGCTCCAGACACCGGGTTCGGGGCTGGGGTCCTCCTTTTGGCCCCCACCTGAGCCGTCCCCAGCCTCACCTACAGGCACTGAGGGCAGGGCGGGGAGCAGAGGCGGTTTCCAAGTTTTGCTCCAAAACTCATCTTTCTGAGACAAACGGGGAAGCGCCGGAGCTGACACATTCCCACAGGGCACGAGGTGTTTTTAAAGCATCACCTCGGACACTTCATTTGCATCGAGTGCCTTTTTAGCCATTCTCAGAAGAAATGCTCTGCAACACAGCCAACAGCTGGGATCTCAACAAGACATCGATCACAAATACTAACAAGTCCCTCTGACCTCTGGCACATCCAGCGAGCCTTTCAGGGGCTGATGGATGGTATGGCTTCCCTTGTCTCCATCCTCCTGCCACCCCCTGGGACCTGGGCTCTGGTCCAGGCAGAGCGAGAGGTTGTTACCCCTCTCCCAGGGCTTTGCAGGGCTCTGGCATCCCTCACCCTGCACAGATTAGGACAAAAGGCAAAAGCCTCCACAGAAATCCTACAGAAAAAGGTTCGAGAGTGGGGCAGGAAAACAATGTGGGTTCAATATTTGTGAAAGTTTCCGTAGATTACAAGTGTCTTTGACTCACATAAACCTTTTTAAGGAGAGATGAGCTAAAACCCCTGCACACAGCACCGTGCCAGACCAAGTGAGAAGGATAACAGGCTGAAATGGGGTAGCTCAGATACTTCCTTAACCCCTGCTGGGTGGAGAAACCCAGCTGCTGCCTACTCCCAACCCAACGCAGGTGACCTCCGTGGTTCCCCTGGGGATGAGCAGCTCGCTGCCCAAGGCAAACACCCCTTGCTGACACAGCTTGGCACGCTGCACGGTCCCCGTGTGTGCCGATGTGCCAAAAAACCACCGTGGTGCCTTTGGAGGGTTTGGGTGCAGGCAGCCAAGCAGCAGAGCAGAGGCAGCAGAGGCTCAAACCCATGCCAGGCACGCACGCTCAGCCCCACAGCCGCATCCCCGGGGTGCTCAGGGGTCCCAGCCCCGGGGAGGGGGACGCGGCGCGGCGGCATCACTTACCCAGACACTCGTTGGCCTCGCGGGCGCTGGCCCGCTGCCAGGGCCGGTCGTAGTGGAAGGGCTTGCAGCGGTCGCACTCGGGCCCCTCCGTGTTGTGCTTGCAGTCGCACACCAGCTTCTGCTCCTTGTCCTTGACGCAGCGCGAGGCGTGCCCGTTGCACTTGCAGCGCCCGCCGACCTGCAGCTCGCCCACCGCGTAGTAGTAGGGGGCCGCGCCGGTGCCCCCCTCCTCCTCGCCAGCCTCGCGGCCCCCCAGCTCCCGGAACTGGTGGGGGCGGCTGAAGACCACCCTGATGTCGGTGGCCGTCACCCAGTCCTGCAGCACGGGGCTGCTGTCGAAGTCCTGGGCGGAGGGCCGCCCGTCGAGGGTGCTGAAGGCGATGAGGCCCCCGGTGAGCGGGTAGAGGTCGGTGAGGCCGTCGGTGCAGAGGGCCTCCTGCTCGTTCTGCTTGGTGACGGTGGCTTTGCTGGGCTTGCCGTAGATCTTGCGGCACTGGGAGGAGTAGTACTGGTAGGGCACCCACGTCTTGCCGTAGTCCATGGACTTGAAGATGGCGGTGGACTCGGGCCGGGGCGAGCAGAACTGGAGGCTGACGTAGACCACCTCGAACTTCTTGCCGAGGGAGAGGGTGAGGGTGACGTTGTAGGGGGAGTGGTGCAGGGTCTCCGAGCGCCAGCACGTCATGTTGGAGGCGGTGTTGAGGTCGGTCAGGTAAGCGGGCGGGTGGGCTTTGCGGGGGTCGGAGGCATTGCAGTGCCGCGTCGGGGGCTTCCCGCAGGTGCTAGAGGCGTGCACCTCCTTCCCGAAGGCTGCGTTGACGAACTCGGGGATGCAGCGGCGAGGAGCTCCGCTCTCGTCGTAGCAGGGGTCCGGGGGGGTCTGCTGGGCCACGAATGGATTCACCGCCTGGGAGAGGCGCAGCATGCTGGTGGTGAGGAGCAGGCGCAGGAGCTGCAGGACCTCCATCCTCCCGGGGCCAGGGGAGCGGCTCCTCCCTGGGATGAGAGCACACAGAGTGAATCGCAACCTGGTGCAGGGGGCTGGGGGGATGTGCCTGACACCCAGACCCCTCGACTTGTGCCCATTCCCACCCCATGCCTTCCCACGGAGCATCTGGGGAGCGGGGCAGGGAGGTGGTTAGCTCGTGGTGCCTCATTTACAGCATCAGAATGACGAGGTCAAAACCAGTTTCCAGACCTTTCCTGTAAAAACACCTCCCAGGTCTCAGGCAGGGCAAGGATGTTCACACCTTCCTGTGGCTATCAGGCTCTCATGCACAGCCCTGAATGCACGAGGTGATGCCCCCGAGCTGAAGCAGATTGACTCTGACAGCAGGACCATGGAGATGGGAATTAGCCCTGCGATGCTGTCACAGCTGGCTGAGGCCACAACCCTACACCTCTTCGCCTTCCTGTGACCTGCAGCATCAGGCGTATCTCTTGCCTCTGACCCCGAGAGGTTTACGAGCCAGTAGCCCTCCAAATCACACCGCCACACACCCAGAGCTTTCCCACTGGCAAGAGGTCACTCTTGCTGCCTCTTCCCCACAGGAGCAGCCCTCACCATGGCACGGCCAGGGGAAGACACCCCTTACTCCTCCAAACCCAGCCCCATCACCCCTCAGCACAGCCCTGCAGGGTCTGGGGCCCCTTCCAGAAAGCCAATTCTTAAGCCATGCCCGCGACCATGCCCAGAGCAGGTTCCTGTGGGCAGCAGGGACGTGGCTGTCACTGCAGTGGACACACTGTGCCACCCGGTGTGCTGCAAGCACTGCTGCACCGGGCTGCAGCCGGGGGATACGCATCTCACCCCAAACCCTCTTCTCCCCAGGCAGACTGCGATGAGAATATGACCGAGTGTCACCACCCCGACCCAGAGTGATCCACCTGCAGCACACCTGCAGAGCCCGGTGAGCAGGGCCGGGGGAGTGGTGACACCAGGAGACCAAGGACCTGCACACAGCAGGGACAGAAGTGGAGCACGGGTGGCACTGCCAGCGCCCCACCGCCTTCAGCCGGGTTTGCACCACGCAAGGCAGGTGAGCACCCTTGTGTGCCTAGGCTTCTGCAAAAAACCTTTCCGATCAGGGAATAAAGACCAAAACTCCCCTGGAGGTTCAAAATCAACTATTTCCCCCTGCAAACTTAACAGCTTTGTGTTACAGAGGGCAGGAAGCAAGCCAGGTGCTCCCCAAGTGCTGAAATGCAGCTGCACCTCGTTTCAAGCCCTCTGGTGCAGGATGTCAGCCTGTCTGTCTGCCCGCGCCCTGCACCAGCACCACGCCATTTGGTAGCCTATTTTGTGAGTATCGCCTGTGTGTGAGGGACAATGCTGAGAGTGGTTCTTCCTCGCAGCCCTGCCTCATAGGGACAGCCCCAATGGTGTGGGAAAAGCTTGGAGCAGGGAGGAGAGAGCAGAAAGCCCTGGTGGTGACGATGCCCTAGCAGCCAGGAGGTGCATCCAGCTGCCCAGGACAGCTCTGGTGGCACCCTCCGGATCCTGCCCAGGGACATCTCCTCCACCCGCAGCCGCATCCTGCTCGGCGCCCCCAGATGCAGCCTGAAAATGCTCAGGAACCGCCCAAACCTCCAGCGTGTAATAACCACGCTGTCGGCTGGGATCCGGCAGCAGAAGCTGTGGGAATGAGCCCAAAGGCTGCTGCTGGGAGGAGGCCAGCCACGGACACGGCTCCACTGCGGCCGGCAGGGACCGGGCCCCCTTCCCCCCATCCTGCGCCCCTGCACCCGACGGCAGCCAGGGGACGAGGCAGAGGCGCTCAGCCTCAGGGTTAGCACTGTCCTTGGGGCACATCGGGGGTGCTGGGGGACGGGAGATCATCCTGCACTCCCTCCCTGCCACCTACACCCATGGGGAGAGGCTTTCCCTCCCGTGCTCTGTGGTTTGGTGCCCAAGTTTTGGGGCTCTGCTGGGGAGGAGCTGCTTGGGAGCCAAGGCTCCGGCGTTTGCCGAGTGGCGTGTCGGCGCTGCGGAGGCACCGCGTGAATGGAAATCATTATCATCCTCGAGACCACACACATGCACACACACGCTCCGTGCACAGCTCACCCCATTATCCTGCTGAAAGGGAGCCGGGGCCGGTGGTCTCCGCGGGCCTCACCTCCGTATCGGAGAGGAGGGCAGCTGCAATCTGCTCCCTTTTATGCATATTCAGCGTGACCCCTGGGCTGCCGGCAAGCTGCCAGGGAGGCCCGGCGGTGGGTATTTCTCTCCCAGCCCCACCTGCCCCCCTTCCAGTTCCCATCTTCAGAGCCTCCGGTCCGAACCAAGTGGAGACACCGCTCCTTGAGCGAGGGAGAAGCCCCGGGCACGTCGGCAGCACCGACGGATTCACCGGTATCCGACACCAGACCCCGACAGACCCCAAGGCAAGGAGAGCCCTGTGGGTCAGGGTGCCCCGGCATCTTCCAGCCGGGATGTGACAGCAAGGCCGTGGCCAGTGGCCACCAGCTCGTGGCCGCTGCCGTGGGCTGGCAGGAGCGCAGCGGCGCAGGGCTCGCCCTCCCCGAGGAAGCGGCCGCCACCCCAGCTGCCGCCGCCGCGCTCCTCCCCAGCAGCGGCTGCATTTTTGAGGTGGGCGATTTCCTCACTTCTCTGTTTGGGGAATGCTAATAGCTGTGCGGTTTGGAAGGAAGTCCCGATGCCTTAACACTCAGAAGTGCTTTTCGCTTTAAAAATTAGCTACTACGTTCAGCACCTCCACACCCCTTCTCCCCGCAGCAGCCGCCTCTGGAGGCGCCGGCGGCGGCTCCCTGCCACCCCAGCCCTGCCACGGGTTCCCTGGGGTGCTGCAGCCACCCTGCCACCTCCCTGGGAGGCTCCACGCCACCAGACCTTCTGCGTTCGGGTGCAGACCCAAGCTCTCGGTGCCTATCGGTCCTGTTCGAAGCACTGACCGCCCAAAGGCAGGTGCAGCAGGTGAGCCAGGACGAGAGGAGCAACATTCCCCAAATCCCGACCCCGATGCCTGCACCAGGCCCAGGGTCAGCGCGGAGCAGCGCAGGGCAGCGGCAGCTTTGCGGAGGTAATTACGGGATTAAGTGGAACAGCACGGGGAGGGGAGGGAAGGGGGTTATTAGTCAGATTTGATCCCGGGACCTTTGCGGCACTAGAACAGCCTTCTCCAATTAAAGCAGGGGGGAAGCCGCGAGCGGCCCGAGCGATGGCCGGCCGCATGCTGCAGCCCGGCCACCACAGCGGGCTGCGGAGTGTCACTCGCAAATCCCCTCGAGGGTGCGTGAGGCCTGAGTCATGAGCTGAAAAATGTCACTTCAGCGAGGGCGGGCACTTGCTGCCATGGAGCTGGGAGGGCAGGGGAAGGAGCTCCCTTTGGCCGGGGCCCTGTGCTGCCGGGCAGGGGGGAGCAGCAAGGCGGTCCCTGTAGGCCACGAGCATGGTGCTGGGCTCACCTGGCCCTTCCAGGGAGAACGTGAGCCTTGGTTTGGGCAGGGGATGCTCAGTCCTCCTGCTTGGCAGCACTGAAAGCATCCCTGCGGTGTGACATGGCCACGGAGCAGGGGGCAGGAGACACCTCAGCAGGGCCCAAGGGACCCGAGCAAACGAGGGGGATCCAGATAAATGAGGATGTGGGGGCTCGATCCAAAGCATTCAGATAGGGCCAACGCACATGGCCAGCTCATCCCAGAGTTGTGCTGGCCTCGGCAAAGCCCCAACAAAGCTGTGCTGCCTGGCTCAGGTGCCTGCAGAGCGGACAACTGATGTGCTGAGATAGTATTCAGGAAAGCTGTAAATGGGCACAAACCACCAGAGCACGTCCCTCAAATGGGATGTAGCTGCTACCAGCACTTGTGCATTGCCACCTCGTTATGAGCCCCTGCTAACGACAGCATCCCCGCTCCCTGGCTGCGTGTGCTGCAGGGGCAACCCACGGAGGGGCTGCCCCAGCCCCACAGCCAGGGGAGCCGCCAGGCCCCTGGGCTCCTCGCCCACCCCTCCGTGCCCACCCGCCGAGCCGGTGCCAGCTGGGGGGCTTTGGGCCCTCCCAACGAGAGGAATGCGTCAGGACCAAACCGGGCTCTGGACACGGATAAATCGTTCCATGTGTCGCTGGGCTGAAAACGCAACCGAGAAATATTTAAAATGAAAGGAAAAACCCCACGCAGCCAAGGCGCTGGGACTGAGCTCGGCTTTCCGGCAGGAAGGAACGAGGCGGAGGCGAGCGTGTGGCGCTGGGGAGAGGCCGGGGACGCGGGCGCTGGGGTGGCAGTGGCGGAGCCGTCATGCTCCCAGCCCACACCAGACACGGCCGAAGGCTCCTGCGTGGCCCTCACGGCACTGCTGAGGCGCCTCGCGTTCCTGTGTGAGCCCCCTCTCCGTCCATTTCTGAGTTAAATACCAGGAGGCTATAAACGCCTAGGTACCCACATCTGCTCTCGCTCGTGGAGCCGGGCGCTCTGTGCGGCCCCTCGGGCTTTCGGCCTGTGCTCCGCAAAGTATGTGCGACTCGTGGGCAATTACAAGGCGGCGTGTTCCCGAGGCAGGCACTCACGGTGATAGATATTGCAATGCACTCTGGCAGGCCGGAGAGAGCATTACACAAGCCATATGATACTCCAGCGGTGCCAGGAGACGCATACAAATTACACTGCATGCAGGAAAGGATGGGCCAGATTCTGACCTCAGCCCCTCTGGCATCAGACAGAAGCAGCTCCATTCAGACCAGGCCAAACAAGACGTAAGCGACTCCATTCAAATTTACACTGGCATACCTGTGGTCAGCATCTGGCCTGGCTTGAATTAACTTCGGCCTGACATTACAAAAGGGTGAAACGGAGCCCAGATTTCCTAGGTTATCGAAAACAAAAAGAGAAATCCACCCAGAACCAAACCGTCGTGAGGCCGCTCAGACATGTGCGTGAAGTTGTCAAAGACGGGATGCTCGGAGGCATCACCCGCTCCCGGTCTGGTAGCTTCCCCCTGGGAGGACAGGCCGGGGCTGTGCAAAGTGCCACAGCCTCCCTGGGGTGCCCTGAGCCAGCCCCGCTCCCCGGCGGCCTCGAGCAGAGCCGCTGCTCTCCCCAGCAGTGAGATTTACGCATGGCTGTGTCCGCACACCGTGGAGCTGAGCCCATCTCGCTGCCACATTCAGCGTGTTGCACTGCTGGGTGAGGGCTTCCCCACGGTGCCAGCCGGAGATCTCCTCCTCGCCCAACACAATGGATCCAGGAGATCCGCAGCCTTGCAGGAGCAAAAAGCTGCCCTGTTGATTAACCACCACGATTGCTTTCCATGGCCCTAATCCCATCCCAGCCCTGAGCCCCCTTGCACATTCCTGCCGTGCCGCTCGCTCCGTCACGCACTGCCGGGAGAGCCCTCGGTGGGCAGGGGCTGCCCCCCGCTGCACCCAGCGGGGGCACGGGACCCGCGGCCCCATCGCAGGAGCCCTCGTGGCTTCTGCCCCTTCCCACTCCATATGGGAATAAAGCGATCTGGTTTCCATAACGTCCCTTGTTGCCTTTTCATAACATGCCGGGCACAGATGTTGAAAATAGTCTGGATGAATATTTAAAATGGTATTCAGAGATGACAACATTTGGCCAGCTTTGAAAGATCTCTCACATCGGGTACGGGATGGCTCACGACAACGGGGCCGGAAACACACTGCACTCTAACATCTCGTTTTTTCTCCCTGGCTATTGGTACAATATTTCATGCCCCTGGTGTCACACAGCCTGTTACTGCTTGAGTGCCAGCCAAGTCTGCAGCATTTGGAAGAGGCTGTCACGTACGTTTTTAACATCACGGGGCAAAGCGGAATATGGAAAATCTGTCGCATTTCCATACCGAGCGCAAGTGTCCTGCGCAGGCTCGGGGAGGGGCTCATGGGGGCACAAAATAATTGCTTCCTTATGGAGCAGGGCCTGCCTAAGAGGGTGGGGGAACAGGAGATGGGGGTGCTGCGAGCACCCTCGGCGCAGTTGGCTGCTTCTTTGGCAAAGGAAGACCGAGCCATTCCGGCACACGAGCGCATGTTCCAGGGCCTGCACTGCTGCTCGCCTCCTCCTGGGGACCCTGCTCTGCCCCGTACTTCCTCCGGCTGCTGCCCAAAAGGGGCCTCTGCAGCAAGCCATGGCCCAAGGCTCAGGTGCCAGTGCCCCGGGGGCAGCACCAGCACTGCTTGGCTCGGGCCCTGGGGCCTCCTGACTTTCTGCAGGGCTCCTCGTCGCAGGCCACAGCGCACTCAGCTGCATCCCCGGGCCTGGATCCTTCTCTCCCAGGCTGCAAACTCACCTTGGCTGCTTCCAAAGCCAGCACTGCACCTGTCCTCTCCCTGACAGAGACCTACCTCACCTTAATCCTCCTGCTTGTGCCCACCGGCACCTCTGCCGTGGGGCTGGGACCCCTGCAGCCCACCGCGCACCCAGCACTGGGACTGCAGGACCTCCTGTCCCCTCGCCAGCTCGCTCCACCGGGCGGCCAGAAAAGCACAGCAGCTCCCTCTGTTTTATAGACGGAATACTGCAGAAAATAAAGGTGCCCACCATCCATAAAGCCACCTTGAAGGGAACGTTTGAAGCACGGCTCAGGCCGCTTCCGCACGGCACTGGTTACAGGGAACGCCGATCCCTCGGAGAGCGGGAGGATTTGTGGGTTGTGGGGGAGCAGAAGGACGGGTGTCATTTCCAGCCCTCCGGGGTTTGCATACCCAGGTCTTGCCTCAGTATCATCTGAGCCCAACTACGGGTCCCACAGCCTGGCTCTTGTCTCATCTACTGCCTGGACACATCCAATGCAAGCTCACCCCAGTGAGCTGAATGCACACACGGGCACTGACGCCCAGCGGGACCTCCGTGTTGCCCCTGCTCCTGCCCAGGGCCTTCCTCACCCACCCAGCTCGTGGGCAGGGTGAGAGCTGGGCTGCGTGGGACTGCTGAGCACCACATCCCGCAGCACGGCCGTTAGTCCTTACCCCCGTAAAGGTATTTCCATCCGCCCACTCTCCGGCAGGACGGGGAAGCCAGGGGAGGGACAGCATTTTGAAGAAATGAGGGTTCAGCAGTATCTCCGCGGCAGAAAGGCAAACCCACCAAACGCAGCTGGGCTTCCCATCTCCTCTCCCTGCCCCATGTCCCACTCACACACCCCCCCTCCGAGGGCACCCACGATCTGGGGCCAGCGCAGTGTCTGGGGGTGCTGCGAGGGGTCTCAAGCAGCCTGGGGCTGCCCTCAAAGCTAGGGGGCTGAGCGGGGGAGTGCTCCTCGGGGGGAAGCCACCTCCGTTTGGGGTACCCCGGAGGTGGCCGCACCGGGATGGGGCAGAACCGAGGTGCGGGGCCGCGTCGTGTCCGTGGGGGGCTGCAGGGTGGGCACCGCATGCGTGCCCCGTGTCCCCCCCCCCGAGGCTGGCACCGCGGCAGCCTGGCTCGGATCCTGCACCGGCGGTGGAGCCCCAACCTCGGTAGCTCCGCAGAGGGGCTTCGTGCAGCGCCGAGCACCCCCCTAGCCCCCCGCCCAGGGCAGCGGCAGCGAGCGGGGCCGAGCCGAGCCGGGCCGGGACAAAGCGCCCGGAGCTTGGAGCCCGGCTGCGGGAGGCACCCCCCCACCCGCCTCCGTCCCGCTTTTTTGGCGAGCCCGGCTCGAAAGGATGAAACGGGGAAAAAAAGGGCGGGTGGGGGGAGGTTGGGGGGGGGAGAGAGAGAGGGAGGAATAAAAGGCAGCGAGGGAGGGAGCGGTGGGAAGGGAAGCTGCTCGGCGGGGCCCGCCGTGCCGGGAAGTTGGAGGAGCAGCTTACCGCGGCCGGGCAGGTAGCGGGCTCGGTCCGGAGGCAGGTCCGGGGC
The DNA here is from genome assembly GCA_011076525.1 of Nettapus auritus. NCBI lineage: Eukaryota > Metazoa > Chordata > Aves > Anseriformes > Anatidae > Nettapus > Nettapus auritus. Next base: position 12,305,735 of record CM021778.1, read on the forward strand.
CGCGGCGGCGAGAGGAGCCGGGGCCGCCGCAGCAGCGCGGGCGGTAGGGAGAGGGGGCCGCTCCCCCTTCCCTTGGCTGATGGCAACAGGAAAAAAAAAAAAAAAAAAAAAGAAAAAGGAGGGGGGTAGGAAAAAAATAAGGCAAAAGCAATAGTAACAATTCGCCAGGAAATAAAAAGAGAGAAAGCAAAATAAAGGGAAATAGTGCCAAGCGGGAGTGCTGCTCCGGCGGTGCGGGCGGGTCCCCAGCGCCCGCCCGCTCCGCCGCACTGCCCGGGTCTGCTCCGGCTGCGGGAGGCGGCAGGGCGGGAGGGAAGGGAGAAAACGAGAGGAAAGGGAAAAAAAAAAAAAAATATTAAAAAAAATAATCTAGAAGTGGAGAAACCGAGCCCCCGCCGCTGCCTGGAAGCGGAGTAAAAAGGCTCCAATAAATCCCGGGTTGAAAAGAAGGGAAAAGTCACCTCCCCGAGGAAATCAGAAGCAGATTTCGAGCCATTTAATCACATGCAGGGAGGTGTGTGTGCGTGTGTGCGCCGCCCGCCGCGCCGCTGCCAGCCCTGCCTCCGCCCTCCCGCGGCCGCGGCCGCCCCGCCGGGAGCGCAGCGCAGCGCAGCGGGCCGGGAAGGGGCCGGGCGGGGAGCGGAGCGGGCAGGGGAGAGAAGGGAGCGGAAGGGAAGGGAAGGGAAAGGAAGGGAAGAGAAGGGAAGGGAAGAGAAGGGAAGGAGCGCAGCGCCCTCCCCGTCGGGGCACCGAGCCGCTTGCCGCCCGGCCCGAAGCGGGGCAGGTGGGCGGCAGCGCTGCCTGCACCCCGGAGAACCCCGGAGCCTTCCGGAGCCCCCCCAGCTGCCCTGAGACTGGGAGCGAGCTGTGTCCGAGCTGTGCCCATCGCCGGGCCCTGCTCTTCGTGCCCTCCGGCCTGGCTGAGAGCGGGGAGCGGGCAGCCCCAGCAGCCGAGGGCTCAGCTGGTGCCGCAAGGAAGGTGGCTGCTAATCCTTCCCCTGCTTCCCAGAGCAGAAGAAAAGAGGGATTTACCAGGCGGGGAGCAGCCCCCTCTTACAGGATCGGCTCCATCCCGTGATGTCGGGGGCTTTTCACGTGTTGCTGCGCCAAGGCTGGGCTTAGCCTGCGATGCTCGGTCAGGAGGCAGGCGAAACGTGGGCATCTCCAGTGCCTCCAGGCTTCCCCGGGAGCTGCCTGCCCCCCAGCCAGCCCAGGGCCACCTGCGTTCAAGCTGGCTCCGGGAGTCCAAGGGAGGGGAAGGTAAAACGAACTTAATCAGTATTTGTGTGTGGCAGTGGAAGGGAGCAGAAAACCTGGATCTGGATCTCCCCTCGCTTAGCTGCCCCTCTGCAGCACAGTCCCCAGGCTCAGCCCCACGTCCCACCCGCAGATGTCCTTGCAGCGAAGGCAAGGGCTTGAGGAGAGAGCACGGGAGGTGGAGGGGAGGGCAAGGTGCCAACGCGGAGCCGGAGCTGCCCACCCGCTGCATTCAGGGCACGGACCACCTGTGCAAGCCCCCCCAGCCCTCCTCACGCGCTCCCGCAGGACCTGGTTAGCCACATCCTGTTGCTTCGGGGAAGCAGGTTGCAGGGTTGCTCTCCCCTGCTGGGCTGGCAGATGCTTGCTGGAGGAGGAGACCCCAGCTGGCCACAAGGCCCAAGGGAAATGCTGTTTGCAGCTCGCAGCCTTGATGCGCAAAACGCATTTCCCCAGCTCCAGTGGCAGGGACAGGCATAAACAAGGCGAAAGCCACCAGGTGATGGGGAAGAGGAGAGCTGGGAGATGGACTGGGAAACTCAGGGCTCCTGATGCCAGATGCCACGGGCGTGCTGTAGCTCTATCATCTCTTTCAAGCATTTTGGCAGCCAGGAGGCCAAGCCACAAGCTGCAGATACTGGAGGGGGAGGCAAATGCAGGGCCAGCCCACACGTTTGCCTCACACGTGGGCCAGATGTGAGCATGGTGAGGAGCAAGGCCTGTGATCATCAGGAAAGTGCAGGACTTTGTGCCTGGGCCTGGAAGCAGAGAGGGATGGGATGGCCAAGGAAAGGGGATGGAAGGGGCTACGGCTCCAAGTGGTGGTGCCATAAAGCGGGAATTGTCCCAGAGACTGACCTGGGGGCATTTTCCCCACCAGAAAGCAGCGGGACTATCACAAATATGAGCCATGATGCTGAGCCAGCCTGGCCTGGCTGCCACAGGATGGTGCTGAGCTGAGGGCTGCATCGTCTCCCCCAGTCTCAGTGCTACTGTTTCCACACTCAGAGGAAGATGTCAAACCCCTTGTCCTTGGACTCACAAGTGACATTAGAGGGACTGGCCACCATATGGGGAGTCCTGGAACTGGTGTAAACAGACTTCTCACCAGCAAAAGCCCAGCTGAGAAAGACAGAATCTGGATCCCCATTTCCACTGTTCCTTCTACCACCTCTTTCCAGCTATGAGCAAGGAGCTCAAGAGAAAAATGTGGATCTGGGCTTGGCAAGTGAGGTGCTGAGGATGTCAGCAGGGGCTGGACCCTGCTGGGTGCCGGTGTCTGTCCCTCAGCGTGCCACTGTCACCGTGGGCAGGGTCCCACCAGCCCAGCGGTGCCCCCCACACTGTGCTACCCCCTGAACAGCCAGGCAGGCAGGAGGGCCGGGAGGAGAAGCGGGCAAAGGCAGCACGTTGTCCCCAACACCTTCTTGCCTGCGGGGACCTCTGCCCCCAAATTTCACCGCTCTTCCTCTGCGTGCGCATCCAGCTCCCCGCGCTGGCCCGGTGGGGCTGCCTGGTGCCAGGCAGGCTCCCCGCTTGGCGAGGGGCTTCTGGGGGGACAGGGGCACGCACAGGCTGCCGGAGCAGTCCCTGCGGCTCTGCTCGGAGCAGGCATCCCGCACCCATGCCCCGGCAGCGGGGAACCTGCAGCGGGAGCGAGCAGCGGGGGGGCCCCGGGGCCGGCGGCGATGCGCGGCGCTCGCTTGCCCCCTGCTGGTGCCGGCCGTACCGGGACCCCCCCGGCCCCCCCCGCCCGGCACGCCGAAGCCCCCCTCGGCTCGCTCCGTTCCACTTGTCAGCAGGCTCCTGGCTCTCCTTTCAGTTCCCCGAGTCCGCCGTTAACCGCTAAGAAAGGAAGAGGTTCGCCGCCGCTCGTCCTGCTGCTGCTCCCAGCAGACTGGTGCCCCAGCGAGCGAGAGAGGAGCATCCTGGTTTTGTCCTCGGGGTGGTTCCACAGTCCTCCTTTCTGTTCCATTTGCTGGCTGAAGGATGCTCTGCCCTTCGGCTGCCTCCTCCGCTGGGCGGCCAGTCTCCTGGCAGAGACGCCTCCCCTCCCATGCTGTGTTCGGAGCCTGTCCCCACACCTGGACCCTTTTCTGGAGCGTGAGGCACCCTGCTGTCCCCAGGAACAGACCTGGGGGCACTGCAGAGAGGTGCAAACACCCCGCAGAAAGAGGGGAACGCATCCTCACCTCCGCCTTCTGCCTCATGGACCTCCCCCCTGCAGGGGGATGCTGAGTGTCTGGGGCTTGGGTGTCATTTATCCACAAACTTTTTGAGCACTGCCATAAATCCCCGTTTTCAAGCATGAGCAGAAAAAAGAAACAGACCCGGGTGGGCACAGGAATTTGACTGAAAACCGTGCAGCGAACGTGGCTTGGGAAGAAGAAACCAAGTGCAACATCGCTGCAAAGTGCAGCATGTAACAGCCCTGCGAAGTGATGCTGTATGGATTTTTCCCTGCCCAGCCTGCTCGGAGGACGCTGTACATGAGCATGAGCACGGCTCAGGCCTCCCGAGGAGTGCTGCAGGAGGAGGGGGCTAGGCCAGGACGGAGGTGCGGGGAGGCAGGCAGCACCCCAAACACCCTTTTGTGTCCCCAGCTTGCAGCAGCCCTCTTCCAGCGTGTCTCCAGCCCCGTGTTATCTCCCGTGCCTGCCCTAGCCCTGTGACAAGGGACTCGTGTCCCTGCTCACGGTGACAGCCGTGGTGAGGACGCGGGCCATGCTGAGCATCACGAGCACCTCCTCCACTGCCAGTCCCAGCCCCGGCCAGAAGCTGTTATCGTGGCTCAGCAGCGAGCACAGAATTATTTTCCTGCCTCTTTCCTCTCTCTCTCATCTTCCTGAGCTCTTTCCCTTTGCAGCCAGGCTCGTTCCCCACTCGCCGCGGGCGTGTGGCTGCGAGGCCCGATCCGGCCCCGCCGCAGCCAGGAGATGGAGCCGTCTCCCCGCCGTCTGCAGCCGAGGCCTCGCAGCACCGGGAGAGGCTCCGGCTGCCTGGGCACGGTCCCGCCACCGCACCGGGATGCTCGTTCCCCCGGGATGCTTGCGGTTGGACTCGTGCTGTCGGCGGCAGCACGGCTGCAGAGGGATGGAGCTGCACGGGCTCTCGCGCGCGTCCACACACACACCGTGCCTGCCTGGGCCCACAAATGCTGTCAGCAGGCCTGGAGTCAGCAGCAAACCTTGGCTTCAGCACGAGGAGCAAGAGGTCTTTTGATGAACCTCGGCATCTCCAGGTGCTGGGGATCCCCTCCTGGCTGCTCGCACTGCCCAGCCCCACGCAGATGCCCACCAGCCTCGCACAGGAGGAGCAGGGTGATGTCCTGCCTCGTTCTTTGGACACCTTAGCTCAGTGGAGGAGCAGGTGTCCACCACAGAAGGTGGCTGTTGGTGTCGCCGTCAGAGCACCATATATTCCTGGTGCTGCACCAGCAAGGAGGAGAAGAGGTCTCCCGGCTGTGAAAGCTCCTGGTGCAGCTCCACGCAGAAGCCCTGCTGCCTCTGCTGCCTGGGCTGGTGGCTGTGCTGCACCACCAGCCTGCCCGGTGAGGTGGCCTTGCCCTGTCCCCAAGTGCCAGTGGGGTCCATGTGGCAGCGAGGAGGCACTGACTTGGGTCTCCGGAGCGGCAGGGCCAGCTGCTTCCCCGCTGCCACCACGGGCAGGCCCTGTGTGTGTCTCCATCAGCAGCCCACAGCTCCAGAGCCGGAGCGGTGGGGAGCAGCAGCGTGGTGTGAACAACCCCTGGGTTTTGAAGTGCTGGTGGGATTTAAGGCTTCCTCAGCCTCTTTGGGAGGGCTGGCACACAGGCAGGCCTCAGGGCTGAAGGCAGTCCCTGGGGGGATGCAGGAGGAGGGCGAGCACCTGCCCAAGCCTTGTAGGAGCAGCAGCTTCACGTGGAGCGTGTGCCGGTGGCAGCAGGGTGCTCCCAGAAGCAGGCTGTGCAGGAGGGCTGTGCGGCCACCTTCCCAGCAGTGCTCCCGAGGCACGACGCCCCTCACCGTGGCACCTGCACCGGCCTGTGCCTCCCCATCCCAGCGTGGAGTGCTCCTGGTGGGGTTGGTGCTGCTGGTTACTGCTGGCTCCGGGGTGCTGCTCCAGGAGGTCCCCGTCCGCGAGCGTGGGGCTGAGCTCGTGGCGTACAGCCCAGAGGGGTCTCGTGGTGTGGCAGCGAGCAGGCAGTGCTGCCGGCCCCGTTCAGTGGCTGCGAGGCTTCGTTCAGATCTGTCCCTAGAACAAGTCCGCCTGGGAGGTGCTGGGGGTGCCCTGCCAGCAGTCCCAAGAGCTGGGGGAGCGGGGCTCCCCGGGAAGGGCCGGGGTGATGGGGAGGAAGGGAAGGACCGGGGTGGGTGGGAGAGGAGGCAGGAGAAGGAGAGGCAAGGTGGGAGGGGAAGGAGAAGAAAGATCAGAGGAAAGCGGAGCACGAGGGGGGGAGAGAAGAAAGCCGGGTTGGGGGGAAGAGAGACACACACATAGAGACAGAGAGTTTTGTAACAACTTAAATTCATTCCAGACAATGTCCAAGGAGCCCTGGCAGCACGGGTTGAAACAAACCCTGCCTTTGATTTTATGAGTTCATTATATGTTGTTTGGGACAGTGATTCACGCGTCTTGGCTGCTTCACATTTTCCCTTGTGTCACAAATGAAGAGGGGACCACGAGATGGATTATTTGGGTGGAAAATATTCCCTCAATTGTTAGGTAGACGTCTCTGTGCCACACAGAGGTCCCAGGAGAGTGGTCTCCTGGGCTGCCCGAGCTCTCCACGCAGCACACACAACCTCCAGCCCTGTGCCCAGCCCTGCGGCTCCGTAAATTTTAAAGGGAAAGCTCTGGGACCGGCTGGGCAGGAGCAGGCGAGAAGGTGCCTGGTGGTGGCCACCTATGTTCTGCACCCTCTCTTTGTGCGAGGTGGGCCATGGACCAGTGACCTGGGAGAGCCTGGGCTCACTGGGGAGGAGAGGCAGCCACCGACACCGTCCGATGGCTTGTGGGAGCATGGTCTCAGAGGCCTTTTCTCCCGAGGGTGAGAAAGGCTGGCTCCAACCCCTGGCATGTCTCCTCAGGGTCGAAATACAGCACTGAGGTCTCTTTGCCATGCTGGGTGCTCCTCGCTCCGGTCCCCATTCCAAGAGCATCGCCGTGCCCCCTGGTGCCTGAAGGTGCGAGGCACTGGATGAGCTCCAGGGAAAACCATTCCGGAACGGGTCGGTGGCTTTCCTTGATCATTTTGGTTGGATATATTCACAAACCTAATGTAGGCCCTGGTCAGAAAAATAACAAATCCTGCCCGAGCCAACGCCAAAGTTTGCGTTGGAGCTGATTGAAAAACACCAATGACTTGGTTGGGCATTGTTACTATTTTTAGCTGCCTGTGTCATTTCAGGTTTCCAGCAAAATGAGAGGAAAAAAATGCACTGATTTTTAAAACATGTTGTTGGTAGAGAAAATAAAGGTCTCGGAAAATGAACACCAAAAGCTGTTTGCCCGGCATTTTCTGGTTTTGATTTATAATTTCTCTCCCAAACCCAGGCAAAGTTCAGCAAAATTGTTCACGTTGACCAGAAAACCGTTTCTCAGTGTGGTCAGTTCTAGCCTGAGCCCGGGGAAACGACAGTACTACCAACCCCAACAGCCAAAACGTGGGCTGCAGAGCTTCCCATGCTGGTGTATCCTGTACCGGCCAGCATGGAGGTGACACGGAGAGCCACGTGCTGCTCGTTGGGAAGCTTTGCTGGTCTGTTTTAAGTCTTCTTTGAGAAGCAAGAGGCTGGTGTTGCAGTTTGAAGAAGACTGAGGAACGCCTAGGAAGGAAAAGTGCCGTGTGGAGGAGATGCGTTGGGCTCGGGGAGTGCAGGCATCCCTCCTGCTCTTCCTTGGGTATTGCTGAACCAGAGCCCAAGCGTGGCTGGAGCTCTGGAGCGTGCGTTTGGTCTCTGAAGAAGCAAAGGAGAAACGAAGTCCTGGACCGAGGACTGTTAGCCCAGCCCTGCAGCCACAGAGATGCCCTGCTCTGAATGAGTCCCAGAGCCCAAACTGCTCCAAGCTCCCTTCTTCCCCCCAGCAGGGCTAAGTCCTGCAGGGAGTCTCTTCTGAGGATAAAGTGCAGCCTTTATTCTGCTGGGGTTGCAGGCCATCATCTTTCCTTAGCACAAGCTTCACTTCAGGAAAATGAGGGTTTCTTGGTTTGAATGTTGTTGTTTTTAAAGAGAATTCTTAGGAAAAACACTCGTTGAGATGGATCAGCTCATTTTCAAAGTTATCCTGGGGCAAAAGACAGAGGGTGTGGGCTGCGATACACACCCACATCTGTACAATAAGGAAGGCAACAGCGCAAAGCAAAAACAATTGCATGAAAAGCTTTCCAACAACAAAGTTTGCAAACCCACAGAGCCCAGGCTATTTCTTGTGGTCGGTGGGTAAGAGTTCCCAGATAATGGGGCCTGACAATGGAACAATGGGGGCCGAAAGACGCAGCTCATGATTAGGAGTTATATAACAGCGGCTGGCATTTATTAATAACACTCGTGTTGTGCTTTATTTTCTTAGTTAGCACTTTTCAGGTTCAGAGCACTTCGCAACCCCTGGCTATTCCAGTTTCGATGCTCGGCGTGAGGTGACTAGGAGGAAACGTTGGCCTGTAGCAGTAGGAACACCCTTCGTGCGTACTTCTGGTTTAAACCTTAAAGGGGAAAAAAGGGAAGCAGAAAGCGATGGGCTTGCACTGGCTCTTTGGGACCTCTCCTCTTCCCCACAATGGGTGGCATAAGACCACAACGAAACGTCGCTGGGAAATCAGGGTCTTCCTGTTACAGACCCTACAAAACGTTGACGTTTTCAAGGCGCTCCTCTTCCCGGAGAGTGAGCAAAGCTTGAACCTTGGTTGGGACCAGGAGTACGCTTGGGCACGTTCCCAAACAGGGACTAGCCCCAGACGAGCAGCCCACAGCCAGCCTGCAGTGATGTCTTTCTGCCTCTTGGCACGGCTTCAGGAGCAGGAGGGAGACGTCCTGCTGGAACAAAGACAACCCTGGTGGCTGCCTACCACGTCTTGGGACGTGCAGACCGAAGCAGCGACCATGGCTGCTCTTCGAGGACCTGCTCGGTGCAGACCGGGCCAGGCTGGAGGCGTTCTTCCCCCGGCACGCACGGGACCTTGACGCAGAGCAAGAGTCATTCTGTCCGGCGCAGGGGATGAGCGGCGCAGTCTGAACAGGTTGTCTCCTTCTGGTCTGGGTAGGCTATTTATTGCTCCTCTGACTGTTGCTCGTGGTATGTGCTGACCGCTCAGCCTGCTCATGAAAAACAAGAGAATTCCCGTCCAAGCTCCGGTGCCAAGCAGGCAGCGACAGTTTTCTTCTGAGCAGGCCTGGGAACCTCTTCTCAGCCCTGGGCAGCAGATGTCTCACAGCACCACAAACCTGGGAGAGCTGTAGCCTGGGACCAGGCCTTGGACTCAGACACCCAAACAGAAGGCCCCTGGGCTTGTTCAAAAGCAGAACGAGCACAGATGTGAGCGAAACCAGCCCATGTGTGTGCAGGTGGGAACGAAGGCGTCCTCCTGGCCTCCAGCTTAACTCCTAGCAAGGAAGCGTTGGAGAGCTGCAGATCCCCACGCTACAGCACTTTGCAAGGAGAAGGTTGGAGCTAGAGGAAGGGCTGGGACCTTGTGCTTTGCTCCGCTGGTTATTGGAATGCACATGCTCCGGCATGCAGTCCTGAAGCACGGAGGCTCACACTTCTAGCAGTTACCCTAACAGGAAAGGCTCGGGGAAAATAAACCAAGCCAAGGATGAGGATCCACCCTAGGGACAGCCCTGTGACAAGCCCCGGGGGAGTCCTGGGGTGGTGCCCGTGCAGTCTTGGCAGCAGTTCTCAGATCGCTGGTCTGTGATGCTGAAGTGTAATTCCCAGAGCGTGCTGAGCAGCAGCCAAGCTGATGTACCCTGTAAGGAGGAAATCTCATTCATTGGTGTGATTGAAATCATTCACATCTCTCCAGGAGAGAGCTTGAGGTAGCAGATACAGTGACACTGCTTCTGTTTCACCAGGGGTCTCAGAGGCTCCGTCAGCATCGGGAGCACGCGTGACCCACCCCTGGCTGGGGGAAACCCGGGGGCACGGCCAGCCACCACGCTTTGGTGGGGAGCAAAATAACTGCAAAATAACTGCCCGCTGCGCTCCGAGTGCCAGAAGCAGACCCCGCCATCTGCCGGCCAGCAGCTTATCAGCTCGCTTTAGTTACAAGAGCTTGGAAAGGAAAAGGCGAGGTGACCCCTGCAGCAGAGGCATCGCACATCTCCTCAGCCCTTTGCTGTCTGCATGCCAAAAGATGGAGGCAGAGGGATGCTGGCTGCTGGGCATCCTCTGGACCTGGCCAAGGGGACGAGCAGGGCTGGTGCTGGGGGTCACTGGTGACACACGGAGCCTCTCGAGCCCCCACCTCAAGACATCTGATCCCCACAATCTCACCTGCAGACCGTCTGGGACACGTGGAGACAGGGTCTGGGTGCCTCTGCCTGACTGCAGGTGGAGCAGGCTGAGGTGAGACAGGCTCGATGAGATGGAGATGATGAGAGTAATTCCAGGACTTCTGAACCAAGGCCTACTCACGCCCTTGGTGGCTGAATTTGGAGTCGTGACTCCAGCTTCAAAGAGAGTGGGCATAAAAGGTCAGAGTTATGTTCCGTACCTCTAACACAACACCTATAGCTAGAAATGACTAACAGTGCAGTACTTTGAGGCAGAAAACTCATTTTCGCTATGCGTCCTGAAATTTTGCCAAGAAAGGGCTTAATTAGAAAGAGTTTTCTTTGGGGAAAAAGCAAAACAAAACAGACAAACCCCAGCACAACACATACTGACTCAAGCAAGTTGATGAGGAATAAAACATCCTCCTTGTAGTTAGTGGGAAAGAATCACATCCACCATCCAGCCTAGAAGGACCTTTTGGTTTTTTTTTGCCTTAAGTCTCTGCCACCATATTAGCACCACCACCTGAATATCCAGAATTCTGGTGTTTATTTTGGTGTTAATTTTGGTTTGCCCTTTAAGTTTAAAATGGATCAAAAGGCTTTGGTGTTGTCTGAAGGAAACCCCTGGAATGCCTCATCATGATTTTTTTTTTTTTTCCTACAATTTAATTTGGTTGTAAATTGAACAGATAGACAAATAATATAGTTCCAGGGCAAGTTTGGTCTGAAGAAGTTTCTTGTCAACAGTAATTGCAGTTCCTAGGACTGCTTCTTTCCAGTGTGGGTCTTGGTGGCTGTCTTCTGTGCCTTCACAGTTCCAGCTGAGGTGCATTTAACAGCATAGCTCCGGCTTGAAGTCATCTGGCTCCAGAGGCGGTCTTGCCAGATCCTAGTTAGGATCCTACTTAGGATCCTCTTTTCTTCGTCAGCTCTTCTGGATTGTAGGGTTTCACCCTGTTGGAGGCTGTTATTTTTGGGCCCATTCTTCTGAGCACGGGCTCTACCTTGGAGATCGAATGGAAGAGCATTTTAGAGAGAATGGATTCTGCGTTCTCTGAAACACTCTCTGCGTTGGGATTTCCTGGCTGGGCTCTGACTGCGCTCCAGGGAAGGCAGAGCCAGCCCTCCTCTCAGGAGCTCAGCGCCGCGGCAAGAGGAAAGGAAGATGCATGGTAGGGTTGATCTGCAGGTCTGCTGGGCCTGTGGAAGCTACTGCCAAGCTCACCAGGGCTTCTTTCTGTTCTCTCTTCTCATGCACTAGCTGGATTCCCCAGAGCACGCAAACAAGTGCTCTTATCCTCATGTGCGTACGCAGCCACAGAGACATCTCCAGTCCTTGTTGCAAAGGGATGAAAGTCTGCAGATGGCCTTTCTTAGGCAGCAGATGTGCTGCATCCTTTCTATGATTTTTTTTTAATGAAAAATTGCATCAAAAATGAAATTTTGATGAAAAACAGAGGAAGGAAAAAAAAAAAAAAAAAAAAAAAGCAAAACTGAATTTTCGTGATTCCTTTCCTGACTCCTGGCTCGCTGCAGAGTTGGTCAAATGTTTCTAAAATCAGCAACACTTCAAAAATTTTGACCAAAAAACACAAGGATTTTTTTTTTAGAAAAATGTTTCTCAATTTTTCCCTCTGGTTTGGCCATGTGTCCTACTCACTGAAAGGAGATTCCACTTGGTTTCTGTGACTACAACCATGCTTTAAAGAGCGCAGCCATTCCCTTAATTGGGGCTGATAAATCTTGTAGGCATAGATGAAGATAAATCACATTTTGAGCCCAGAGTACAAATTCTCAGGGTTGAAACATTTGTGTGGTATGTGTTAAGCAATTTGAAGGCTTATTGAAGTAACTGAGCTGGACAACAGGGCTGGACCTCGACCAGGACAACAACTGTGTACAGACACTCGGAGCACAGGCAACAGAGATGGAGGAGCCCTGATGAATCCCACTTCACTCAGGGCATTCATGGAGGGTATCTCCTTTCTTCTTCGCAGGGTATCTTTGGTTGTGCTTCTTCCACCACTCCCTTCGGGAGGATGGAGGGCTGCTTAGTCAGTCCCCTCAGGAAGCCTTTATTTTCAAGGCATGCTAAAGTCCCCATGATGAACAATTTCACTTCAGCCCAGAGGAAAGCCAAAGGGAGCTTTGGACTTCTTGGGTCTCTTTGTTGGACACTGCTACCACACAGGCCTGAGAAAAAGGATGCGCTGGCTCCAGCACGGCTGGACAGGCTGCCCGGGACTGGTGGTGATGGGTGAGAGGCAGAAGTGCCCAGATGAGCCCTGCTCTAATATGTGTCCAACACGCGTTGCCCAACCCAGCCTCAAAGCTTTGCAGAATCAGAGGATCCTTTAGGCTGGAAAAGAGCCTTAAGATCACCAAGCCCAGCCATCACCTAACGCCACCAAGTCCACCACTAAACCCTGTGCCTAAGCGCCACATCGACACGTCTCTTAAACACCTCCAGGGATGGTGACTCCACTGCTTCCCTGGGCAGCCTGTTCCAATGACTGACCACGTTTTTAGGGGAAGAAATTCTTTCTAACGTCCAATCTAAATCTACCCTGGTGCATCCTGAGGAGGTGCAACTCCTCGCATCCTAAACAGAGCCCTCGGGGGACACCCGCTCCCCTCAAGGTTCGGCTGTGCCCCCGCTGCTAGCAGGACCGACTACCGGGTGGCCAGCTCCCCCAGCCCCCCGAGACTGTCGGCTGAGGGCACTCTTTGCCCTCGGAGCCTCCCGGGCCCGGCCGGGGCAGGGAACGGGCCCACCGGGCCCTCCGCAGGCCGCAGCCCCGGGCTGGCGGAGCGGGGGCCCGGAGCCGACAGGCCCCGCGCGGCCGCC
>CM021778.1:12323316-12535074 GCA_011076525.1 Nettapus auritus
CCCGCACGAGGCCCCGCGCCCCCCGCCCGCTGCAGCCGGGACCGGGTCGCTGCCCCCCCGCCGCCACCGGGGCGGCCGCCGGTGGCCGGGCTCTGCCCGCCGCAGCCCCGCCGGGGGAGCCCGAGGAGGCGCCGAAGCCGCCCCGCAGCGGCCGAAGCGTCCCCGCAGCCCTCCCGGGGTAGGTTCTGGGGCCGGGAATCGCCTCCCTGCTGCGGGGAGCAGCCGGACGCGCTCCGGCATCTCGGCATCCTCTGCCGGGCAGCTCGCAGCCTGCCCGGGAGCATCCCTCCCTGCCGGCCCTTATTCCCCGCGTCCCTGATCGCCGCGCGACCTGTGAGCGAGCTGGGGCACATCAGAGGCTCTCGCTTCACTCTGCAGCATGGGGCTGGGGGAACGAAGCTAGAGCTCGCGGAGAGATCCAGACCCGCAACCTTTGAGGTGTGGAGGGTGGGAGTCTGGTGTGCACCAACAGAGCGAAAACCCAAACCCTTCTTACCTCCTTTACCTCCACATTGCTCGGCGCTGAGCTCACTCTTGAACCATGTCCAGAAATTGGACACACAGCTGGTTCCTCTAGGCCGACAGTGTGTAAGAACATTCCTGCCCATGCCAGTCACTCCCTCCCAAAGGCATGAGATAACCAGCTACCCACTGGGGCCAGGGCAGGGCGTGGAGGGAAGCGGCAGATCGCCGTGCCAGTTTCTCACCACTCCGTGCTCATCACCCACCCAGCAAACCAAAGGGCTGCAGCCACAGCCAGCCGGGAGCACCCCACCGATGTCAGCTGGGTGCACGCAGCAAACTAACCAAGGGCGCAGTTCTCTTAGGGTCACGTCTCTTTGTCATCCTAGAAATGCCAAGTGTTGGGATCAGACAAGAAAAGAAAGCAAGCCCCCCAGAATGGACAGGTCAAAGATCCAGCCCTGAGTCTGCGTACAGTCAGAGCAGCCCCTGGCCATCACGAGACAAAGCTGCCATGTGCTGGCTCGGGAGCTTGGTCCCAGGGTGTCCGGGTTGTTCACAGTGCGTGGGATTAAAGCACAAGGTTTAAATGTACTCAGCCTTTCTTCCCTTGCTGTCATGAGCCTGGCTTGGTTTGCTAACTTGTAGCCTTTCTTCACTCGTTTGGCTCACACACACGCAGAGACTCTGCAATTACGGTAACAAAACAATCCTGTTCACCCCATCTTTTATCATTAGCACCCAAAACAATTTGCAAAAGGGATCGGTATCGTTAGCCCTTGATAGAGAACCTTATCAGTAAAACATTCTCATTGCTCATTCCCCGAATCCAATCCGCCTGCAGCAGTTGAGCCGAAGTCAGCCTGGATGCGCAGGCAGATGTGTGCTCTGCGTTCACTCGCTGCCGGGTGGGAAAACGCGGGGCTCTTCGCCGTGTCAGAATTAAAGCAAACACAGTAACGAGAAGCAGCTCAGGGAAGAGACACCCAAGAGTCAGGAATGGGGCAATTACTCAGCGAGATGTAGTGCTGTTGGCACTGCTGTGTTAGTAAATCCCGGTGAGGGGATTAACATCTGCCTGTAATTGTAATAATAAAATCCGACATGTATACAGCATTTTTCATCCTGAAGGATCCCAAAGCACTCAAGTAACTTAATTCCTTCAGCTGTCTCCTGGACTTTATAAACACGCTTCTTAATCATCCCACACCAGGCGAGGATGGCTTTACCCTGGGCACAATCACGTCACTTCGACAAGTCCCCCTGGGGAGAGGAGAGGCTCTCGGGGGTGGGCTGGGAAAAGTTTCCCCTTTCAGAGAGGCAAGATCCAGGGAAAGTGTTGCCTGGCACGTCCCAGGGCAGGGGAGAGACCCCAGGAAGAGCCTGCCTCCCCGAGCAGCCAGCTCCCACGCCAGCTAGCACTGCGGAAGGGCTTGAAGCACGTGTCTTAACTTTTCAAGGAAGGAAAAATGATGACAAGCCCCTAGACTGGACACCGAAGGCTTCATTCTGTCCACCATAACATCCAAAGACTGCTTCTCCAGCCCCTTCCCGCTCTCCTTTTGGGACTAGAGATGCTGGGGCACAATCCTATTTATGGCCGTGTGTGCAGGCTGGCGAGCTGAGTGGTGCTATCCATTCATATATGTTCCCTCTCGCTGCTCTCGGTGGGCACACAGCCCGGCTCACAATCTAGCCCTTAATTAAAGGATTTAAAGTTGGAAAGGCTACATATCACACACAGAAAAGCCTTATCAAAATAATTCCTTATAAAAAGAAAGACGTAATGTTAAGGGCACCTTCTGGGGGATAAAATGGTCGCAAACTACTTATTTTTGACTCTTTCCCTTACTTGGCATCTTTTTGTCATCTAAAGAAGACCTGAACATTTTTGTAAAAAAAAAAAAAGAGAGAGAGAGAGAGAGGGCGTTTTTATTTCACATTTCAAACTTAAGCAATGCCTACTCTGTTTTCACTGGAAGGCTCCACAAGCAAGTAAATTCCTAGTAGAAGTAAAAACACCAGTGGTACTGTCTTGGCAATACGTTTATTCGGCTGACAAGGTGTTTTATCTTTTAGTTTGTTTCAGGTAGCACTAGTATAACTCAAATGCCAGAGATAAAGAGACAGAACTGAATTGTCTTTGTTACCAAGTTGTTCCTACCCCTTCAGTTCTCGTCACAAAAGCTTTGAATGCAGACCTTAAACTGCTGAAAAGCCTTCTGCCTTGTGCAGGACTGCAGGAAGCCCATGCTTGGGGATCTAAAAATGAGGAAGAGAAGAGAAAAGAGAAGAGAAGAGAAGAGAAGAGAAGAGAAGAGAAGAGAAGAGAAAAGCTCACAGCCAAATGTCATTTATCTTTTTGGGGGCTTTCCATTGCTTTCTGACTGTTTGTTTAAGTTTTCCAGGCTCTCTTTATGCTTGAGAAATAAAGCTTATGGGTTGGCATGGCAAGCATTGGGAAAGTTTTGGGTCTGACAGGACAAAAGCCCTAATTTTCACTAAAGGAAAAAAAAAAAAAAATAAAAAAAAAAAGGACTAAATGGTGGTGCACCAGGTTTTCATTAGAGATATGTTTATTTTCCAGTAGAAATACATTACCCTGCTCTCATCAGTGTGTCTAAAGGAGCGGTTCCCAAAGTATGCCATGGCAAGTGGTTGGCAAGGGGCCACGGAGCAGACTCCCGCAGCAGTTCGTGGGCTCGCAGCCCCCTGTGGGCTACCGCGAGCAGGAGGAATCCAACGGCTGAGAGCGAGGCTGCCCCAGAGCCTGGGTGCTCCCTGTGCTGGTGCCAAGGGAGGTGCCGAAGCCCCCAGACCTGGCCAGGGCCGTCTGTGCCTTGGCACGATCCTCTGTGCATCAGAGGTCAGGGGCCAGAATCAGGTGTCTTCAGTTGGCCAGGTTCCCTTGGGGCAAAAATGTCACTGCAGGGGCTGAAAGGATGGGACACAGACGGGGACACCCATGGACACACACGTGGTTTGCTGAGTTTAATTTCTGTGAGCAGTTCAGCAGTGCAGATATGAATGAAGTCATTCGCCATCTCCCGGGTTTGTCTCCCTGTCCCACCTCCCTTCTGCTTTAGGGACCTAAATACGTGCAGGTTTGGTACCTGCCCCGCTGCACCCACAGCTGCTTCTGCACAGCCACCAGCACTGCAGCCCCTGCCTTCCCCCGGCTGCCCTGCGCTGCCTGTCTGCAGGGGGGCACGGGGGAGAACCTGGGGCAGGTTTGCTGCAGGAAGCTGAGCTGGTGGTGCCGGGCATCCTGTGAGGGACACGGTGAGACCTCAGCGATGCTCCTGGGGCCTCAGCAGCTGCTGTGGCACCTACCCCACAGCGAGCGCAGACGTGCCAAAGCACTAAAGGAACAGAAAAAAAAACACCCTTTAACTCCAGGGAGGGGATTACTTGTGTCTCAGAAATACACTTTCTCTATACCAAGTAGGGTGTTTTTGCTATTCTGAGCTTTCTGCCTTCCTTCTTTGTCCTTATCATGAGGTATTTTTCTGCTTTTCAGGCTTGTGGTGCCTTTATTCCACTTGGCACTGTGGTACTGCACCCTGTCCCTCACTGGCTCACCCACTTGTGATCCAAGCTGTTCTCCTGAACCCAAATCTGCCTATTTCTGTGCAGCTGTACCATACGGCCCCAATTTTTGCCTAGAGTTCATCCTTTACTATCGCATGCACTGCCGGTTTGGGGACAGCAGCGCCTTGGTATCCTGTACCCCATGTCATTTGCTGCAGCCCCCTTGGACCTGATGCCCCCAGGAACGCATCCTCATTAGGTCTGCAGGTCCTCGTTAACAGGCTGCCCAGGTCCTGGCACACCCCCAGTAGTGCTTTGATGTGCTGAATGCTGCAGAAAAACCTCCCATGTTGCCATTTCATGTGAAGAAGTCAAAGGGGGCTTGCCTCCCTCCTCCCTTACAGTCTGGTGTTGATTATGTCCGACAATCTGGAAAACTGGGACAGGTAATGCCCAGGGTGATGGAGGAGGCTGCGCTGGGCAGAAGGATTTATCTTGTTGGCCTCAGCCCACAAGCAGTGACCCTAACACTTACCGCCTGACCCTACTGAATGGGCTGGTGGCTTCTGTGCAGCTCCCGGGCAGGTTGTGGCATTGCAGCAGGGAAAGGAGGCAGCCTCATGCAATTGTCTGTGGCTGTTTTGCCACTAGCCCTGCAAGCGTTCACACGCATCAGCCGTTGTGGCCTGACACTCAGGGGCAGGAGTCCCAGCCTCAGGTGAGTGAATTCCAGAGGGAAGGTCCCTGCTGGGACACTTTTTGGCTTCCCCAGCCCCCCAGCTCGGCGTGCCCACCGTGCACACAGGCACTGGGCTGTCCGGAGCCAGTCCCCAAAGCTTGCCAGTGCGAGCCCTCCTCTCCTGGGGGAGCCGGGGGAACGTCCTCAGCACAGGGCCCAGAAACGGTCCCTGGACAGCCGCCAATGTTAAAAAACAACAACATGGAGCTCTGAGATTTCTACCCACTTGGCATACATCTGTCACCACATGTGTTGACACAGAGCAATGCTGCCACGTCATGATGTACGTGGCAGTCGCTGTCAACACTAGTCCAAGGCAGAGAGAACTGCTCAGGGCAGCTATTTTTTGAAAATGTCCTGAATAGAAGGGCCAGAGCTCGCCTGGGGGACATGGCCTGCCACTAAGGGTGGCCACTTCTGGCTTGGGGACTCCTGAGCCACTCTCCAGGGAGAGCACTGCCAGCATAAACCAAAACCAAATGACCTGCCCCGGGCCAGCCTGGTGACACAAGACCTTGCCGAATGTGCCACCTCTTCCTTTCCTTGCTTGTCCTGCTCGGAGGAGCCCTGCTGTTAGCACCACAACACCATGGGGACAGGGTGACAGGACCTCTCACCGTGCAGACACACAGGACAAGCCCCCGCCCAGCACAACAGACCTGGGACAGTCATTGCTCAACGTAGCCACAAGGAATCTCCTTCAACTGCAGCAGAAAATCCAGCTGCAGCATCTCCCCAGCCCACTCCCCACGTCTCTTCTTGCAAGCAGCCATTCTCCAGCAAATGCTGCCAGAGGACGAGGTACTTTCCTTCTGCTGCCTCTCCTGTCCTGTCCCGCATGCCAGCTCGAGCTCTCCTGTCCATACAGCATGGGCAGGCTCTTGCCCCACACAAGCACGCTCCAGGCTGTAGCCAGGGTGCAAGCCAATACTCGTGCACAGGTGGCTTTGGACCAAGGGCAGCAACTGCAGTGATGATGCTCCAAGGGACACCAGCTTGTGGCTGCAGCCAACGTGGGATGGAGAAGCACCCAGGGGAGCTCCAGCTCTGGCAGCAGCCAGGACACAGGGGACAGAGGTCACCCAGTCCCCTGTTGCACAGGGAGTGCTCAGGGGGCTCAGGTACCCACACTCGGCTCCACAGAGCCTCGGCTGCTGCATCCTGCTGCCTTGGGACACCTCTGTGCCGAGGTTGCGAGGCACTGGGGCGATCAGGCATGGTGTGTCTGAAGCCCAGCTTTTCTCCCCAGCTCATCCCAAATGAGGTGTGAAAACCTTACCTAAAAAGGGCGAGTTAAATTCTAATCTGTGGCTTAGCATTTCACCCAGGCTTGTGTGTGCTTTATTCCTCTGTCTGCTGCAGAATGGAAGCAGCACCACGAGGCTCCTGCCTCCAGCTTTCCTTCATAGCCCCATTACTGGGCAGATGGGAAACTCACCACTGCAGATGGGGGCCCCCCCCCGGTATTTCTCACTCCAGTCTGCAAATTCGGCTTACTTCAGCTGAGGAAGATGAGGGCTGGAGCCCCGGTTAGTGACCAGCCTCCAGCTGCACCCGCTAGCAGGCCCGGCTCAGCTCCGTGCAGTTGCAGCTTCCCAGTGCTCAGCAGGCTCTTGACAGACCCAGGGCCATCAGCATCGCACTCGTGTGGCTTTCTCTTGCAGCTATTTCTTGCCAGGGTGTTTGTTTTCCCTTAATTTGTTTCCAGCTCCGCTTGCCCCTAGGACAGTGTGATAACCAGGAGATAACCAGGGGACAGAGCAGCAGAGACAGCTGCAGCTCGGAGGAGCTGGTGCTAAATTCTCCCCAAGTTCCGATTTGAAAAAGCCCAGACGTGAATAATAAATAGCTCAACATCACAACATCATCCCAGGCCACAGGCGAGCAGCCCTGAGGGTCAGGATTTGCCCCTCCGTGCCCCCCGGCTGTGCCCCTGTGCTGCAGCCTGAGCCGGGCTCCCCGGAGACCCCCAGCACCAGTGGTGGGGCCAGCCCTGCACAAGCCATTTGCATTTTGCCCAGTTTCGCCGGTTAATCAGAAACCTTCAGTCTAGTCGGCTGCTTATTTTTTTTTAAAGCAATGAAAGATTTCCCAAATCCAGTCGGATCTAGGATTACAGGCAGGCAGAGACACCATCAGTCTCTGTCAGTCATTCCCTCCTGCCGGAGCGCTGGCGGTGAAGGCGCTGCAGCGCCTGAGCAGCGGAGCAGAGCCCGGCTGCTGCTGGCCACACGAGTGGGGGCCGGCAGGGCTCAGCACCCGCACTCCCCCTGGTAGCTCCCAAGGAAGGTGCTGTGCAAGCAGGATGAGCATGCCGAGGCTGGTGGCCCTTTTCTCATGCCGGAGGGGACTACAAAGGGAGAAGGAGGGACACACAGCTGGTGGTTTGAGATGGCCTTTGTCCAGAGGGATGTTTTCAGGGGGCAAAAGCAGCAGCAGGAAGGCACAACGTCCAGCATGAGGACAGGCACAGCGTGGCTGCTCACAGCCTTGCCCTTCTGTGCCAGCGCTGTGCCTCAGCTTCAGCACGGGGTGTCCAGCTCCACTCTGCCGGCTGGCGGGAGCGCCCCGTCCTCGCTCTTACTGGAGCTGTGCCCCTGAGCATCAGCCAGCGCCAGCCCTACACCAAGGCTGGAGGCTGAGGGGGTCTGGGGGGGCTGGAGGGGGCTGTAGCTGCCTCCACCAGGGTCCCCGGCTGTGGCTGTGCTGGCCGGGGCTCCAGGTTCAACGGCCGAGACACAAAATTGCGGGTGGAAAAGCTCTGTGTTTTCTCATCAGAATAAACACTTCCTCTCTTCCCCTAAAAGTTTTTTTTTTTTTTTTTTTTTTTTTTTTTTCTTCACATGGAAATGGTCCATTTAAGTTCTGTTTTCAATTTTCTAATTTAAATATACACACAGAATTTAGCTAGATCTGGTCTCAAAATATTGTTTCAAAACAAAAATATGAATTATTTCATTTTTTTATGTCTAAATGAAACTTTTCCAGACTTCTCATTTTCTCCAGAGGAAACCATTAATTAATTTGATCTAAATTCAGGAAAAGCCTGATTGCTCTGAATCTGCATTTAACAGAAAAAGCAACAAACTAGTCATCTAAACTATTTCTTTCAGCACGATCCAGACTTTCCTGCTCCAGCCCCCAGCTGCCTTCAGGGATGGTCTGAGTGGGAGAAGGGAGGCAAGGAGGGGGCACACAGAGGCAGCCCAGAGAGGGAGCCCTTGGGGCACGAGAGCACCCTGTCCATCCCTTCACAACCCCATGAATTTGCTGATGTGAGACCCAGACCTGACACTGCTCCAGTCCTTGCCCAAGAGGTGAGTCATTTATTGGATATTCCTGATCTGGGCACATCTTGCTTAAAAGCAGGGAAAGCCTTTGAGTTATCCAAGTCAACTTAGAGACAACATACTGAATGAGGTAATCCACGAAAATCAAGTCTCTTACTCTGTAGCCCATCACCTTGTCTGTCATGCTTTGTAAATGTTCAGCTTGACTGGAAGAGATTTGGACACTCCAAGCTCTATATTGGTTATTCGGCAGTATTTTTCATATGCACTATGCCCCCTTCATCCACCAGAGATTAAAATCAGATTTATCCAGTGGCAGTGTCAAGAGGAGCAGCTACATCAACCTCGTTCAGTCTCAGGCCCCCCTCATTGTCCTCTCTGAGACGGCGATGTGCCAGTCCCTGCCTGCTCTGGTGGTTCCAGGGGAGCAGCACCTTTGGGCTGATGCAGGTCAGCAAAGGCTCCCGTGCCCATCCTGTTGCTTCTCGGCGAGGCCAGCCCTGGCTGTGCACTGCCAGAGCCTCCTCCAGCTCAAAGGACACTGCTCAGAGTAGCCCAGCGCTTTGCTGACTAATTTCCACTGGAGTCGGGAAGCTGAGGTTACAAGGAGAAATTATGAATGAACGAGCTGGCCCTGGGATCCATGCAGACCAAAGGCATCGCTACCCTACACAACATGTAATTAAATTGTGGAATTTGTTGCCACAGGATGCCGTGTCGGCCAAAAATATACACTGCTTTGAAAAGAGATTAGACAAATTTGCAGAGGGCAGGCTGAGCGGTGGCTATTACACGGGACAGCACACAGACCGCTCTGGCTCAGGAAGCCACCAAGGCATCAATTGCTAGAAAATGGAGGGTTTTTGCAAAGGCAAATCACTCACTGGTATCTTCCTGCAATTTGTCATTGTCACCAGCTAGGACGGAGCTACCTCAGCTGACCCAAGCCCTGCTGCAGCACATCCTGCTGCTGCATGCAGCTGTGCTCGCAGGTGCCCTGTGCTGGGGTTAGCAGCAGCAGTGGCAGCCCCAGGCACCCAGAGAGAGAGAGATGCTGGTACCAAAGGGTTCCCAGCACCAGCGTACACAGCTCAGCAGGTGTCTCTCCAGCAGCTTGGTGGGGCTGGTGGTGCAGAGGTGCTGCATGGGGCTTTGCTGATGCCTAGTCTGCAGTCAGCAGGGCTGTGATCACCTCTGTCCCAAAGGGTTCTGTCCCTGCACACCCTGGGGCTTTCTCCAGGCTCCTACAACCCTGTGCTTTACCCTGCTTCCTGCACACTGGGGATTTTTCATGTCTGCTGGATCATGGTGGGCTCAGTCGTCCCTCTCTGCCTCAGATTCCTCTGGTGGCCACCAGCCCTTTGTAGGCTTAGGCAGCAGGACTGTGACTGCTGGCTTCAGGCAGAGCTGCCTGCGAGACAGCACCTCTGCAAGCCCTCCTGAGCTGGGAAGGGTCCGCAGCTGGAAACAGCTTCCCGGGATGCTCAGCCCTTGCTCGGTCATAGCACATCATGTCCTCCACTGATGAGCTCAGTTTGAGCTTAAAACTCAGCTGAGTTTCTGCTCCTCAGCCCCACAGGTTGAGCAGGGATCCATGCTTGGGATGAGTGAAATTTTCTTCATTCAGGAACATGCAAAAAAAAAAAAAAGCAAAAGAAGCAAAATCAACCTCAAGGAAGAAAGTAGAAAATCAAACCAAAAAACCAGCCACTGCAGGAAATCACAGGCGTTTAATGTGAACATGGTGAAAGCAGGAGGGGAAGTGGTGTAAGCAGTGTTGGCAAGGTATGAGGCATGGGGCTGGTCTTCGGTCTACAGGCCAGTCCTGGCCACTGCATATCACAGCCGAGTTGGGGACTAAGCTGAGCATAGCTGGTCAGGCTGGTGGGTGCCTCCACCCCAGCCCTGTGCCACAGGCAGCATGGGCAGCCTGCTGTGGAGACAAAGCAAGAGCTTGGCTGCTGCAAGTCTTCGCCCCACCAACACAAGTGGTGTCTGGAAGCCGTGTGGCCATTCTTGGGAAGTATTTCCCTGCTCTTTGCTTTTGGGCAAGGCTCAGATGTGTTATTTTGAGGCAGGAGATGTAAGTCCCCAGCACCCAAGGGGCACAGGAGAAGCACCAAAGCCACCAAATAAAGCAGGTGCTGAGATGGGAGCAGGGCCGAGCATGCAATACATCCAGGCTGTGGGAGCATCTCCAGCTCTCTGTGTTCGTGGGAGAGGTGAGAGCTGTAAGGGCAGCCTTGGCTGAGTTATCTGAGCAGACAGAGATCAGGGAAGGTGGCTGATGTGTGTTTGGCTGCTCTATCCCCCTTCAGTTGCTCAATTCTATGTGATTTCATTATTTATTTTATTTTATTTTTATTTATTTTATTTTATTTTATTATTTTATTTTTTAATTTTATTTTATTTTATTCTTCAGTTGGAAGCAATGATATTTACTTTGCTTAAAAAAAAGACTGTCCTCTTAACCTTGCTGTAAGCCTGTGCTCTCTGAGACATGGTTTAGCCCCCTCCTGCCCCATCCCCATCCCAGTCCAACCATATTCGCCTCCTCATCCCATTCCATCCTATCCCATCCCATCCCACCCCACCCCATCCCAACCCTATTGTCCCTTATCCCCATCCCATCCCCATCCCCTCCCTCGCTGGGGATGCTCCCCCTTGGCCATGCTCTCTCCCCAGGCCTCCCAGCTCCTTCCAGCTTTCGCCCAGCCTCCTGCCCTTCCAAGGGCCCTGCCCCCTTCCCAGGCCCGGAGGTACAAATGATTAGATTTTCAGCCCAATTAAGGCAGGCTGTCTCCTGGCCGGGACAGAAAAGGTTGGCTCTGGAAGGTGGGAAACAAGCTTTGACAGGTCCTGGCGTCCCCAGTGCCCTCCAACGGCACTGCCCGCTGGGTTCCTTTGTGCTGCGCCAGGAGCGGGGCCAGGCCGCAGCTGGGGGTGCCCGAGGCTCTACCCGTGCCCCTCCTGGCCCCAGCGAAGCCAGAAGAATGGCTAATTAAGAGCTCTCAGCACCGGCACAGCTAATTCCCCATTCAGCCATGCCACGGGCAGCGGGAGGGCGGTGAGCCGGGAGCGTGGCATTGCCTCGGGGTTAACCCTCTCCTCGCGGCCCGAGGGGCCAAGCTGCATCCACCCCAGGACTAGGCCAGGCCCTGCAAGGAGGTGCTATGTCCCCGTCTTGTCCCCAAGGGTCTCACTCATCCCCAGAGGCCCCTGATAGCCCCTCTGAGAATCATAGGTGCTGTGTCTCAAGCCCTTGTATTGTGTCCCCACAGCAGCGGTCGTGCAGAGGACACGCAAGGCCAAGCTGTCATGCCAGGCTGGTGTCTGTCCCCTGGCATGGGACACGGAGCCAGGAGAGCAGGCAAGGCATCCACTGTGTCCTCACTCCTCCACCGACAGGAGCCAGAGGCTACCTGCAGAGGCATGAGCCCACTCGAGGGCAATCAGGCTCCCAGCATGAGCCGCTGCCCTGTTGGGAGTGATGAACGGTGCCAAGGAGTGAGCGAAAAGGTTTTGGCTGCCAGGGGGCCGGGAGCACTGGGATGAGGCTGTGGTTCTGAGGATTCAAGAGCCTGGGGCCCTGCTCCTGTCCTGTCTGGGAGCAGCTGCACTGGGTCCTGGTCTCTGCAGGGTCAGGAGGGTGGAGGACAGCCTGGAGATTTGTCCTCAGCATGTCCCTGCACCAGCAGGGCATGGGGGAAGCAAGAGCTGGTTCTGAGCAGCAGCTGAGCTGCTGGTACACCAGGGGGGCAGGCAGGGCTCGACCAGGCTCAGCATGGGGTGCAGGGGAAGGAGGGCTGCAGGTGGAGCAGCAGGTAAAGCCCACGAGTTTCCAGTAGCTTCCATGTCCCTGGGATTCTCTACTTAAAACAAAACAAAAAATCTCAGCATGTTATGTCCTGCTCCTGCCTTTAAATGACACGTTAATTGCAATTTTACTTGCCTTTTCTGAAGGAACCCCTCATCTAGTGTGCATTGAGTAATTGGGTCCCATTGCACTGTCACAGCTACTTGCACTATGAGTCCATTCTCCAGCACTGCCTGAGACATCTGCACCATGTGGCCCAGGTGCCTGCTGTAAGTTGCCTGCAGCCTAAGGAGACAAGACAGACAGAGGGTGAGGGGAGAGACCATCTCTTTCTCCCCCCCCCCCCCCGCTTTTTTTTTTTTTTTTTTTCCATTAAAATAGAATTATTTGCTTTAAAAGGAACTGGGTGAAAAGCATCAAGAAAAACCTGGAGAATTTCCATGATGTTTTACGACATTGTGTCTTTTAAAGTGATTGCAAGGAAACATTACTGGGTAATGTGCTTTTACTTTAAAAGTGCTTTTAGTGAGCACAGCCAGAGAGCTGGGTGAGATGACCAGCTGATGTCACATCCTCAAACCTTCAGGTTATGGCCCCTGAAGCAGGACAAGGAACCGGAAAAGCACCCAGAAACATCAGTCAGCATCTCCAGCCCATCCATCCCCAGGAGGAACCCAGCCACAACCAGGGGCTGCTGCAGGGATGCCGCAGCTGGAGCAGGGATGCTCGGGGCCCTCAGGCAGGAACAACCTGCCTCCTGCCTCCCGCCCCGCTCCGTGGTGTGGCTGTTTCCTTGGTCCAGGCCCCAATTAAAAGAGCCAAAAGGAAAGGGCTGGAGAGAAAGAGTGAAAGAAACAACATTTCCTGCCTGAGGAGATTAACTCTCCAAATTACATGTGAACAGAGGGGGAGGCGAGAGGGGAAAAGGAAACCCAGCTTCCACCCCAATAAAAGCCAGTCCATTTAATAAAGGAGGAGCAAGGAGGGGGAAGGTGGCTGAAAGAAAATGAGGCTGGGGGGTGTGGAATTAGCCTTGTCAAACAAGGGGCTTTGCTGTCCCAGAACTGCTTCTTTATTGTTCCAATTTTTCATGCTTACTTAGCTCTCAATGCTGCACAAGACAACAGCTCATTATCGGGGGTGGGGGGGGGCAGGGGGGAATGGGATGGACACGGCTGTGGCAGTGCTGAGAAGGGGAAGGGAAATAAAAATTTAGTAAAAGGAGCTCTTTCCCCGGGGCTGCGGCCTCTCCCCCCTGCCTGGAGCTGCAGACGCGGTGGCTGGGAGGAGCAGGGCATCGGCCAGCAGCAAACGGCTTTCCGCAGCCTTTGGCACCAGCACTGGGACAATAGCAGCTGAGGCTGAAATGCCACCTGATGGCATGGGAGGGGACGAGGGGTGCTGCGGGGGTGACACCGAGTATCCCCCGTCTGTGCTCCTGGCCCTGTCCTAGCAGCCCTGTGGCAAGCGCGTGGCCTGGCTGCCGCATCCCTCAGTTCTGCCAGCCCAGGCACATCTGTGGCATCCTTGTCGAGTGAATGACTTGAGCTCTGACTTTGGAAAGCTGCTTCCAGCCTCCTCCTGGGGCTCCTTGTTTGTTTTCTCCCCAGGATTTTCCTGATCAGATTGGCCTGGATTACAAAGCCAAACTCACACCAGAAAGGCTATCAGGATGTTTGCGGGGAGGGAGGCTGTGCTCTGGAATAGTGATGCTGCCTTATAAAGCCCTGTTTGCACAGGCTCATAACTTTCCCAAAAATGCTCTCTTTTAGGATCGGAGAATGAGGATGTCTCTGAGCTCCCATACCACCGAGCTGAGGCTTTGCACCGTCACCTTGCAAGAGTGGCAGTGGGGACCCAGCAGAAGAAAGGAAGGAAGGAAGGAAGGAAGGAAGGAAGGAAAGGAGGAAGGAAGGAAGGAAGGAAGAGCACTGGCTGGGGCCAGCAGCAGCCATGGGCAAGCTGGGCAGCTTTCTGTGGTTCTTGGTAGATATCAAGGTAACAAGAACAGAGTGATCTTCCAACTGTCTCCAGTAATATGGAGATTTCAGCCACTGGCCGAGGCAAAGGGAAGAGACTTCTAGGATGACAGGGAGCAGTGACAGCCAGGAGCGCATAGCTGCCTACCAGCTACCCATAGCTTCATCAGTCACGGGGTGACCAAGTGCTTCCGCACTGAAGCTGTTGTGAGCACAGAGCCTTGGCAGTGCCGTTATCCCCGGTACAACCAGTGGGAGCTATCAGCTGCTGGCGGCGCTGGGCTAGGAGATGACCTGCAGCCACATTCACACACTGCGTGCTGCAGGGTCACCATTTCTCAGAGGAGATGGTTAACTCTTCCAAAACAAAAGCCTCTGCAAAATGTCATGGATGTTCTCCAAGAGCAGAGACGAAATGTTCCCCTATTCACCCCGATCTGCTTGAGTTCTCCAGTCACTGCATGAAGTTCCCACTTGGGAAGCTGTAAGACCAGTGAGGTCTGTCTTGGAAACAGGAGTGAGCTTCCCTCAAGAAGCTGGAAAACTTCCGTATCTTTCCTGTTTTCCAGGTGCAATCCACCCAGATGCATCCTGCCACAAGGGCAAGAAAAGCCCTGGAAGCAGTACACAGATTTTGGTGCCCAGGAAGTAAATTTGGCACCTCTGTAGCCCATGAAGCTCCTGATCAGCCTAACTCCAAATCCATGCAGGCTGTGGCAGGGGTTGCACGGAGCCAACCAGATGCCCTGGCTCCCCGCTGATGTTCCCAGTCCCTGCCCTGTGGGGTCCGGGGGGATGCTGTGCTGCCCCGCTGCCGTGTTGGTGCTCAGCAGCACGGTGTGGCAGGTGCTCAGCGTGAGCAAGGTGCGGGGCTGAGGATGGATGTTTGGTCTGAGGATGGAGGCGTGCTTAGCATGGGCAGACGGACAGACACGCTACATCCAAAGCCTAAACACGGGCTGAGACCTCTCATCACTGCTCCAAACCTTGCAGGATGACTGCAGCAGCCTCTCCATGGGAATCTGCTCCTCTGCGAGTGTCCCCGTCCCCTCTCAGGTGGGCTGAGCTGGTCTCCGGAGAGGGGCTGCCACCTTTGCCTGCAGTGGGGGCCCCAGAGCACAGCCCTGGCTCGTGCCCGTCTGCCCAGGGGCTGGCACCTCCTGTTGCTCCCACTCTTTCTCCTCTGCAATCTCCTCCCTTAGCTTTGCCTTCAAACAGTAAGGAACAAATTCCAGGGATTTTGCCTGGGGGCCCACGGAGCGGGGATGCGAGCTGGTCTCCATCTGACTGCGACCGAGTCTCTCCCCCTCACTGGAAATTGAAAGCAGAAGCCGTGGAGCGGTGACAAAAATCTGCATTACGTTATGGCAACTGGATTTTTTTTTTTTTTTTTTTTTTTTTTTTGAAGATTTTATAATACATCGTTTTGAAACTCTGCCAGTGATCATCATCAAAGTCAGAAGAGCGCCTTGGAGAGAACAATGGTGGTGGAGGGTGGGGGTGAGCAGGGTGGCTGGGTATTGATGTGTAATCCTTTTTAAAGCCGGTTCTAGAGACAGCATGGGATTTTTTTTTTTTTTTTTTTTTTTTTTTTTTTCCTGAAGTGCAGATACAATCTAGCATGGTAGCAGCAGCCAGCAATACCCGAGTGCTAGATAGAGGCGCTGGCTTGCATCGGGGCCGTGCTGCAGCTAACCCACCCCTCCCTGCCACATGCCCCCGCAGCAATGTCCCAGGAGGGCAAGGCACAGGGCTGGGGGAGGAATGGGAAGTGCAGAAGTGTCCAAAACAGAAGCTCAGGAGAGACCAGATGGAGAGGAGCGGGGGGAAGAGCGGTGCGAGCTGTTCCAGGCAGGGCCAGGGCTTGGGATCCTGCTGGGAATCAAAACCCAGAGACATCAACACCTCAAAGGGCAGAGGCTCAGCCTCTGCCAGCGAGGTCTCACGGGCTCCACCAGTGCCACAGGCTCCTCAGCACCTCGGTCTTCAAAGCCCTCCGAAGCCAGCTAAGTCTTCCGTGGCTGGCAGCACCTCGCCATCACAGCCCCGCGCCGCTCCGCGCCCAGCAGCTGCTTCCCTGCCCTGATTTCCCTCGCCGAGACATTCCTGGCTGCAGCCAAGCAAAACACAGGGCCTTTCCCTGTCCCTGTCCCACCACACAAAAAAGGGGAGATGGCAGACCAGCACATATCCCGGTGGCAAAAACACTGCAAATGTTACAGCCCTTGGGGTGCTGGGGAGTTCCCCTGAGCCTGACTTCTCTTGGCTTGACAGAGAGAAATAATAATAAATAAAAAAAAAATAAAGGCCAACCCCCTTGCCCCCCAAATCAGTCATTAGCTGTAATTTTGTCAAAGCACATGTCAGAAGTACAAAGGCCTCTGTGGAAACCCATAAGGATAAAGCTCTTTGTTTTGGTACCTTCACAGCACCAGATGCCCATGGCAGTGGTCCAGATGTGGTGGCACATCACGTCGGAACTGCTCGTACCTTGTCTTGGCATCACCTGCTCCAGGGACCTACAAAGCGCTGTCCTACCCATGCTGAACCAGGTGAGCTTGTCCTGACCAATACAGCTCACATCTGTCCCGCTCCAGACTTTGCTTGTTGCTGCTATAGAAAACTGGGCTGGAAGCCTTCCCATACCCTTTATCAGCAGAGTCCAGCCCGAATCCATCTCACCCGGGCTTCTTCCTGTGTTCTCCATTATGTGAGCATGGCTTCATAACCGAGCATTTCCCCTTAGGATGGGCACACAGCACTTTGTACCACAATGCTTCCTTCATCGTAAAAATAAATAAATAAATAAATAAATCATAAAAAGTCCCACGTGCTTACACCCTGGAGCAAACCCATCCCGTGAGCATTCGGACAGAGCTGAGTGGGCAGCAGGGCAGCATGACTGGGAGTTGCCAGGCCCCCTGCCATGCCATAAGGGACGGCAGTACACATGAGCTGCCTGCTGGTTCATCCTGGAGCGTGCAGCCTGCAGGCTGGGGCCACCAGTGCAAAGTCCTGTTATCGCTTCCCGTCCAGCACTGGGGACAGGCTGGACGTGAGCGCTCACACTGGGTGTGCTCGAGCTGGTGTGCACGCGGTGCCTGGCTCACCTTCCTCTTCACTCTGCCTCTCCAGTGCCACGTCCAGGCACTGGCCCCCTGTGCCTTGCCAGATGTCCGTGGCATCACATAGCAGCAATTGCTAGGTTTCTTCATGCCACAGTGAATTGCACAGCCCATCAGGAACTGCAAATCTTCTGGGTAAACTGCAGCCCACCTTGTTAGAAGTGACTGATGGCATCGGCTCAGAGCTTCCCAGCTTAGGAGATTCCTTGCTAGCTAACGATGTGCTGATAATTAAGTCCAGTCCTCTCCGAGAAGAGCTTCCCCTACTAGCTAATCCCAACAGCAAATAATGGGGATTGACTTTGTCTTGGTCTGTAAATGCAGGCTTGGCCCTGATGGCTCTATCCCCTCAGCTCCCTGCCCTCCAGCACAGAAGGGTGCTGCAGGGGCTGCCCAGCTGGGACAAGGTGCAAAATGCCTCGACGAGGTGCGAGCTCAGCCAGGGATCCGGCCACCCCTTGTGAGCTGTGGTGGTGGTCCCAGAGGTGCAATGAGGGTGACCAGGGAGCCACAAGCCTGTGTCCCGCTCCAGGGCAGCCTGGGCTTGCTGAGGCAGCTGCATCCAGGGCAGAGCTTGGCCGTGAGAGCACCTCAGCTCCTGCTGCCCTGCCCTGCTCCTCCGGCACTCTGCCACTTCTGCCATCCTGTGCCTGGCAGAGCATGGTGCTGAGATGCACAGCACCCCGGGCTGGAAGGGCAGGGAGGTCTCCTCGGCTCAGGCCTGATGCTCTCTGGAGGTGGCCTGGAGACAGCAAGCCCATTAGGATGCTGAGAGCAGTGTGTTTTTATGGCAAGAACCAAGGGGACCTTCAGCTTGCAGTGCCAAAGCCCAGACCCCATCTTCCCGTCCAGAGGGGAACAGGGAAGGGCACCAACAGCAGCAACAGCGGTTCTTTAAGGATCGTCCAAGACAGCCATGGCAGGACCAAGAATCCCTTTGCCTCAGAGATTTCAACCCCCGGTCCTTTTCTCTCTGCCTTTCCACCTGCCCCTTGCTTGCACTCATCTTATGGGACGCAGTGCTCACCCAGCGCCAGCCCCTCTGCCTGCCCAGAGACCCCCCAGCCCAGACCCCAGCCCACCTGGCGTCCTGCTTGCTCCGTGTCCCCTGCAGATGGCATCCCTGCAGGGGAGCCTGTTGCAAAGGGGCAGTCCTGGTGCCCCCCACCAGCAGGGATGTGACGGGGCTGTTTCTGTCCAAAACCTGCAGGCAGAAGGTGAAGGAACTTCTCCATGGGCACATTAGGGGGATTTCCCTCATGACACATGAGAAAGGGGCCAGGATGATGGGGACCGACCCCTCACTGCTCTCTATCTTCAGTCCTGCTGCAGCAAAGGGATGTTGGGAGGTGCCCCCATGAAGCAACGAAAAGAGCAGCTACAAAATGTTGGTGCTTGCAGAAGGGATGAAGTTCTTCAGCCTTCCTCCATCACCTGCCCAGGCAGAGTCCTCCTCCCCCTGCTGCCAGACCTCGGGAGGCCGTGGAGTTGCAGGGCTGCTTTGTGCAGGGTGCTTGCTCTGCTCCCTCTCCCTGTTGCTGCGAGGGCACGGAGCACACACACGCACACCTCGGGACGGAGAGGGCTCTCGTTAATGAAAAGCAGCAGATGGGTGTAGCTGGCAAGTGCTGGCTTTCAGCTTGGGGGTGCCGGGGGGGTGTTTAATGATGTCTTTAAACATTGTGAGCGTGTCTGTCTCTCACTCGTGTCCCTTCTGCTGTGCTGTGGGGAAGCCTCTCCCCAGGCCGCTGCCTTGGGAAGCGCCCTCCCAGCAGCGGGGCAGGTCAGGGAGATGAAAGCATGCCTGCGAGCCCCGGCTCCCACCTCCTAGGAGACGGACATCGCCTCCCAGCGCAGAGGACAATGGCGGGGTCTGGTCCCTCCGCGTTGTCTCTAGGTGATGTCACATCTATCAGAGCGGCCGCACTGAGCAGAGGGCAGCAAACGCACACGCACACAAAGGGCCCTGCTTTGAAGTCCCACACGGGAGTGTGCCTGCTGCCCATGGGCTGCGTGCCCCCCAGCCCGGCAGCGGGCGGCCCCGAACAGACGGGAGGGCCGCGGCCCCCGCGCGTCGCCGGCGTGCCGAGGGATGGGGATGCCACTTCCCGACGCCCTCGGCAGCCCAGATCTCCCCGGGTTTGGGCCATGGGCAGGGCAACCTCCCAGGGGTTGAAGCTTTTTTGTGGCAGGGGATGCTCGGGGACATGACACTTTGCGAGGCTTCGTGGGATCACTCCAGTTCCACAGCTGGTAGTGCTTCACAAGGTGCTCAGACACCCAGAGCCAGCGGTCCCATCACAGAAAGGAATTAAACACCTTTGGGTTCTCTGCATTCCTGGGTGTGCTTTTCTCTGGGGCTGAGATGGCCAAGCAAAAACTGAATCTCCTGTGGCACTGCGTGGCTCCGGGAGCTGGGTGTTGGGCAGAAAGGTGCCAGCACGGAGCCACGGGCACTGGTAATAGAGCTGCCCTAGCCCTGTATGCCCCTTGCAAAGCAGAAATGAAATGGGCTCATTTATATATAAACATAAATCTGTACCTATATACACATACTGGAGGACAACCTTATGATCTACATACACAGTGTCTGTATACACACAGTATATGCACCGGAGGCATCACCAGGGCCACCGGCCCCTTCCAGCTGCCTACTGCTGGAACAAAATACATACAAATCCCAGGGGAGAGCCCTGCCAGACATGTGGGTGACTTGAACAAGTGAGATGAGCTGCACTGCATGGGGAAGCTGGTCAGAGGAGCAGGGAGTAGCCCCCTGGATGTGCCAGCTCGGTGCCCAGAGCAGGAGAAGCAAGGGATGGAGCGGAGCAGCTCCCATCCTTCACTCCAGCATGCGCTGCAGCACCACGGGACGCGTCCCCGGCCGGGCAGGAGCGGTTCCCGCTGACCTCACAGCTCATGCCAGAGCTGCCTCTGGTCCTTGGAGAATAACTGCCACATTGGTGTAATTTTCACTCATTTTACACACCCACTAAACGCCGAATCAGTGCCAGTCGCCCTGGTTTCCCACCTCCGCCCCGAGCGTAACTGCTGGCCCCGGTCACATCACAGCTGAAGGAAGCAAAAGAAACTGTTGGCTACGGTTTTTAAAAGTGACTAATTGTTTTCAGCATCTTTCTTTTAATTTAAGAATTAGGGATAAAACCAAAAGAGCCGGAGAATAATTCAATTTTTTGAAGGAGTGGAGCACTTGTCATCTGGAAAAATCAGACAGCAGGCAGCTAAAAATAGAGCTCTCCAGAACTTCTGAGAGCTGTGCCCACTCTCCCTGTTTGCCTTCCGCTCCAGCCACACATGAAACCATCCCGACTTTTTCCTCCTCTCCTCTGTTTGGGCACCGGTTTAATCAAACAGCCCAGGGAACAGCCTGCATCTGCAGCTGCCGGGGGGGCTGGCAGACAAACACCGCCGCCGAGCCGGCCCTCTGTAAACCGTGGCTGCAAAGTTTGTTTACAGTGCTAAATGGCCATGAAAGTGGTGGCGATATTTAAAAATAAAGATGTGTTTTCATCTTCTGACCGTCTGTGCACGCGCTGGGGACAGCGGCCAGGCAATGTGAGCACGCCGGGGGCAGGCGCGCTGCCGGAGCCCCCCGTGTGGGCAGAGGTGCCCACCTGGCATTGTCATATTTTAAAATGGTAGCACATATAAAACAGAGTCCCCTCTGGTAAAAGAGCCCATTGGAAGCTTGATGCCAAAATCTCAGCATCTCTGTGCCCAATTTTTGGGTCGATTGCTCTGTGCCTGCAGGAGGCAGCTCACCAGAACTCAAGGGACACCAAGCAGTGTCAGTTCTGGGGGAACGGAAGAAGAGAGAGAATAAAAAATTAACCAAACTTTCAAACAGGATCCTTAGGTTGGCTTAAGATGGAGGAGGTGAGAGCCCAGCAGTGACATCCTCCTCCCGTCACAGCCTCGGTGCCCCCGGCACATCTCCTCTCCTTCGACAACGCCGCGCATTATTGCCCCTGTACGCTAGCAAACACACCCGGTGACCAACCCATGGAAAACGGTTGGGCTTTCATTTTCCACCGAGAGGGTACATTTCTTTGGCATCCTGGATGTCAGGCATTCCTGAGGCAACACGGTGGAAACACACTCGGCTGGCAAACCGGGGATGTTTCGGGGCCGCAGTAAACACCAGTGCTACTCCCTTTCGGGGACTTCTCCTCCCCTCTCCGTAACCCAGACTGCACCACAAAGGAGCAGATGCTAGAGCTGCTGCCATTTATTTTAATTCCAACCCCCCATCGGGGTCGCCCCCCCCCCCCCTTTTTTTTTTTTTTTTTTTTTTTTTTGATTTTGCGTGTGTCTGGGTAAATTTAGTTCCCATAAAAGTGAAGGACTGTCAACACCAGCTTTGGAGCCAACCATACTGCCGGCAGCTGTTGTGCGGGCTGTGCACACAAAGCCCCCGAGTGCACTTCGGTCTGCGTCCCCCCCCAGCCCCCAGCAGGTCCCGCTCCTGACCCCCCCAACCCTGCCCCTTGGTCCCGCACCCCAGTTTGGCCCAAATCCCACAGCCCCCCCCCCCAGCTACTCCTCAACCCCTGGTCCCCACGGCCTGGAGTAACCCTCCCTGACACCCTGTCTGTCCCCACACACTGCGGGTTTGGCACGGGGCACCTCAGTGCCACCCTATGCTTAGCGTGGCACCAACTGCTCATCGTTTGGGTGCTGAGGGACCCCACTGCGCTCCAAGGGGGACCCAAGGGCTGTGAGCCTCCTGCCAGTTTCATTCAGCTCCAGGATCCCTCGTGGATCCCCGCTGCCTCCCCGCACCACAAGACGGGGATCAGTGCCTGGGGAGAAGTTGTTTCGTGGTTGAGCCCTAACTGGAGGTGTGCAAACACCTTATTTTGGCCTGGGTTTGATGCAGCTTGGCTGGAGCCTCCCCTCCCCATCCTGCCCATGTCAGATAGCAAGCAAGCTTTCTGCTCCGGGTCCTCCTTCACACTCTGTTGTGCATTTGGGAAATGCTCACACATTTTTCCATAGTTCATCTCTCCCTCTGCGTCCCTTCCGCATCCCCCCGCCGGAATGGCCAAGTGTCAGCGTCCCGCAGAGCTCCTGAGCAGTCCCATCTCCTTGTCCTCCTCCGGGCCAGGTCCTGAAGGGGTTGCTGGCCCCTCCTGTACCTCTCATGCCACATGGAAATGTGGCTTTTGGAGGCGAGGAGATGGCAGCACCTTGGGGGTGGCTATTCTCCAGGCAGGGGGGGAGCATGGGAGCTGTTGGTCCCATTTGGCATCTATCAGAGGGTCGGAATAGCTCAGGGCATGGATGGAGGGACTTGCTCAGGGTCAGCAGACTGCCTAAATAAAGCACCAAGAGGATTCCCTGAGCACTCGCATCGGCTCTGCTCCCCCTTCACCATCAGAGGCACTGAGATGTCTCTGCAAGGACCCTGCAGCCCCTGCTGGGGCTGCGGAGCTGGGGGGCAGAGGACGCATGCGCGGTGCCGTGCAGGAGCAGGCAATGCAGTGCCAGGAGACATTGTGCCTGTGCATGGCACTCCCAGGGGCTGGGGTCCACAGTCAGATGTACCCAGCCCCTCCGAGCCCCTCTGGCTGCCCCGGCTGAGGACACATCCTGCTCCAGATCCACCAGCTGTGCGCAAGGCAGGCTGAGCTCCTTCGTGCTCCTGCTCTGCGCAGCCAGAACCGTCTCCAGCAGCATCTCCTGCTACCCACGCTGCCCTCCAGAGAGGAGCCACAGCTTCACCCATGTCCTGCTCCCCTCCATGCCCCTCACGGCAAAGCTGGGCAGCTCCATGGTGGTGCAGCCAGGTGGGGCAGGTGCCCACTGAGGCGGGATGCTCGCCGGGGACCAGCGCAGAGTCACCTCGCATGGAGGTGGCGGCTGGGAAGCGGTTAACACTTTGGTTCTGGATTGATTTCTCCTGGAAGGAAGGAAGTGTCCTCACACAGAAAAAATGCAGAAATAACAGGGTTGGGGATTTTTTTTTTTTTTTAAATAGCTATTCTCTTTTTCCAGCCATCTGTGCCATTTGCAGCTGATGGGAGGGGGGACGGTGCTGGATGGGGGGAATCATTTGGGTTTGAGACCAATATTGCATTTACAGTGTACAAAACAAGAGAGGACATCTGTCCCCAGTGGAGTATTACGCACAGATCTAGGATTTTAGCATTGTGCTCACGTCCAGTGCTATCATTACAGATGCACGGAGCAGAGATGGTCATGCGCAACTCCGCGCTTCTTCCCCTTGCTTCTTCTTGACAGCAATTGCCCTGTCTCCCTGTGCCCATGGGTTGCTCCAGATCCTTGAGCATTTTCCAACAGCCAATGTTCACTCATCTGCCTCTTCCCCTTCTTCCCCTGTTCCTTTTCCTGCACATTAATACTTCTGGGGAGCAGGCAGACCATGGCTGCTGCCTGCCCAAAGGCTGGTGCTTCACACCTCTGTGAAGCTGGTTGAGGAGAAGCCCTCCCTTGCAGCAGGAGGTCTCCAGGCCTCTTGCAGGAGCAGCCCTGAGCGTGCTGCCGTCCTTCAGCAGCCTTGGAGGCAGCTCGGCAGGCAGCATCGCCCTACACCCGGCCAAGCAGCGCCCTCACCATGGGCACCCTCTGAGATGGATGGCACGAGGCAGCCTCTTCCTCTTCCCCTTCTCCAACACTTAAATCATCCCTGCCCCTGGCCTGCAGCCCAGGCAGCATCAAGGATCCTTGAAACCCCTCTTAGGAAGCCTGCTTACTGGCTGTGCTCCCTGTTAGCAGCAACCGGGTATTTCTGTCACCAGCCAGGCACAAAACCCTCCAGGAGCATCTGCAGGCACGGGGCTGAGAGCTCCACGAGCGCCTCTGCAGCGACCTTGCTGGCTGGCGAGGAGCAGCGCTGGCACTCCCTGGGGGGCCCTGCTCCGCTTCTCCTGCCACAGCCTGGTCCGAATGGGAGCGTGGTGGTGCTGGGCTGAGGCTCCAGCGGGGACATCCCCAGGCGCAGTGCAGGTACTTGCATGGGACAGGTCCCTGTGAGCACCAAAGGGTGCACAGAGTGGACTGGGCGGGCTCCGGCTGCGGGCAGTGCAGCCCTGCCAGATGCTTTTCAACAAAACCTTCAGCCCGCTGCTGGCTTTCCTTTTGGCATGTCCATCCCCTCCTCTCCTGGTTGTTTCCGACGGTGCGATGGCCTGTGCAGGATTTTCAGTCCCATGAGAAGAGCTGAAGCTGTCGGTGAATACTGAACGGACGGAGACGCTGCTCCGTGGGCTTGGGCAAAATGCACTGGGGCAGGGTGAGGGCTTATGTGAGGAAGGGATGTGGGGAATGAGGCTCTGCTGAAGGGGTTCCGGGTCTGCTGCTCCTGCCCTCGGCCTTGGAGGGTAGATTGGAGAGGTGTTGGGTAAACCAGAGAGGGTGAAGGGGAGCAGAGGTGGTTAGGAGCAGGGGCAGTGCTGGCACAGGGCACGCAGCACCAGGAACAAGCAGGAAAACCCGCTGCTGCCGCAGGATGGGAGCTCTCGCCTGGCGGTTGCTGGAGTCCTCCAGGCAGCTGAGCTCTCCTCACATGCCCTGGGTCTCTGAGGGGGAAAAGCAGCAGACTGGTGGCTAAGTCCTGTGATTTACAACACATCTGATAGTCCTAGTCCATTAACAAAACATGCAGTTGGCCATGAAAGGCACATCTGCCTATTCTGAAGACTATAGCAATGGTGAAAGCTCCGACACATGGATTTCTGTAAGAAAACTTGCACTGTAAATAGCATTCCAAAATGATGTCTTCCATCAAATTCAATGGGACAGTTATTGTATGGTAATTAAATACTACTGAACTATTCAACCATTGGATGGTGAATAGAGACCTGGTTGCAGAAAGCCACCCAAGCCTGCAGAACACCCACAGACTCCCACGGTGCCTGCTTTGGTCCTGAGCCCGTGATGGGCTCTGGCAGGGCCGGGAAGAGAGCAGGGCACTTGTGGGCCAAGTGCCCTGGTGGTGAGAGCACCGGGATGCCTGCACAGCTGCAGCAGCTCTCCAGGAGGTGACGTGACCGCAGATGAAGTTTTGTGGCCTTCCCCCTGGAATTCAGCTATCCGGAGGACAACGCGTTCCTCCACGCACCCCTCACTCTGCCCTCTTCCTGAGACCTCCTGGTTGCACTGCTTTGCACGGCTTTCTTCGCTTTTATTTACCTGGGTGACCTTACTTTGCCTTGTGGGGCCCTCCGAGAGGTGCAGGCACATCTCCACGTGTGCTGCAAATATCCAAAGACACGACAAGGGGCGGCTGCAGGGGCAAACGAAGTGTCCGCGGTGGGAAGGGAGCGTGTTGCACAGAGCATTTGTGCCCGGCTCTGAGCCCAGCACTTCACACCCAAGCGCGGGCTGGCAGGGGCAGCGAGCCGGAGGTTCCTAGAAGGTTTCTTTATGAGCAGCCAGACCGAATGATAATGAAGTGGAGACACAGACAGGGCTGTTTCCAAATCTTCACTGGTGCATGACATTATAACCCAACCCGTTCCACCCAGCGCCTTGTCCAGGAGCTTTTGCACGCTCCAGCCCGGGACTGCCAAGCTCTCTGCACAAAGGCAGTGTGCTGATAAAGCCTGCGGACACTTTCAAGTCTGCTAAAAAGATGTTTTGAGGTGACAGATCTTAAGCAACACACAGAGCCGAGCGCTGCTCTGCTCTCCACACCCTTCCCCGCTGCCAGGGGAAAGCAGCCACTATCAGTGATAGCTGGATCCAATTTATTAGGCGCTTCGAGGAGACATTCATCAGGCAAGGAGATAAATAATCTTCAGATGGAACAATTAAATTTAATTGCCTGAAGATTATTTGTCTCCTTCCCTGATGATTGTCTCTGCTGAGCGCCTTATAAATTGGATCCAGCTATCAGCAATATTAACTGTGCTTCCCCTCAACATTGGCCCAGCTGCCCAGACCAAAACACTGGGCTCAGAGGAAACTTTCACTGCTACACATCGAACCCTTAATGCTCCCGGGTGCCTTTTGTCTTGCGGCGAGGCAGGCGCTGCGGTCCAGGTGGCTGCCTGTGGCAGGCCGGGGATGCTCCTCGGGCCACATCCTGAGCTCAGCAGTGCTGCACGGGGGCTGCAGGTGCTGGCCCTGCAGCCTGGCAGGGGGCTGGAAACCTCCCAAGCCTTCCTGGCACTCTCTCTGTGGGGCTACATGACAGCGGGCAAGGGCATCAGGAGGGACAGGGTGATCCTACAAGACTTTGGTGAGCTGGGTCTTGGAGCTGCAGGAGCGAAGACCCCAGGTGGGGTTCATGGCGCTACAGAGCAGCACTGGTGCATGCAGGAACCTCCTCGAGCTGACCACGAGAGAAATGGTGATGGAGCTGTGCCTCCAAGGGCAGAGACCTCCAGAGTGTGTGTGGCCTCGCTGGTGCCTGCCCTGGTCAGCCTGCCAGCAAGGCAGCCAGCGAAGTGTGGGCGCGCGGCATTTCCCCAGCGAGGCGCAGTGAGGGTAGCCACTATAGGCATGCTACTCCAGGCCGGGACCAAATCTGGAATCTCTTCAACAACCCAAGAGCCATCAACTCCCTCCTCTGAACGTGTCTGAAGTCTGGAAAATATCTTAAATATGGGAGAGGAAAGGGAGGGGTTTGATGCTCAGCTGGTGTAAATCAACGGAGCTTCATTGACGTTGTTGGACGATACTGAGACTCATGTCCTCTGACCCCAAAAATTTCTAGAGAGGGAGGTAATGACTTCAGAGCATTCCAGTGTTGCAAGAGATTGTCCTCCAGCCCGGCAGAGGGGAGGACACAGCTCCAGGGGCCGGGAAGTGTGGCGCTAAGCGTCTCCACGAGGGAAGGGGAGAAAACCCCCAGGGCCCCCAGCGCTTGGTGCTAAGCGGAAGGCAGGCTGCAGAGTGGAGAGGCCGGGCTGCGGGATCACAGGGAGCTCTTCCTCCCGCACCTTTCTGTGTGTGCGCAAGGCAGAGGGCTCTGGGTGCGTGTTACCACGACGCCCTGCCTCAGCCCACCTCGGGACCCGGGGAGGTCCTCACATGTCAGCCGAGTAGAACTGAGTCCAAGCCCGCCAGTGCCTCCCCGCACACGGCGCCATGGGCGCTACCAGCAGCTCTCCCCACGTCTCCCCTGCCTGCCTTGGGACGACCCGGGCTGTTGGTGACTGCCAAGAGCCACGGGCAACGTGACCCCTGGCTGGAATGTGCCCATTGCTGTGACAGACGCGCCGTGTCCGGGCGTTCCTGCGCAAGGCAGCGCTCAGAGGTGCGGGCTGGGCGCCAGCGCCGCGCTCCTTCCTGCGCGGCGCAGAAGAGCCCCTGGAATCAACATGTTTACTGACAGGCTCCTGCTCTGCTGGCCTGGTTTTCTAAGGAAATGAAGCTTGTGCAATCACATTGTCTGGGGGTGTCTGTTCCTAATAACTTCTGAGTCCACCAGCCAATTCCAATCTGATCTGACAGAGGGGGAGAGGTCTCAAAACGCTGCGTCCTCCCAAGCCCGCTGCCTAGCGGGGCTCAGGTACCTTAGACAAGGCAAGGAACAGAAGCATCTTCTACGTGAGATCACAAAGGCAGGAAGCAAGGTCACGTTTGGCTGCCACGAGGCAACCCATGGACCAGTTGGGAAGAGGACCTCCGCCAGCAGCGACCAGAGCTGGATGCGCCGTGGGCTGGGAGAAACATGCGTGTCCGGAAGGACGAGCGCTCCAGCTAAGCAGGGCCTGGCGCTGCCTGCAGTTAGCGCACGTCTGGGCAGGGAAGGACAGTGTCTGCAGCGAGCCATGGCTGCCAGAACGCGTGGAGCTGAGCGCTGAAACGCCTCCAGCTCCCCGAAGCGCCGGGGCTGCGGGATCCTCGGCCGGAGCACCCTGTCGGCGGAGGGAGCGCGCTGCCAGGAGCAGAGCAGGGTGGTGGGCACCTCGCCAGGTGGAGCATGACCTGCCACAGCCTCGTCCTGCCTCGGGCAGGGTGGGATCGGGGGACAGCAGCGCCTTCTTTCTCCTTGCATCGACGCTGGTTTGATTTGCTGAAGGCGTTCAATGGTGCACATGGTGTCTTGAGCTCAGCTCTGCCAGTAATATGAGCTGAACAGAGCTGGAGAGGGCTTTTTTTTTTTTTCCTATTTTTTTAAGCGCCTATACAAACATGATTTGTTTTGTAATAACTCTTCTGTTTTGTTTTGAAGGGGATGATGGCTCTGGGATCTGAGGGGCTGGGAGACAGCTCTGAGCAGCTCAAATTCCTCCCCACGTGCTATCAATTAACGTCTTCATTAAACACCCAGATCAAAGCCGCTTCCAGCCAGAGCATGACGGCGCAACAGAGCCTGGCTCTGTGAAGTCACCCACAATTGGTGACAAATTAAAAAAGGGCTTGGCTTGTCCTCTACCAGCTACACATGGAATGGGAGATAGCTGAGAACGGAGGGAGTGAGTGTCTTCCCTTGGCTCCCCATCGCAGCTTGGACCAGAAAACAAGACCTAACCACGGTGCATGACAACAGAGCTGCTGCATGTGTGCCTGCTGAGAGTCCCCCTGGCCCAGCAGCGTGCTCAGGCCACCTCTCTGGTGCTGCTGGTGCCCAGGGCACCCCTCCAGCTGAGCTGTCAAGACTTGACCTGGAGTTAACCTAGCAAAGCACGAGGGCTGGGAAAGTCATCTGGAAGAAAACAAGACCACAAAATTGTCCAGATGGATGTTTCCTAGAGGCTCTCCAACACGTTCTCTGCCTCTATTTTACTCCTTTACTTCTCTGCGGGCTTCCAGGGACCCTGACCCGCTGGCACCCCAGCTGCCATCCACACATCCAAGCAGTGAGGGACCTGCTGCTTCATCCTGCTGATGCTCCTCTGGAGATGTTTGCCATGGCCGTGCTGCAAGCTGCTGGTCCCCAGCCCTTGGCTCTTTCCTGGCTGTGCATGGTGGGATCTGGGGACCCAGAGGTGCTGGGTGGTATTGCCCATGTCTGTGTGGCACCCACCGATGCTGCCTGTGGGGCACAACAGCACAGTTCTCCATCTCATTCCTGTGCCCAAATGCATGCGGCGTTCGTGGCTGCTCTGCCTGATGCCACCCGAGGAAATTTGTCTTCAAAGAAGCCAGGACCAGCAATTAATTGGTCATTTCCTGGATCCCTCAAGGTAAATTCTGGAGGCTTCAGCACCTGGCTTCAGCTCACTGGTGTCATTACAGGGCAAATTGTGTGGGCAGCGTGGAACCGCAGCACACACAAAAGCATTACCCTCATCTAAGCCATGCTGCTGTAGGAGAGCCTCCAGCCGTGACCTGCCGAGCTTTGCATCGATGAACGGCGCAGCAGGAGGCAGGGCTGCATTTGGCCCTAACACAGAGAGATGAATAGAGCATGCTGCTCAAGAAGGAGCACGATCAGTGGTGCTGGGACCAGGAATAAGAGATAACATCTCCCCACACACTCCCCCACCACAACACACAGTTGCAAACCGCAGCAGCCGCTGCTCATCCTTTCCAGGACACCTCGCCCCTCTCGCCTCCTCCTCTGGGCTGCCTGGCTGGGAGCACACAGGACAGATTTCCGGGACCTCAGCTGAAGCACCTAGCACATCTAACTTGCAGATTCAAGGTGCTATCAGAAGCCAGATGCAAGGAGCACCAGGAATCAGCTGATGCCACGGTGATGGGCGACTGTGGGCAGCAGCAGCGGCACTTTGTGCCCTGCACGCTGCTGCGGTGCTTTGGGGTTTGGGGACAGCAGGGATGTGGGAGCAGCACACACATCTACCACTGCCAGGGCAAAACAAGCCTCAGCAGCGGAGCCACCACGCTGCCGTGATGCTGGAGCCAGCCCCAGCCCTGCTGCAGTGGGACGGGCACGGCACCGCTCACCGTAGGATGCTCCGCTCCAGCGCTGCTGCGATGAGCCTAGGAAAGTGGTCCGGCAGCTCAACCACAGCCAGTGAAGAGCAAAACTGTCCTCTTGTTGCTATCTTAATTCACAGACCAAATCAAGTTTCTTCAGGACAAGTACGTCTGCATCTCTTTGAAGCCTGAGTCAGCAAAATGCACGCTCAGCCCTAGGCGTGTGGTTTTTGGTCTATCGGATTAAGCTGGGGCTCGAGGGAAAACCATAAAAAAAAAGTTGTTACAACACATCATCTGTTGGGTTTTTCTTTTTTCTCCCCACTAAAAACACCATTTTAGCCACAATATAAACGTTCATAAAGGATTGTTGGCTTCAACAAATGGTATCTTCCAAAATTCTTGAGTTAGAACAAACTTGTAAATATTCACACTGTCCTGCCCATTTGTTTTTTTTTTTTTTTTTTAAAGTGAAAATGAGTTTCTCTGAAAAGTCTTTTTAGTCTTTCTTTCTTTCTTTCTTTCTTTCTTTCTTTCTTTCTTTCTTTCAGTGGAAAATCAAATTAAATCAAATAAAGCACTATTTTCCTCATGAGATTTTTACCTTTGAGCTTTTGGTTCCTGTTTTCATGAGGTTTTATTTTTCAGGTCGCTTTGGGAACAGACCACTTCCCTGCATCCCGGGAGTCTTCACGGGGTGGAAAGATCAGTTTGCTGCCCAGTCTTTAGGTGGGTTTGAAGAACCAGAAATCCTAGACACACTGAAGCCAGCCGGGGCTTTCCGACAGTGCTAACGCCACCAGGACTCCCATCCCCTCCCTTCCAAGTGTCCTCGCGGTTGGGAAATTACAATCTTGGTCTAAAACCTGCATTGTCCAGCCCGGTTCCACATGGGAAGTGGCTTTGCCCACAGCGTACAGAGTACACCAGTGTGTGGCTTCCCGCAGAAACCTGGGCTGTCTGGGGAACGGCAAGCCCCGGGCCAGCAGGGCTTTGCTCGGCGTGGCTGCGTCCTCAGCGGGCATCTGTGCTGGGGACGGAAAGTGTGGGCGTGCGGCAGCCCCTTGCCTCACCCGGCGTAAATCCGATCACACCACAGTTCAATTACAAGGCGATGCTATTTATAAGCTACCTGGGTAAACAGTCCATGCGACTACAGAGTTCCTACAGATGATAGAGCAATAATTAACTTAGTAATTGCATGTGCCAGAATAACCCTGGAACTTCCCCTCTC
The DNA here is from genome assembly GCA_011076525.1 of Nettapus auritus. NCBI lineage: Eukaryota > Metazoa > Chordata > Aves > Anseriformes > Anatidae > Nettapus > Nettapus auritus. Next base: position 12,354,313 of record CM021778.1, read on the forward strand.
CTTCAGATGCCTGGCACGGCTCTCACGCGCTTTTCTCGCCTCCTGTTTGAGGGAGCTGGAAGAAAGGCTTCCACTGACTTCAGCACATCTTGGACCAGGCTCAGAGCATCTCCCGTCTGTGGAAACTGCAGCTGCTTGAACAGAAAGAGTAACTCCTCAGCTTTCCCCAGAAACCAGAACTAAGACAAGAAATTCTACAGCAGGGACAAAAGAGAAAAGTGTCCCAGGGAAAATAAAGAGAAAGCAAACAAAAAACAAAGCAAAACAAAACAAAACAAAAAAACACGTCTCAGACTCAGAGAGCCAAACCTCGGGAAACACAAAGCTGGATTTGTTTGAGCAACTCCCTTTGGATGGGAGAAAAGAAATGCAGATGCTTCAGAACTGATGCCAACAAGCTCCTGATTTGGGGGAGGAAACACAGAGTGTCACAATTTAGCTTTACTTCTGTGAATCCATACAGTGCGAGCAAAATACCACGGAGTGGTGGCTCTTCTGGCGATACGAATTCATGCAGTCCCGTTAACCTTCTTGGAACTCTGCCAGTTTTCTCCTGCTCAGCTCCTGGACCTGGGCCTACCTCCAGGTGGAGCGAGCAGAAGACCTGGCCGCTGAACGGGACAAGCCGATGTGCGCCTCTTGCCGTCACAAAATGATCTGCTTTTACACACTGCTCCTGATGGAAATCATGTCGACAGAGACAAGAACGCCCTCACCAAGCACACTGTGTTCTGCAGCGGCATCTTTTGGTTCTCCCAGTGCCTGAAGAGGAGCGCCTGTCCCTGCCGAGGGGAGCGGCCGCAGCCCCCAGGGCAGGGAGAAAACACAGCTCCTGCTGCTGCTCTCGGGCCCTGCCACGGCCCTGCTGATGCTGGGGAGGAAAAGCCCCAGACCAGTTGGTTTGCTGTTGGTTTAACAGCAGGGGACGAGTGGTGTTGTCAAAGCAGTGTTTCTGCTGGGTTTGGGTTTGTGCACAACGGGCTGCTCGTGAGGTCTCCCAGTTCCCTGTGCTCGTGGTTTCTCCGGGTTCCCCAGATCAGTGTTGCTCACATCTGCCCTCCCATGGATGAGATGTTCAGGGATGCTCCAGCCACCAGGACTCGGGGTTGGCTGCGTGAGGTACGCGCACACACATGTGGCACCCGGGCTGGATGGCCCCAGTGCGGGGTTTGTGCTGGTGGAGGCTCTCGCCTGGGCTCAGGTAGGTGTGGGGCATGCGGGTGGATGCCTGTGCCAGTGGGCAGGGTGGTGTTTGCTCTGGGATGTTGGCAGTGCCCACAGCAGGCAGAGCTGGGGACACGGGCACTGCAGGGATGGGGGTGTCTGTGCCCAGAGACACCAGTCTGCACAGGCACGGTCCCCCTGGGCTCTTCCTGGACTCCAGCTTCCTTTTCTCATTAAAATACCGGGGAAAAGGGATTGCTACAAGCACAATGATGCCTCTCCCAGCTCCGTTGTTTCCCAGTACCAGGAGAAAGCAGGGCTGAGGCCAGGTGCTCTGGGGACCTGCCTCCATGGCATGTGTGACAGCATGGACATGAGGCTGGCATCCACTGGGAAAGTCCCTTTGCCAAATTGCTGTCACCAGTGCCACTAGCCCTAAGTGAGAGGAAACATGCTGAGTGAAATGAAGACGTGACAGAGCAACACCTGCCCCGCCTGTCCCAGAGCCTCAGTGCCACTTCATGCCATGAGCTGCTGAGCCCCAGGGCCATGTTTCAACTGTAAGAGGCCATCCTGCATGTGCAACAACCTTCCAAAGGGGAACCACCGACCTCTGCGCACACAGTTCCCGGCTCCACGCTGGTTCCAGCAGCCACACAGGCTCCCCACGACCACACAGAGCCCGCCTGGTGTCTGCTTCCACTCCTTGGCCCTGGGGAAGGGCAGGATAGAAGGCTTCAGGACCTGGAAAGAGAACATTGGGATGTGCCCATGGAGCCACTCAAGAAGAGAAGATGGACATGGCCCTGCCCTAACACTGGGCGCAGGCTGTGACTCCCAGAAGTTGTCCACCAGCCCTCTCCTGCCCCAGTTGGAGGTGCCACCGGGGGATGCATGCGGCCAGGCCCATGTGGGGTGTCGCAGGCCCATGCTGGCTTCCCACCGTGTGGCCCGGCGCGGTGTGGCCGACCCAGTGAGGCCTGGAGAAGGGGAACCTCACCTGCGACGGGTGCCAGCCCCGTGCCTTGTTTGCTGCCTCTCCTCTGGAAGCACTTGTGGCAGCTGAAAGGCGGATCCAGCTGCCCTCCACGCTCTTCTCCATGTGCTTGTCTCTCGGAGGAGGCTGCAGGGCAGGACCAGTGCGTGTAACTGCACATCTACAGGTGCTCGGGCCCTGCAGCCATCAAGTTTCCAACACCTGAAGGTGACAGATCACTGACTCTAACTTGCCTGTTCCTCCTGCACACGGTCTGTGTGTGCTAACACAAACCTCTGCTGGGCCAAGAGCATCTCGTTAACCTCTCCAGGTAAAGGCAGGCCCAGGCACTGAAACTAGAGATAATTTGGGGGATGCGGATTAAGGAAAGAGGCCCTGCTCATCAGGCCGCAAGAAGGAAGAGAGCAATACACGGTCAGCAGCAGTCATCTTTACTATGGACCACAGGAGATCAGAAAAATAACCTTGTGAACAAGAGACCTAGTTGCTAACAAAGTGTCATGCTGTAGGACATACAAGAGAGGCCACTCACAATCACCAGAACAAAACAGCAACCGAGGAGGAAAGGGAATCCCAAGGTGGTGCTGGGTGTCTGCAGCAGATGCCCTATAGCAAACCTCTAGTGGTGGTGTCAGCACAGCTGCGTACACGTGCATGTGAGTGGGGGGCTGTTGGCGTTGCTTCCTTTTGCCTCTAGAACAAGTAAAAGGGTCTTCACCTCCTATACAACTCCAGTGTCTCTAGCACAATTTTTTTTTTCCAGAAAACAAAAACAAAACAAAACACATTCTGTTCTGAGAACTATGTGCAAGAACTGTTTCTCCAGGTACAGTGAAACGAGGACGGATAGGGAACACCCTTCTCAGTGCTGTCCTTGTGCATCATGCCCTCTCCTCATCGACACCGCGGCTCTAGCCAGCAATCCTCCGTGGCTCTTCCTTCACTAAATCCCAGACGAGGATTTTCAGAAAAAGAAAGAAAAAAAAAAAGAGTATTGCTGCTCCTTCGTGTAATATTTTTCCTCTCCCCCCCCTTTCCCCTTAAAAATGTTTGCTTTCAAAAATTCCATTCCTGCAAGGATTCCTCCCAAGCTCTGAGGTCTCCGCGCTCCACCCTCATCTTCTGCAGTCAGAAAAACTGAGTCTCGACGTCTCTTTGGTTAAAAAAAAAAAAAAAAAAAAAAACGACAAAAAAAAACAACACAAACAAGTAACACACAGCCCAGTATGATCCCATTCCACCCCGTGGACGCCTGATGAGAGGGTGTCTGTGGAAGAAGGAAGCATCAGAGACACGCTGTCTGCCGCAGGGCCGAGGCCCCGCTCCTCTCATACGGTGGTGGCGGGCCCGAACTGCAGCACCAGGGGGGACGTCTCCTTGATGCGGACGTAGAAGCGCCCCTCGGGCCGGGCGGCGTGCAGGGACAGGGGCAGGAAGTCATCGGGCAGCCACCGCTCGCTCTCCTCGGAGGCGAACACCAGTCCGAAGTGCTCCAGCTGCTCCTCGCCGTAGCAGAAGGCGGCCGAGCCGCCCAGCACGCCGCGGGAGACGTCGTTCATCTCCAGCACCACCAGCTTCACCACCTCCCCGGCCGACGTCTGGCTGGTGATGTGCAGCTGCAGAGAGACAAAGGTGGGAGAGACGGACGGTGAGGGGGGGACGAGGAGGACGGGGGCAGCGGCCGCCCTCCGCAAGCTGTTGGGGGGCAGGAACGGCCCCTCCGAGGTGCCTGGGGACATGCGGCATGCCGAGGCCCAGCTCCCGCACCTCTCTCCCCCTGGCTGCACCCTCCGTCCTCATCCTCACAGCGTGGCTGTCCTGCCTGCCACCGTGCCTGCAGCTTGCGAGGGCCTCACCCAGACCCCCGGACCAGCCGCACCACAGCCACCCCGGTGCTGAGCTCCTTGGGCTCAAGTTAATCCCCTTTGAGAGCACCCGGGGGTCTCTGCCCACCGGCTCTCCTCGCACTCCCTCACCGCTTCGCTGGGGACTGCCCTCTGAATGCCGAGCCAGGACGAGTGCCAGCGGCCGTCAGGAGCCCGATCCTTCACTTCAAAGGCCCTCGGCCGGGCCATCCGTCCTCGGCCGGGCAAGGCGACGGTTTCCTTTGGCACATCCGTGAGGGCCTGCGGAGCGCCGCGGGCAGTGCCCCGGCAGGGTGGTCCAAGCCCTCGGCCCACGTGAATCCTGCCAGCTCCGAACAATCATCATGGGGCTCAGCTGATTTACGCCAGCCGAGGAGCCTTTCCTTTGAACTTGGTTCTTCGAGGAGAACATCGTAAAACGCTTTCAAGCAGGCATGTCCCGAGCTTTGCAACTTCAAAAGCCACGTGGGCAGCCCGCCAGGAACCCAGGGCTGCACTTCAGTTGCATAGAAATCTATGGTAATTTCTCAAATGGAAAATAAATACTGCGAGTCAGATTTCCCTCTGCTTCTAACATCCCTGCTGGGTGAAGAGAAACTGGCTATCAAAACTGCCTGGTAATAAACCTCCAGCCCTACAGCCTGCTCCTTCCTGCACCCTTTTGCAGACAAGTTGCACCCAGGCTGCTCCACGAGCCCTGCTCGGGATGGTGGCACCGGGAATGTCACCAGGGAAGCTTCAAGAGGGGAAGGACTTCGTGGCTGGAAGTAAAGGAGGTGGCAGAGCACAGAGGGGACCTGCCTGGGCTGCGTGCCCGTGGGCTCCAAGGGGTGGAGGTAGCCTGGAGCTTCAGGAGCCAGCTCAGCTGCAAAGCCCTGCCACAGCCAGGGAGGAAATAGAGAGGACCCACGAGGAGATGTCGGGGCTCACAGGCCCTGGTGCCCCCAGTGAGGAGGCAGCTCTTCCTGCCCCTTCCAAGGGCCGAGGCAAGCTGTCCTATGCTCCCTTTCCCATCTGCATGTGGCTGGAGAGAGGGGAGCAGAGACCACGGAGACGAGGCTGCTTGCCCTGGGTGGCACTAACCCGCTGCCAGTCGGGCCGAGTGCCGAACCCCGGCTCCCCTGCCAAAATACCCTGCTGGCTAAGCTGGTGGCCCCGGCCTGGCCCCTCAGCAGCAGAGGAGGGCACGTGGGCTGAGCTGCAGAGGACATGGGGTCCCCCGCGGTGTGGTGAGGGCAGAGGGCCCGGGGGCAGCAGCGCCGGGGGGTCTCCTGGGGACCTGACCCTCAGCATGGCAGAGGATGGAGACAACAGAGCCAGGAGAGGGCCACGCAAGCCTGCAGTGCCTGCCTCCCCCATCCTGCTGGCCTGGGCACGGCAGAGGCGCCCTGCTGCCTTTAGTAGGCTCCGGTACCTTGACACTGGTCTCTTTGGAGAGTCCGGTTTCGTACTGAGGGCAGACCCGCAAGGTGACAGAGCCCGGCTTCTTCCCACGGTCGGCCAAGCACCCGGGCTGCTCCAGTGGCTCCTGGAAGCTCGGAGTCCACTCAGCCGAGCGCGTCCGGCCGCGCTCGGGGCTGGGTGCAGAGCCAGTCCCCAGCCTGTGCTGGCCGCCGTGGCCCCCGGGGGTCCTGCTCTCCGTCGGGGAGCTGTCGACGGAGCCGGGGCAGGACTTCCTGGCCACCGGGCAGAGCGGCTTGGGGAAGTCCAGGCTGCTGGTTCGGACGCAGTACGCCTGCCGCTTCTCCGTGATGCGCAGCAGCTCGATCTGCCGGCTGGGCAGGACGAAATCGCTGTCGTAAAGCTCGGGGGGCGGCCGGGGCTCCGGCGGGGGCAGCGGCACCGGCTGCAGCTCGTGGCTCTGCAGGACGTCCGGGGCGCTGTCCCGCAGGCTGCGGGTCGCCCTCCTGCCGCAGCACTCGGGCCCCGAGGAGGACACCAGGTCGAGCTCCTTTGGGCTCTGCGCCCTGCTGGAGTCGTAGTCACTGTCGGTGGCCAGGAACACCTCAGAGGAGCCCTCCTCGTCCGACAGCCCGTGCAGGTCTGGAAGGGAAGCAAAGAGGGGACGTTTGTTGGCTTTGCATGAGGAGGAGCAGGAGCTGTGCAAAGCCGGGCCCTTACCGGAGTTGAGCTTACGGCTGGTCTCTGGTGAGGGTGCTGGGGAGGGAAGGAAGTCGAGGTGGGACGAGGAGGATTGGGTCTTCTCCTTCATGGCACTGCTCGAGGTGCTGAGGAACCCGCTGAGGGACACCCCACAGGAAGGCTGCTTGTACCGGGCGTGCTGCAGGGCATCCATGATCCAGCGCATCTCACGCCATATCTCCTCCATTTGCTGCCGAAAGAGGAAATAAAGGATCCCTTTCAGAAAGCAAAAAACCACCCCAAAAACTCCCACAGCAAAACCCGGCCTCTCCCCACACACCTTTCCCAAGAGGTGGGGAGCCCCCAGCAGTGCCTTACAAACTTTTAACGAAGTGATTGCAGTGAGATGCTGCCAGACAAAGCCCTGACACCACGGGGTCACCGTGGGGAGGACCAGGGGACAGCCCCGCTGGGGACGCTCCCACAGCCCTACCGGGGCATTTCGGTCCCAACTGCGTCCCGTGGGCACACCACAGCCAGCCTGGCTCGCTCCCAGCGCCTGCGCTGCTCACCTGGATGTAGTCCTGCACCTGCTGGTGCCTCTGCTTGGCCGTGGAGAGCTCGACGTCAGAGAAGGCCTCCCTGAGGCTCTGCTGCGAGAGGAGCGACTCCAGCTCCAGGAGGGCAGACACCTGGCAGTACTGCGTGATGAACTCCCGGTCGTATGTGAAGAAGTGCACTGAGGGACGAAAGGGAGGCGGAGAATGAAAAATATCAGGTCCCTACGGGTTCCTCCAAGCCCACCCAACCCGGGGTGGAGGTGATGCTCTCCCCTAGCCCACCTGGAGCACTGGGGAGCCCTCAGCACTCCCTCCCCCCCCTCTCCTAGGGGAGGTGACAGAGCACAGCCACCCCAGCAGCTCCTTCCAGCCCTTGTCAGGCGCAAGGAGACCAGCACGATGGGGCTCTGGCAGTGCAGGCCACCCCTTTTCTCACCCAGCTCGAAGATCTGCAGCGGCAGCGTGAGGAAGCCAGACTGAGGGGTGTAGGGGTTGTTCTGGCCCGGCGCCGTGCAGACATCGTCTGAGGGAGGCAGCAGCAGCAGGAAGGAGACCTGGCCCCCAAAGTCCAGCACCTCTTGGCTGTACAGACGGAAATCTTTGGCCTGCAAGAGTCCGTCCAAAAGACATGACAGGTAACGGCTGCAAATGTCATCTCCCTCATCCCTGGACCTTGGCTCCCACCCACACCTCTTGCAACGGGATGTTGACCAGGGTCATCAGCTCCTTGATGGCCGCCTGGAGCTCCTGGAACAAGTGGTTTTGGGATGTCTCAGCCTCTGGCTCCGCAGAAACGGGCTCCTCCATGCTGGCCATCTTCTGCAGCCATTCCCACTCCTCCCTGGAGAACAGCAGACAGACATGGGCTGACCTAAACACGCAGTCCCGACGAGAGCTGTGTTTACTTAGCTCTTCCACCCCACATGGTGCAGCCACCACAGGGGACGTGGGAGCTGTGGTGGCAGCAGGGGGACCTCGGCTGTCTGCAGCCCTAGGCAGGGCTTGGCGGTGGAGCCGCACTGCTTCCTCAAGTCCACACGCAGGAGGCAGTGGCCACGAGTGCTCTCGGGCTGGACGAGGCAGAGAAAAAGACCAGGTGCCCCCCGAGCCCCACCTGGAGATGTTGGGGTTGGAGCGGATCTTCACGTGGCACAAGATGTTGGGGAGCTGCTCCGGCACCAGCACCCGGATCTGGTCCACGGCGCTGCAGAGCTTCAGGTAGCCCAGGTAGAGGCCCGGGGAAAGGGCATGGCTGCTCCGCTGGTGGTAAGCCAGCTTGTCCTGAGGAGACAGGCACCGCTGGAGTGAGCCAGCCCTCGCAGCGGGGTGCTCTCCAGCCCTCGTGCCCGCAGCCAGGATCAGATCTTTGGCTGCTCGAGCTCTGCCTGGGCCCTCCCAGCCCCACGGGAGTGCTGGCAGCATCGCCAAGCACCCGCTGCCAGGCGTCCAGCCCCGTGTGGCACCCCCTGCCACTGCACAGCCCCGGGCAGGGAAGGACAGGGAGAGGAAAAACAGCAGTGGAAGAGGCGGACGGGCATGAGGGACAGCCCCAGTGTGCCGGCTGGAAGCAGCCCCCGTGTCCCCAGCCCTCTCGCTCAGCACCTGCACGGAGATGAGCAGCGTGTCCAGGGCGGTGGGCTCCTCCGGGGACGACACGGACTTGCGGCTTGTCTGCAGCTTGCAGATGGGAACCCAGCGGACACTCTCGAAGGTCTGGTTGGTCTTCACCTCCTTCAGGGTGACGATGAGGATGTTGCCCTGCTTGTCTTTGATGGGCTCAAAGAAGACCTGCCCCAGGTCCTGGATGCCCAGCAGCCCCTGCACACCGGGATGGGGGACAGGAGAAAGGTCAGGGGGCATCACGCTGGAAACCTGGCAGAGCACCCACTGACAGTCCCCAGACCCTCCATGTGCTGCAGTACCTGGCACCTGGGGACCCACCGGTGATGGCAAGGTGGGGGCTGCGGCTGGCCCAGCTGCAGCCTGGTGGCACAGAGCAGGGGTTTTCCCAGCTCCAGTGCCTCTGTGTGCTGCTTGCTCCCAGAGGAGCACCCCCAAAGTCACTCTGCGAGGCAGCAGGGGGGCAGGGACCCCCCCCATACCTGCATTTGCGAGATGGCCAGCAGCATCTTGAAGCGCGTCTGCAGGATGCAGGAGCAGGACGACTGGGAGACGGTGACGCACTGCCGCAGCCACAGGATCTCGTCCCACATGCACGACACCTGCAGCACAGCCAGGGGCTGTCACCGCCGGCCGAGCTCCCCCAGCTGCCTGCTGACACCAGGGGGGCTCTGGGGACAGCCGGTGCCTTTCCCTCTGAGCTGGGCGAGGAAGGTGCACGTTCACACACCGCTTTCAGAGGCAGAGGTGCCATTTCTTACACGTTCCCCTGCCCAAGATGCCTTCCTTTCTGCTAGGAGGGACATTTTCCTGAGTTGGAGCAGAAGAGCCAAGAGACGGCTTCTCCCTTAGTTTACTAGGACCATCCAGCAAGAGGTTCGGGGCCTGAGCTGCCTGCCTGCCCTTCCAACAAGTCGGCCGAGGCCCAGGCAGCAGCGCCCTGCACGTCCTGCTCTGCGGGGCACCCCCCCACACGTAAGGGTTGCCACTGAGGTACCCCACACATCGTGACACCCCTGGAGGACACGGCACTCGCGGCGGTGGCTGGCCCCATCTAAGCAGTGTCAGGACGCGCAGCACAGGGCCCGGGGGCTGCCCACCTTGGTGAACCAAAGAAAATCCTGCATGAGCAGGCACGAGTAGGTGTCGTCGATCTCCACCACTGGGATCTGGTCTTCGTGGGTCACCAGGATGTTGTCGTCCTTGTAGAAGATGGCTGTCAGGTAGAGGCCCCTGCGTGGAAGGGAAGACAGGCCGCGGGGTCACCCCTGGCCACCAGCTTCATTTCCCAAAGGGTCTGTCTCCGGAAGGCAGAGGAGATGCCCGGTACGGGTACACAGCTTGGCTGGTCCAAACAGAAATGTTTGATTTCCCACTGACAGCATGGGCTCATCCCAAGGAGGGACCCACCCCAAGCACCTGCAGCCCTGGCTGGGCAGCCCTACAACCTTGTGGGGTGAAAGGCTCTGCGACACCACCCCCCATGAGGCTCTCACCGCTTCAGTGTCTTGAGGAACTTGCTGCCAGCGTGGAAGAGGTGCTTGAGGCTCTTGGAGACCGAGTGCTTCCTGCTCTGGGGCTGGTTCTTGCAGGGCTCTGGGAAGTGGAGAGCAGAGGTGCTGCGGCGTGACCCCAAGAGCAGCGCCAGCAGCCTGGGGGGAGGCACTGTGGGCTCCTCGGGGGTCACCACGAGCTGCCCCCCTGCTCCTCCCATTCCTCCGTGCCACCCCAGCTCCTTGTGCCTCAGCAGGTGACCCCCCCCAAGGGCCCTGGGGAGCAGCAGAGCCCCCGGGACCACAACGTGCTGCAGACTCACCGTGGCACACGCAGTGCTGGTGGACGGTCTTCACCTGGCCCAGCAGGTGGTCCAGAGCTTCAGCCTGGCCCCTGCGCCGCGGGGCCCGGCCGTCGTACTCCCGCCAGTCTGCAGGGACAGAGCCGGTGTCACCCCCCAACACCGTGGGGCTGCTCCCCACCCCGCGGCACGGCACCTCCCGGCACCCACAGCGGAAGGTCCAAGGGCTTTTGGCACCTATGGGGCTTTGGACGACGCTCTGTTTTGTGCCCCGCTTCCCAGCCCGCGGAGGATCCCCGCAAGCACCTGACACAGCATCTCCCTGTCCCCAGCACCATCGCCACGTGCTGGGACCAGCTCCGGAGCCACCAAGTTATTTCAGTGCTAGGAACTGCAGCAGTCTGGGGGACCTACAACATGGCCCCACCATCGTCTGCTAACCAGCAGGGCCAGGGTGTGCGGGGCACTTTTGGGACCACATCCAGGAGCAGCCCCGGGAGCAGCGGTGCCCCAGCACGGGGCAGGGAGAACGGGGCCAGGAGCTCCGCGAGGCCTCCGGCTGCCCCGCAGTGGGGGTACAGAGGTCAGGAGCAAGGTCCCGCCTGCTGCTGCCGCTCGTCACCAGGCTGAAAAAATAAAATTCTTTCCACCCTGGAGCTGCAGCCTTGTCCAGGTGAATGCGAGAGCGGAGCTCACCCAGGCAGACACGCAGCCAGGCTCTCCTGCCAGCCTCACCCCCTACACGGTGGCGGCAGGAGCGGCACGGGGCCGCCGGTGCTTTTACATTAGCTTCACGTTAATTGCTTTGAACACCCCCTGTCCTGCCTGCTGCTCTTTTCCATGGAAAGTTCAGCTCTGTTAACTTTGGCTGGGGCTTGCCACTATTTTTAGGAGCTTTAAAAACACCCGGGGAGGTGCCTGGCTGTTCTGCTGGGCCAGGAAGGGATCTCTACCGAAGGGAGAGATATTAACGGGGACAGGAATAAGAAAAATCGGTCCTGTCTGATCCCCGTGAGCTGCACTCGGTGTCCGCGCTGCACGGACCTCGTGCACACAGAACAGGACCGCTGTGGGACCACAGAGGGGCTTTAAAGGAGCAAATGTGAACAATACCTGCTGCCAGGGCAGAGCAAAGCCAGCCTCACGCAATGCACGGGTGGGCTCACTTGTGCACCAACACGTGTGCAAACGTGATCTTGTGTCCTTCCGTGCAGTGCTATAGTGCCCGAGTACTGGCACCTCGAGCTGCACTCTGGGTATGCAGCCAGCCCTGGTCACGTTTCTTTTCTCCTGCTTTCAGCCACACAGCTCCTCGGTGGGCTCAGCACCCCCGGGGGCCGCTCACGAGGTGCAGGATGGTGCCCGTCCCGCAGGACCCCTGCCCCAGCCACCGCCATGGCTCTGCCCTGCAGCCCCAACCTGCTTTGGGTCGGGTTTGAGGCCTGAGGGGTCAAGCCAGGGCATTCCCCCACTTTGCTCCTCAGCACGTGCAAACGGAGATTTTGCGTGAACTCCGTTGTTTTGGGGAAGGTTTCATTACCTGGGAAGGACAGGCCCCTCCAAAAAGCTGCCCCACGCTAAATTACAAAGCTCTGCTATGAAACACAGCGATGGTTTTCCTTCCTACAGAGATGGCTTCTTAGCTCAGAAAGCAAACATCCTCTGTCCAAGCTACCTTAGGATCAGCTGGCCCAGGTGGCCTAAAACCTCTCCAGCCTTTACCAGGCAGCCAGGCCAATTTGAGGCTGAAAAATAAATATCTGGCAGAGCTCTCAGGGGCCAGATACAGCACCCTGAAAGGGCGGTGCTGATGCCTCTGTGTACAAGCCTGCACCTCTGCCACCGGGCACAGCCACCTTGTGGGGCCCAAGACCCATCTGCAAACCCTAAATATCCAGCTCTGAACCTGCCCCTGCCCCAGGGGCCATAATGCCCCGTCCCAAAAGCTCCCAAGCCCACCCCAGCCCAGTCCCACAGCTGGGTGCCATCTCTCGGCTGTACTTACTGGAAGGGATGGCGAAGGGGGGCACTGAGGCTTGGGGGGGACCCCAGCCTTTCATGTTGTAGGCAGACACCTGGACGTAGTAAGCCGTGCCCTGCGAGGGAGGGAAGGCACACTCAGGAGGCAGGTCCCTCTCCCGGCTCCTCGTGCAGGGCAAGGAGCTGGGGAGGAATCCCAGCGCGCTGCGAGGAGCACAACATGGGACCCCATGGCCCCAGCTACAGGCTCGGACCCCTCTCACCCACCCTCCAGCACTGCCATCCCACCCTTCTGCCCCATGTGCAGGCTCTGGAGCTTTCCCCGCTCCTCTGCCCCCGCAGCCCGGACCCCCCCAGCTCACCGACACCAGCCCCCGGATGGTGAAGTGCAGGCTCTTCAGCTTGTCCACCACGGCCTCCCCCAGCAGCGGTGAGAAGGTGGGGGAGCAGCTCCACTCCACTGGAATGAGAGAGGCCTCAATGTGCCACATCCCCGGGGTCGGACCAAGCCACGAGGCGAGAAGGGACAGGGAGGAGGAGCAGACCAAGCCGGGGGACCCAGCCAGGCTAAGCAAGCAATGGGCCAGGATGTAGTGGTGCCTGATGGGGGGAATTCTCCCAGAAGCATAAATATCTGCTTTAAATGGTGAAGGCACCCTCTGGCTGGTGGCCCTGCCAGGCCGTAGTGTGACAGCGCCGTGCCACAGCTCAACAAGGGCTCGGCACACTTGCAGCCCCCAGCGTGCTGGCACGGTGTGCACGGGGCAAGCGCCCCACTGCATCCTGCTGACGGTCACTGAGTGCTCAGCAACGGCACAGGGACCCCAGTCCTTACCCTTGTACTTGGTGACAACGGCCGAGTTGACACTGAGGGGCTCCCAGAAGGTCACCTGCACTGAGGAGCTGCTGGCCACGGAGAGGTGCACGTTGCTGGGGGGGTCGGGCACTCCTGGGGACAAGCACAAGGCACCGCTACAGCAAGGACGGTCACTCCAAACCCCAGAGCATCCCTCCCGTGCCTCCCCTGCACCCAGGGGCGCATCCCTAGGGTGCTTTCCCCCTCACCCACCCATACTGCGGGGTCCCTGGCAGGCACCGGTGCAGCCCCGTGAATCCTCCCCGGCCCACGCACAGCCCCGCTCCTGCCCCAGCCCTGCTTCGGGCACTCACGGGCGTGCTCAAAGCCTGCCTTCATGCGCTTGTACAGCCGGTACCGCCACTCCCAGGCCTTGAGCTGCTTCTCCTTCTCGGAGCAGTCGGCGTTGGGTGCCTCGTTCACCACCTGCGCCGTCAGCTCGTTGACGCGCTGCTCCGCTTCCCGCAGCAGCGTGGAGAGGTGCAGCGAGCGGCTCTCCAGGCTGACAACTGCTGGGCAGGCACAGCCAGGGTCAGGGGTGAGCAAGATGGAGGGATGAGAAGGTGATGAGGAGAAAGAAGGTGGTTAGAAGAAGGTGGTATGGGGAACCGTCTTTGGGGCCAGGCTCTGCTGGCACCAAATCCCAGCCCTGAGTCCCGTCCTTGCTGCAGTGCCTTGCTCGCAGGGACAGTGGAGCTCCCCTGAGTGTGGCCGGGCAAGCAGGGAGCAGGGTCCGAGCACCTCTTCCCACCCCAGCATCATAACACCCCCGCTGCTCTGAAACGTGGAGCCAGCACCATTCCCAGCTGCCCCATGGCACATGCAGCACACAATCTGCTGCCCGAGCTGGAGATGTGGGTGCTGCACAGCCTGCTCCAGCCCACCACACACGTGGACTCCCAGGAGGCAGAAGAAACCCCCAAGCTGACGAAAGCATCGCCACTGTCCTTGCTGCTTCTGCCCGCCCTCCAGCCAACTCACAGTGCGGGCTCTCCTTCGCTCCTGCCTGTAGCAGGGCCCTGGCGATGGGAGCGTTGTTGGTCATGATGGCGATGTCCAGGGGCAGCAGCCCCTCGCTGTTGGGGGTGTTGAGGTCCAGCTCCTCGGGGCTGTACTGCTTCAGCAGCTCCTGCACCCGGTCCAGGTCCTGCAGCTCCACGGCCTCGAAGAGTGCAGCATTGCTCTGGAACTGGACGGAGGGAGATGCGCCGGTGAGCTGGGCATGGGGTGCTCCTTCACCCCACCCAGCACCCCACCAACCCTAACTGGGCTTGTGGATGTCCCCAGAACCAGGGAGACCCCAAACAGACTCAGGAACATCAGCTGTTGCAGACACAGATGATGTTCAGCAAACACCCTGACCCCAGGCAGCTTCACCCCACCCGTCCCCTTCATCCCTGGCCTCGGCTGGGGGGGACCGGTGGGCACCAACCAGGTAGGACTTGCGGAGCTTCTCCTTCTCGCCCCGTCCTGCCAGGCTGCCCTCATCAAAGGACGTGTAGTTGACCCGGAACTTCCCCGAGAGGTTTCGGTAGAGCCTTTTGGCTGCGTTCGGTGAGGAAGGGCCCGGCGGCTTCCTGGCCTGCGCCAGCTGCAGGTCCCGCATCTGCTGCGTCATTTTGGGAGAGGACGACCTAGGGCAAGGGAGAGGAGGCAGTGAGTGACAGGCTGGTGGGAGATGCCGGGAAGGCAGAGTCAGGCAGTCGGCAGCTTCATGAACGGGATGTGAGCCAGGAGAGCAAGTCATCGACCGACCCTGCAGTGCTGGGATGGCGCCGATGCAGGGGGCTGCACGGTGGACACTGGTGCCAACAAGGAATCTGTTGTCATCAGCCAGGCCAGCACCTCCTGATCACAGTTGTTGGGTCTTGATGGGTCCCAATGGGCTCCCCAAAACCCTGCAGGTGAGATTTTTCCCTCCAGACCCTTGAGCTGGGATGGCCACGGTTGGTGCCGCACTCCGATGCTCTGCATCTCCAGTGCTCATCAGCATCCCTCAGCGCTCGTCTGTACTCGATTTTCTCAGGGGCCTTTATTCCAGCAAAGGAAACCCTCCGAAAGCAAAATGAGCATGGGGAATGGACAAAAGCCTGTTCCTAATGGCACCAAGGAAAAAGCCAGGCCCCTACAGCGACCCTCGGCCATGCGAGTCCCAGCCTCCCATGCAACGGGGACCAAGGCTGTTGGGTCACTCCTCAGTCTCTGAACCTCAGCCCACACTAATAAAGCTAAATGATCTTTTCTCCACTGTCATTTTGACTTCCTTCTTTAAACAGACATGACAAACATGCACAAGTCCCCAGGAAACCTGGCACCTTCTCCCAGGTCCCCGACTCAGTGCGAGCGCGGCGGTGCAGGGATTTTGCCCGTGAGCCATCAGCTGCAGGACCGAGGGTTTTCACTGGCATCAAACATCTGCTCCCCTTGTTGCTGTAGCCCACGGCACAGCTCCCCGTGAGGGGGCATCAGGTCTGAAGAACATTTAGAGCAACCATGCCTCACACCATTTCTCGCAGTTTTGACCTCATAGCCCAGTAAGGCCAGATATCCATGGGCAAGGTCTTCCCCAAGAAGATAAATAGCAAGAGACAAATAAGCACAAAAAAAGGCATGGCAGTTGTCCAGAAGGCAAGGCCAAAATGGTACTGCGAAGTTGTGACGGTGCTGCTGATGGATATAAAGCCATCACAGGAAGGCAGGATATTGATAACAGCTTCGCTACGTGCTCTTCACCGCTCTGATTTCATGCCAGGCACAGTGGGCTGCAGAAGTCCTGTAATGATTTTACCTTTTATTACCCTGATGTTTAAAAGCAGTGATGGTGGGGAGGTTGGCTCCTGCCGAGGAGATGGGTTGGGTTGGCTCCCATCTCACCGTCTTCACCCCATGGATTTAGAGGCTCCGAGCACGGCCCAAGCTACAGTGCCCTGGGTCTCTCTTGGGATGGGTGCTACCAGGACATCAGGCTTCAGGGACCAGGCACAGACTGGGGACACCAACCACATGAGAGAGACCGGCTGAGGGCTCCTCCAGCCCTGGGCTCGGCCACGCACTGCGAACACGAGACCCTGCAGCTCTGCAGTCAGCAGTGGATGGAAATGACAAGAGAAAAGCTGCCCTTGACTCTCTGGCAGGGAGAGTCAAGCAGGCTTGGACCAAGCCTGAAAAGCTAAGTGCAATCTGATGTTCTTAGGAAAGAGAAATAGCTGGCTCTTGGGAGCAAAAGCACCTTTTTCTGCCAATTAAACTACATGGCAAATGACCCAGCACAGGCAGGCTGCACAACACAGAGATGGTAGAAACAGAGGATAACCAGAGAAATTTCTCGCTGTTTTCCCTCATCCGATTTGCTTCTAATGAGAAGGAAAGAGATGGAAATTATTCAGAGCTCCGCAGTGAACGTCTATCTATATTAAACCTGCTGCCCCCAAGATAAAAGAGTTCCCGGCCCTGTGGTCATGAGTCATCTGGGCTCACTGAAGCGGCCTCGATTTATCTAGAGCTAAACTTCACGGCGGAGCAACTGATAGCTGAAAACAACACCCGCAGCCGCCGTGCCCCGGAGGTACGAGCAGCCGACACCAGCTCTGAGCCCGGTCCTGGGGGCAGGCGGCAGGAGGAGGTCAGGGCCACGGCAATTAGCTCCTCTGCCTTCCTAGTGTCGGTGCAGCTTAGCTCAATTTCTCCCAGCTGCAATCAGTTCTTGTCGCTAATTGCCGAGCTACCCACCGCAGCACCGCAGCAGCGCCTCGCCGGCCCCAGCTTTTCAGCTTCCCGGCCGCAGGACGTGGTGCGGACAGCAGCTCTGCGCTGCTCGAAACCCACGGGCAAACCCCACCAGCGCAGAGCCCAGAGCTGGTTCTCCAGCCCTTGCCCGTGTTATGCCTGGAGAAAGCTGAGGTGCTGCTAAAAGATACCTCGGGGCTGCCCAGACCCCTCTGGCGGAGCTGTTGCGATGCTTTTTTAAAGGGCGCGAGGATGGATGTGCACAAGACAACTTCATTTGATCCCTCTCCTCCTCTGTAATGAACACAGGCAAATTCACTGGGTGGTTTACAACGCTGTGGTTTCTGCATAT
Organism: Nettapus auritus; assembly: GCA_011076525.1. Taxonomy (NCBI): domain Eukaryota; kingdom Metazoa; phylum Chordata; class Aves; order Anseriformes; family Anatidae; genus Nettapus; species Nettapus auritus. The sequence goes on from CM021778.1 coordinate 12,371,310, forward strand.
TCTGGGGTTTTAATGTTTCCAGCTCTGCAGATCTTGGCCCAGTAAACAGTGTTAATAATTGTTGTAATTATATCATTTTAAGTGCATTTTGTTTAAGGGCGTAGGCTCTCCAAGGCTCCAGCAGAGAACCAGTCCGTGTCGGACAGGGCTGCAAGGAGCCCGCCCGCCCCGAGCTGGGGGCACAGCCAGCTCCACGCACCCCGGGGGGCTTCGTCTGCCCCAGCACCACGCTCCTGTCCGGGGGTCGGGCTGCTGTCCCCTCCGGGAGCCGCTCCCCGACACCGGCAGCTCGACACGGCAGAGAGAGAAGCTGCGGGGGCTTTGTGCACAAGGCTATTTTTTTTTTCCCCTTTTGGAGCCCAAAAGACAGAGGCTGAGAGGTGTTAATTCATAGGAATTAGGTGGCTTGGGGTGGGGAAGGGATAATGGCTTTGAGGTAAAAGAGGGTAGTTTTAGATTAGATGTTAGGAAGAAATTCTTTACAGTGAAGGTGGTGAGGCACGGGGACAGGCTGCCCAGAGGAGCTGGGGGTGCCCCATCCCTGGCAGTGCCCAAGGCATGGATGGGGTTTGGGCAGCCTGGGCTGGTGGGGGGTGTCCCCGATCATGGCAGGGGGATGGAACCAGACGGGCTTTAAGGTCCCTTCCCACCCAAACCATTCTGTGATCTTATGAAGAGCGCAAGGACTGGGTCCTTGCAGGGCTTCTGGTGGCTTCGCGGCATGGGGAACACCCCGGTGGGGATGGCACCATGGGGTCTCAGCACCAGCTGCCAGGGCTGCCTTCCTGACCCACTCGGGGCTATCCGCTGAAGGAACAGGCAGAGGCCAGGAGGAGCCTGACCAGCTATCAGGGCAAGCCCAACCCGATCTGGGCAACCTCACCCCGAGCTGGGAGCTCGCATCAAGGGCTCATCCAGAAAGCTGCCCGAGGACACCGGCGTGCAGACTCCACGCTCAGCCTGGGGCTCGGCCGCCCGGTGCTCGCCTGCAGAACCCGCTGCAGCCCGCAGCAAGCACACAATTGCCATTTGGCTCCTGAGGCCACGAAGCAGAGACGCAGCTTCCAGCACAGAGAGGAGCTGCCGATGCGCTCGCATTTTCCACTCCTCTCGCCTGAGTACAAGCAATTTTTCAGGGCTGGGGAAATAGAGGATGGATCCAAACCGGAGCACGAGTAGGGAAGCACTTCCAAACAGTGGGATTTCATAACCCACCAAAAGGCACGCTCAAACCTAGGACAAAATTCCGCGCTTGGCATCCCAGCACGGCAGCACAGCCCATGGGAACAGCCTGCACATCGGCCACCCGCATGAGGAGGATTTCCCAAACAGGCACCACAGAAACTCCTCTGAGCTCCAGCCTTAATGGCAAAGGTGCTCCCCTGGATACGGCCAGGCAGCCTGCAAGCACTGCTGCTCATCCCGCTGCCCAAACGTGGGGATGCACAGAAGGTGCTTGCTGCGCAGGGACACAGCCCAGAGGCATTTAAATATTGTGCAGATGGTGGGTGGCGACCAGGTCGTGCCAAGACGGAGCAAAACCACAGCACAGCAGAGCACCCACAGAGGCTGGGCAGGCTCCTGCAGCCTCTGCACCCCAGTGCCCGCTGAGCACCCGCCGGAGCTGGCACATGCCCCAGGCAGCGTTTCTGCACCACGGAAGCATCTGCGTGCCTGGAAAATGCACTTGCTTATTGAAACCTGGGTCCAAGGAAAGGCAACAAAACAGATCCAGGTCTTTGTTTGTTTCCTACAGATTTTCTCCTTTTTTTTTTTTTTTTTCCCACTTGGCAAACCCACTGGGTTTTGTTTTGAATGGAGCCGAAATGAGCATGCCTCTTTTGTTTAGCAATAACAACTAACTTATATAGATCCCACTCCTGCCAGTACATTTTTGTTTGAGCTCCGGAAGCCCAGTGCTATTAGCCCAGTGTCAGGAGAAGCAGTCGCTGCTCTGCACCCAGGCTTGGGCAGGGTGTCCCGAGCACCAGAGCCTTGCACCTCTGCAGGGGACACACCGAGGGTGCAGGACAGCACCAGTCACACCTCGCCGGGCAGGCTGTTCCCCATACCAGCAGACTTTTGTGTCCCTTGGGGAGCACTCACACTGGGAGCTGAGCAGCTGCAGCACCTGGTGAGGACACCCATGGACCTCCTACAGCACACACGCTGATTCTGGGAGAGATGGAGGCTTTAAGAAGCTGAGAAAGGTTTGGAGCCAAACGAGTAGATCACTTGCAGAGACCTCCCATACAACACACCATTTCTGCCGTCCAAGCAGCACATTTGCAGGAGGAACGGAGCAGAGACTCAAGCAAATTCCGTTGCAACGCAATAAAGCTGCTGCTTCTTTTTTTCTGATTTTTATTTTAATTAAGCATTCAGATCGGGGGGTTTTAAATGAGCCCAGAAGGAGCCTGTGGCTCAACTCCCATTTAAGTAGGGCTGAAATTCGCCTTTCAGTTCCTAGCTCATCCCCGAGAGCCTCCCATCACGGTCACGACCGCTGCCACGTGCGCGCTGCAGGCTCCAGGTGCCGTCGCTCTGGCCGTGCCCGTACCCACGTCGCCTCCTGCACCGCTCCTTCCCCACCTGCACACACGCGGCACACGCAGCAGCCCCACGGCACCAGGATGCCTCTCGATGCTCCCGGTCGGGGAAGGTGTGCAGCAGAGGGCTGTAGCTACACCGCCCGCAAAGCATCACCCGGAGCTGCTGTACGGAGCACGGGTGGCACGGGATCCCCTCGCGCCCAGAAAAATCCGCGTTTCCGCTTCGGTGCAACTGCCTTTCCACGGGGATTGAGCCAAGCGGGTGCGTGCGCTGCAGACCAAGGGTGCTGCTGCCTGCAGGGGCTCAGGAGCTGCTGTCTGGGGTGCGGTGTCCCCCTGCCACCTGCGCTGCCCGTCCCCCCGTTCAGACACCCTGGTCCTGTCCCCGCGGCACAGCACATGCAGGCAGGGCTGCCCGCCACGGTGCTCGGTCCCTCCTGCCTCCCAGCGAGCGCAAAATACTCCTCGCTGTGCTCCGGCAACGCCGGCCTCTAATTGCTGCTTGACATTAAGCATCTGAGCAAGGAAGTCTTGGGTAAATGTTCTTGCTATGGGAACACGCAGTGCTGAGTCTCTTTAATTACATTGTTTTTGTTTGGCTTTTTTTATTAGTTGTGCTGCGGCTTCCCCTCCCTGACAGGCCGGAGGAGCGCACGCTAAATATGGCTGGGTTTCGAGTCCGCAGTGAAACCCGAAGCTCGGCACCAGCCTGGCTGGACGCAGGCAGGGTGACGGGGGGATGCATTCCAGCCGCCGCGCACGGCTCCGGCCCCGGCCAGCGCCGCGCTGCCCTCGCCGGGCTGGGGCAGCTCCGGGCTCCTCCACCGCCCTGCAAAAACGCGTCCCCCACCTCCCCGCTCTCCCTCGCCCGCTGGATCCTGCCAGGAACACTTCGCAGCCACGGCCCGCAAGCCCCCGGCCGCATCCTGCAGCCCCCAGTCCCACTGCGCCCATCACGTCCCCATGGTGCCGAGGAGCTGGTGCCGCACACCTGCCTGCCCCACGCGTTGCCCCAGGGGCGAAGGAGCCCTCTGCCCACCGGCCACGCTGCTTTTCATCTTCCTCTGCCCCCCTTGTTATTTTAAAGGCATTCCAGAGGATGCTGTCAGGCTTGGATGTGGTTTGGTTGGGTTGTTTGTTTTCGTACTGGAGGTTTTATGATCGCGTTGGGAACGAGCCCTAATTGAGCTGCAATTCGAATTGCAGTCCGTGGGTATTTGTTTCATTTTTTTGGAAGGGCTTAAACTGCAGCACAGCTTAGGCTGGAGAACGCATTTGGTTTTAACTGGAACCTGATGGGGACAGGGCTGAGCAGGACGGGCCTCCCCGAGCCATGACCGACGCACGCTGGGGAACCCCGGCGGCACCAACAGCCCTGCAGCCACCCGAAGCCCGGCCAGGACCAGGCCAGGAGGCTCACAGCCACCCTGCAAACCTTGGCACCCTCGTGCCTGCCCAGCTCCCCTGGGCTCGGGGCACCTTGCTGGACCGGGAGCTGCCTCTAGACCTAAGCTGCTCACAGAGACCGGGCAGCAGAAGCAGGCAGGACCTAAAGGTCAGCGCCCAAACTGCCCTTCATGGGATCTACGTCGGTGTCAACTTCTGCTGACCGTGCCCCACGCCGACTGCCAGAGCTAACGGCTCAGCCCCAGCACCCAAAATGTGCGTGACGCTGCTGGCACACAGAAGAAACGGGACCTTTGCAGGTAGGGACGAGAGGACAGGCAGATCCCCGAAGTGCAGGGGGACCGGCCAAGCACCTGCCCTGCTCTGCGGCAGCACTTCCTCACCTCTCGCAGGGTGTCCAGATGCTGGAGCAGGACGGCAGCGCTCTGGAAAGCGCCCCGACCCACTGGCACCATCCCGGATAGATCCGACTTCCGCATGTCAGGAGCGGATGAAGAGTGGGGACTTACTGCCTGTTTCAGGAAGAAACCCTATCCCTGCACGGCCTGCCAGGAACAGGCACCGCTCTGTGCCACGGATGCATGCGTGCAAACTCTTCTCGGGGGTATCAAATGCAGAAGCTGAGTCATACGACGCCTGGTCTCAAAGAGCACTGGAGGCAAAAAGAGGGGGGAAAAAAATCTCTCTGTGGTGTCACCGGGCCCCAGCTAAGCCCCAACGGGAGCGGCACGGGGGAAGCGCTGGGATGCTGAGATGGGGACGCTTAGCCACGCGGACCCAGCCGCCCTGCTGGGAGGAACAAAGAGGTAAGGCCACGCTCAGCCTCGTCCCCATGCTCAGATCCCAGCTCCAATTCTTGGGTGGGAGCAGGGCTGGAGGAGTTGCTGGAGGAACCCCGGCCCGTATGGGGTCAGCACCTTCCTCTGAGCACTGTACCGGTGAGAGATGGGGCCGTGGGACTGGGGTGGTCCACTGCGGGCCACCAGCATGTCCCCGCGCCTCAGAGACACCCAGCAGCTGCTCTGTCCTCCTGCAGCGGCAGGCTCTGGTGTGTGCAGGAGGGATGCTCTGCCGGGGTGCCACCCGCACGCCTCCTCCTGGCCCTGCAGAGCCCCGTTCTGCTGGGAGCAGGCTGCTCGATGCCCTGCCCCAGGGTGCAGCCACAGGGGCTGAGGCCGACGGGCTCATTACAGCAGTGAGAGGGATCAATTTGAACCCAGACCTGTGGAGATGAAAAGCAAATCCTTTAACCTCCTGCGCCACCTTGTGCCACCAGGAAGAATACGCTGGTGAGCTCTGGCTCCCGTCGGAAACCACCTCTGCTCCCAGGCCACGAAATTCCAGAAGATTGGCCTAAGGAGGACTTCTGGAGGTCATCTGAGCTCGCTGCCCCACACCTGTGGCTGCTCTCTGTTCCCAGCCGACACATCCACCCTTGAACCTCAAAGGACCCAAGACGAGCTCCTGCCCCCCTGCTGGGATGTCCCTGCTGGTGGAAGCCCACCTCCAGCCCATCGTCCCACCCAAGCCATCCAGCTAGATGGGGACCAAGCTGCCTGAGCGCACCAAGGCTACACGATGAAAACCAGCACCACGGGCTGAAGACTTCCAGAGCTGCACCCAAAGGGGTTATAAAAGGCAGGCCACAGACATTGATCTCGGCGGGGAGGAGGAGACGACGGCCAAGACACAATGGAAGAACAGACAAACGCACACACCCGGCTCCAGAGCTGCTGCCCAGCTGGTAAATGTTACTGGAGTCAGAAAACCCCTTTCCTGCTGGAAGGCACCCAGCAGGACCCAGCCAGCAGCACTGGGCATGCTGGCCGCTGCCCACACGATGTCCCTGGCACCGTGACCCAGAGCGGCCACCCCCTTGGGGACACCCCGGCCTGCAGGCCAAGCGCTGCCAGTGGCACATCCTCACGCACAGCTCCCTGCCCCTCACGTCTGGGGTCTGCCCTTGCCAGAAATCACCCCACGATGGCACGAGCGGTGCTCGCCGGGGCGGCCTCACCGCCGGCCAGGAGCTTCCCAACCCCCCGCCCCACGTCGTCCTCCTTCCAGCTGCAGGGAGCTCCAAGATGCTCAAGCTCAGGACAGCAGAGCCTATGGGGAAGTTTTGAAGCCCATGGCACGGCAGGTAGCTCTGCTTTCCACCCTGACACAAAAGAACAAAGAACAAGGCCAGGTCACACCTCTGACCGCCAGGACACGCTCTCATGTCCACGCGTTGCAGTGGATGTGACCAGGACTGCAAAGCACACCCGTGGGAGACACAAGGGTTGCAAACACCCCTTCCCAAGGTCTTGCAGGATGCAGGAACACAAGGAGATGTTCTCCTTGCATCACACGTTGCCTCACAGCTTCTCCTGGTTGCTGGAGCACGGAGGAGGCTGTGCCGAGCAGCCCACGGGCCCAGCTCCCAGCACAGCACCCCGAGGTGCTCGGACGCCCTGTGCCATGCAGCTCCTCCTCCCAACACCCAAAGGGACCCTGCCAGCAGACTGGGCCTCAGCTTCCACCCGTGGAAATGGAGATAAAGACAAGGTCATCTTCTGTGGGATGCTTTGAGACTGTCTGATGAAGATCACCAAACCCTGCCGGGGTTCCTCGAGGTCACCGCTCCTCACCCAGACCCCCAAGGGCACGTGGGGATGTGAGCCCAGCCCCATGCCCACTGCCTGCGGGGTGCTCAGAGCAGCAAAATCTCGCCTCCTCCGAGCTCTTCCGAGCATGCACGGCCATGCTTTCCAGAGGCTAACAATTTGACCAAATCTGGGTTGATTTCCACCAGGAATGTACCAGCCCTGCCAAATTTCAAGTCTCTTTTCCAAAGCATGGAGGCACCAGAAGTCCTTAAACAAAGAGACGGAAAAAAAAAAAATAATATTGGCAAAGCTACCGTTTTTCCCCAACCTTCTGCTGAAACTTGAAAAAAAAAAAAAAATAAAGGAGAGAGAAAGTTCAGCCTGAGGCAGAGTGAGCATGGAAAAATTCAGCCCGAACAGTTAAGGTCTGGCAAAGGTATAAGCAAACAAACTTCCGCTGGAAAGTGTTGAACGGCCTCAACAACAAGCGTCTGCTGGCTCTATCTACAGCAAACGTGTCGAGCAAGAGGTGCCCTCCTCGTTCCTTGCCCTGTGCAGTGGAGCACATGAGGATGTCTTGAGCACCACCGCCTGCCCGCCCAGCCTGACCAACCCCTGCGCTGTTGGTAGCGTTACTGAGACCTGACAACGCCGTCCTTCCCCTCCCGGGGACGTCTCAAGGGGCCCAAAGGGCTCCTGGGTGGATGTGGCACAGGAAAGCCCCTGGGCAGGGATGGGAAGAAAGGGTTTTCCTTCCGCAATCTGCTCTTGGGGCTGATCTCTGAGATCCCCCAAAGCACTCGGGAGAGCCGTGCTTACAGTTACGCCACGTGGGAGTTCTGAGCTGGGCCTGCGTGACTCGGGTCCTCCATCACCGAGAGGCTGCAGACATCTGGCAGAGCTGGTGGCCTCGTGCCTGGCAGGCGCCGCTGCCTCCGTTCTCCGTCTTGCCGCCCCTAGACCCCACTCCAGGGACACTTTGCTCATCCCACCCTGGCTGAGGGCTGCGGGATGTGCCCAGCACCGGGCGGTGGAAGCAGTGGTTGCAGCAGCTCGGTCCCGGTGCAGCTCAGGGACGGCTCTGGCTGGCTGCTGGTGTTTCTCCTCCCGGTGAGGAGCAGCTGCTTGGGCAGCAGATATCTCCTCCCTGGCACAGCAGGAGGACGAGGTGAGCGCACCCGTGGAAGGCAGCCTTGGGTCCGGCATCCTGCTCCAGACCTGCGTCGTCAGCGAGGAAACCAGCCAAAGACCAGCCCCAGAAGAACCTCCACATGGGTTCACGCGAAGTTCACGAGGGGAGCTCTGCTCCGCAAACACGGCTGCTTTTCCGCTTGCCGCGAGCCTTTCGGAGCGAGCAGGGCCAGGATGGGTGCCCTTGGCAGCACCAGCCTCCTCCTTTACAAAGAGGCGAGTGCTTCATGGGGTCACTCACGGAGCTCCGGGAAGACACTCGCAGCCGAGGTTCCCTCGGACAGCCCCTTGGACAGCCAGCGAGACACCGGGCGCAGACAGGGAGAGCAGAAGCATTAGCTAAATGTCACGCCGGCTTATCTGCGGCCAGCAGCGGCCTCCTCGCTTCCCGGGATTTGTCCGGCGGCTTCGTGGGATTGTGCTGCACGTAGAAAGCTGACGCGTGCCCCAACCGCACGCAGCCGCCTGGCGCGGGCACGGGATGGGGACGGTGCTGGGCGCCCCCCAGACCCCCGGTGAGGCCAAGCTCTGGCACAGACCGGAGGCAGAGCGGTCCCTCCAGCACCTCCCTGGGCTGTCACTGCCCTTGAGGCTTTTCCCCTGACCAGGTGGCACGGGGTGACACCCAGACACGGCACTCCTTCGTGGCTTGCGCCTTCTGACGCAGGCCAGGCCTGCAGAAAGGCTCAGGCCTCCATCAGACCATAGTCCGGATAACTATAGGGCAGGAGAGAGCACCCTCTGAGCCTGATACACAGCGGTATTTCAAGCCAAAACAGGCCACGTTTTAATATTATACCTGCCTGCACCTCCCCAGCCCCAGGAGGTGTCACCCACCCGCCTCCGCTCCTGCCACTGCCTCTGACCAGGGTAACTGCAGCCTCCTCCCCAGGGGAGATGCTGATGGACAAGAACACCACGCAAAGGAAAAAATAGAAAAGAAAAAGAAAAAGAATTGCTTTTTTCAGCATCTGCTACCTGGCCACAGCAGGCTTCTGCCATGCCAAGACCCAGCGTGGAAACCTTACCATCAATGCTCTTTGCAGAAGTGGTTACACAAGCTAAAGGCTCCGGGTTGTGATCCCAAACTCATAAAGCCTCTGGGCAAGCTCCATCTGGAGCTGCCAGCTCCGAGAGCTCCAGGCCAGCCCACAGCTTGTTCCTGGGCTGGGGGAATGGGATTGCCAGCAGAAGACCCCACGTACAGAGCATCCTGATACCGCAGCCAGCTCCTTCATCCGTAGATCTCCAAGTGCCTGAGAAAAGGGATCACTGGGATCATTGGGATCATTGCTGCTCCTTTTCAACAGCGAGAAGCCAAGGCACAAAGAGGGACAGATCTCACCCTGCACCGTGGGCAGAGCGAAGACCACGTGCAGGTTCTCATGACCACAGCAGCAGACGCTGCCGAGTGCCCATGTCCGCGCTGGACAAAGTTAAGCATGAACCTTGCCTTCCCTAGCCCTGAAACAAAATTCTACCAGATCTGCACTATTTTGTGCTGCCCATGTGGAAAAGCCTCCTTCGCCTTGTCAAACAGCTCTCAGTGGCAGAAAGCCTTCAGACAAGGAGTCTGACCCTCCTTGTTGAGCCCAGCACACCAAAGGGCCTGGTGCTCGGTGTCCCGGTATTCCGGGCTGCCTCCTGCCTCCTGCTTGGCTCCCCACTGAATGCTGCCCATCTCGCCGGCGTCCCGGCCAGCAGGTCCAGCGCTGAGCTGGCACTGGGACAGGCTCTCCAGGAAGACAAACAAGAGGTTCCTGAAGCTCTGGCAGGCAGAAGTGCCTCAGCCAGAAGGAAACTATCTGAGAGCAGAGAAAATCTGTGCAACAGGGACTGCCAGTGTTGAAAGGACAAGGGAGGATGAGAAGTACTCGGTCCCTTGAAACAGCTGGCAGGAAGGACTGGGGAAGCAATGACCTGCCTGGCAAGGTGAGGATGCCCGGTGCACATCCAGGCTGGCACCTGGGCACGGCTCCATCTGTGGAGAAGGACCATTGGAGACCCTGCAAGATGAAGAGCATCTTCCACACTCCTTGGCAGAGACCAAAGGCATCTGTCCTGCTTTGCAGATCCAGGCCGGGGGAAATGGCAAATAAATGATGAGAATTAAACAAATCAGCTAGCCCGAGGCAAACGGGCTGTTTGACAGAAATCAAAACGCACTGGGGATAATGGATATGCTGCACTGAGAAATAATCTTATCACAGCTTGGAGGTGTCAGCTACCAGCAGAGGGAAGTGCCCAGAACAATGCAGTGGCACAATATTTCAGATTCGTCTTTCAAATAAATGACATTTCCTCCCTGTGCTCCCAACGAGGCAGGGATCTGGCTGAGAGCTCTGGTCCCAGACAGGGAGAACCTGGACATCAGTCTCTGAAAATTTTTCTCTCTCGCTTTCCCAGAGGGTTCAATTTTCCCCACTGAAGCCATGTAAGAGAAACAAATGCAATTTCATTGCCCCTGACTGCAGCCAACCGGGACGAGCTGCTTCCTTGGTGGGTGCTGGCATGAGCTGGGGCCTCGGCTCACACCACCAGCACGGGGGCAGCAGGGAAGGCAGCGGGTGACAACGCTGCTCGCAGGGAGGATCCAGCCCCTGGTCTTCTCCCGGTGCGGAGCTGCCCAGCCCCACTGCACCCACCTGCCCAGCTCCTTTCCCGGCTGGGGACCGGTGGCAGCAGGGGCACCGGTGCCACCGCAGGAGGCAATGAGGTTGGAGCCTCTGTCTGCCTGCAGGTGACTCGCAGACAGCATGGATAAAAAGGGATTTTATGTAAATGCATTATTCCTTTCAAATGCTTTCCTACAGGCAACCCCAGCGTTCAGGGAGCTATTTTGAAGGCTCGCTGGTCCCTCAGACACCAGTGAGCCCCGTCCCCAACCCCCGGGAGGCGAACCCCTGCTCCCCATGCCCACAGGCACGCAGACCACAGCCATCCCCAGGGTGCCAGGACAAACCCGAGGTCTCAAACCACATCCTCGTGCCCCTTGTCCAGCACCCCCCTTGCCCACAGAGGTGTCGTGGGCACTGAGCACAGCGGCTGAGCTCTGCCAGCAGTCCCCACAGACGGGGAACCTCTCTGGCTGGCTGCAGCTCCTCTCGACCACGCTCAGCGCACATCCACGAGCGTCTCGGTGGCCTGACGTGGAGCTGCTGCAGCAGCAAGCGTGGTTGTGCATGGGTGAGGGGGACCGAAGCCCCCCGGGCAGGGCCCTGCCATCCACGGGCGGGCTGGCTCCGAGAGCCGCCGCGTGCTTGAGCAGACCACGAGCGTGGTGCCCGAGCCCGTTTCCACACGGCTAATTCAATAAGTCGCAGCTAGCATTACTTCATACGGCAGAGAGGCTCCACAGCTATTAGGGGAATTGGGAACGGGGAGGGGGGGGGTGTGAGGTGGGGGGGGAGGAGCTGAAATGGAGAAGGGAGAGAGACAGGGAGGGTGGAGAGGGGGAAGCTAAGACAAGCAGCAGAACAAAACATCCCATAAATCATGAGGAGCTGCTGAAATACCAGAACAAATGACCCCATAGCTTGGCCATTGTTCCTGAGCGATGGCTTAAAGCGCTCCCAGTCAGACAAAGCGCCTCTCCTTTCATTTCAGCGCCGCGCCAGCCTGTCCAGGACCTGTGCTCAGCACCACCGAGCGGGGAGCCAGGACGGACGGACAGACAGGACCAGTGGGATGGGGGGTGAACCCCCTGGAGGGCTGCATGCCCGTGCCACCAGCGGGTACCCACATCTCTCCGCGTGCCGAGAGCATCTCTTGGCTCGCAGGGCTCCCACGTGCCCACACAGCGCCCAGGCTCCGATGCGTTTTGCTGAACACATCGGGGGCTGTTCTCTCTTGTTGCTCCTTGCTCAGGCTTAGGACCCACTTGGTTGGGAAGAGAAGCGGATGCACATCTCTTGGATGTGCAGGGTGAGTCAGGAGTAGGACCCCACGGGTCAGGCTGTGTTACCAGGAGCAGCACGGAGCCCTTCACGGTGCTGTTCCTCCCCGGCTCCCCAAATCTTGCTGACAATTCACTTGGCGCTTGGCAAAGAGACAACCAGCCAGCAAAGAGGACTCAAAGTCCTGAGTGCCCACGGACTGCCAGGTTGGAAACAGCACGAGGCTGACAATTCACTCCAGTCTGCTGGCACGGGAGCAGCCAGACCCACTCGGGGCTCTGCAGCCCGCAGGCTCGGGGCACCCACGCTGCCTGCCCACGCCGGGTGGCACCTCCCTGGCACGGCTGCGTTACAAAAGGGGGGAACACTGCAGGACGAAATTCCGAATGACTTCCACGAAAGCACTTCCATGAAACACCTTTTGCTTTAGAACTAAACCCGCAAAGCGGAGCAGCGTCGCAGCAGGACGAGACCAGCAGCGACACACCAGGTCCCCGCTTCTGCGCCTCCCTCTCCTTGGCAGGGGGGACGCGAGGGACTCGCCCAGCACCTTGCCGGGGGCTGAGCAGCAAAAACAAGGGGTTGGCTGCCTCCCGCACGTCTGACCACCAGACGACGGGCTCCTGCCAGAGCTGCTCCGGCAGCCTGCGGTGGGCAGCCAAGGAGCAGAACCGAGATAACGGACGGGGAAAGGAGGAATGCGCTGCATTTTTTGCTGAAACGCCGGGGGAATAGAGCGCTCTGAGCACGGATCGCAGGGAGGCTGCCCAGCACGGAAGACATGGAACGGGGGGGGGATAGAAACAGCGAGGAGGAAACGGAGAGGAAAAACAGGTGGGACAACAAGAGGCGAGTATGGGAAAACAAATAGGGCAGCAGGAAGGCAAGCAGAGGAGTGGATGGAAGAGGGAACACCAGAATGAGAGGCAGGAAAGGAGAAGGACACAAATGGATGCCAGGAGGACAAACTGCTGCTGGGGGCCAGAGGATCCCAGGCTCCACATGTGCAGGAGTGGATGCAAACTGCTGGTTGCAGCCTTCTTCTGTGATTACAGCTCACTTGAGAGAGAAACGTGGATCATTTCCTAGGTGGCACACACGGGAGAGGAGGCTCTCCCTTCACCTTGGTTCACCCTAAGGGGAAAAAAGGATTGCTCGCGTTTCTCACAGGGCTCTGCAGAGACACCGAGAAGTCCCCGCAGGAGCTGCCAGGTTTCTGATTCTTAACTCCAACAGCAGAAGGTGTTGAGCTGCAAATAAAGAGTAGTTTTGTCTCCCGCCTTCGTGTTATTTAGGGTTTGGAGCTAGATCAGTATCACAGGCAAACAGAGAGCAGAGCAGCAACAAATCAGACCAAGAATCCTTCCCTTCCTCCATTCCCAGTTTTTGCCTCATTTGGAGCTCGCGCCGCTTCGGACATCCACGAGCCATGGTGTGTGCCGGCCAGCACAGGGGATGAGAGAGGAGTCAGCAAAAACCGCCCCGATAAGCGCAGACACGAGCAGCCTCCAGGCCTGTCCCCGGAGTGCGCTGTGCCGTGCAGCTCCCGCTGGTGCACCGGCACGGGGCTGCTGCAGCGAGAGCGAGCAGCGCCCTGCGGGGCCACGGCACGGCCCTAACAGTGGGGACTTTGTGGCCCTGGCTTTTAAAAAAAAAAAAAACACCCTAAAAAGCCTAATAATGAAGTATTTGCTTCAGTAAACAACATATGAATGAAATAAGTGTTTCCTCAATACATCTCTTTTTCTCTGCCTTCTCTCCCTCCCCCCCCTCCCAAATTTTTTTTTAATAAGTGGAACTAACGAGACTGCTCTCGGTTGCTGCTGAGCTCAGGACGAGACTGTGCTCCTCTCGCCTGGTCTAGCACTGGAACGTGTGCCGGGCTAATAAAGCGTGCGTTGTGCCTGGCAGAAACGTGGCCCGTGAGCACGGCTCGCCTGGTGCACGGGGGAGATGCTCAGGTGGGTGCTGGGACCCTGAGACCTGCGCCTGGGAGCATCCACACACGTAGGGGTGAGCAGAGCGGGCTGGCCAGCACATCACCGGAAAAAAAACTGCACTTCCCAGCCCAAATTACTGCCAGCACCTAGGGGATCCACCAGGCAGGGGCAGGGACAGGGAGAAGGGAAAGGGGAGGCTCAGGGATCCGCTGTCCCCATCCCGATGGTACCGCTCCAGGCAGGGGACACGGTGTCAGGCAGGCACGGTGTCCCTGCACAGCTACTCTTTGTCCTTGGCTTCATCCAGCCCACCTGAGCACCTGAGGAATGCTGGAAAACTGACTCAGCTTGCCCTGCGTGGGGACGCCGGGTAAGGATGCTTTCTGCTGTGGCAGAGGAACGAGGAGTCGGACTGACAGTGTTTTGGCAGGAGTATCAGGTAGAAAACACTAATCCCTCCCCCAGACTGACAGCCAGCTTTTCAAAGCAATGGGTGCTGATGATTTATTCTTTTAATCTGTGTCTGCCTTGGGATGCAGTCAGAGCGGCAACAGGTGGGGGCAGGTCCGTGAGGCCTTCCTTGTCTCAGATGGGCACGATTCTCAAAAGCTGCTGATTTGGGAAACCAGATTTCACTGCCTTTCCATCCCCCTCCTACCTGCATGGGGTGAGCGAGGTGTCCGTCACCCCCAGCACAGACATTCCCCCTCCGCACACAGGCAGGCAAAATGGCACAGCCGGTAACCTTGGGTGAAGTTTAAATCCACGTGGCTGTGATGCCTGCAGGTGCTTGCTCCGGAAGCCCAATTAGGCACCAGCAGGTCTGCCATGGCACCACCAAGTGTGCGTGCGGGACCAGGCACACGCACGTCCTGCACACGAGCCCCGTGCAAGCTCTGAGACCGGCAGCACGCCCGTCCTGCTGCGGGCAGCACTCCGTGTCCCGTGCAGGTGCCCCAGGCTGCTCCTTGGAAATTTGGCTATGTGAGTTTCAAAAATTCCTGCACTGCTCCCGGGTCGTCTGCTTAGCCACGGCAACGGGGAAAGCCTCGGCAGCTGAGCCGAGCACACCGAGCTGGCCAGGGAGCGAGCGGCGGACGGGCTCCTCTCCCCACTGCCACCAGCCCAGCTCCTCGTCACCGCCGTCCCACCGGGGCCTCCCCCTCTGCTCTGCCCCGCAACACGTCCAAAATCTCCCGAGGACCAGCAGCTGACAAGTCGAAGGCGATTTATCCTCACCAGGAGATCGCTTGCAGGCTAGCTTACAACGTCCCCATAAACCCGCATCGTTCACCAGCGCTGCGCTGTCACTGCCCTGCAAGGTGCTGTGCAGGCTCCCCGAGGAGAACGCTGCAGAGCAAGCAGAAACACAGCTCGAGACGGTGGGGAAAAGTGGGATCCGGGGGGTTAACGAGGCACTACAAGGGAGAAGAGAGCCTTACTGAGTGCTCTGTGATGAATAAAGAGACACGCTGTTGGTTTTTAATGAGCTCTTTGCTTGTTTTCCTGTTTGATAGGTTATAAATTCACATATTTGTCTATTTGGAAGACGCAGAGTGACTGAAGAACAGCTTTTCTGATGACATCGTTTCAGCAAGGGAAAGTTGCGCAGCTGGAGAAGAAAGCAATCTGTCACCAAATAGCTTAAATTCTTTGTCTGGCCTCATTAATACCTATTTAGCTTTGATGCCTAACAAACCTCACAGATAGAGGAAGCCTTTGAGAAGGCCTCCACAGCCTCACACATAAGTGTTAGAACATACAATAAATGCCAGAAAGTTCTCCAAAAAAAGCAGGGAAAACGAAAACCAAACTCGACATTCTTGCAATTTCTAAGCATTTCTTTTTCTCTTTCTTCTTCTCTCTTTTTTTTTTTTTTTTTTTTAGAGCCTTACCCTCCTTTATCCATCTAAGGAAGCGGAGAGCAATGCAATTTCCAGTTCTTTTAAATATCCTTAGCAGGTCACCTCCAGCACTGGAAGGATTGTGGACTGTGATCTGGTTCCAAGGCTGTTGCATCAGAGCTTAGAAACCCGGGATAAATCCCTCCCCGCTCGAACCAGGGCTGCAGCCTGAGCCCCGAGCCCAGCGGGGGCCCTGCAGGGTGAATTGGGGCCGGGGGCAGTGCTGCCCCGGGCTGGGCTGTGGGACCCGTGTTGCCCGGACAGGGGTGGCGGTGGTGGGGACAGGGGACAGGAGGGGGGCTGGAGAGGCGGGGGCTCCTTGCCCCCAGCCCTGTCCTGCGGCTCTTACCATTCAATGCTCAGAGACCTGGGCCGGAAGGCAGACAGCTCGGCCGAGGCATACTCAGCTTTCCTTCTCTTCTCCTGCTTCTGCTTAACTGACAAGCGGTGGGCAAACCTAGAGAGGCTGCTTTCCGACCTGGGGAAGGGGAGAGGAAAGGCGTTAATGTCACTGCAGCGCCCTGGCTCCCAGAAGCGGGGTGAGGGCACGGAGCCACCCGATGCTGGGGGCTGCGAGGGGCACAGGGGGCTCCGGGAGGGCCAGCAGCACCGGGACGGGGCAGCACAAGCCTGGGGGAAGCAGCGGGGTGTCAGCAGGCTTCGCACCGCTCAGGACCCATGGCAGCAGTGGGTAAAAGCAGCCTTGCAGCGGGTGAGTTCCCAGCGGAGAGCTGAGCGGGGCCGCCAGGCGTTTGTCAGCACCGGGCCCAGCTCCTGGTGGCAGTCAGAACACCTCCGCGTTAACGCTTCTGCTCCACTGCCGAAACACGGGCTGCTTCTGCTGCTGGAGGACAGCGGAGCGTCGGGCGAGGGAAGCCAAGCGGGGAGGACAGCGGGGCTGCAGCCAGCCCCAGCCCTGACGCATGTGCCCACAGCCCTGGGGGGCTCCGGCACCGTCCCTGCCGGCAGCACAGCCCCTGCCGAGCCCCCGCTGCCCGGCACGGCCAGGGCGAGGAAAACGCCTCTCCCCCGACATCGCCCACCACCGCCCAGCACCGCCGACCGCCGCACGCCGTCAGAGCCGGTGCTTCTGTTCCCTGGAGTCCCGACCAGCTTCAGCCGAACCAAATACCTCTTAAAACACAATAAAATGAAAAGAAGGTATTTCTCAGAAATGAGAGCTCCTCGCCTTCCCTTACAGTAATTAAATAAGCCATGAGCCGCTAACAGTTGCTTTTTTTTTTTTTTTTTTGTTTTTTTTTTTTTTTTCCTGATACATTTTAAACACGGACATCTTCAATTCATTAACTCTGGTTATTGATTTATTTTTCAGCTTCTGAATTGCTGTTGCTCAGGACGGGGTGGAGACAGCTTTCTGGAGAAGGCACTTGTCTCCACCGTCACCACCAGGAAGGAGCAGCTCAGGCCTTCCAGGGTCATTCTGCACATTCTTGAGAAGAAACGCTACTTTGATGGAAAGGTTTGCCTTTCAAGAAACCCCACGAGAAACCCAAACCCAGCTTTCCTCCTCGGAGCACTGGAGAAAAAGGCGTTGGAAGAGGAGCAGCTCAGGCATCCCGGGGAAGCCCGTGGAGCAGAGCCTGCCGCACGCACCCCGTCCCTGCCGCCTCGCCTTCCAGCCCGTCTCAAAGTGCGGCTGAGACGAGCAACACGCTGGGGTGGTGAGGCTCAGGGCACCCTTTGCTTCTCTCGAGATGGTCTGTGGGCTTTGGGAACTGCCTGGGAAACGTATTCGTGTTGGCTCTTCTCACCCCATCCCCACCACCCCGTGCCCAGCCATCCCAGCCCTCCCTCCTGAGCGAGGCACCCACAGCTCGTCCCCATGGGATGAGGGGTCAGGTGCGGCTCGGCAAATCCCGACCCGATGGATGTCAGCAGCCACCGGCCACACGGAGCGAGCTCCTCATCCTCCCTCCTCCCTCCAGCCTGGCGCTGTGGGTGTGCGTGGGCACGGGGAGACCCAGAGAGGTGCTGAGAGGGCTCCACGCAGCTGGACCCGAAAGCTACGGCACAGCCTTTGTTTCCTTTCCCAATCAGAAAGCCCCGAGCACATTACGGTATCATCTGGCTATTTATACGGGGCTGCTTTACATAAACTGCTCTGCAGAAGAGGGAATGAATCATACCTGCTCTACCCGGGCTGCACGAACACCAGCACAGCCGCAGCCGGCCCCGCTCTGCCCGCTCCCCTGGCCCTTAGGGTAAGGACAGGGAAACCGAGGCACAGAGCGGCCGTTTGAGCACGGCAGGTTCAGCAGCCCTCCTCTTGCACGCTTCCCTGGCCAGCGGGATTTTTGCCCCTTCTCCCACGGCACCCGCACCCTGCCCGTCACACCAGCACCCGGCGGGGCTCCCAGGGGTCCCAGACGCCGCCCGGGAGCCGAGGGGATGAGCAGCAAAAAGCCATCAATTGAAACATCAACCGCAGCGATGGGGAGAGCCGTCTCCTGACAACCAGAGAAGGTTGTTCAGCTACTGTGCTGTATCATAAATCACACCTCTCTGACTTGCCATCTGTCAGCCAGATTACACATGTTCAGAGTCCCATGTCAGCGTTTAAGTCAGAACACAGCATCTTTTTTCCCAGAAATAATTACCGGCCCTGGAGACTCCTGCAGCAATACCCGCGGAGCGCCACGGCTCGTCCCTTCCCTCACAGCGGCAGCTCGGCAGAGCAGAACTGGCAGCGACGGCGCTGGGGACACGGGGACGGCGCTGCCTGCAGGGCGGGGGAATGCAAAGACCACGCGCAACTTCTGCCCCATAAAACCACAGCTTTGTGCCCACGGGGGGCCGGCACAACCTGCACAGCAAACGACCCCCCAGCACCAGCCTTGGCCATGGCCAGGCCCAGATGCTGGGGCTGAAGGCAGAGGCCGGGCACAGGGGCTCCCCGGGAGCTCCAGCAGCACGAGCCTGGGGGGGCTCAGCTTGGTGCTCCGACCTTCCTGCCTGCACAGCCCGACCCCACAAAGGGAGAGGCTCTGGCTCAGCACTTGTGCCGTTGATGCCCAGCCTCCCACAAAGGCTTTTTTGGGGGTCTGACCCCCGCACAGCTGCCTGCCGAAGCCCCAGCTCGCTGCAGCAGGGCGAGCAGAGCAGGCGGAGCGGGCTGGCAGCGTCGCCGAGGTGTCACAAGACGCGGCGTCCCCGCGCAGAAACCTGCCCTTTCAGATGAGGACAGGAGTCTGAAGTGCTGCCCTCCGCCCCCTCGCCGGCCGGGCAGGCAGATGAGCAGTGACATTTCACAAAGCTGAATTAGTACAGAAATACCCAGGGCTTGCTTCCTCCTCCTGCCTTCACCAGCTGTGCCTAGGTGTGGATCTGCCCAGGGGCTCGCAGTGCCTCCGCGCTGCCTCCCCCTGTGCCACAACACAACGGGGAGGCGAAATAAACCAAAGAGCCGGGCAGCCCCGTGCCCTTCGGCTCCAGAGTCCCACCTGCAGCTGTCCCTGTCCCCGACAGCTCCCAGCCATCGAGGCGAGCTGACAGCAGTGGCACCTGTGCCTGCCGGGAGCAGCCATCAGCGGTGGCCCCAGCCCAGCCCGAACCCCCTGCCAGCACCCCGGCACGAGGGCTCGAGGCAGCCACGCACCAGCGAGGGAGACATCTTAGCCCAGACAAGAATAACTCCCACTTGTTGCACTCGCTAGCCTGCGACTCGGGAGCTAGCATGTGCTTGTACGGCGCTGCAAATTAATCCGGCTCCTGCAAGGCAGCTGACATCCTCCTGCACGGGCACGGGCAAGCCGAAGTCCCAGGACGAGGCACGCGGTGGCTGTCAGCAGCACGGGCACTTCGCAGCACACAAACGAGCAGCGTTTTCAGCTGTTCCTCCCTTTGGGAACGGCGGCTGCAAAACCAGCTTTTGAGCCGGGCTCGTGCCCGCAGGCACCCCCTGGCCCGAGCGCAGCGGGTGTTGAGGCTGGGAAGGGGCATCCCCGGGGTGGGAGCCGGCGCAGCTCCTGCGCTCCTCGCAGCTGGGCGGTTTGGCTCCTGGAAGTGTTTTATTTGCACAGGTGCAGCCAGAATAAAAGAGGGGAAAAACAACTAAAGGTGCCTCCCGAGCAGGCAAAAGCTTTCGGGGAGCGAGTGGCTTCGGAGAGGGAACGTGCAGAGACACACGGCCGCACACATACAGCCACCCCCAGCAAGCGCCGCACGGCAGACCCCTGCCCACCACCACGCACCTGCCTGCACGCCCTGGGCACGGCTCTGGCCACGAGCGTGTCCCCAGAGCAGCAGCCGGGGACAGGACCCGAGTGAGCCGGGCACTGCCGTGCCGTGCCGGGACGGATGCCCGGGAGCCGCGCGGCGATGCTCACTCACCTGCACAGCCTCTGCTCCCTTCCCTCCGGGCTCCGCAGGTCACCCACCGCCGGAGCAGCAGCTCAGCCGAGAGCAGCTCTTCGGCAGCGTCCCCGTTCCCTCGACGCACACAGCCGCACGCACGCTCCCATCCCGGCCGGGAGCACAGCCCCGCCACCCTGCTCCCACCCGCGCTGCCCGAGCTCCTCAGCCACCACCTCTGCCTCCCTCACCCATCACCTCAGGTTTCTCGCTTGGTCTGTGCTTGGCTCTTTTTTTTTTTTTTTTCCTCCCAATCTTGTTTCTATAGAAACGAGATTAGCAGAGGGGGAAATAAAACAGCCCCATGTGACTCAGATTCCGACACTGAAGAATCTCCCGGTCGCGCTCGCCGGTGCTTTACATAACAAGGAGTCTGCGCCGGCTCCGGCGGGGACCTGGTGCAGCACCGGGGGACCACCGGGCAGATGGCAGCAATGCCCCGGGGCCACCGGGACCCCACATTTGGGGCTCCCCTCATCACACCCAACACAGCACCGTGCCACCAAGCCTGCTCATGTCCCCGGAGGACGCTGAGCCTCCACCACGGCCCCGCTTTGTGGCCCATTTCTATCAGGTGTAGGAGGGGAGAGCACGGAGAGCCACCGAACGCCACCCCGGCTCTCACCAAAACTTCTGGGGTACCCAAGTGAGGCTTGAGGCAGGGCACCCGAGAGCCCTGATGCTGATGCACCATCCTGCCCCTGCCCTTGTGGCTCGGGATGTTGGTTTTGGTCAATGAACTCCAGTCGTGGTGGACACATGGGGAACCTGCGGTGAGCTCCGCCAGCCCTGTACTCCACCATCCCCCCCCTCCTTCTGAAGCTCCTGCCTTCGCCACGTCCAGGCTCATGGTGCACTGAGCTGTGCATTGCAGTTTTGGGAGACGGGCACACGGGAGCTGCCCTGGAGGCCCAGGACCCATGGGGACCTCCCCAGCCTGCGAGCACCGGGTGGAAGCGCTGGGGATGCCGTGCCTCCCGGTGTGCTCCTTCACCTCGGGGACAGATCTCAGAGCACAGGGCCAGCAGTTCTGCCCAGGTGACAAGCTCAGGGCTTCTGCTGTGGAGCCCCAACCCTGCTGGGCTTGCTCTCCCTCCCCTGCCGAGGGGCAGCAGCCAGCACCCCGTGGGCTTCGTTTCCTTGGCCAGGGGATGCAGCAGCCACGCCGCCAGGCCGTGCAGGGCAAGGAACTCAGCAGCAGCTCCTCCTGGTCCCCAGGTTCCCCTCGGTGCTTCAGTGCCCCACTTCTGGCGCTGACTCAGCCGTGATTACCGTGTGAGAGCTGATGACACCAGAGCCCCGGGGCCTGCCCGCGGGCTGTGGCAGCAGGAATCTCTCCCCCTGGAGAGCGGCGCATGGCTCCGACAGGCGCTCGTTTGCCAGCGATGAGCTCAGGACAGATGAGACAGCGCGACGGAGCAGCTGCTGGCAGCCACGGCCTGAGCAAGTGATGGGTTGAGGCGTGCCCACCCGGCCGAACTTCTCCATGCGTTACAGCCACGGGCCTGTCGGAGCCACGGGCTCTGCCAGAGGCAGCCGCGAGGCTCTGAGCCGAGCAGGGGCTGCTGAGGGGGTTCCTAGGCCTGGAGGGGAGACAGCAGTGAAGCCACAGTGGGGAGAAAGGTGCAGTGGCAGCTGGTATAGGAAGAAGCTACAGGTCTCAACAAGAGGGAGCAAAGATAGATCTGAGCCAACCCAAGGATGTAGTGCTGCACTCAGGGCCCCCAAAACACTCCTTCTCCAGCCGCCTGGTGAAGACCCAGGGCAGAGCACGCCTGGGGCCGGCTGCCAACCTTCAGCACAGGTTGGGAGCATCAACAGCACTTAACCATCGTGAGTCCACAGGCACAACGGACGGAGGCAGGCAGACCGAGGCCAGGCAGCTTCCCCAGGAAGGGCAAAGCCAGACGAGGCCCTGCACAAGATCCTCTGCCGGAGGTATGCTGACGGGGCCCCCAAAGCTTCCGCCAGCGAAACGGCTTTGATACACATCGCTAATTATAGCTGGCATTATCAGGATGCGTTACAATTCGCAAGTCAAGGGATATTTTCTATTTCTGATCCGTCACGCGAGGCGGGTAGGTAGCCCCGAGGATGAAAGGCGAAGGGAAGCAGGGGGAAGAAGGACGGAGATGCCTTACGCGCGTGTTTAAATAAGCAGCGCAGCTGTTTCTGAGCGCTGTGGAAAACCAGGTTGTAGATGGAGGGTATTTATAAAGCAGGCCAGGAAAGCAACTCGACACATCCTTCCAGCACAGCCCCTGTAAGCATCCCCGGCAGCCCCGCTGCCCACTCGCTGCCACCCCAGCGGCCGGGTCTCGGCACCTTTTGGTCCCCCCGACCCCACGGCGCGGCCTCGGGATGGTTTCTGGGGCTGGCTCTGCTGTGCCATTTACAGGCTGGATTAAAGCAGCAGCCAGGAAGAAATCCAGCCTCCCACCCTACTCGCCTCTCCCAAAGCCTGTCCTTGGCCTCTGCAACATCCAGTACCAGGCCAGTTGCTTCGGGACCGCGGAGCAAATGAAAGGAATAAGAATTCCTGGAACTGGATGACGTTTTTAGAACTTTTTCTTGTTTTCTTTGAAAAACGGAGTTTTGTTAAACTTACAGCTTTTGCTACATAGAATTTGATGCAAATCCAAGCAGAAGGAACCGCCTGATGAGTCCTAAATTAAAATGTTCCTTTGTTTTGGCTTTCAAACATCGCATTTTAATACCCGTCCGCACTCAGAATGGAAGGTAAATTTGCATGTCATTCCCCTAAAAATTCCTTGCCAAAGCAACGATTTCGTTCATTTGCATTTCTCTGACAATGGCAGCCGTCCCCTCTGACCAGCAGCTGTCCGCTGGCGGGCACAGCGATGCTGGGCACGCACGATGCTGGCGCACCCGGGGCACGCGCGCTCCTGGTGCGGAGCCACCCACGGCCACCAGGCCGGCACCGTGCTCCGGGGTGACTTTATCGACGTGTCCCCTGCTCCTCTTCCTGCTCGTGGGGAACGCTTGGACACACGCGTTCATTCGTGGCACACGTTCAGACTGTCAGGGTTAGTACAGAGAGCCTCAAAATCCAACTTGTTTTGGTGTATGGGCTTTCTTCAGCCAGTCTTGGTGCTCAGTATAAAATAAAATGGGAAGAAACTGTTTTTCTCGGGGAAAATCCTTGCCGTTTTGCTTATTTTAAAGGACTCTACCATGGAAGTGCTGGGGCGTGCTCCTCCCCGAGCAGCAGGACAGAGCTCGGGCTCCTCCAAACCGCCTGCGTAAGCCTGCTCGAACGTGCTCCGGTCACCGCAGAGGGACGGACAGAGGAACGTGCGGGCTTCCCTTCTTGCCAGGGGCCACGAGCGTGCCACACACAGCTCTGGCAGCTAGTTTTCAAAATTTTTCCCTTTAGCAATTAAGCTTTTATCTTAATTAATAAGATACCAATGGCCTGGGAAAACCAAGAAAGAAGAGAAAAACTCAACGACTCCCTTTCCTCGCACGCAATCTGCACAGGCACACCATGAGGTTCCTGGGGGAGCGCAGCCCTCCCGAGGCGTTTCCTCCCCACAAATCCTTGGTGGCATCCAAGGCAGCTTTGGGTGCCCTCGAGATAAAACATTTCCCGAGCCAGCTGGAGCGCATCCCCCTGCTCGGGGAGTGTAGATGAGGAGAAGCCCTGGCAGGGCACGAGCGGTGCTGCTGGCACTTTGGGCTGGCACCGAGGGCTCTGCCACAGCCCAGCTCCTCCGGCTCCCGTGCTGCTCTGCCGAGCCCACGCACAGCCCCACATCCCCACCCTGCCCGGCAGACCTCAGCCTGCTCCCCTCTGCGGGGGACAGACCGCCCTGGGGGGACCTGCTATTGTTTAGTCTAAAGGCGGCACTCACGCTGGAGCCAACCCTTGTTTTACATGGCCCTGCATCCAATGCTCCGCGCAGGAATGGAAAAGCTTGTTATTCTGGGCTTCCCATCCGCCAGGCTTTTCCAAGTGCGGGAGAGGAGTGATGTGGTTAACGCGAGCTGGCCGCAGGGCCTCCACGGTTTTCCTTTTTGGATGGGCATCAGCCTCTGGTGGACCACACTGCCTGACGCCATCGGCCACCGTCCCATGGGTGCCAGGAGCTGCAGGGGCACGTGGGCGCGCTGGCGCACGTAGGTGTGATGGGGCACGTGGGCACACTCATGTACCTGGGTCCGCTCGTGCACGTAGGTGTCCTGGGGCACGTGGGCACGCTGGTGCAGGATGCCGTGGGGAGGGCCGAGCAGCACGGTGGAGTCGGGGGTCTGCTCTCTGCACCTCATCTCCTGCGGAAGGTGAGCAGTCACCAGGGCCACCAGTCGGGCCCACCCCGTGGATCCCAATCCCTGGATGGGCAGTGGGAGGGTGCTGAGCCACGGGCTCGCACGTGGGCCTCGTGCACAGCCTGGTTCGTTGGCAGATCTGCGCCAGGGCTGTGGAAGATGCGGTGAGCCCCGGACCCGCCAGGTCACAGTTACAACCACATCTCCACGCTAAAGCAAAATTTCCCTCTCCAATTTTTCCACCAGCTTTTGTGAGCATGTTACTATCCAAAGCCCAGCTCGCTGGCCTCTCTTGTGCTGGTGCATCAAAGCACGCTGTGCTGTGCTCACACTGCTCCTGCATCCCCAGGTCTTCCCAGTCCAGTGAGACCCCTCAGCACCCAGACCAAGGCACTCGCCCGGCGCTCTGCCCAGCACTGAGCTCGTGGCCAGGAGGAGTGCTTAACGGCCCCAAAAACACCAGCGATGGGGGATCAGGAAACGCGTCCCTGCAGGCAAAATTCATCCAAGCTTCTTCCCAGTGCAAAAGTCCTCTCCAAAAAGCATGATGGGGATTTACAAAGGTCCCTCTCGGAGAATGGACCAAGAGGGAGCGAGGAGAAAAAAGCACAAGAGAAGAGCCCTTGGCGTAACGCCTCCAGGCCCCGTCTCCTCCCCACGGCAGGGAAGCGCCACAGAGGTTTGAGGGACTTGAAGGGCTTTGCAATGCAATAAAAACATTCCTGCCGGCAAAGCATGAAACCCCAAAAGTTTATGGGAAACCACTGTCTTCGGATGTCTGCATATCTTCAGGCATCCTGGGAGCTGTAGTTCAAAGAAACCGAGAAGAAAGAAAGCAGCCGATAATGATGGTTTCTGGACGGAGGCTGTGTGACTATTGGCTCCCACATGAAAGCCCGCATTTCTGGGATGCTGAGCACGTTTCTGCAGCCAAGCAAGAGGAGAGCTCGTTGGCGGCTGGGGCACGAGGGACCCAGGAGGGAGGGAGGGCAAGAGGCACCCGCAGCCAGGGGGGCGAGGAGGAGCAAACGCCACTTTTTGGAGCGGGCACGGTGGGAGCCAAAAGCCGGCTATCCGAGGGAGCGACGTGCTGCAGCACAGCCGGGGAGACCTGCTGGGGTCCGTGGGAAATGTGCTCCTTGAGGGGGATGGAAGCTGCAGCACGACAGCTTCCTCGGAGCACTGCAAGATCCCAAGGTGGGCTCTGGCACCCCACGGCCTCACCTGCGAGCTCATGTCTTCGGTTTCTCCTTTAGCTCCTAGGTCTTGTTGTGCGACCACCGGCACTGCGTGACCCCGCTGCGTCTTCACGACATCGGGAGCCTGGGAGCAAGGCAGAAAGTGGCCATCTCCAGAGCAGAGCCTCGGCGAGGGAGCAGGAGAGAGCGAGGCTGCTGTCACAGCCTGTTTCCGAAGGGAAAGGCAGCCATATGGATTCAGAGCCTCCTTCAACAGCTCCGAGGAAGGCGCGCGCGCTGCCAGGGTTTGATCCAGGTTGGCTCAGCGCTCCCCAGACACGTAACGCACCTTCTGCAGCCCGAAACGCCGTCATTTAACCGAGCCTCTCTTTGAATTAACGCTGCTCTGAAGATCAGGTTAAAAACGCTGACGTCCATCCATTACACCAGGAGTCGCTCCCAACGCTACTGTCTCTTTTTCAAAACGAGCCAAAGCAGCAAAGGGTTATTAACCAAGGGGAAAACGAGGACAGGGAGGGAACGTGCTGTTCTTTGATAGGAACTGTGCTAATGAGCGTTACGAAAATACAGATCAGAAAACCTCAATGACAACTCCAACCCTAGAAACGCTGCAGTGAGACCTGAAGCAAAGCAAGTGGGAGAAGAGAAGGAAAAACCAGCCGTGGCCCAAGCACCGCGCAGCAGAGGGGACCACGCGCGCAGCCCCCGGGTCCCCGCAGCAGGTTGTCGGAAGTGAGCAGTCCGAGATCAGGCTCTTTGTGGAGGAACCCGCGGTGCCTCTGTGGATCCCAGACACGGGCTCGGCCAGCCGCAGAGTGACGAGGACAGGGAGCACCCCCAGTGATGCCCAGCAGCGGCGCCGTGACCCACGGCCACCACTCGCAGCGAGGGCACCGCTGCAGACACCGCTGCGGGACCTAACTCTTGGGGCCTTGCAAGCAGCTTTCAGGCTTGCTTGGATCATCGGCCTGGGTTCCCTCAGCTGCCGAAGGGACTCTGCTTTTACAGGACCTAATTGTGTGCGTATCTCGCAGGGTAGGGGTGGGCCGGGGAGAGCAGTGCTTCAAGAAAAGGCACTTTTCTGCACTGGGGCCATGGCGATGGAGCTAACATCACCAAACCCTAACCTGAACAGGACCTCCCAGTGCTGCCTCTCCCCTAGAAAAACAGCAAGCCCATACTGAATGTCAACCTATATTTTAGGTGTTTAAAAATAAGCCAGCTCACCCTTCTCGACAAAATAACAAAAATCCTGGAAAAAACAGAGCACAAGCTGTGCCTTCACACATCCCCCACCGAGCGCAAACCCAGGACAAGCGAGAGGAGGCGAAGGCCAAAGAGAGGCAGGTTTTCTAACCAAAATGTTAGCACAGCCCTGACGCTCATGGTGACAGGTACCGGCGCTGCGGGGAGCCCCGGGGCTCCCAGCGCTGCGCGGGCTCCGCGGGAGACAGGGGCTGGACCCCGGCGGGACGGATGCGCTAAATTAGGAATGAAAACATTCCCCCCTTGGCAGAAGGGTAGGCTCAAAGTGAGCCCTTGTCCAGCACAGCCAGCGGGTGAAGCAAGACGACGACGACAGCTCTGCCGGAGTCCAAAACATACTCGAGACTTGTTTTGAATTACTCTACGCGCAGCTTTAAAACGCTTAAAAATTTCCATCTGACCTGGCTGCAGAGCCGGGAGGGGGAGAAGCTGCGTTTCGTGTCATATTCGGCTTTGTTTCCACGCAGCACTGACACCGATGCAATTTTTTTCACCAGGCAGTGGAAAGAGAGACCTCTCGGGGAGGGCAGAGCTGAGAGGAGCAATGGGATTTCTGTGCTGGGGCAGGGTGGCTCCGGGCGCTCGCGTTGTGCCAAGGCAGCGGCCTCGGGCAGTGCCGTGGGGGTGACGAGCCCGGCGGGTGAGGCAGCGCCAGCGGCCGGTGCCCAACGCTCCTGCCGGCGGCTCGGCACCGCAAACAACCCTGTAGGAGGGAAAGGGAGAGGAAGAATCCCTTGAGGGATCTGCAAAGCACCAGCGGAGCTAAAAATAAGCCCTGACAACAAGTCGGTGTAGAAACAGAAAACCAGGATCCCTAATAATAGCGGGCTGTCAGCCGGA
This sequence comes from Nettapus auritus, assembly GCA_011076525.1. Taxonomy (NCBI): domain Eukaryota; kingdom Metazoa; phylum Chordata; class Aves; order Anseriformes; family Anatidae; genus Nettapus; species Nettapus auritus. The sequence continues at coordinate 12,398,757 of CM021778.1, forward strand.
GGAGGGAGACGCGCGGCACCCCGTGCACCGGCGCTGCCCGGCTGCGGGGTGTCAGGGCTGCGGGACAGCAGGGCAGTGCTGGGGGGGACAGCAGGGACCTCGGGCCTCACCTGCGGCACAGCCAGACCCCGCTGCCCCGTCTGGAAGAAGCGGCAAACGTGTCTCTGAGGTCCTGGTGGCTACCTGCACGCAGCGCCCAGCGCTCGGGCACGCAGGAGTGTCTGCGGGGTTCCTCGCTGCTTTTCATCCCTGTGTTTTCCTGTTACCTCTCAAGACAGGCCAGCCGGCTCCGAGGAACCAGGATGCTCATGCCAAACTCCTCGATCCCTCCTCCGCTCCCTTCCAAGCTCCCGAGTCAAAGCCAAATCTGTCCTTCCCAGTGCTGGTCACCATCTTTCCCACATCCCTCGGATGAGATCAGGCCGGTCTCGGGACTGTCCGTGTTCCCTTCAGCTATCCTCCCCTTTCCAGGCCCCTCCAAGGATGCGTGCCCTGATCCAGGCTTTCCATCCCCCTGAACATGTGCCATTGCAGACAGAAACATCGGCGCTCGGGCCACGGTGATCTCACAGCTATACGGCAACAGAAACATTCTTGGAAAGTGCTTAAAAGCCTGCGGATGGCAACTCGCTCACAACGTGAAACTCAGATGGGAATTTCAGGGCTACACAGCACCACAAAACCCTGCCCTGGACGCGGGCGCAGTAGCTGAGGAGCGTGCAAAGGGCCTGGGCTTCACCCAGCAGGCGCACACAGAAATTCAAGCACCCACCCCGGTGCCTGCATGTCCCCGGGGCCCGCAGGAGGAGACCCCCCCGGGGTGGTTGGGGGACCTTGTTCTTCCCCAACCTGGGGGCCGGTGGGGGACATCCTCGCCCACGGTGGCCCCCTGCACGCCCAGCACGGCCGGGCTGTTGGCGACGAAGCGCAGGGCTGGAGGGACGCGAGGCAAGGACAGGCCGCCTGGGAGAGGGGCAGCGGAGCCGGCGGGGAGGTAACTCGATGACTTTGGCCACCAAGTCCCCCCCGCACCGCCCCCGGCGTCAGGCTCGGGTGACTAATGCTCCAGGAAGGGGCCGCTGGTCTCCTGCAACGCTACCCGCTGCTAATCCCGCGGGTTTATCTGTCACTTCCGCACGCCGGGAGCCAGCAGCACCCAGCCCGGCCCTGCTGCTGCTGCCCCCTGCTCCTCCCGGCCCTTGTGGCCCGGATCCCCGTGTCCCCCATCTCCCATATGCCTGGAGCCTCTCCTGCATCTCTGGAGCAGCCACGGGGACGTGCTCGCAGCCACGGGCACCAGCCCCGGGCAGCACCGGGAACCTGCAGCCGGTGCTGTGCAAGTGCCGGGGCGTGTGGCTGAGCTCTCCTGCTCAGGAATGTCCAAATAAATACCGAAATGCATAAAAAGGACATAAATAAGGTTGCCTGAGATGGCTGTTTGTCTCCCGCCTGGCCAGGACCCCCTCTGCCCTGTTACTGTTTGGCTTGGCAGATGACAGCCGGGTAATTTGTTTCCATTGCAATGAAGTTCTAATTAACTGGAATAAACTTTTTACACTAAGTGTGTTTGTTTAACAAACTGGCTCTTTCAGAGCCTCACCGAGACCTGATTGATGCATGTGAGGGGAGTGGAAACACGCTGGGTGCTCGGGCATTAAAGATGCAGTGTCTGAGCAGGCCGGGCTGAAAGGGCTCTCTCTGTGTTTGGGAAATCAAAAATGACACCCCCGGTGTCTGGGCCGGGGCGCGGGTTTCAGCGTGGCCTTTGTGTATTTAGGGCTTCACGTTCATTTGCAGATCCCAACAGGTCTCTGAGTGGCGAGGCACACGGGGACGCAGCAGTCCCTGGTGAAACCCCCCCCGGTGGGACCCCACAGGATCCTCGCTGGTGAAGCCGGCAATTGAGAACAAGGAGGAGGGGACCTGGGCTCCCGGTGGCGCTGGGTGAGGACAGACTGGCAGGGAGCAGGGACCTCCTCATCCCCACAGAGACACAGTGGGTTTGGGACCGGCAAATCCGAGCCCTGTCGCTGCAGGACAAGGCTCCAGCACAGCCGGGGTCCTGCGGATGGCGGGGTGCTGTGCCAAGGCAGTGGGACTCACTGGAAACATCTGGGAAAGGGCAAAACCCCTGGAACAGCAGCACATGAGCCGCACCTTCAGAAGGACGGCAGCTTCTGAGAGCTGAAAACGGAGCAAGGACCCTCGGGACGAGCACTGATACACCCACGCGCTGGTGGCCTGGGCCCTAGGGACAGAACTTGCCTTTAGAAGAGGGACAAGTGAGGAACACGTTGGGGAAGCAACAACAACCCCGCTGCTGGGGCTGTGGGCACAGAGCCCCATCCGAGCCACGGCACCGCTGCGGTACGGCCTGGATGCGCCCCGAGCTGTGCTTCAGCTGTCTAACGAGACAGCGGCATGAATAATAAGCGCTTCTGGAAAACAAAGCATCTCTGACACGAGGGGAGAATGAGCACAGCTGAGCTGTCCCTCGCTGGATGCTTTTTCTTTCCTACCTCCCACCACAAAGCCCCTGCTTGAGACCTGTCACCTCCGGAGGTTTTCTTGAGGCATTCAAGCTTTTTGAAGGCTTGACTTTGCTATTTTTACATGTAAAATCGTACCTTGCGCTGGCTGGGGGAGGCTAGGGTTCATTTTGCCACCTCCTTCACCTCGTTCTCGATGCGCTGCAGGCGTTTCCATTTGCCCAGGGCACGGAGCCATTACCTCGTGGCTTTGGTGGTGGGCACAGATGCAACGGTGTGGGTTGAGAGCAGCCAGGCAGGGACAATGGGACCCGAGCACAGCCCCACTGAACACAAAGGGATCCCCAACACAGTCAACTGCCTGTGCTGGCCACAGCTTGATTCAGTCAGCTCTTTAATTAGGTTCAAATAGAAGTGTCCAGTGTTTCTCCAGCAATTACGATGGGCTCCTGTACCTTTAGCTGCATCTTCTGGACGTGTCAGAAGCCACCAGCGGCTGGACAGGCAGCAGAGATTTGTCCAAGCCGGCCGTCCAGGCTCCCTCTGCAGTCAGGGGAGACACGGGGCACTTCCCAAGCGGGATTTGTTTCCCCCGGAGCTGGATAGCGATGCTGGAGGTGCCCCAAGCTAGAAGAGACAGCCAGGCACCCTCTTGCCTTCCCACTCTGCATCCCGTGGGACTCAGCGTGCCGGTCTGCCTCCTGGCTTCGCTAATGACAGAAAGCTGTGGGAAAACTCCGAGCCTCAGATCTCACCTTTGCGCACGCTGCTGTTAGGAAGCAGCAAAGACAACATATTTCCCTCCTTTAATGTCCTTAGACATGCTGCTCCCTGAGCAAATTACTGCTATCTACATGTCTCCCCATCGTCTGCTCAGCGCAGCCCAAGTAAATCAGCTTACTCAGCCTGATTATCCCTCAGCTTCCCAGAGGCTTCACCACCAGAAGCACCACGCTGCAGTTGACAGAAACCTGAAACCTGGCTGCTCGCAAGCCTAACGCCGACATTTCCACCGCCGTGGGCAACTCTTGCCTTCGGTTCTCTTGGAGCTCCGGGGCTGCAGCTCCGCACCCCGTCGCTACTGGAGCAAGGAGGGAGGTCACCGAGCTGGAGACAACGCGGAGGCTTGGAGAGCACGGGTGGGCTTGGAAGCTGCTGTCCCAGGAGATTCTGCTTGCCGGGCTCAGGAGCATGAAATGCTCTCCTGCAGAACAGCATCTCTGGCAGGCGAGCCCTCCTGTGCTGTCACACTCCAAGGAACCGCTCAGACACAAGCCAAGCTGGCTGTGCGATGGCTTAGGTGAGGATGAGCTTTTGAAGGGAGTGCTGGCTGGACTAATTTCTCATCACTCTGTGGCCCAGCTGGCTATCTGGCACCGCTGGTGAATGCATGGAGAGAAAAAAACAGGAATTTATATTGGAATAAAAAGCCAGAACAATCTGCTTGTTCCTTTTCTTCCTCCTTCCCTACCAGAAAAGCATCAGAAATCGTGCTCATGCCTTGCTGATGGGCCGGGCAGAAAGTTGCCGTGCCACCAGCACATGCCCTTGACATGACGTGGGGCAGTGAGGGTGAGTAAGGAGCACGAGGAACTGGACATTTTCACTCCTGGACAGAAATTTCACGCTCTTGACACCACTGAAACCTGCTATAATGAATTCACACGGTCAGGAGACTGAAGCCTCTGCACAGGAGGGGTGAGCAGGGTGTAGGAGGACACTGTGTGCTGGTTTTTCTCTAGAATTACAGATCTTTTTACTAGCACGTGAAGAAATATAGATGCACCTTTCCTCCAAGGATCGAGAAGAGACACAGCGCTGCACACCTGAGCCGACACAGGGCTGCACGAGTTCAGCCTTAAATGCATTTTCTCAGGGGGCAGCGAGAAGTGGGTTTGCATTCAGATGCTAGGAGACTCGGAGCCAGCAGCAAAACACCACGTGCATTTCTAAACACTCTAGAGGGAAACTCCTCAATCTGAAAGGCAGTCGACAGAAGGTCAGGCGGTCGCTGGCTGCCCAGAGACACCGCCGAGGCTGGCAGCTCTCCGCGTGGCCCAACAAGAGGGTGGTGGCAGCGGAGCTGTGCACGCTGCAGAACAGCTATTTTCACGGGGTAGACGGGAGAAACCGACGGCAAGGAAAAGCTTTGAAAAAAGAGAATGAAAAAAAAAAAAGAATTCTGTACGTGGGGTTTACTGAATGTCCGTAAAGCCCAATTTTGTAGGTAGGAAAATGAGCAAGCGGCTGAAAAACCCTGTTTGCTAAACGAAGGCTCAGAGTGGAAATGGAATACACAACGAAGAGTGGTCAATATAATGAAAGACTACAACGTGTAGAAACCTGATAAGGAAAACTGAAGATAGCGGGGGAAAATGCATGGCTGGGGCAGGCTCCACACATCTGCCGCTTGGAGCCCAACACATTTTCTCAGCCGGTCCGTGTTTAGGCAGGGACGGTAGCGCTGCTGATAACGACACAGAAAAACAAACACAGCCAATAAGTACTTATTCTGTATTTGGGGGAAAAAAAGGGAGAATAAGGCACTTGGGAGGAGAGCGGAAGCTTTCCTAACCCATCGGTAACCCCAGCGACATCTCCGAAGGGCGGCAGCAGCAGCAGTCAGCACGGACAGCCTGTGGGGGATGCTCCGGGAGCCCAGGAGAGCTTCCTGGGCACTTGGTGGCTCCGAGCAGGGCCCAGGCTGCCGCAGCCAGATGGCAAATGGCTGCAGCGACACGCGGAGCCAGCAGTAGGGGTGACCTAGTTAACTACTACATGGTCAGATGTAAGACCCAGAAGCCAGGGCTCATCTGGAATTAAATTAAGAAATAATTAAAGGACGCAAGTGATAATTAAAGTCAGTCAGCAGGTCTTTGTGGGAAAGAGATCTTGTCAAATGAACCTGATTTCATTCTTTAGTGAATACGGGCCGAGTTGAAAAAGGCGCTGTGCGCACGGTGTCTGTGCGGTCAGAGCCCTAAGCGCTTCACGACACTCAGATTTTAAAAGATAGTACTCCACAGTACCCAGAAAGCACATTAAACAGATCAGGAGCCGGCTGACAGGTCTCAAACAGAAGTCGTCAACGGGGAATCGTTAGCGAGGTGTTTTCAGCCCGGCTCCACCGGGAGCGCGCTAGTCGATAATTTCATCAATGATCAAGAAGCAAATACAAAATCCTGGCTCAAAAAAACTAGCAGGTGACAGAAAGATTGATGCAACAGTAAATACTGATGAGGAGAGAGTGAAATGAGGGTTGCTTGGTAATGTCGAGCCCATTCAAGCCCCGTGTACGAGGGAGCTGCCCAGCGCCAGCGCACACCTACGAGGACAAATTCCCGGCCGCAGTTGTGAGCAGGGGCTGAGTCCCAGATGGGAGAGAGGCTCCGGGAAGGCTCAAGGGTCACCACGGGTGAACAGCTCAGCACAAGGCCCTAATGTGACGCTGTGATGAAAAGAGCTGATGCGGTTCTTGGGGGAGAGGAGAGTTTTATATATATACATAACGCCGCCGAGACTGACAGCGAAACAGTGGTGCAATTAAGATGCCCGTGTTTAAAATGGGACACTGAAAACCAGACGGGCTGAAGGGATGAGTCACAAAATTGATCCGAAGGCTGGAAAAACGTCCTGCTTCGGAAGACTTGAGCTACATTCCGTTTATCAACAGATATCCTGCCCCCCTCCCCCAAACCGGAGTGAATTTCATAGCAGAAAACAGCAGGTGCCAACCACCCCGTCCAGAAGAGACACATCCAACAAGCTGAAACGAGCTTTGGGTCAGGACCGGGCACCTCTCTGAGAAGCCTGGAGGGTTGGATGCCTCTCGGAGGCCAACCACTGCCTTCTCAGCTCGCAGAGGAGCATGCAGGCAGCATTTGCAGCCCAAGCCCTGTGAATCCGATAGCCTCTTCCCCACAAAACCCACCCCGGCGAAGCCCAGGGGGGCCCTGGAGCTCTGAGCCAGGTGACCGCGGAGGAGCGGCTCTGGGGGGTCCCCATGAGGACACGGGAAGGCGGCGAGCAGCAGGCGGGTGCTGGCTCCCGGAGGATGAAGTTGGGAGTCAGAAGCCCCAGGGATGTGAGGAGTCCCCCGTGCAGGGCTCCTGCCAGCAGCAGGGCACGTGGGAATCTCGCAGCACCCGGAGGAACAGCAGCGCACCGAGCGGCGCGGGGACGAGCGCGGCCACTTCTCCTTCCCAGCTGCGCAGGCTGCTGCGGGTGGGTGGGAGCCCTCCCATGCCAAGAGCATCTCTGCGTTGACTCACTGCCGCAAACACTTTGCTCTCCTGCTCGGAGAACACAGGCTTGGTTATTTTGTTAAAAAATGCCCGTCTTCCTACGCCTGATTCCCTTTCCGTGATTAATTGCCGAGCGCAGCGAATGCGGAAGGGCTGCAGCTGGTGCATAGGTGGCTCCTGTGCTGGTCTCGTGCCCTCAGCACAGAAAGAGGCAGCACAGCCCCAGCTTCGATCATTTCAGTGCCCACACCACCGGACCAGGGACCCCCAGCACCCGGCCATCCCGTGGCCCTGGCCCCAGAAGCCCCCAGAAGCCAACCTGGCAGCACCAGGAGAGCGCTCAGCTCGCGGGGCTGCACGGGACGGGACAAAGATGCACAACGTAAAGACACCAGTGCTGGAGACGGGGAGTCAGGGCCGGGCAGGTTTTTAATTGGACTGGAGGTGAAATTACAAATAAATAAATAAATAAATAAATAAAATACAGCTTTGGTTTAAAGAAAGGGGCTGGGGGGATAGGAGAAAAAAGCCCTTCAAGTTTCTATGACAACCAGCACAGCAAGAGCCTGCATTGCCATCTCACTTAACACATTAAAAGCTGCACAGAAACAACTAAACCCTAAACTTAGTTCTGCTGGAGCTGGGCACCGTGGGCTCCTCCAGCCCCAGCCGCTCCTTCCATCCAGCGGGGCTGAAGCCCAGCGGCTCCTCGTCCCCGCTCCCTCGGGCCGGGATTTTGGTTGTGCTCCGTGTGGGCACGGGGACAGAAGGGGGCCTTCTGTCAACCCCAGCCTCGGGCTGCCCATCCCCGGGGAGCCCAGCACCTCTCTTCCAGCCCCTCGCTGCGCCATCCTGCTGGCAACACTGCTTCAGCCTTTCCTATGGCCGGGAGATCATTCTCTAACCTGTGAAGGCAGTTTGGGGCCAATTTCTTGCTGTGTTGAGTAGCCCATGGCTTCAGAACAAAGATGTGGGGCTGGGTGCTGCTCCCCTTGCATCACCTGCACCACCTCTCACTCCCCTCCTTCCCTGTGCTTCCTTCTCCCGGTGCTGGGCACTTTGCAGGTGAGCCTGAGTTACTCGAAGAGGATCCCAGCCGAATGACTCTCTGCAAAAGAGGTCAGACCTCGCATACATGTACACGTCGCTGTCATTACTACTGTAATCATAATGCCCGAGTTAAGGAGGCAATCAAATGAACACCCCACTTAGGGACACATCTAGGTGGTTGCGACGGCCTTTAATGCTTCCAAGATGTAAATACCCGTTTCTAGATGCTTAAAGATGCCAAGGTTTTACAAGATAATGATTCAACGATGAAACACTCGCTTTCATGTAAGTGCTGGCACGGAAAAGTCCTGGTGTAAAAGATGAAATGTTCTACCTTAAGAGCAGGGCGATAATGAATTAGCTGCAGAGACGTCTTGGCAGAACGAACACTGCAAGGCAAAACAAACACAAGATGCTGCTTTACGTAAGGCGGCTTCGGAGGCTCGTTCTGTTTACACCTCTGAGGCTGAAGCATGGGAGGTGGGTGGTAGTCTTTCATCCGAAATGGAGACAGAGCCATAAGGCGCGCCTATAAAAGGGCCGTGGGATGCTGCTGGTGCGAGGTGTGGGCTTTGAGACATCAGGGCTCTTCAGCATGGCCACATCCTCCCAAGGGGCTGAACGAGCAGATCAATGGAGAGCCTTTTGTGTCGCTGCAGCGGCGTCTGTCTTGACACCTCAAAGCGCCCGGCAGTGAGCTGCTCCGGAGTGAAGCCGCCCTGACAGCTGAGCTCCGCTCTCAGCCGAGGAGACAGCCTGGGCAGGCAGCAAGTCGGTGACACTTTAATTAAAACCAGGTATTTCGGTCCGCATTTGCGAGGGGTTTTATGACTGTTATTACAACGAAAATTTCTTTCTCAGTTTGAAGAAATTGAGAAGCTGTCAGTCCGTGCCTGACATTGAAGAGCCAAGATATGCCACCAGGAATTAGCCTTCCTCAGCCCCTGCCAGGGCTGCTGAGCGAGGCCGCCCCTTCCCGCAGCCACCAAGCAGACGTGCCCGTCCCAGGAGAGCCGGGTCCTGCCTCTGAGCATGGCAGCCCCGGGTCTTCTGCCAGCAGCCAGCTCAGGAAACGGCCTCGTTCTGCTCCACAAGGTGCAAAGGGGCCTCTGTCAGAACTGGGGAAGGGCTGCTGGATGCCCAGCTGCCCAGAACAACGTTACAGCTCCGTCAGCAGCCTCCTGAACCGGGCGACAAAGCAGCGCTGGGCTCTGAGGCTGGATCCAGCCCCTGGGGTGCTCCTTCCCCAGCTGATGCCTGCCAGAGCCCAGCTGGAGCGGGGCTGCTGCTGGGTTGCATGGGGAGCTACGTCCCCAGGCTGCATCGGACGAGATCGGTTAGGTTGGGACACATCACACACATTGTGACACCCGAGCAGCCCTCTGCAGAAGCACAGCACGAAGGTGGCTGTGCCTGTTCTCATGGGACGCAGCAGGAGGCTGGAGCAGCCCTTGCAGGTGATGAATCCTGCACGGCTGGCGCGGTGCTGGGCCCATGGCCGCTCCCAGGACGCCAGGCTCCTCTCTCGGGAATTTCAGCTACAGCAGCTCTTTGTGTGCCTGTTCTTCCTAAGGCGCTTTCTAGTTCATTCAGTTCTCAGGTGACATGAGTTTTTAAGGTTAAGCCTTCTTGATCCAAGCAGCATTCTTGCATGTAATGTGGAAGAGGCGATGTTGCCTCCCGGACACACAAAAAGCCAGGATTTGCAGCTCCTGCCATGGGCCAGTTGCTGGAATGTCCCTAAGCACCCTTGTGAAACCCTCGGAAGTCCAAACGTCTCCCCAGGGTGGGCAGCAACATCACTGCAGCTCTGCCTGGGACCCCTGCCTTCCCGCTGCACTTTGCTGGGTGCTTGCCCCATTGCTTCGGGGACATCCCCAGCAGGAAATCTGTGCCCAGGACAAGCAGTGGCAAAACACATTGCTCAGAAGACTTCTGGGACCCATGTCCTTCCCTTTTTCTCTAACCTAGACCTGCTGAGAAAGCCCAAAGGCACCAAGCAGCGAGCAGGGCTGCTCTGACCCAGCACCCAGAGTGCGGGGGTTGCTCAGCCGCGAGCCGCTGTCTCTGAGCACTGAAAAGGAAAAGCAGAGGAAAAAAACTGCCACGTTTGCTCCAGCCGAGGTGGCCCTCCAGCCACCTGCTTCCGAGCTTCTCTCACATCACCAGCCTGGCCATGCGGACGTGTTGATAAACCCCCAGCTCAGCTCGGCTTTGGGAGCCGGCCGCAGCTCCCGCAGGGCTCGGGGAGCACGGCTGCTGGGGCGCTGCAGGAGTGCTGTGTATTTATGTTTCAATACAATTACTAAGTAGATTTCTGCATATATATATATATACATAAAATGGTAGATGAGATACGTGCGTATATAAATCATGCATGCCAATATGGCATATATATGCACAAATATTTAAGTGATAAGCATTCGCCCTTCTAGTGTAAAACCCCTGTAGTGTAAGGTTAATTATTTGTTAGTTCCAAGGCAAATAATTGTCAATAAAAACATACGGGCACAAAAGGTATATGAATCAAAGAATCACAGAATGGCTCAGGTTGGAAGGGACTTTAAAGATCGCCCAGTTCCAAACCTCTGCCAGGGGATGCCACCCACCAGATCAGGTTGGCCAAGGCCCCATCCAGCCTGGCCGTGAACACCTCCAGGGATGGGACATCCACAGCTGCTCTGGGCAACCTGTTCAGTGCCTCACTGCCCTCCGAGTCGCACATAACTTTGCAAAATATGAGTGGTATCCCAGGAGGGCTGCGGTGTCAAAAGCGGCTCTGCCTGGGGCAGCAGCAGCCGGAGGATCAGAGCGGAGCAAGCTGGGGGCAGCAGAACCAAGAGGCATCACGGACCTCTGCAGAAAGGTTCCCAAACAGCCCCCGAGGAAGATAAATAGGATGGGAATTAAGCCAAGTCACACTGCTGTGATACCACAAGCCGCTCGGCCAAACGCCCCGTGGCACAGGGAGCCAGAGAGCACCGACGAACACCTGGGTCTGCGGGAGCTTCTGTCTGCGCCTGCACCCGCCGCCCTGAGCTGGCACCGCGGCACACACAGGGAGGTGGGAAGGCCTTGTTCTGCGCTGTAAGACAGAGAAATGCCCCCCATTTCTCTGATGAGATGAACTACAAAAGCAGCGCTATGTTTTTTGCTATCTACCACCACAACCTCCCTGCGGGAAGACTGTTGAGTTTTCCTGCTCTTTGTGTGTTTTCTCCAAATCTCTGACAAAATCTCTCAAAAGCTCCAGCTGGAAGAGGGACGCTAGAGATGCTTCAGTCTTTTCTAAGCATGCTCGTCAAAAACATGCACTCTGCATAAGCACACAACAGCGCTACGATAAGAAATCTCAGGCGACTCTTAGCAGGGGTCACAAACACACATTTATAAATCCTCTGCCAAACGTGTGTTGATTTTGTCGTTGCATCTACGATGACTCCATAGCCTCCTGGGATACCGCTCTGATCTCCCACAAAGCTCCGTGGGATTAAACAGCCTGGGAAATGGTTCTGGCTGTATTTTCAGAAGTCTTTTGCTGCCAGTGGTCTTGGGAAGCTGGTGGTCAGCGCTGCCTTGGGGCAAGCGGACAGAGCAGCTCTGAAACGAGATGTTTTAGTAGGGACCCAGGAGACTAGTGTTGAGCTTGCAAACACTTCCAGTGCTTGAAGAGAGAGGAGCCAACAGATAACCAGGAACACAAAGGAACTGGCACTCCCCAAGCCAGGAGGCAAGCCAGCAGCTCCTGAAAGGGAATGGGGACACACGCTGGCATCCCAGGACACTCCAGATGCATCTGCTCTAAGTGTAAACGGGATCAGGAGGGGAGGGAGGATGCAGCCACAGATGCTTGCTGTGGGCTCAGCAGTGCTGGGAGCAGCTCTGTAGGAACGGCTTTGGAAGCAACAAGGAAAAAAACAAGAGCAGAAGCCCAGTGAATTTTGGAGAAGATTTCCTCAAACCAATTCCTTTTTAACTCTCCAAAACACACCCTCCACCGACAATCCTGCATATCAGGGCACTATTCCACAACTTCAGAAACATCTATGGCATATTTTTTTTCAGAACAAAACAGGCGATAACATAAGGATGCTTCACTTCTCCCAGACAGAGCAGGAGCAGTACAGGGTCCTACAAGCGAACGTGCTCAGCAGCACAATGCACAGCTGTTTTGTGGTCAGGGCCAGAATTGAAATTCTCACCACGGGTTTTCATAGAGTTTGCCTCCATCCAGCTCCTTGTGCTATCAGACACATCCTTCCAGCAAAGAGACAACCTTCTTGCCTTGAAGGTGCCATGCTGCCGCAAGGCTCTGGAAGTGCTGGGTGCAACAACATAACCAGCCTGAGAGAGCGAGCTCTGTTTGCATTTCAATACGGGTCGCAGAGGTCGACAGCACTGTAAGTGCTCCGCTTGCTCTCGCTCGCTTATGGACTGTCGCAGCTAGCTCAGAGCCACGGCCAAGGGCACACACCAAGTCACCAACTGCTCGAGTTGGTGGGGTGATTTGCAGATCCTTTGTTTGTGTTCATGAATACGGCGGCCCCAGAGAGCCTCCTCCTTCTCTCTCACCCCCGCAGCTCACCACGATTTGCACTTAAGCTGACGGAGGAAGACAGGCATCAATGTCAAAGCACGGGCTGTGGAGATGCGCGAGACCAGCCCGTTGCGACACGGAACGAAACCCTTCAGCTCTCCACAGCAGCGCAGCTGTGCAAACCAGGAGCAGAGGGAGCCAGAGGTGGGAGAGGTCACCTCCGCATCCCCGCTGCCCGGCCGCCGGGTCCCAGCTCTGCTCCCCAGGCTCAGCCAAGCTGTCGTGACTCCTCCTGACCTGATTTAATGATCTCCGTATGCCCCGAAGCCGAAGCGATTGACAGCCCTTCCACTGTTATCCTCACTCATGTAATTGCGGCAGCTATTCTTGTACGCTGAAATGTCTAATCTTAGTAAGCCACAGAGCTGCTTGATAATATGGACCAACCGGGAATTTCCACGCAATTACTCACCACGGCTACTGGCACTTACTTTGGCTGGTAAAAGTCCTTCTTGTCTGCTGACCCCAGGCTCTGCAAGACACAAGACGAAACAGATATGTTTCTTTAACCTTTAGCCAAGCAAGTTTCACTGATAAATACGTGGCAAGCAGGCAAAGCTGTGCTATGGGTGCGTGGGGGCTGGCTAGGCAGGCCCAGGGCACCTTCGGCTGCCTCTCCCAGCAGGCAGCTCAGGACCTGAAGCCATTGAGAATACCGTGGGCAGAGCCCGCAGGCAGCTAGGACTGTGACAGGACAGAGTGAAAGCACAGGTACAAGGATGTGTTAGGCTTGAATCCAGTGGATCCAGGCACATCCAGGTCTTGCGTCAGGAGGGGCGGCTGGAAACAGGACGGGGTGCAGGGCCACTGGAGAGCCCGAGGCCCACAGCCACTCCCTGGGGATAGGGCCATGGAATTATTCTCCCAAGAAAAAACACACCAGACCCCAAGCACATGAAAGCCACCCTGATACACGCCAAGGCTCCCATTCCCAGCACCTGCACAAATGTCACAAACTCCGCCACCGCCACGATCCGCTGGAAGTCTGACACCGTCCCAGCCACCCACCGGGGTCCCCGAGGGCTGGGCCGAGTATGGAAGGGCCACCGCCACCCCAGGGCTGCCGGAGGGCATGCGCTGCACAGGGAGGATGGTCGCGGCGGGCCGGATGGACAGACAGACCCACCAAACCTCCCCCTCCTCCTCCTCCTCTTCTCGGGGACAGTCCTCACCTCACACCCCGCCAGGATGGGGGGCAGCAGCCCGCAGCGCGGGGTGGCCCCACCACCGTCCCCGCTGTCCCTGTCCCCACAGACGTGTGCCGGCTCGCGGGCAGCGCTGGGGCTGGGCCGGCCGCCTGCTGGAGTTTTGCTCCACGGTTGCCAGGCAATGGCGAAGGCAAACGCTGCTGCTTCGGCGGGGAGCAGCGGGCCCGAATGCTAATCAGGGGCGCAGGAGCAGTCCCGGCCCCGCGTTGCCCCTGCCAGCACCCCCCAGGCACAGGCCTTGCTCCCACCCGGAGGCAGAGAGGAGGAGGAAGGCCCCGGCTTTATGCAGGAAGGGCCGAGCCGGGCCCAAAACACCCCACGGCCCCCAGGGGTTGCCAGGCCAGCGGGCAGTGCCCCCGCCGTGTCTCCCCGAGGCTGGGGGGCACCCGTTGTTGGGCGAGTGGCACCACGAGCATGGGGCTGGGGGTACGCGGCCCTCACGCTCGTCCCGGGATGGGTACGTGCCTGAGCCCTGGCCTGGGGCAGAGCTGGAGCACAAGGGGCAGCCCTTCGGGGTGACGAAGGCTGTGTGAAAGCTCAGGGGGAGCAGCAGCAGCAAGGGGCGACCGCAAAAGCTCCACGCGATGGGCAATGAGCCCGGCAGGAATGGCACAGGGCAAAGCAACCCAACTGCATGTCCCGCTGCACCCGTGCAGCAAACAGCTTCCCAGGGAGGATTTGTCTCTTGCTGAGGTCTCTTCCGCATGTTGCAGAGCTCCTCCTCACGGAGCCTTCCTCCAGCCTCCCCACAGGCTCCTTGCCTGCCGGTTTGTTTCACCACCCTCGTGGTCTTCCTTGGGAAATGTCCTTGCACTGCCTCTGCCCAGCACTTGCCTCATTCTCACTCCACTCCACCATCAAAACAGGCGAATTCCCAGACACAGTGCTGCAAGCAAGCCCCCACCTCAGGAACACCTCCACTCTTTCGGGCACAGCACTCCCATGAGATATTTCGTTACTTCTTTAAACTCAACATCTAAACCACAGACAGTTCCCAAACTACGGCTACAATGCAGTTCACGAGCCACAACAAATTCAGCTTCCTAAGAGACCTGTGCCAGCAGGGATCGCAGAGAGCTGGCGATATTTAATAAGAAGCTGCAAGCAGCTTCCTCAGCACCCTCCGAGCGACTCACGGAGGACGTGCATCCTGCAGCCCGATCCCCAGCCCAGCCGCAGCTGAGCCCTGCGGGAGAGGCTCCGACCGCTCCCCAGGCCCTCGACATGGAGCTGGCGAGGAGCGAGCGAAGCCATCGGCCACGGCCGGCAGCAAGAGCCCCCTTGGGCACGGCCGCTCAGCCCCTGGGCAGGATGCTCCGAGATGGGGCGGTGGGAGCTTGTCGAGCAGCTGGTTTGTAAAAGTCACAGAAAACTGAGAGGGTATTGGAGAGCTGGAACGAAACGGCGAGGCACTAGCTTTGGAGAGAGGAAAAACAAAACAATAAAATGGGGAGCGATTGTAGCAGTGACTAGCCAAAACATCTGATTTTGAGCCTTATTGAGAAAATAGCTATCGAGGAGGGGAAGCAGGATTCCAGCAACATGTCCAAGGAATCAGGCCTGGAGCGAGGCCCAGAGCTGTGGATCAGCCCCTGGCTCTACCACCACCCCGCTGGCTGACCTCAGGCTCTTTCTTCCCTCGCCGTGCCCAAGCCTCCCCAATTCCTTTGCCTCATCCCTCTCTTCCCGGAAGAGAGAGGGACCATGCGCAGCAACCAGGCAAAATCCCCACCGCGTTTCAGGTTTTTCAGCTGAGCACACCTATGAGAGATGCAATCGATGGGCGAGTGGCAGCTGGAGGTGGTCGCAGCATCGCCCCGGGGCAGCGACAGCCCCAGCCCCACCACAGAGTACGGCAGTCTTGGCTGACAGCCGCAGGAGAGGACAATGGCCAAGAAGTGGTCGAGGGAAGGACCGCTTGGTGGAAAGACCACCGTAAGGAAACAGCGGAGTGAAACGGAGGAAGGGGACACAAAGCTGGAAGGTCAGGAAAAACGTCCTGGCGCTCAGCTTGAGGAGAGTTTGAACCGGCTCCAGAGGGGAGGGATAGAACAGCATTTCTATGGGCTTTTAGAAAGCTGACCTGATAAAGCACAGAGACCTGTGCCAAGGGGACAGCTCCTGGCCTTACAGGGACCTAGGGAGAGCTCTTCTTTTCCTGGCTGTGCCTGGGGACTGGAAGAGGCAGAGAGCTCCCAAAAATGAGCAAAAGGTGGCTTGATATTTTTCTTTGCCTTCTGGAAGGAAGGATAGTTCCTCCTGAACCGACACAGGCTATGGAGGCTTGTATCTGTGCAGTTACACAATAAAAACCCAAATGCCTGCCTTCGTGCTTGCATTATTACTGGTGGTCTACTGGCTGCCAGGAGAGTCATCTGCTGGTGGTTCAGGCACATCAGCGCATAGCCGGGGTCTCCAGAGGCTGCGGCAGGACGGCTCCACAACCAAAATAAACCCGGGAGCCACAGAGGCTCTGGGAGGCTGGCTGATGCTGCAGGGAGACCCCAGCCTTCCCGGGGGGACAAGGGGAGTGGCAGCATCCCTGAGTTCAAAGAGCCCCCTGCATGCTCCGAGCCTCCCCACGCAGCGTGAGTCACCCTCCAGCGGGGCCGCGGCGCTGCCTCTCGTTTGCTCACTTCATTGATGACTCAGGGTTTAGGAAGCACGTTTTAAATCCCTTAATGAAATAATGGAGAGTCAGTCTTTTTTTTTTTTTTTTTTTTTTTCGGCACATATTTTTAAAACAAATACTTGAACGAGGCTTGCGCCCATCTCCGTCATTCCCTCCCGAGACACGCGGCTGGGGGGACCGAGCCTGGGGGCACCCGGGGTGCAGAAGCAGCCCCAGCACCTCCCAGCGGGGCCGTGCAGGGAAGGAGGGAGCCCAAGACTGGCCTGGACAAGCCCTGCAGAGCCCAGCGGTGCCCCGGGGCACTGCTCAACAGCAGGGCTGAGCTTTGGGTGCGCCCACCCTTCTGAACGTGGATGGGCACTGATGGTAACCTCCTGCCCCTGCAAATTGCCCCAGCAAAACAAGGGAGCAGCAGAACGGGAGCTGGCACCACGTCCACAGCTCCTGGGATGCAGCCTGCCAAGACGGGGGGATTTGTCTGCCAACATGATTAAGAAAGTGTCCCAAGCATGGCCAAGGTCATTACCATTACCCCCAGAATCCTCGCCATGTAAGAATAACTGACCCAGGCTTGTGCTGCGCTTGTTTTGAACAAAAGACCTCTCTGCGTGATGCTCAGAGCCCTTCTGCTCTTGCCTCCAAAAGTGTGACATCACAAGAAGCACCTTAGAAATGGTAAGAGGGCAAAAAGGTAACAGGACGAACTGAGAGATCAGAGTCATTTTATTGCCATAAAGGAACCACCATAAGTTCCACCAGCAGCACCCGGACCCTCCCCGAGGCTGGCCCCGTATCACCAAGACGCAGAGAGCAGAAAGGCGGCCGAGCCCCGGCGCCTGCCTGCTCCCACGTCCCCAGCGGCGTTCCCATCGCCGCTCTCCCCGATGCTCCTCACCCGCAGGACAGAGCAACCCCACGGGAACAACTCAGCACCCTGGCTGCCCCAAAAATCCCCCTTTAAACACCACATTTTGTACAAAGGCATCCGTGGACTTGGCTTTTCGTTTAAACCATGACCCACCGCTTCCACGAATCCTTTGCAAACCTGTGAGAGCTGGGGCCAAGCCGAGCGCCTGAAATTATTTTCTTAACGTCACATTTCAGGCACTAAGTTAACTGCTTTGCAAGTAAGTGCCAGCCTTGCCGGTCCCCAGCAAGAATTAGCATGCCACACCGCCGACATAAAAGATGAGACCATTTTAAAGGACGGCACCGAGTTCGGAAACGCAGCCAAGCTGGGGAGGTAGCAGACACGGCGGTGCAAACGAGGTTGCTCACGGCAGGGCTGAGGCAGAGGTTCTGCATTATCTGTTTATTCACACCAGCAGACATCAATCCTGTTGTACTTTTTACTCTCCTAATATGTTGCCGAGCCTAATCTCAGCTCATCTTTTTCCGGGCAGCGTCCCTAGGAGAGCGAAGTTATTAGCGAGGCTGAAGAAGCCTCATGCAATTGTTTAGAAACGACACCAAAATGATCCCCAAAGACGGGCAGCTGCTTGCAGGTGGCCGCTTTCTGAGTCGTTCCAATAAACTCGAGCTCGGTAACTCCCAGAATAATCAATGCCCGTACCAAGAGGAGGCAAAAACCGAGGGATGAGTTATTATTCCCTGCTGGAAGAGCAGGGAAATAAACTGGTGGGCCAAAGTCCACGCCGCAAAGCCGCCCTCCGCAAACCTCCTCGCCTGCTGGCGATGCTGCAGATCCCACCCCGTGCCTGAGGTCCTGGGAGGGGGCAGGCTGGCTGCCGTGGGATTTGGGCACGGGGGCAGCCGCTCGGCCCCGAGGCAGGGCAGGGTGTGCTGGGGGCCGTGGCTGCGCTGCCTGTCCCCCCCCGGGAGATCCCGGCGGTTCGTGCTTGCACACACAGCCATTAGTCAAGCTCGGTGTATCTGCAGCATGCTGCATTTATGACTAATCGGGAGTCGATGCCTGACTGTCGGCACAGCAAGAAAATGCAGAGCGCTGGGATGCGAGAGGATTGCTTGGGGGTTTTGTCCCCCTTTCCTTGCTAACAGCACCCCTCTGCGTGAGGGCTGACCCCCCAGCACAGCCCATCGCTCAGCACGACCCACCCGCGGCACAAAATCCAGTACCTTAGCCCCAAAATCTGGTGGCAGGGGAGGGCACAGGCCAGGCCACGTGTGGTGGGACAGGGAGAGCAGGCCCTGGTCTCTTGGGGCACCCGTTTTGACAGAGGCAGCCCCCAGGCACTGGCGGGCACGGGGATGTGCGTGACAGCAGCCCCAGCTCAAGCCCCGGCCTTGCACCGTGATGATCCTGCTGGGACCGAGCCAGCCAGGGGATGCTGATGTTCCCCAAACCTCACTGTCCAGCATCCAGCATGTCCCAGCTCTGCTCTCGAGCACAAGTCCGACCCAGCCTCTGCCCTTACCTACAGACCGTGCTGATGCACTCAGACACGCATTCGAGTTGTCCACGCTTTGACTGTGATGCACGGTGAAAAATACATCAAAAACTTGAGAAAATTGATTTTAGACCACTCTGGGGAAAAGGGGGAGGGAAGCATGGCTATGCAAGTGAGGTGCCTTGAAGTACTCCAGGGCCTCTGGAGCAGGGCAGAGCAGCACGACCCGTGCCCTGGAGGAGCTCCCAGCAGAGGAGCAGATGCAGGTTGGGCCGAGGAGGAAGGGGCCCAAGTGCCAGCACCACGAGCCGTACCGGCACAGCCCTGCAGCCTCACATGCTTCTCCCTTGCCTTTTTAACACCAGGCAATTAACTGCACACAACTGGGCTCGGTGCAGGACAAAACCTTCCTCTCCTCAAGCCGGGTAATCATTCTGCTAGATGCTTGTGGAATTAACTGTCGCGTACACCCGTGTGCGTGGACGCACGGCCTCTTTATCAACAAGTTTCTCTTTTCCAAGGGATTCCGCGAGCTCTGCCGACACAGACCCAAGGCATCCACTCGCTGCTGCTTCACAGGAGAGCTTCCCTGCATCACAAAACTTGTAAAGTCGCTGCCAAAACCACCGCAGCTCGTCAACTCCGCGAGCTCAACAGCGCGCAGGGTGACACTCGCGCAGGCACGGGCACCCTCTCCCCGCGTTTGCGTTCATCAGGCCCTTAATTAGGAAGGAGCTGCAGGAGGAGCAGCAGACAGGAGCTCCAACGAGCAGCTGATAGCTGCTCCAGACAGCACGCTGCGCATGTGCTAATCTTTTTTTTTTTTCCCCTTTCTTTCTTGATTACAGCCTGCAAACTATTACTGCAACTTTAAGCACGTCGGGAAAGAGCGACGCTTGGGCTTAAGTGTTTGCAGCATCAGGGCCAGGCCGTGCGGAGGGATGTGTTACTATTTATACCAGAAAGCCCTCCGCACGGCACGTGGGGGTGCGGCGAGGCCGAGCCAGCATTGCCACCAGAACCCGGGTTTCTCTTTTGCTTCCTTCCAGGGGGGGCAGCTGCCCGATCCTGAGCGTCGCACGAAGGCACCGCCTGGTATTTTTATCTCCGGGCTGATGAGCTTGCGCGTGTTTATGCCGGTTTGTAGGTGAAGTTATGTATTTCATCACTGAAAGGAGGAAAAAAAAAAAAAAAGAAGGAAATACAAAAGGCTGGAAGCCGTGTAGTCAGCTCTCAGCTCCGCGGCCCTGCAGTTAATTACACCCTGTTCTCCAGCTTATACTTTAAATGCTGCGTCGCGATGCCTGTAGCCGTGCTGGGTGTCATTCATCCTGACAGCAGGTCTGCCTGCCAACCCAGCTAATTATAGTGCGGGAGGCAAATGACTGGGCTCCCGCCCCGCTGCCTGCTCCTCTCCATCAGCAGCACGCTCCTGGGACGCCGGCGACCCCGGGCTGCAGCTGGGGCTGGCGATGGATGTTCCCCCGCCGCGTGCAGGGTGCCCGTGCGGGGCAGAAGGAGGGGACCGCGGGGATGATGCTCCCCAGGGAGAAGCCCACCAGAGCCCTGACTCCCCAGGAGCTTCGCCGCCCCGTACCCAGCCCTGTCCCGCAGGAGTAGGATGTCTTCCAGGCAGCCCAGCTCTTCTTGGATGGATCTCTGCATCTCCCTTGTTTCCCCCCCTGACCGTGGCTGTTGGGTCAACTGCATCGAAGTGGGCTTGGGTTGTAGCAACAGCATTGCCACCCGTGGGTGCTGCTGCCTTGGGGCTGGGAGGATGAGCGTTCGGCTTGGTAAGAGAGAAGTGGCTTTTAGGATCCCTTGGAGCGGATCTGCAGGCTGAGCTGAAATCAAGCTCAGCCCCATGTGCCGCTGGTGCCACCAAGGAAGGCTCCAGCCCAGGAGCAGCTCCAGGTCCCAGCAGCCACCAGGAGAACCTTGGGACCCAAAAGGCACAGAAATACCCCATCTTCCACCAGCCCTCAGCGGGGACAAGCCCCCGAGCACCAGCAGAGCCCAGCACGAGGGTCCCCTGTCCCAGCAGCCGGAGACCAAGATTGAGGCCACCCAGTGCGGTGCGCTCGGCCATGAAGTCACTGCCTCAGTAATGCACCTGGAGAAGGGAGAGGATCCGGCCAGGCTGCACCCCTGGCGAGCTATTAATAACCCTGCACATGCAGGACCTGCAGCAACGCGAACCAGGCTGCCAGCTGGGGACCGAGCAAAACCCAGCCCTCGCACGGGACACTGTCCAACCAGAGCCTGAAACACCATCGGAGAACAGGTCTCTCATTATTTTGGCCCAGAAAGGGGCTCCCAGGGGTTATACAATGTCTGAGTCAAAATATGTAAACACAAACCCTCGCTTCGGGGAACCTGGCTGCCGACAGCTGGCCCCGTGCCCATCCTTCGTGGCATGATGCAAACAAGACCGCAGCGCGCTCTTGGGTTGCCGAGACCCTGTGGAAAGACCAGAGCTGCCTGCAAAATGACAGGCACGCCGGGAAATAACGGTGCCTCCTGCAGCTGGCCTCCCCCTCCTCGGTGGCCCAGAGCGAGCCACCAGGCCGTGCTGAGCATCCTTTCCTACCGGACACTGACTTCACAGAGATAACTCCACCAGGCAAAAAAAAAAAAATCTGCATCTCCAGCCTCAAACCAAAAGCGATTCTTTCAAAACCAGGGCTTGAGGCGTTATCAGCCAAACCATTCTGGAGCTGTAAAGCTCTCCAGAATTAATACGTTACAGGCTTTTGGGAGCAGATGCCAATGCCCACACTCCTTCAGCCCCTCCATGCGCATCATCCTTGCCCCTGCAGACTCGGGCTTCCCGGGCACACCAAGCTTCCAGCCTCCTCCTCCTCGCCTGCAGCCCTGCCGAAGGTGCAGGTGGCCCCAGGGACGCGGTCACAGCACCGAGCCTGTCGGAGATTAAGAAGCGTTTGGACTGTGCACTTAGACACATGGTCTAAAATTTGGGGTAGACCTGTGTGGTGCCGGGAGTTGGACTGGATGATCCTTATGAACCCCTTCCAACTCAGATATTCTATGATTCTATGATCCTACGGGTGCCTGGGGGAGGCAGGGCGAGCCCACATGGGACGGTGACCCCGGTGACCGGTGGCTCGGTTGTGTTGGTTTTAGGCTGAATTTGCCTCCTGCAGCACCAGCACAGAAAGCTGGGAGACGTGCGCCATCAGAAAGCACTGCCGGCTGCTCATCGGGTGCATTTTTAGGCAAATACCCCCAAAATCGTTCAAACAGAGAGAAATGCACGGCAACATCACAACGTTACAGGTGAGACCACAAGTATGAAAAATCAGGGAGATCCCGAAGGCTCCACACACAAGGAATGCCCTCGCCACCCCGAGGCTCTGGGCAGGACGTGCTGGGGCTCCCCGGGACACCCCAGGGTCGCTCAGACGGGGTCAGAGCCGGGCGCGAGCCGCCCAGCATCGCAGGGACCCCAGCACTAAGCACTTCCACCGGCTCCAGCCGTCCAACCGCCACCGACTAGTTAGGCATCAAACTCCATCAAGGAAGCGCAAGACACACTACAGAATAATTCGAGAGCATTATAAAAAAGCCCGGAGGGGAAAATAGATTTTTGGAATGTGTTCTCAATCTCATTAATTGGGAAGACAGCCTTGGAGGGGAAAAGGAAAAAAAAAAAAAAGAAGGATTATATTCCTCCCCAAACCATTATCCACTCTGAAGAGTGTATCATATGAAAACAGTTATATAAAAGAATAAATTATATTTGGAATGGCAAGAACCCCAGAATAAAGCTAGAAACTCTGATGTTCCCATATAAAGATAGGAGACAGTTATCTGTTCCAAATTTTCAAGTTTTCTGCTGTGCCAATTCAAATTCACTACATACCAGCATAGCCATATAAAGGGGACTCCACCCATGTAATCTTGGAACGAGCAATAATCCCCCAAACTATCAATTTAATGTATGGGGATACAAAATGAGACAAGAATGTACTAACGGAGAGAGCAATCCATTAACTACATGGCAAAAGGCACCAGGACGTGCGCGCAGGAGTATCTATTTAAAGAGACATTTGCATTTAAAGACCGGATCTGAAATTAGGGCTTCTGCACGCAGACATCATCGATTCTGCCAATTAAAAGGCCATTTCTAGATCCAACGTGAATTTTATTTTTGTTTTATTTTCTCCTATTTGTTCAGTGTCACGTTTCTTGGCCAGCGCTGGAAAAAAACAGCTCTTGGTCGGGGGTTTTTTCTATTAGCCGTGTTTCTGATCAGCTTTTCCAGGGCTCCCCTGCACCAGCGTGCAGCTGAGGGACGGGGACGGTTCCCAGCAGCTTTCCCGGGGCGCGAGGCTGGAGCCTGAGCTCCGCCGGCCATGCTTTGGGCGTAGGGACCCTCGTGGCTCCGGGTGCCCATGTGAGCCCCGACCACACGGCGCTGCCTGCAGAGCTGGGGGATGCGGGTGCCAGGGCGGGCACGCAGGGCGCTGCCACACGGGTGCCCTGCTCCTTACCCTGCACACCCTGTGCGTTACGACTGAAGTGGGCAAAATCTTCCATTTTCACAGATTTCTGCAGCGTGCTCATACCGAGCCTGGATCCTGCGTGCTCGTCTCCTGTCCCGGTGTAGTCCACAGCCAGAGCCTTGCAACACGCAGGATCCCCGCGCCAGCTCAGCAACACAGTCCAGTCCTTCTCCCGGTGGGAAGGGATGGACGCAGGGAGCACGACAGAGGCCGGAGAGCGCTCATCTGCCACCAGATCCAACCCCGGCTGCAAAAACAGCCCCAGCAAGGAGCCCCCTTCTCGCCGGTCCAAAGCAGAAGCCCGAGGAGGAAATTGCTTCTTTTCTCCACCTCTGCCAGCCTAATAAAAGACAACTGCTCCTCCAGAAACCACCCCGGCGTGTTCGCGAGGAGCAAACAGCCCTGCAGCGAGCGTGCTGGACGGCACCCAGTAGCCAGCAAGGAGACCAGTCCAAGCCATGGAGATGGAGGCGCAGATAAACCAGGTCAGCTAAGTGTTTCCATTCAAGCCAGACAGTGACTAATAGACTACATGAATTTGTTACTCAACCGAAGTTAAACTTTTCAGGCCCAGAAGAGCCAAATAGTTGTTCCAAGTGAAAAAATCCTGCAGGACGCATTCCTTCGCCATGTCCCATGAATACCCAGGGAATCATGATTTCGGGATGGAGCTGATCGTTCTTTCATATTTCACAAAGAGTAACAGACTAACCTCTCCTTTATTCTTTTTGCTCCTCAAATGCTATTCACTCATGGCAAGAACACGCACGTCATGTTCACGCAGCGCCCTGGGAGGTGGAGGGCCGTGCAAGCTGTCACTGCAGCAGATCAAACAAACACAGAAAAGAGAAATTTGTTTTTCTGGCATTACGGCTGTCAGCGCAGACAATAAAAGAGCATGGACGACACAGCATCCACCTTCCACCCCTTTCTGGATTCAGCGTCATGGCACGAATGAGCTTTACGCAGAGAAATGAGACTGCAAACCAAAAACGGATGAACCCTTCAGCACTTGGAAGCTCCTCTGAATTTCTTTGGAATGTGACAGACGGAGCACGTACCCGCAGCACCCTGCCCCCTGCCCGAGCCCAGCCGCCTGGGGTACGGGTCTGGCGCACCCGTGCCACGGGGCAGCAGCCCAGCGCCTCGTGGCAGAGCCCAGGCACCACGGCACGCGGGCAGCGGGCCAGCGATGCTACAGAAGCCGTCAAGGCCACAGCCGTTTTGTTCACTCTCCCCTTCAGAAGACGGCGTGTTCCACGAGCAGCAGCCAAGAGGCAGGCAGGTCTCGCGGTGTAACGCCGCGTTACGCACCACCACAACCCAGGCCAGCGGTGGCTGTGCGCAGGAACAGCACAGTTTCACCCTTTCCACCTGGAAAAGCACCGTGCCGCACGACTCAGAACAAAGCAATTGCCACCAGGATTGTTATCTGGAGTCAGCTGAGAAACAAGCCTCAGGAAGGCTTCAGGAAGCCAAGACAACAAAACACGCACTCGCGACGTGATACAGCCCAGGTGGAACCCTTGCACAGAAGGGATGACATAATGCCCGGGTCTCCTTTATAAAAACGTAATGCTTTCTCTCGGCGGGACAAACGTGCAGCTCTGCAGAGCCTGCAGCTCGAGCATCCCTGCTTTGCAGGTCTTCAAAACCAGAAACACCCAGGTGCAATGCCACAGGGCGCAGAGCAGAGCTGGAAAGCAAACCCGCCCTGTAGCACGCCGCATGCTCTCTGCCCTGCCCGGGCCCCTCTGAGCCCCCTGTCCTCATCACACAGGCCCCGCAGAGTGCTCCCAGTGCCCATCAGGGGAAATTCAAGGCATCTCCTCGTGGCGACTGGGACGTGAGTGCCCCAAGTGCCAGAGCTGGGTCACAAGGACCCCGGTGGCTGTCCCTCAGGTGACTGCGGGAGCAGTCCGGGGATGCAGAGGAAGGCGAAACCCCGGCTGCGCCGCAGTCTCTGCCAAAACTCCTGCCAGCCCAACCGCCGCAGAGCCGGCGCTGGCACGCAGAACAGACTCACGTTCACGCAGGGCCGTGCCTGGCAAGGGATGCATATCGGGAGCACTTTGCCGAAGCACAGCGGCCTCTCGGGCGGCAGGTGACACATGCTGCGTGCGGAAGGCGCACGCCTCGAGCTGCCGGGGTTTTTAGTGCCGGGCAGGATCCGCCCCTCCGCCTGCCGCCCATGGCCCTGCCCGGTGCACCTAAGCCCTGGCCCCCGCCCTGGCTTGCCTGGCAGCTCCCACCCGCATCCTCAGGCTCGCCCCGTCCCGTGAGCTCCTGTCCCCGAGAAGGTTGCGCTGGGGAGCCTCCAAAACTGGGGTAACATCCCGGGCTGGACCGACGGGCTGCCCAGCCGCCGCTGCCCAGGTCCCTCCTGCGTGCATCCTCAGCACAGAGCGCTCCGGGCACCACTGCCTGCTCCAGCAGCCCCCCAAACCCAACCCTCCCCTCCTTCGTCCTCTGCCTTTCTGAGCCCCTTCACCCTCCTGGCCTCCACCACAGCCAGATCCACAACCCGAAAAACTGACTGCCTTTGATTCGGGTTAGCCTTTTCCCTGCTAATCTCTTGGGGTACCCCGTACCTCCAGCACCGCAAGGTATTAAATCGCTCACCATCTCCACAACGCTCAGGGCTGCACAGGGGCTCCTGCTTCCTTCACCTACTCCACCTCGTCCTCGTCTTCCTCCCCTCCCTGCCGGCAGAGCAGCCGCCTGTCCCCAGCTTCCCATCCGGCCGCCCACAGCCTCTCCCCAGATTACAGGCCTCCCCGCCTGCCCCAGGTTAGGTGGCAATCAGAGACCTGGAGGCAATTTCCATGGAAATGTCTTGGCTCAGACGCGGGTTTATCTTCTTCCCCTGCTTTCTGCTGCCTGCAAAGGAGCACCCCACAGCACCCATCCCACAGAGACCCCCCGGGCACCGGCACAGCGCCTGGCCCAGCACCCTTGCTGTAGACGCTGACTGTGCAGGGTAGGGTGAGTTTACAGCTCCTCTCCACAAACTGGGCCATATTCTGAAAGCGGTAATTTCCCTTTTCGCTGGTTTCTTCCCTCTGTCCTCCTCTTTGGGGGCTGAAGCCCCTGAACCAAGGAAGATTTCATGTCCTAAGCAGGGTCTGGTGTTCTCCTGCTCCCACAGTCAGTCCGCTAAGCAGCGACCCAGCCCCGTGCACCCACAACGCCATCAGGGGCCACAGAGACGAAGCAGGCCTTCCTCCCCTGCTGCTGTTCTGCCGGTTTCTTTCACGGGCACGATGAACCTCGGGAGGATGCAGGGGCTCCCGCTCCAGCCCAAGCTCGTGGTAAGAGGAAAGCACCCGAATATCACTGACCCTCCTGGCACGGGTCACCACGCACGGACGGCGAGAGTCACTGCGAGGTAAATCACGCACGCATCTCCGTGCAGGGTGGTGAGGTGGAAGAACCGCCTGAACTGGGATAAAGGAACACGAGGGGTATTTATCGATGCATGGGCAAAGATCCAGGCAAGCCAACCTGACCCTGAGCAGCCTTCATCCCCGCGGGCTCCAGCACAGGACGGGCCTTTGTCTCTGCAGGGCATGGCAGTGGGGTCGTGCACAGCAAGGAGGGGAGTGGGAGCGTACGCTCCTGCACACAGACCCCACCGGCAGCTTAAATCTATCAGGAATTTGTGTTAAAGCCTCCGATCTTCGTCGGGGCTCCCCCACCGGGCACTGTGTTTTCACGTATTAAGAGACACTCACTGCCTGAAAACAACTTTTGCCCAAACAACAACATAAAAAAGGGATACTCCAGGGATTAAATGACCTGACGAGCCACGGGCACAGCCAAGGGTGGAAAACAAGCAGTCCGGGTCTGGCAACAGCATCCTGATGACATGAAACCACGGCACCTTGCTGCCCAGGCCAGGGCCGGGATGTGCAGGGAGCAGGAAGGTGAGCAGGGCCGACAGCAGGCCCCGAGGAAGCCTGCCTGCAATCAGACAGCATTTTGGCCGTTGCAAGGGAAGAAATTAAAGAAATTCATCATATTTTGTTCGTGCTCAGTAAACACTCACTGGAGAGTCATGATTAAACCTTGCATATGCTCTTCCCCGAGCCCGAGCAGGAAGCGACAGGGCTGGTTGTTGCGGCGGTCACGGGGAGCCCCAGGGCTGGCGAAGGGCCTGGGGGCCTCAGGGGGACAGGGACGGAGCTGCTGGGCCTGGAGGAGCGAGGGCAGGGACAGCCGAGAGCTCGGCTGAGGAGACGTGCTGGGGCTCTGGGGCTGGGTGCCCGACCCCGTCTGAACTGGGAGCCCTCTCTTCGGAGGGCAGGGGAAAGCAGGAAACTCAAGAAAGAAGAAATAGGGGAAAGGGAAGAAAAGGCTGCTGTGTTGAGAGATGCAGGAAGGAAAAAAAAAAAAAAAAAAAAAAAGTTGAAAAGAAATCCCTGGGGAATTGTGGAGGAGAAGAAAGAGCGTAGACAAGCCAGGCGAGCCAGCGAGAGAGACAGAGAACAGGAAGCGCCTAACTAGGATGGAGACAGAGATACTACAAACCCGCGTGACGTCAGGCCGTAGTGGCAGCGGTTTCCAAAACAACTCCAAGCTCCAGCACACAGGGAGGGAGAGAGACACGCGGGAGCAGGGGAAACGCGATGGGGCTCTGCCCTCGGAGGGAGCTGGAACAGAAGCTCGACGAGTCTGCAGCGCTCAGCCCGCTCCCGTCTCCCCTCGGTTTGCATTGGCGGGACAGGATCTGGGGAGCCGGCAGACACGGAGACAGGGGTTATTGTAGAGCTAGGCAGCACGGGGAAGGAAATTCCTGAGGGTGTTTTCCTAATTGGCACACACAATGCAGTCACAGTCCCCCAGAGCCCCCCGTTCGCAAAAAGGTAAATGCTGGATGCTCCCGAAAAGCTGAGCCAAGGAGCGAGCAACAACAGAGACAGGGACCCAGGGGAAATAAATCTGAAAGAAATGGGAACCACACACAGAGAATTGTCCTGGTGGCAACGGCTTCCCTCTGCCCCAGCCTGTTCGGATTAGAGGGCTTGTAGCTGGGTTTTCGGGGGCTGAGGATGAACACAGAGGCTGCCAAGGCGGTGTGGGCTCTGTCTGCAGAGAACAAAATGAGAGAGGAGGGGGCGAACCCCCACCGGGTTGGGCCATGGTGCCCTTCGTGGGCAAGAAGCTGCCTGGTGCCCTGGGGCCCCCAGCCCAGGCGCCCACCCGCTGGGGGAGGAGGGCAAGTCCACAGACTGGATGACTCTGAGACGGGAGATTTCTTGGCTGGGTGGATGAGACGGTGACCAGGCAGCTCTGCATCCATGCACAGCAACTGAATCGACCTCGTTTTGCACAAGGACGGGCAGGCAAAGACCTCCACGTCCTGCTGGGGTCTGCACGGGATGCCCACAGCAAGGACACCCCACCGGCACGGCTTCCAGCACGTCCTTCTGGAAAAGATTTCTCTACCACAGCAGTGCCAGGAAGATGGGAGAGACCCCTCCTGTTGTGGGCACAAGAGCACGGCCTGCGGGCTGGGCGGCCGTGCCGGGGTGAGAAAGGGCTCCCAGCCCTGTGCCACGCACCGGGGGAAGATGCCGGGGCTGCTGCTACCCGGGGTCTGCCCGGTGGTGCCGTGGGTGCCGGCGGGGCCGTGTCCCCTGGTGCAGAGCCCATGGCAGCTGGGATCAGCACGGCCCCACCAGGAGCACGGCTCCTCGCTTCGAAGACCCCACGGCTGCTTCCCTGCCCGGGGGTGCGGGGAGCCTGACTCATGCGCTAGGAGAAATTAATAAGCGAGCACAGAAGAAGGGCTCATCCCATCCAGCAGCCAGCATGAATCACTGCTTTTACTGACTGCCTAACATATTGTTCCAGCACTGAGTCAGTACTGCTGTGCAGGTTAACAAGGGGAGAAATTAAAAGTTATGGCCTATGAAACACAGTAGCACTGAGAAATTATAAAGCGGTGCTACTGTAAGAAAGCGAACAGGACTACCCGCAGAGGCCCAGAAAAAGGCTCCGTGCTCCAGCTTTTCAGCAGCTTTCCCCTGCACAGCCGTGCCCCCCGCCACACAGCCCAGAAATCAAACCCTCGCTCCGCCGTCAGCACGGGCCGGGTACTCTGCAGCGACAGCACTCTGTGTTTGAGAGCTGCCACCTCTGCACTTACCGTTTTAAATGTGCAACCCTGGCTGGGAGCAAAGCTGTAACTCACTGAGCAGCTCTGGTCTCGGGGCAGGGGACCATCCTCTTCGTAAGGACCAAAACCGCGGCTCCCTACTGAGACAAGCCACAGCGACGCTTCCCAAGAGCGTCACCCCCATTTCCCACCCCAAAACTGCTCCTGCAATGCAGCAGGGTGTCACCGATGCAAATAGCTACAAATGGGGCCTTGAAAACAAGTTGCACTGAACCTCAACATAAAACAAAAGGCTCCTGCACTCAGACTGCTGCAGAACAACGGTGATGGGGTGTCTCAAGTCCTTTTAAGACCCTCATTTACCGACCATCTACATGTTGCAATCTGGTAAGAACTTAGCTGGTACCGAGCACAGGGCTATCGCTTGTGCTTGGAGAAACAGGGGAGAAGAACCCGACTTCATGGCGCAGAGAGAGAGAGATGAGAAACTCAGATTGGGAAACGGGGTCAGCTGCGGGGCTGCCCTGAAACATGAACATGAACATACCCTAGAAACAAACACTGAGCTTCAAGTGATTCTTTCTGATCATATCACCCACAAACGAGTCTCATCCTTCTCTGACACCAGTTGATGAATTGGCTTTGAAGATACCGTGCGACAGCAAGTTCTGCAGGTTAATTCTCTGTGTATACGAAAGCACTTCCCTGTGGCAGCGCTTCATTCGCTTCCTTGTAGTCCTGGGGAATGTATTTATCCCCAGGAGAAAGACCAAGAAGCACGGAAAGGACACCGACTCACGCCATGCAACACGCTGTGCCGGGACCCTGGCATAGCTCTACCAGCCCCAACTGCCGGGACGGCCACCAGCACCTCTCTCTCCTCTGTCACCTCTCCTCTGTCACCTCTCCTCTGTCACCTCTCCTTTGTCACCTCTCCTTTGTCACCTCTCCTTCGTGCCCGTGTCGCAGCACGCCTGGGACCCGGGCAGTCCCGAGATGGATGCAGTGTGCAGCATGCTTCTCCATCCCACCCATGGTCATCCGATCTTCAGAGTTCCCAGAAAAAAGCTAATCTCCACGAGCCATCTACTCAAAACAAAATAAAATACGCTCAACAAACCCGCAAGCACCAGATTACCCCTGTTTTCTCCTACAAGGATCTAATTCAGCCCTAATAGGATAGTTATTATTATATATTAACTGAATGGCAATTGATTATTAAGAGCGCATTCATTGAACCTGGGCAGATGTGTAACGAGATACCTACCTATTGCATAGCTGTGAAACCACACTGAATATGCTTCTAATGACCAACCGGTATTTACTTAACATTCAATATCCATCGCTAGGAGAGGTCTCTCTAGATTTAATAAGCCTCTGTTATTTTATGTTTAATTAAATACCGTCCACTATTAAAAACATATTTAACTGAGGTCGAAACCAGTAAAAACTGTATCTTATAACACAGCTGCTAAACCTCAAATATCTTCCTAATGATTAATTGGGATTTAGCACATGATCGCTGTCCTAAACGGAAGCTCAGAGATGCGAGGACAAAAGCACTTCGCTTCTGCAAACAATCCTGCTGGCTGAATGGTTGGGCTAATAACAATAAAGCAGGGCAGGGGGAGCCTCAGCCCTACGTAACCTGAGTTTTGAAAATTCGCTGTACGGCACGGCCGCTCCCCCAGTGCCTGCTGGATGGTGCCACCCCCAGTGCACGGGACTGCAACGAGAGCAGTGGGCCTGAGGACTCCTGATGGGACTCCTCCAGTTGGGATTGCCAGCGGTGTCACCTCTGCTCAGGCTGCTCCTGTGGTTCATCATCCACAGCAGCTCCTCCGGCAGAAAACAATGGTGTTGGGAAGAAGCTGGAGATGGGTTTGCCACGACGGTCCAAAACCTTGATGTTACGAGCCAAGAGACATTTTCAAGCCAAGTGAACAACCCCTACATACACAAGGTTCCAAAATCAAGTAGCCCGTAAGTACAAGTCCTGTGAGAGCCGCAGACGAAGGATGGATGCTTCTGGCCCTGCTGCACAGGCATCCTCTGTGCCCTCCGCAACGGGCAAACTGGAAGTCGCCCTGTCCTGCACACCCACAGCACCAGCATGTTGCCTCATCTTCATCATCGTGCACAGGGACAGCTGATGGGGAAGAAGGGCCTCTTGGCCAGGGGGAAAAAAGCTTGGACAGGGAGAAGTCCAAAGCTTGTCGGCACTTGGGAAAAAGCCATTCCACCTCAGTGACCTCCTGCGAGAGGATTTGATTTTTATTGTTTTTGTTTTGAAAGCCCTTGAAAGCAAAATCTGATACTAGCAAAGTATTAAATATAGCAGCACATACCCACGCAGATTGCATAAGAAAACAGTTTAAAAATAGAAGCAGTGAGAACAAATATGAATGCAGAAAAAATATCAAGAGAGGAAATCCAGAGGGTCCTCTCCTTCCATTGTTCCCCTCCTAACCCCAGGCGTGCTGGTGGAATTGGGGTTAGACAGCGGGCTGCACGCTTAGATCCTGAGAAATGAGTCAAGAGCCTGGAACTCGAGCTCAGCACCAGGCAAACCCAGTGGCAACCGTGTTATGAGCTCATCTGCTTCGCTTGGAGGAACCTCAGCGTGTCAGACCTTGGGTTTGCGGTGCTTGGACGAGGTGCCCTGAGCAAGCGTCACGACAGAGCCGCTCTCTCCAGCCGTGCGGCTGGATGGGGCTGAGATAACCAAAGCTCTACCCCAAAGTCATGTCCGAGGAGTGAATCACCATCCTGCCGTGAATGACTTACCAAAGGAGTAAGAACACATTCCGGGCATCTGACAGGGCATCGTGCTATGCGCTGTGGCAAGGGGCAGGACGACGCATCCGGATTGTGCGGGCATCTCCGGAGGAAAACCTCCAGGTAATTCAGTGTTTGGAAACCAAAAGAGATCCCGGGAGTCCTAGCACCTTGACCAGAGGGGAGAACCACGACGAAGACCTCTCTGTTGCCTCCCTGCCTCAGGGGCAGGCCGGTCAGCAGCTGCCTCCACAGATGCTCCATGGGGAGGACGTGAATGAGAATTAATCTCCTGGGAGGCTGCTGGAGGAACAACCACGTCACCAAAGAACCGCTCTCACCTCCCAGATCTGAGCACCAGGAGGGAAGTCCAGCTGGTCCTTGCTTCCTCCTACAAGTCCTGATGTGTATGTACATACAAATTTACAAACTGCCTATTCACAACATCCCTCCTATGAACTGGCCGTGCCACGATGGTAAGCAATCTATGGGAGATACCATCTGTGCTACTTCAAAGCCACGCAGCGCGTTAGGTAAATGACAGGGGTGTCTGTCTGAGGCATATGGTGATGAAGGACGTCTCGATCTCCACATCAGCCTTGGAGACCTTGCTGCGATATTGACGACTGCCCCAACATGCAATGGAAGGAAAACAAAACCTGATCTATCCTGTCTCGTTCCGGAAAAGTCAGTGGATGTGAAGAATCAGGAGGTGCTCTCCAGAGATGCCTCCCCAGTCCAGCAGAGGATAAGAGACCTTGATCCATACACATTCATCCTTGCTGGACAATGACGGTCTTTCCTCTTTTCCCTCGTGTTCTGTCAGGAAGCTGTGCTCATCTCAAAGCAATTTATTCTCAGTTTTGACTGACTCGTCATAAGGATACAAGAGCCCTGCTGAAGGCAACAACCCCATACTGAATTTTGGTATCTGTGAATGACACCTCTGGGGCATGGGAAGCTTTAGGAGCTGCTCCAGCACAAGCACAAGGGTTTGCTTGCTTCAGCTCACCTCTCTGTATCGCCACAACCCCACGATTCCCATGAAAGATGGCTTTGGAGCCCCTTTTCCACAGTTGCATGGACATTTCAGCTGAGGCTCTGGACCACATCCCATGGAGTTCAAGTTAGGAAAACGCTGCACAGCTGGAAATGTGAAAAGGGCCCCGGTGGGCACCATTGATCTGCGGGATGAGGAACAGAGAGGGGCTGAAGCAGCTCCCAAGGAGAATCCTTTGCAAGTCTGCTCCCATGAGAGCAAAACAGCTCCTTGGCCCAAAGCTGAGGTGAGGCCAACCAAGCCCTCAGGATCGGGAATACAACTAAAATGCACAGAGGGCTCATGACAGAGCCAAATTCCACTTCCACTCTGCTGCCGCTTTCTTATGTCACTTGAGTCAACTCGCCAGGCACAGGTTTGACATGTTTCTCCTTCAGCTGCCTGCAGCAGAGGCATCTGCTTCAGTCAATGGAGAGCGAGGGACATCTCTGAAGACACAATTCCTCTGCTGTTTTACACACCCGTGTTCACAAGAGCCCGTGACGCTCTGGAGATGCCCACTTCTCTCCGTCGTCTATGAAGGGAGTCCAGACACGCAGCCCAGACACCTCCGTCGGCGCTGTTGTGTCTCTGTTTGTGCAGACAAATCCCACCCCCCGTGTTTCCATGCCTCAGTTTCCTCTGCTATTAAAAAAAAAAAAGAGCCAGACCAAGAACCCCATCCCAACCCAACCACAGCAACATAGCAAGGCTTAATTCATTACAGCCTGTAAACCGCTTTGAGATCCTCGGCTGCTAAATAAATCCAAGGCTGGTATTTGTTTAACCCTGCCGAGCAGACGGAGGCAGGCACCCAAAGCCACAGCACCGCTGGCTTCTTGCAGCCAGCCCCAGCCCCACAAGGGGTAGCAGATGGATCGGCTGCTGCGAAACAACAACTTCCTTCTTTCTTTTTGCCCAACTTAACCGGGGTTTAGGCTGGGATTTCGGTTACGTTTTGTGGCCAGCCTTTCTGGAGACAACCACCCGCCTGATGCTGGGGGAGAGCGCGATGCCTAAACCACGGGCACTTGCGTTTATTTTGATCCCAACCTTCCAATCATTCAAAATCCTGGGAAAATGAAGACATGTTGTTGGGGTGAAGTTTTTCTTTTGGAAATCGGTTTGATTCGGGGTGTGATGGGCTGCCCGCACAGCCGGCTGGGAGCCTGGGCTCCCTCCTGCCCTCCGCTCCCCGTCAGCGCCGTGCAGCAGGAGCCTACAAGGACGGCAGCGCCGTGCGTGGCCTTGGAGACATCCGGGGGCTCGCGGGCCAAGCAGAGCACGCAGGCACACACTGAGCCTGCCCTCCGCCAAAACCTGACACCACTCTGGAATGTAGAAAATTGCAAGCGATACTTTAATTCCACAGTCACTCAACAGTAGCTCCGGCCATGGGAAATACTGGGGAAGGCGCATGCTTGGGAGCGACTGAACGGAGCACGTCCAGCCCCGGCCTAATCCGCCGGGCTGGAAACCATGCTATCTTTATCAAAACTCCCAGCAGAGTCAAGTCATCCCCACCTGCCTGCCCTTGAATCAGCACGAAAGGCTGCTAGGTATCAACCCGAGCGGAGCCGCCAGGCAGCGCACGCCACCTCTCTGCCAGTGCCTGCACAAAGCGGCGCTGCCAGACGGGCAACGGCCCGCAGGGTCAGCCCGCAGTGCCAGCCTTCAGATATTTCTGCCCAAGCCCCGTGTTTCCACCGAGCCACAGCACCTCCCGACAGCATCGCACCCCCAGGTCAGCGACCTGCACCCCGCGTCCTCCGCTCCCCAGGAACTCGTGGCTCCTGTGCTTTCACCCCCGCTTTGCGCCCCAAGCGCACGTGGGCATCTGGGGGGCCCTGCGGTGAGGAAGAGTCAGGACAGACCCAAAATTAAACACAAGAGGACGTGGGAAACTCAGGAAGGCCTGTGTCCTGCCCATCGGGAGCACAGGAACTGCCTCAGATGGATTTCTTACCAGGACAATTACCAAATACAGGAGGATCTGAGCTGGAGGATCCCCGGGACAGTTCTGAATTAGATTTAATGCCACGTAGTGCTCAGCCAAAAGAGTTACGAGAGGAGAGGCTCAGCACATCGGGATGAAGGCTGCTCTCACATTTCAGGAACTTCCTGCTCCGGTTTCAGGTCTTCCTTCCTTCCTTTTGAGCTCTCCCCTCTCAAGTCAGTGGTTTTGGAGACCAAGGAATTACATAGCTCACCTCGTCGTCGCTCAAGAGGTGTCTGCACAGCCCTGCCGTTATTCTCCAAAAGACAGGGTTGGGGCCCAGCGGCATCCGAGGCTCTGGGGATCACACATCCATACTGTGGCTGGGCAAGGGCAGTCCTGTTCCCCTCCATCACATCCTATTCCAGCGCTTCCAGTACCAGTCCATGCCCTCGGGGTGCCCGATGTCACCCCCACGTGTGACCCCAAGGAGAGCCAAGCGCCGCGCTCGGAACAGCCGCTGGGCACGGCACGGCACCGCTCTCCGCATTGCAGCCTGCCTGGATGGACACGTGGCAGGCCTGCACGTCTCTTGTGAAGGACCAAGAGAAGGATTTGATGCTGCTCCTGCACTGGCTGGCCCAGCCACTGCGGCCTCATAACCTTGGCTGTCCCGGGAATATGCCCCGGGTGACCTGTGCTGGGTTAGATTATCACAGTGGAAAAGATCTGTAGTATCCTAATGTGATGTCCTCTACTCTTCTGCCACCAAAACAGTCCCTAAGCTGAGATCTCTGCGTCACAAACACACAGGGCTCCTGACCTCCCCTGGTTCAGTGGGAGAACCAGGCTCTTCTGCCACTAGAGCAGGGGAGAGGCACTCGCAGACACGTGGAGACCCAGGACAGGGAAACCAACGGCAGCAGGGACTGGCAAGGGCCACGTGCTGCACCCGCTGCCACCCAAAACCCCCGAGCTTTGGTTTCCTCGGGAGGTTTCACCCGTAAGCAGATCTCCCCGCCAAAACTGAACCCAGGCCCCTCGGGGGGACACAGGCAGCGGTGCCCCAGAGCCACCTGTGCCGGTTCTGGCTCCCACGAGCCCTCTGCCCCGCGTGGCACCGCAGCGAGCGGCCCCAGCCCGCCCGGGGCACGAGTTCCCCTTCCAGCAGGGCTCCTGCGGCCGGCTCCGTGTGCTGCTGGGTGCTCTGCGGTGGAGGGGAGAGGAGAGGCGAGGAGCATCACGCCGTGCGATGCAAGAGGGTAACCCGAGCTGTGGTCTACCCTACATTCCTTGTGGCTCCAGCTCTCCAGCCAAAACAAAACCAACATTTTCCTTTTTTTTTTTTTTTTTCCCTTTTTCTTTGGGGCCAAATAGGAGGGGGGAGGGGGGGGGGGCACCCCCACAGCACTCAGCCCAAATCCTGCTGGCTGGGAACCAGCTCAGCTCCGCTGGCTCCCGACACCGTTCCCAGCTGCGTGCACCGCAGCCCCCGGCGCCCCCCGTGCCGCGACACCCAGCCCGGTGGACACGGTGGTAGCTGCGCAGCTTTCCAAGGGATGAACTGGAAACTGTCCCCAACGTGATGTTTGCAAACACAGCAGGAGGAGGAGGAGAAGAGGAGGACATTCTGCCCCGGGCTGCAGAGCGAGCCCAGCCCCACGGCTGTCACCCGGCTGGGGTGCTGAGCTGCCACGCAGCAACGGTGCAGGGTGCCAGGAGGGGGTCACCCATCTTCTTCCACCATGACCCCACACTCCCCAGGCCATGCCACCCCGCTGGGCCAGCAGGAGACTGGAGCTCGCCCTCCAAAACCCCACAGGGATGTGCTGAGCCCCAGCACCCAGCAGTGGCCGCATTGGGTCAGTCTGGGCTGCTGCTGGATGCCCACCACGCCTGGCACGTCTACACCGTGGCACCACCTCGGTTTTACACGCTGAAAAGCCCCCGTGTGTGTGCGCTCACCTCTCGCACCTCGGGGCTGTGCAGCCTCATGGGATCGGTGGGGACAAAACAGCCCCAAGAGCTGCAGACACCGGGTTTATCTCGCCAACAGAAAGACAGGAGGGGGTCGTGGGGAAGGGGAAACGGTGGCTGTCCTGGCGAACAGGTGATGTTGGCAAGGACGGAGAGGCAGCACGTGTGAAACGGGAAGAGGTGGGAGCTGAGCACAGGCTGGGTGTGGGAGAACCCCAGAACACCCTCAACGCTGCTCCTCGGCTGCTAGGGCAGGAAAAAAAGCAGACACTCGCCACATTTCAGCAGCGAGTAATGCCTTGCCATTTAACACGAACACGCTGAGAAACTCCAAGCGAATTCGGTTGCTTAACATAAAACTGGCCTCGCAACACCCCCACGCTGCCGGGGACGGCACCCAGCGCCTGGCATGGAGCAGCCGGCCAGCAGTAGGGACGAGGTGCACGTTGTCCTCCCTCCTCAGCCAGGGCACCGGGGGCACTCTTTGGACAAGGGACCGGGGTCTGAACATCAGGGCGAGCCACCGAGGAAGGACGTGCGGGGTTGGCTCCCCAGCGCTGCAGCCCCCACGTTTGCCTCTCACCGTCCCCAACCCCTGGCACGGATTCGGGTAGAGGGGTCCGAAGGGTCCCCGAAGGGCCCACGGCAGCAAGCCGCAGACTAGCGAAAGAGTTAACACTTCCCCCAGCTCGTACGCTGTTATTCAATACATTATTGACGTTGAAAAGTCGTCACGTTACAATCCAGCAGTCCACGAGTATTAAGAGGAAAATAGCGGCACGCAGAGCGAGACACACACGGCGGAGCAGAGGGCCCCTCCGAGCTACAGTTACGGCCCTGCACACAAACCCATTTCCCAGATTCGGTTTCCTCCCCCACCTCTCCCACTCGGCGCAGAACCCGCTCGCTCGTTACCCGCGTTTAATGCCGCTGAGAATCCCTAAATCCACCTCGCAGAAAGGATTACCACAGGGGGAGGGAGGGCTGCAGAGGGCTTTTTCTCAGGCTTCGACAGCTCCCCTGGTGAAACCGTGACCCGGGCGGCAGCGAGCAGGGCTGGAGACCCCTCCGTGCCCACAGGTGGGGTCCCTGCATCCCGACCCCCCAAAACGCAGCCCGCGGTGCCGAGCGGAGCTCTCCTGGCCCCAAAGCGCCACGGCTCTTGGGAATGGGGCCGTCTGCACGGCCCCGTCGGCGTGTTTGAGCCACTCGCTGCTAAACCCCGACAGCGAAGTTTCTCACGGAAACGCCTTTATCCCTCGTCTCTTCCTCCCCCGACGCGCAAACGCACGGGCTCCGCATGGCGATTCCCCAGGAAGATTTGGACTGAAAATAAAATGAGACGGAATGAGACGGAATGAGATGAAATGAGATGAGATGAAATGAAAAAATAGGATAAAATAAAATAAAATGAAATAAAATAAAATGAAAGCCTCATCCAGAGGCAGGGAGGACACTCAGGCTTATCCCTGCAGCCTGCGCCCCAGGATGGGGACCCCCAGCATCGGAGCCCAGCTGCTGGAGCCCCCCTGCTAAGGGGCTGGGGCTGGCGGGTACGAGGGGAAGGTGACAGCCCTTGGGACACCAGGAGGGGACCGCAGCACCTGCCCGGCACGAGGTGTGCCGTGGGGAGGCGTGAGGGACAGGGACGGGCAGCTCGGGGAGGGCACTCTCCAGGCACGCCGTCTCCCTGCTCGTATTTTATTTCATCTCCTGATGGGTGCAATGTGTCCTTAATTTGTCCTAAAAGAAAAAGAGAGTGAGCCGCATTCTCACACCCATAAAGAAGACAACACGCAAAGCCCTTGAAAAGCAGGCGCCACACATACTACGCGCCGCCTTGTTCTAATTAAAGCCGCCTTTCCCAGTCCGCCGGGGCTGCTGCCGTGGTGGGGCTGCGCGGGAGCTCCCGGGGACGCTGCCCCCCGAGCCCCCGGCCCCTCCGCGCGGGCTGCGCCGTGCCCGCGTCTGCAGGCAGGGCCGGGGCGAGCGCGGGCGAAGGAGCCCGGCCAAGCCCTTCCCCGACAATCAGCCCCCAGAGAGCTGTTCTGGCTCATCTCGCGCTGCAGAAAGAGGGGTTCATCTGGTTTTAATCTCGCCCCTAGCGGTAGCTGTCACCATGGGTTTGCTGTCAGAGTAAAAGATGCCTTTACGCAGCCCCTTGCCAAAGCGGCAGACATTCAGGCTTCGGGCTGCAGCCAAACCCCGGTGTCCCGGGCTACCCCGGCCCCGGGCCGCACACCTTGGCCAGCCCGCGGTGCCGGGAGCCCGTACGGCGATGGGGGGCTCGTTGGCAAAACGGGAGGGCAGACACCGAGGGGCATCCCTCTGCACACAGCGGGGCTCCAAGCAGCTCCGGCACACGTCGGGGTCCGGCTGTCCGGTTGGGGGGCTGCCGCCCAGGCTGAGGCACCGCGAGCCCTCCCGGTGCCGGCCGCCTGCCCGCGGTGCGCCGGAGCCTGGGCTCCGTGCTGCAGCCGCCGTGCTCGTCCCCTCCCCCAAAAAACACAGGGAACCACAAGAACCACAAAAATGCATCTCCTCCGCATTGCAGAGCCTCTCTCTCTCTGAAGGGCACGCCGAGCTGCCGGAGGACCCGTCGCTCCGCTGCCTGCTTGCTCTCGCCGCCTGGACAGCAGCCAGCTTTTCAAAGCAGCTGTCACATAAAAGCAAACATTTTAAACCATTACATTTACAGCAGTTTATCTTTAATGCCGCCTAAGGTTTCGACGTTGCTCCGTTATGATCGAGTTAAATGGGTTCCCTCTGCAGCCCCCTCCCACGTGTTCGCGCCTGCCAGGAGCCTCCTCCTCCTCCTCCTCCTCCTCTTCCTCCTCCTCCTGAAGCCTGACACACCGTGATGTCACCCTGCATCGCATGGTGAAAGTGATGAGGTCACAGGCTGACGTAGCTCACGTAGCAGCAAGCCCACAGTGCCCACACAAGGCTCCTTCGTGGTGACCCCTCCGTGGTGAACCTGGGGGAGCCTCCCCAGGTTCCAGGCTCTCGCCCAGCCCCGTTCCAGCCCCGACGCTCTCAGCCGGGCCGTGCCCCACTGGGACGTGGGATAAAGGAGGCCACTAAAAACTTCACATGCCCGTGTCCCACTCAGGCTCCCAGCAGGCTGCAACGCTTCCGAATGCCCCAGAGCAAGGCACCGCAGCAACTGAAAACACAGCGTGAGAAGAGAACGAGAGCCCCATACCCAATTAATTTTCTGACGTCTGACACTTCCAGGTCAACATCACCCCAGGTGAGGATCACCCTGCGCCCAGGGTGACCGCTCGTGGCAGCACCCTCCACCTCCTCCTGCCCAACAAGGAGACGGGTTGAGCTGCCACAGTCCCGCGTTTGATCCCAAGCTGGGTTTTCTCTCCGTTTTCCTCCCTCCATAGGCTTGGAAGGGTGTTACGACCCAGCCTGCGGGTGTCCCGGGCTGGGATCCCTCTTCCAGCAGGGGTTGGACTGGCATCTCCTTTGTGACCAGCCTTCCTTCGCTCTCCTCCTTCCTCCACACACACACACACACGTGTATATAAGAAAGAAACTCCGCTCGTGACACACTAGCATCGCGCAAGAAAAAATAGTGGCAGGAAATTAAAAAGGTTCATGTAACAACGTTAACACAGCTGTAATGCAGAGCCGGTACACACAATAACGTGTCGCTCTGCCCCTTACCCGGAGGGGCAGGACAGCTTGCCAAGGCCTTTATCTAACCAGGACGGGGAAAGCGCCGTGCACATGCTTGCCACGCTTACAAATCCATTCTCTTAGTTTTCCTCGTGGGATTTTGCTGAAGTGCCTTTACCACCTCTTATTTCTCCTCGCATCGCCGCAGCGCTTGCGTTCTGAAGCAGGGAAGATGAAAGAACAATAACAGCAGTCAGACCGAGTCCTCTGCCCCGCACAACATATACAGTTTCAGCACATTTTTTTCCAAGGCTCCTGTTATAAACGTCTCTTGTTCGTGTCTAACAAACCAGCAGCACAGAGAGCTCAAAAAAAACAAAAGAGAGAGCAAATCCTGCATTATTTTTCTTAGGAAAGGATGGTTCCGAAAGCATCCAAAGCACACTCAGACCCGCAACTCTTCCCCCTCGTCCTGGAATCCGGTTCCCATCCCTCTGAGATGCTCTTGCCAGGAACGTGCGAGCTCTTCAAGCCCGCGGGGCTGGATGTGTGCAGCCTTTAGGCACGACAGCCGGCTACAGGAGATGGATGCCCACGTCCTCCCCGTCAACCCGCGCCCTGCAGCACCATTTTCCTGCTCTTTCCTGCAGAAATTTGGGCTGATCCTTCCCTGCGAGGTCTCTCACCCTCATAGCCCTGGTGGGGGAAGATGTGATTCCACCCCCCTGGCCTCTCCACCTCCCTCACCAGGGACCCTGGACCCGCATGAGGAACCAGAAATAAATTAACCCCGAGGTCCCAGGGCAGATTTCAGTGCAGCCAAGAGCTCCACGCAGATGCTCCCGCTTGAAGCTGGGATGGCCTCAGGAAGCAACTAACCAGGCTCCATCTTTTGGGGGTGCACCCAAGCTTTCCTACGTGCTCCCGGGGGTGCAGGCTGGGTCCCGCACCCCCAGGAGAGCTCCAGGTGGGACACGGACAGCCACCGGCTCCTGATGGGAGCTCGTTTTTGAAAGTTACGGCCCTGCAGGTTCCTCCCTTCCTGCGGCTGGGAGAGGGCAGTGGCTGAGGTGACGTGCCCCTCTGCTTCCTCACCGACACCGCAACTCGACCTGCTGGAGACTGAATTATAAACCGAGATCACAGCCAAGTCTCCTTCCTCAGCTATCCATCTTCCCCGAGGTCGTCCCGTGAGCTGAGAAAACAAACACAAAAGGAAAGTGAGGGATCGGCCTGCTCCAGCCTGCTCCCTGCCTGCCTGCCTCGCGCCGGGCACGACGCGGTCCTGTGCCGGAGCAGAGCGGCGGCACCACCGGGGGCACCGACCCAGGCAAGTCCTTCAGGACAGCCCGCGGCAGGGCACGAGAGCATCGCCACGCAGCAAGGACTTCCCCGAGCTCCTGCTGGCATCGGAGATAAAAGTTCCACCAGAAACGAGGAAGGGGAACGAGAACCTGCAACGGGTTCCACTCCGCGGGAGCGGAGGAGGAAGGATGAAGGCAACACTTGGGAAAGCAGGAGCCAGACAGCCAAGGGATTTCACTCCGCTTTGCCAGGGTCAGGAGCATTCGCCCTGAGCGCGTAATGGGGTTGTGAGCAGTGAAACCCGATCGGCTGTTAACCCTGGAATGCGTGGAAATGACAACTGCACATAACTCTGGGGAATCCGCAACGGTGCCCCCGGACCCGGAACGGCAGGAATAACCCGCGTGTTTCACGCATGAGCTCATCCCGGGGCTAATACCCTCGCATGAGCCCAGCCTGCAGGAATTCGCCGAGCATTCGACGGCCGGGGGAGCGCGGGGGGACACCCTTCTGCCCCTGGCCCCTTCCCCTCCCTCCACAACCCCACGTTTCCCACCGGCACGTGGGGGTCCCCAGAGCCCAGCGAGCTCCCTTGGCCACGCAGCTCCTCGCTTCCCCTTGCGTTTTCCCTCTCGCTTCCGTTTGCCTCGCAGAAAGGGGGTCAAAAAGCCCCGGGGTGCTGACACAGCAGCTCCATCCTCCCAAGCACCCGGTGATGCTTGGGGCAGCCTCCAGCATTATTTGCCCGTTCCGTTCCTCCCTCTCCTAAGGAAAGCAGCCCAGATCCCACCGATGCTGGTGGTGACAACCCCACGGGGCAGGAGGCAGATGGAGCCCGTGCCTGGGGATCAGCCGTGTTTGCGGGGCAGGCTCCGTCAAACGTCCGAAGCATTCATCACGCCTTTGAGATGGCACATCCTCTTGCCAGCGACTCTTTTAGGGACAGGATGGAATAAAATGGGAAAGTTAGACGGGACCCGCCAGCCCCTTCCGCGCCTCAGCGCGCCTCCCCCTGCCAGCAGCTGTCCCGCATCTGCCTTCTGCTGTGAACCCAAGTGCTGCAAAGCCACCAAAACCACAGGGAGGGCTTCACGTGGCCAAAATTCAAGCCAGGGAGCTCCAACAGCCACAC
This sequence comes from Nettapus auritus, assembly GCA_011076525.1. NCBI lineage: Eukaryota > Metazoa > Chordata > Aves > Anseriformes > Anatidae > Nettapus > Nettapus auritus. Next base: position 12,441,790 of record CM021778.1, read on the forward strand.
TCAGTGAGGGGGACCCGGGTCAGATCCCAGCCGTGCCACAGCAGCCCCCGGGCACTTGGCCGGGTCCTGGTGGGCTCCTGCTGGGAGCTGATGTGGAAGGGGGCCCTGCGTCCTTGCAGAGGGGCAGAGCGCTTACGGCAAAGGTCAGATATCCGAGTTTTGGATGCAGTTGTGAGCTTTTTGAACTGTCTCCAGAGAACAGGCATCCCTTACCTTTGAACTGGATGATCCGATCTGTCCGCAGGCGCTCCACAACTGAATCCCTTCCCCACCAGCGGCCCTGCAGGGGAGCCTCTGATGTCCCACTCCCTGGCAATGCCAGTGCAGGAACAAAGCAAGCTGGCCAGAAAACAGCTGAGCCGTGACCAAGATACAGTCTGTCCCTGGGAGGCCAGGTCCCTAACATGTCCCACTGTGGCTGGACAAGCCCAGGAAGAAGACTGGAGAGGCAATTTCACGCATCAGCCCCGGGAGCAGCACCCCGCTGCGATAGCCCGGGGATCCCCCGCTGCCGGCACGGGAAGGACAGCGGGAGGAAGGACCAGGTGGAAAATTGGAGGACAGAGCTGGGGGCACGGCATGAGGGGATGCTGCCTCCGGCTCTGCGAGGGCAGCACCAGCACGTGCCGTTTCCCAGCAGGGAAGGAGGCCTGGAGCGGGTGTGCAGCTCTGCCCAGAGCGCTGCAGCACAGGGATGGGCTGGGGCAGGCGTACCCTGCCCGATGGCACTGGGCTGCCCACGCAGGATGCTGACCCCCAAGGATCCACGTGTACGGGGCGAGTTCACCAGCACCACCGAGGTCTCCCAGCACGGGCTGACACACAGGTGACAAAGCAGGGTGGCACACGGGGTGGCACCGGAGACCTCCCAGGCGTGACAAAGCGTGGCTGAAGTACCCAAAAGCTCGGGAATTACAAGACAAACGCACACAGTGCGAGGGGGAGGGCTTGGGCTGCGAGCCCAGTAGGTTTTGTATTTTGCCTTCTACAAACCCGGGGGCCGGTGCCGCATTCTCTCTTCGTGGATTCTCTGCTGTAAAGCAACAAAACCCCGCGCTGCGCTGCCAAGCAGGAGGGATGGAAACGCGCAGCCAGCGCCTGGGCCTGCGCACGCGGAGGGGAGCTGGGCTCACGCCGGGCGCCAGCACCACGCCGAGAGGCAGCGACTCCTACGCACGAGCACTTCTGCTTCCTCCTGCCTTATTAAAGGCATTTCTTCGGAGAGCTTCTTTGTGCGCTGTTAAATGCCTTGTGGGAAAGTCCTACCAGGAACTTCACAGGTATCCAACTAATGGGCTGCTCGGCAAATTCTTTGGAAACCCACCGAGTTTATTCTCTTGAGAGTCTTTCCTGTGTTTCTTCCACACCAGCCTGAAATACTCTTCAGCAGGTGCAAATATCTTTACTGAATTCCAAACAAAGCTCTGTTCGTAACATACAGTTTAGGATTTTTTGTGTGTTTTTTCTTTTTTGAAGCAGCTGGGGGAGGTTACTGCGCGAGGAGTTACTGCAGCCTGGACAAACCCATGGAGATCCGGGGAGCACAGCACTTTGTCCCGGCTCAGACCAAGACATTATTTCCATCAAACTCAGTGGGGTTTCAGGAGCAGCCGTAGGCCCCAGGAAGACAGGCAGCTGCTGCCCGGGAAGCAGCTCTGCTATCAATGCCACCCCAGCCCAGTGATCCACGGCACCTTCCTAGGGGCAGAGCCACGGCCTTGAGCTCTCCCCTTTGGGGCAGGGGAAGTCCCGACAGATGTCATCCAGCAAGGGAAACACTCCCACGTTCTGCCTTATCGCAGGGAGTGAGCACAGCAGGTTTTCACCTTGCTGGGAGAAGCGTCCCCTCTGCCACTGCCCCCATCCTGCCAGGAGCAGCGGCGGGGGTGACGTGGCAGGGGGGAGCGGGGAGCCCTCGGCCCCGCCGGGGTCTCCCATTTCTAAACACCTCGCTTTCGCCTGCCAGGGTTGCATCAGCTCCCGCGTCTGTATTTATAACCGGGTTTAAAACCTGATATTCCATTTCCAGTAGCTCCGCGGGGGTGAGCTCAATGTACAGGGCCCCCAGCCAAGCAGCTGCTGCCAGCGTGATCCCTCTTCCCTTTGCATCCTGCTCAGAAAAGCTCCCTACCGTCAACCTGGTGCCACGGCTTACTGGCATCGGCTCTTTAATTAGCTGACCGAGGCACGAGGCAGCCCTCATTAAAGAGATAGCCGATTAGCCCTCAGGTGAGGGGGAGTTGGTTGCACACCCTGCGGCTAACCGAGCCGTGCGCACGCTCGGGCACACCACTCCTGCCCCCTCTCCACACCATCACCAACCTCCTGTGGTCGGAAGACCCCCAAAAGCTGCTTTTCAGCTGACAGCCGGGTGGGGAGGGATGGAGGAGATCCCTCTGGGCCGGCAGGCTCCTCGCAAGTGCCACCCCCCTGGGTCCATCTCCACAGCCGCGCCAGGCCAAGAGGTCCTCGTGCACTGGGTCCTGGGCTCGGGTCCTGCTGCGATCCCCCCGGGGAGAGGCCCCCGGTGTCCCACAGCCTCCCCGAGCCACGGCTGCCCCGCGGGGACCGCAGAGGGACCCGGCCCTGCCACCGCCCCAGCGCCACCGCAGGATCTCGGCTCCCTCCGGGAGGAAAAGTCCAGCTGCTTTAGGTTATAAATAAAAAATGACCCGATGAAAAGAGCGAATCTTCTGGGCACCAGGATCAATCACACACCTATTAAATGTACAAAGCGACCTCTCAAAATAACAGCAATTCATAAACCCTGACACCAGGAGCAGATTTGAAGCTTGGCTGGGACCCACGCCGCTGTGCTTCAGCATAAAGCAACTATCTGAGCCTCGTTAAAACATCTCCATCTCCAAAATCCCTGTCTCCAGGGCTGACTCTGTGTCTGCCACCACGCTTTCCGGACGGGAGCGGACAGGGCAGCCAGGGAAGAGGCTCACCACGGCTCACTTTGAGCTACCTGCCTCTACCGACGCCAGGCCCCCTCCCTCTGAGCCCAGAAACAAGATCTTGCTTTAACTGCATTTGTTTCTGCAGTTGTTTTGCCTCCGCCTTCATTGATGGGGAACCACGCACCCGAATCCAGCAGAAAGAGCAGAGAAAGGAGAGCTTGGGACTGGGACTTGGATAAACGCTCTGCCGGCCTCGGCCACGCCGCTCGCATCTGCACAGGCTGAGCAGCTTCTCCATGCACATCGCTGCTGTGGGAAAGGAAAATAGCAATTGCAAGCCTGAGAGGGGCAGTAAAAGGACAAATTGCCTATTATTTGCAAAGTGATTTGGCACCCCAGCTGAAAACTAAGAGGGAAATGCAGAATAAGGCTGAAATCGTCCAGGCTCCTGCCAGGCAGCTCCAACCCTATTACACTTCATCCTGAGCACCGAGAGAGGTCAGCTTGCTGGACTCGCTTCTCCCATGTGCTTCTCAGCACAAAAGAAACGGCGATTGGTGGCCGATACAAATAACCAGCTTTTCTACCAGCAAGCAAGGTTCACCCTGCGATCGCTTCTCCCTCTGGTGAGCTCTGACGTGCAGGGGCCTCGGGCACAGCGCTGGCTGGGACGCCCCAACCCCACCGGCTGCTGCGTCCCACACGGTGCAAGGAACACCATCGCTTGGGTTCGTACAGACCCAGTGCTAATCACGGAGCTGACTCATTTCCCTGCCCTGCCAGAGCTGGTTTCAAAGTATTTGTTTAGCAGGAGCGAGGTCTGCCTCCATTACCTGTCCTCAGTCATCCTGTCCTTCATTCTGGGGCTCCCGACAATCTGTGTTCCTGCGACACCGGAGACAGGGCTCTCCTCCCTTCCTGGGGAATGTCCCTGATACCTCCGGATGAGAATCTGGGCAGATGCTTGAGGAAGATGGAAAAGAAACGCAAAGCCCAATCGGACCTTTGTATGAGGTCAAAAACATGGGTGAGTTTCTGATGGGAAGCTGTTTTGCAGCCAGATCGGCAAAAAGCGCAGGGCTGCCTCCCAGCAGCCAACACCGATGCTCCGAGCTGAGCACCCACCCGACGGCAGCAGGGAGAGCACGCCGGGCTTCCTCTGGTTATCCCTGTGTGATTCCCAAAGCAGCCCCCAAGCGGGTGTAAGGAGGTACAAATGTGGCCACCACCAGCCAGCAAGCCTCAGCCCACTCAGGGCGAAGCACAGCATCCTCAAGAGCCTCAAGAGCCGTGAGGATAAGCCTACACCCAGCTCACAGCATTAATAATTCCTGCTTGAGTCTGGAATTATATTTACCTTCTCTGTTTGCTGACTCCGCTCCCCTCCTGCTACAACCACTGAGCTGAGCCGTGCGCTGGGGAGCTGGAGGCAGATCCCACCCCCGCAGCTGCCGAACCCCTTCGGAGCGTTTCCCTCCCTTCCCCTGCTCCTGCCTGCGCCGTGGGGACGTCTTCTCGCAAGGAGGGCAAGGGCTTCAGCTGCCTCGGCTCCCGCTGCCTGCTCCGCGCTCCTCGGATGAAAGGCACTGCATCTGAAATCCGAGGGATTTAAGGAATTTTTGTCTTTATCAATTGTTAAGTTACCATAAAGTCTTGTACTTTGCAAGCTGCCCTGAATAGTACCAGAGTCCAAGGCAGGGAGGTGCCCGCTTAGATCATTACCTGGGAGAGCGAGGTAGTTACACATTATGCCCAGAACAAATTTTTTAATTATCTTGCAGCTACCCAGCAAAAATAATAACCGAGCAATTAGTTTCGTTCTCATTCACCTCTTGTATCAGAGGCATCATCAAATGCAGGAAAGGCAGGTTGCTTACCCACGCGCTGCAAGCGGAGCACAGCAAAGCACACATTGCTCTCACATGCGAGACGCTGATTGTCTGGATAAATTTGGTTCTCCATCTTCACAGCAAGACATTCTTGGGTACCATCTCACACTGCGGTTAGCACTGAGCAATCCAGCAGCTGAGATCCGGATGGGAACACCAGACGGAATTAAACTCATCAATCACTCTAACCCCAACTCCTCAAGTGCCGCAGGAAGTGGCAGCAGGACGCGCATCGTCTCCACTCAGCCGTTTGCATGTCCTGCGACGCCTCTGAAGGCCCGGAGGCTGGTTTTGTCTCACCTGGGGGATGCTGCCCACGCAGCACGTGGGTGCACGCCGGGAAAAGTGCGCTCCTGCTTCCCGGCTGGTCCCCGATGACCCAGATCCAAGAGCCTGGAGGACAAGAGACTTCTCCACGTTGTCATTGACCAGAAGAAAGTGGAAACAGAAGCTGAATTTCTGTCACTGCTGCTTGTCGTACACGAGAGCAACAACAAAGCTTATGCCACTTTTTGCTTTGATTACAGGTTTCCCCTGTAATTAGGAACAAGAACTACTCCAACAAAAAATTGCCTTGCAAATCTTCGGTCCGCCTAACGAGGGCACAGGCACAGAGCCGCTGCCGCGGAGCAGGGAGGGGAGAGCCTGCAGCACTGCCGGCGCTTACAGCAGGGTACAGCACGGGGAGGACGTCCAGCTGACACGCTGCAAATTAAAACGTGGGCCCTGCTAGGCTGAATGGCACAGAAAGGTACGGCTAGCACCACTCCCGGCTTGCCTGGGCTATCCTAATTCAGCTGTAGGACTGCACGTCCTTCCTCAGGGCGTTTGAAGGTTAGCCGAGTCACTTCTGCAGGCTGCCCATCCATTTCTGCCACGCACACAGGTAACTCCGGCCAGCAGTCCCCGTGCCCCAAGGGCCTTGGTAAAACAACGCCAAAATTGACAGCGAAAGCCCCGGGGATGCAGGAAGGGAGCCGGGGGCTCTGCACCCAGAGCAGACCTCGCCAAAAGGGCACCAGATGGGGGCTGGTGCCTGCGGGCAGCCCTGCCCCGAGCTCATCCTGCACATGGGTGAGCTGGGAAAACAGATCCCGTTTTCAGAGACTGGCACTTGAAAGTGAAACGACGGAACAAAAAAGCCCACCGAGCTTTAGAGAGAGGCATCTTTTGTTGGTGAATGCCGTCTGGAGATGCCCAGCCAGCTCCTGGCTGCCAGGAAGGACAAAGCGAGTGTTTGCGCTGTGCTGAGAAAAGATAATACGAGCCTCCTCCAACAAAGCAGCGAAAGGCCACGGCGCCCAGCATGAAAATGTCAGGATAACCACGGGGCCAAGCAGTCGCCGAAGGCGTGAACACGGATCTGAAACCTCCAGGCAGGAGGGCAGAGGACAGGCGGTGACAGCAGAAACACGGGCGGCCGATGGGCCAAGGAGCTCCCGCAGCGCAGGGCCAGCCCTAGAGGTCGTCCCCCAGCTCTGAAGGATGGCAGAAGGCTCGAGCCAGCTCCTCTCCAACCCCTCGGCTTCCTGGGTCTTTGCTGAAAGCCCAAGGAATGAAAGGCCGTGCGCAGCTACACGACAACCCAGCCACCACACCTGGCTGCAGATGAGCTCTTGTTCTCGAACATCGCCTCCGGAGTACAGGATCTCTTGGCTTACCTAGGGCAATCGCTGAATACTTTTGTAAGATATGAAATGTAATTTTTTTCTCCTTTCCATACACGATTCCATTTCCTTGTCCTCTTGCAGCAGAAATTAAGAAGTGGCCTATAATTTAGAGACCAGGAAGCCTCCCAAGAACCAACGGGCACAACACGGTAACAGGAATGTGATGCAGCTACCACCAAACAGGAGGGAAAGCCCGATCCTTCGGCTTATTTTGCTAAAAGTCCCAAGGAATCCAACCGTAGGAAGAAAAACTCTCAGAGTTACATTCTTTAAACTGAGAACCGAAAAGAGATTCCTCTGGCTCCTTCTCAGTTACCGAGAAGCCTGCCAAAAAAAGATAAAAATTCATGATTCTGGTGGTACGTGCACCACCACACGTACCTACCCGCTGCACACCGCGGTGCACGCGGGGGGCGGCAGCACAAAGGCGTCTCTGGAGGTTCGGGGTTTATGTTGTCATGTCAGAGGCAGAAATTCATTTATTTCCTCCTACAGAGGCGGAATGACGGCAACTTATTTCTCCCCTGCTCCTCGAACAGCGCTCGTACCATCTGAAAGACTTGCCGAGGATGCCCGTGAGAGCTCTTTTCCCGAGGGAACCGAATCTTCCCGCTTGTCATTACCACATCCATATTAATGAGAGGGGGAAAGAAAAAAAAAAAAAAAACCCCCAACTAATTTTATAGGCACATCAGAAATAAATTCCTCTCCCAAGGAGAGTATGGGAACGGAGCACCACAAGGGTTATTTTTAAAACTAGTCAAGATACCAGGCTGCCTCCGGGGCTGTGCGCGGCGCTTGCTGCTTCGGGAAGCCCAGACCACGGAGGATGGACCGGCTCCCTCGGTCCCAGGCAGCTGGTAGGAACCCGCATAGCATCATCCATGCCCCAGGCAACGAGGCAAGGGTGCAGGCTGGCTCGCCGGACATCTCGGGACACCCCAGTGCACTGCTTCCCCTGCCCGTTCCAAGGCTGCTGCCGTCCCTGCGCGGCCACGTTCCCAGCGCCGGGCTCTCCCAGCAGTGCTCCCATGGGGACGATGCCACCTCCGCGAGGCAGGCTCCTGCCGCAGGGCGCAGCCGGTGATGCCGAGGTGGGAAGACACACACAAGTGGAGCACTTACTGAGCAGATGGACCTCCACGGGCCCCGAGGCACAGTTTATTTCCAAACTCCTAAGCAAGCTATGAACTGGACTGACCTAATGATATTCGCCTGCAAGCGCTCAGGATCAGCCCCGCAGCCCACGGGTGTCTGCTACAGACCAGTTACAGTCTAAGGCAGGCAAGTTCAGGCTCAGGAGCAAAGAGATTAGGTTTACCGTGCTGAGCAGCAATTACAGTTCTTATCTGAGGTTCCCTGACGCCAAAAGAAATCTTTACGTTGGCTCCCGCAGGCTACCGTGAAAAAGGCTCTGCTCACCTTGGCGGCTCCGACAGACAATTCCCCCGGCCGGCAGGGCAAGTGCCAGCCCCCGTGCTCCCAGGCCGAGCTGGCTGGAGGAGGAGACACTCGAAAAACCCACCATTGATGTGGTCCAGCTTCTGGGTGAACCCAGCTCCCAGCTCCAGACTGGGGCGTCTCGCTGGCCCCCAGGGGGAACAAGGAGCGGCTGCTTTCACAGGCAACCCCAGCACTGCTGGGGTGCTCGGGGGGCTGCAGCCACCTCCTCCTGCGTGCAGGAGCCTCCAGGCCTCTGCCCTTGCAGGAGCAAGGTGCCCTCACATCACGCGTTTAAGCAGCAATGGGATGGTTTTGACTCAAAAGACTCCGGCAGCTCTCAGCGCTGCTGCGTGCCCACCTGGGACACTGCGGGGAAGGGAGACCATCCTCAGACATTTCATGAGATGGTGATATCGGCCCGGTCCAAACGCTGTGCTGGGCTTAAAACAGTGACAACCGCTCCTGCTTTCTCCTCCGGGCAGCGTCCTCCCAGAAAACAGACTTTGGGCTCTGCTCCCGGGACCCCGCGGTTCTGGACCTCAGCCACTGTCCCCACGCGGGCACTGCGAGGTCCCAGCCGTGCTTGCAATGCTCCCCGTGGGACAGCACCTCTCTCTGCAGGGAAGGTGCCCTCTGGACAGCATTCCCAGCCCTCGGGCCGTCGGCAAGGGCTGCACACCGCGCTCCGACCTCCAAGCCAAGCCCCGGAGCGCCGCGAGGTGCCTGCAACAACAGCAGCCGAGCGCGCGGCCAAGGGAAAACGACCCCGCGGCTCACACGCTTTTATTTTCTCAGCAAACTTTGCAGTTGAAAGGTGGTCTCCGAGGCTGGCGTGTTTAAAACAACAGCCGGGAGGAGGCTGCGGAGGCAGCGGGCGGGAGAGGGGACGGCGCTCCCCGGCGTAAATGGGAGCTTGTGTTCAGCACAGGGAGCACCGGCAGGGCTGAGCCGGGCATCGCCGTACCTCCCCCGTGCCAAACCCTTCTGGGTGGGCTGCCGGCTCAACTGAGCCCCTGTGTCGGAGGGAAAGCTCAAGCTCACGCTGGGCGAGGGCACGGGGAGCTCCACGACCTGCCCAGACGCCGGCACGCACCCGAGGGGTGACCCCGGGGTCTGCAGCCCCGGCATCACCCCGCGCTCGGGGGGCACGCGCCTGGGGGGCAGGCCAGCCTCGAATAAATGCCTCGTTTTCTTGTGGTGGCTCGTGTACAGTAATGTCTAAATATATACTTTATGGAAAGTGTGGAGTGATTTATTTTTGTTATTGTTGGTCTAACATTCTGCCGGCTGAAACAGCAGCGCTGAGGTACGGGGCCTCGCTGGTCGCACACAAAACATTATCGAAGATTGGTCATCCAGCAAATATGAGCAGGACCTGCGGTGGGGGGTTAGGCAGGGCCACCGCTGCCAAGCACGGCCACCTCAGAGCAGGAGACCTCCCCCTGCTGCACCGCAGGGCCCCGGCCTCCTCCGTCAGCGAGAAGGAGGAGGAGGAGGAGGAGGAGGAGAAGCTCAGCATCACCGTGCCCTGGGAAGACGCCAAGATGCAGCAGGCTGCTGGGCAAGGGCCGTGTCAGGCTCCTGGCCACCCGACGTGAGCAGGAGAAAAATCCCGCTTTCAGAAAGGGTCGAAGCTGCCTGCTTCTCCCCGCAGCCTCTGGTAGCAAGATGCAATCCCCCCGAGGCATCCCATACGGGAGTTATTAGCCTTTCATCATCAAGTGTGCAGATGAACGTTATAAAATCACAAAGCCACCATGTACTCGAGACACCCAACCCACCCTAACTCAGCAGCGCGTTTCTCTGGGATGGCTTCCCAAAATTTATTTTGTGCAGGAGGGAGGGGGAGGACCCCGAGGCACGCGGGGAACCTCCCTCCCCCCCCTTTCTCACGAGGATGGGGCCCGGCTGCCTCTTGGCACGGCGGCTGACATCGTGCTGCCCTCCCGATGCCAGGGCTGGGACAATCCCCGATGGGCAAAACAGCAGCGACCCAGTAGACCCCTGCCCTGGGAGAAATGTCCAGCACCTGGAGGGATCACGGAGCAGGGCTGGAGCTTGCACCCCATAGGAAAGGAGCTCTGCCTACACCAAGAGCTGTGGGGCACAGCCCTGGCCAGCAGGAAGCCAGCCCTCCTCCATCCCCTGGGCAGCGGGCTCGGGCTGGGGGGGCAGGACGAAAACAGAAGTCGAGCTCAACCTCCAAGTTGTGGTGTATTTGCCCACATGAAACTCCACAGCCAACGCCGCATTTAGCCGGCCACGGGTTTTGCTCCAACCAACAAAACCTCACGTAGCACCACCACCGCACGCTGTGCCACCGACGGGGGTCACGGCTCCTGCACCCAAAGGCTGGAGCAGGGAGCCCCGAGCCAGGGTCCCCAAGCAGGGAGCAGCCCAGGGCCGCAGGCTCCCCGCTCCCGAGGCTTGCAGTGCAGCACTGCCACGGGAAACTGCGGTTTGAAGCAAACCTTGCAGCTCTGTCCCCCCCCAGAAAAGCACTGCGCTGCCTGGGCTTCCTCACAATACCTGCAGGAGCCTGGTTCTCGTGGATTTCTGAGTGCCTCTTGTCCCAGAAGCCATTATGGCTCCTCTGAAAGCCCTGCCACAAACACCGTGCCTCGGCTGGCATCCCATGGCACACGGAGCAGGCGAGCTGCTGTGCTTCTGTGAATGCGAGCACACACACGGTCGTTGCTCCTGCTCCCTCATAGCACTCAGGGGACCCCACCTGGACCCAGGGCCACAGGAGACCTCGGCACAGCATCCTCAGAGTGACCTGCAGGGAATCCCCATTTCACGGTACAACTTCACCAAGCGCTTGTTTGCAACCAGGCTCGAGGCCTCCTCCCCGGGGTGCCCCCGCGTGGCCTCAGGCCCGCTGGGTTCCTGCGGACAGGGATCCACCTCCTGCTTTTCCACCTCTTCCAAGCAAACCGCCCTGCCTCTCCTCACACCACATCGCTCCACACCCACCAGCAGACCGGGGTGAGAAGCTCTTAGCTTCGGTCTGTGCCCCCTGCGGCCCCCCGAGCACCACGGCACGCACCACGAGGCCTCCTGCCCCGCTCCTCTCCCAGGCTCAGCCCCACGGCGTGGTGGGCCTGCAGCGGAGACGACAGCTCAAACAAGGCTTCTGGGGTTTGTCCCCACCTATAAGCGCCCTCAGACACCTTCCATTTGATTTGGCAAGCAAAAAGCATCAGGCCAGCGACCCGACGAGCCACTTCCCTTCGGCAGAAGCCCCAGCTCCTGTCACGGCCTCGCCGGCAGCACCGCAAAGCGACCCGACGCCGGCCGAGCCCACGGGGGAAAGCAAGATGCAAAGTGCTTCCTCAGGGATGCTAATTGTTCTCATTTCCCTTCTCCTCGGGACAGAGGGGTGCAGAGTTCAGCATTTCCCCTTCTTGCGGCCTCATCTCACCCCCCAGCCAGCCCTCATCCAAAAGCCTCCTATTAAACTTCACAGGACACCCCCGGTTTTCCCTCTCTCAGCATCTCCTTCAAACGCACGCACGTTCACCCTATGCAAGAGGCAGGAGAGAGGAACAAGCCTCATCTACAGAGGAGAAAATTAAGACAGCAAAATCTCTCCCTTCAGATCATCTTTAAAGTTGTTTTTTGTTGTTGTTGTTGTTTTTTTTGAATTGTCCCTCTTTATTAGTCCCAGGCAGAAATCTGAAACCCCCTTAAAAAAAAAAAAAAATGAAAACACAAAGATATATAATGATTTTCAAAGCTGTGTCACATAATTAATGTCACATTTATCTCTTCAGCTGTAGAGATAAAAAGAAACCATCTATCCATGTCCTCGTTATTTTTTATTCTCCTTTTAAAGCCAGCGTTTAAATCCTTGGGATAGGGGTGCTGTGAAGGAGGGGGAATCTCTTGACTTTCCCTTTACCCCACACAACGACGGCAACAGAAAATTCCTCCCTCTGCCCCGTTCCCTGTCTCCCTTGCTGTCTGACAGCGGGTGGCAGGGCCTGGATGCTCCTTCGGGAACCTCTCCCTGCCCCAGCGCCAGCCTCCAGGACAGCCCAGCAGTGGGAGCGACAGCGGGGACACGTAAATGAGCCCAACAGTAACATTCCTTTTTAAAAGTATATTGCAGCCATGGGCATTCTCCACCATGAGCACCGTTTGGATTCCTCTCGTGTTGCGTCCCGCTTCGTTTCGGGGCATAGTGCCCACATTAAAACAATATTTAACACCTCGCTGCTGCCCGGGCCGCTGGGAGCACCTCGTAGCGCCAGCCCACCGCCGCTCTGCCCAGCCCGGCTCCTCTCGCTCGGGGTCACCTCCTCCTGAATCAGGTGAGAACCTGGTGCTCACGGCCTGATAACGAAGTCCCGAGACGCGAGAAGGTCCCTTTAAGATAGCTGATGAACGCCCGTCGTCTGGTTCTGATCAGCGTGTGACAGCTCCAGAAACCGCAGCGAGGGCTCTCTGGGGCTTCCCACGTGCTCTGTACCCCGTACGCTCACACTCAGCATTGCACCCTGCACTGCCACGTGCCATCAGCCTCTGGTCCCACCAGGGACCTCTGCCTTTAGATATTCCCACAAATACAGGCCCTGGAGAACAGCGAGCAGAAGGAAGGGCTGCCCGGTCTCGGGACGTGCAGGAGCCCCAGGACCTCTCTGAGGACGGCTCCTGGCACCTCCCCAGCCGCCGCAGGAGCAGCCCTGCTGCTGCCGGGTCCCTCTGGCCACCAGTCCCCCCATGCCCTGCCCCAGCTTGCCGGCTGCAGCAGCACAGGGCGAGTTCCTTCCCTGCAACCACACCGCTCCCGTGCTCGCAGCGACGCGTGCTCAGACACCCTGGGGCAATGCAGACCACACGCCGTGCATGGGGTTAACACATGGGGACACGTTCTGCTCACTGACCTTCTTCAAAAGGTACCTGGAATAGCCAGGAGAAGCTGAGTGGCGTTTGGAAAATGCCAGGAATGGAGAGGTGTCCGGAGCCATGCACCCAGCTGGGGACCGCATCAACCGGCTGGGCTCCTCTGCATCGCCGGCACTAGCAGGCAGGCTCGTGAAGCTGGTCCTTCCTGCCCCAAATGGCACTGGCACAGGAAAAAACCATCCCATCTCCTCTCCCTGCTGTTTGAAGAGCGGGCAAGTGTGCTGCGTGTGCTCAGACACCTAAAAAAGAGCAAGATAAGCCTCCCCACTTGCTCTCCCAGAGCTGGAGGAAGCATTTTGTGGTCAGCAGAACCAGTCTCGGGTGCCAGCTGTTCAATGCCAGCCCCAGGACTGCTGCCTCCATCCCGGCTCGCCAACCAGCAGCGTCAGAGCCCCTGACTTTCTCACATGAAAGGGAAGGGAGTCACTCTTTACTTCTTCCCACTGAGAACAGCATCTCCAAATGAAACAATCGCTTGGGAAAGATATCTTCCAAATGACCCATGATCACCTAACTCCACAGCTAATGCTCAGCCTTTAATGCCCGATCTTCTCTCTGCCCCCAGACAAACGCATTGAGCTGGGGAAGAGCATCTGATGGAGCCGCTCCGGCACACAGAGCCGCAGATAAAGCACGGTTACAGGCTGCAGCTCCAGTTTGTCCACATAGCCGCCTCTAAACGAGCGTGTAGACGGCAGGCACAAAGCTGTCCTGCCGATGGAAAACCTCGCTGCGAGTCCCGACCGCGCCGGGGTGGATGAGCACGCAGCGCAGCGCTCGCTCCGAGCATCCGCACAGAGAGGCAAGAGTGAACGGGCAGAGAAGCAGAACTGGCTCAGACTTCTCCAGAACCAGCATCTTCACTTTGCCCTTCTGAATTAACCCCGTACTGGGGTTTGTTAAAGTTCAGCTCCGCTTCCCAGAGCAGACCTGGATCCCGTGGTGTGCTCCAAGCTGGCTCTCCCCTGACTCACCGGCGACGGTGCTGCTGGGACCAGAGCGCAGTGCTCGTGCCCCCGTAGCTCTGGGACAAAACCAGAGATGCTCAGAAACGACTGCACTCAAACCATGGCCCAAGCAGCCCCAGCACCAGCCCCCCACACACACATCCAGGCTGGGGAGCCTGCAGGCAGCCCAAATCCCAGACCCACAGACAGTGCCACAGCCCTGCAAAGCTGCAAACGGGAGCAGCGAGCCCAGCAAAACGGCCCCCGCACGCCTGCTCTGCCCAAGCCCTGGTGCCAGGGGCCGGACCACCCCAGCATGCTGGGGGCAAAACCAGCATCACCCCCGCCCAGGGGAAGGCTCCGTGCCCGGTGCTGGGCCACCCCCAGCACCCCGTACCCAGCCTGGTCGGGCCTCTCAGCCCCTTAATTTGTTGTCTGAGGTTATTCATGCAAGAGGGTTTGCAGACGTACTGAGAGCTCGTTTGCAGGGACGTCCTGTAGCAGCGATCCCTTTATCTGTTTATTTATAGAAAGATATTTCTGCAGGGTAACACACCCACTGGGACGCAGCTACCCCGCTCACACGTCGCCCTGTAACACAAGCAGCTATATCCAAACTTTCTAAGGGAGGATGATTAATTAAAACCAATATATATTCACGGAGGGAACTCCCCACAGGCAGCGCAGCAGACTGGTGACTCAAACTCGGGCTCGGAGCACCTGGAGACTCGGAGTCTGGTCTCGCCGTCCGTGTGGTCTCAGGCAGGGCGCTGAGCTCACTTCCCCCTGCGGGACGCCAACGCGTACTTACCTTCGGGCAGCGCGGCCAAGTGCACGGTGCAGGGGACAGCCTCCAGACCCGTCTTTGGCGCTGGTGTCCCATGAATAAATCTCTTTTCTCCCACGCCAGCTTTTGCAGCCCTATTGGGACACCAGCGTGCAACAGATTTGCTGGGGGAAACCCCCTAAACGCGCCAGACCCCTGGCTGGCACCAGCCCTCCACCTCGCGCTGTCGCGGTTGCACCTCTGTGTTCATTTCCCTGCCCAGAGCAGATGGCAGGAGATGCAGATGGGAAGCAGAAGCGTTAAACCACGAGAAATGGTGGCGTTTGGGGAAACGGATACAGGGAGAGAGCGCTGAGACACCGCCCCGCAGGCGGACAGGGACGCTGGGCTTCAGCCTGTGGAAAACCTTGTACCCTTGTACCTTCACAAAAAGAAACGCATGGGGCTCATCGCAAAGGAGATTTGGGAAGGCTGTAAAGTAGGGCGCCCTGTTCCTCATAGAAAAATAACTACAATTTGAGGGAACTGGGGAGAAGAAAACAGGGAGGATGCAGGCAGAACACACCAAAAGGGTATCACGTAGACCAGGGCTACAGCCCCACGGGGTCTGATGGTCACTCCGGATTTCATCCATCCAGTAACACTGGCAGTGACCAACCTGGCTCGGACAACACCAGACCCAGTCACTGTGGGCTCCTCAGCTTCGACACACCAAGCTGCATGTCTCGGAGGACACCAGTAGCCGGGCACCGCTCCCAACAGGCACGAGGGCATCAAGGGCCGAGTGCTCCGTTCCCCAGACGGCTCGCGCGCTTCTCCCCACGCCATGCGTTGGGAACGGCATGGTCTGCACTGCTGCCACGTCCTGCACCCTCAAGGCAGGAGCTGGCTTCTGAAAATCCCACCTGCTACCAGTCCTTCGGCTGCTTCCATGTGCACACCGTCCCCTTTCCATCAGTGCACGCAGGAGAAAGGCGAAAGGCCACGGAAAAAGCTGATGGCCGTGTGCCCGAGGGGGCTCTGCCGACACCACGCACGTTGGTCCCAGCATGACCTCCATCCAACGCATTTTTGCACGACTCCAACCTCACCGACAGCAAAAAGTAACCAGAATCCCTGCTTCTGAGCAGCCCCCCAGCAGAAATCTCCTTCCAAAAGCAAAAGAAAGAGCACGGCACCTCCTGCTGGCACCGGCCACGGCCCCGCTGCAGCTCGGGGACCGGCCCAGCAGCAAGAGCTCCGCGCCCGGTGCTTGCACTGCTCCATCCGGGTAAGGACATCGCTGGTTTGGAAGTTTGGGGTTGTCAGGTGCATACCGAGAGATATGTTACGAATCTTAAGTTACTTCGTTTTAAATAAAACTGCTAAGGAATGCAGATTACTACCTATCACATTCTGTAGGCGAACATTAAAAATGCTTTGGCCAGAGTTCTTGCACCCGAACCAATGCAGCAGAAGCGGACTTTGGGACTGCTCACAGCCTGCCACCAAGCACGCAGCGGCTTGCTGGGCCTCGTGCTGACGCACAGGAGTCGCAGATCGGTTTGTAGGTGGCCAAGAGTGACCCAGTTCTCAGCGGTTTCAGCTAAAACCCACCCGCAGCAGGTCGCTTCAGCACAGAGAGGCGATGTGCCCATTCACGGCCTGACAAATGCAAACAGCAAACTGAACACGTCCCGATCTCACAGCTGAAAGCACAGATTTCCACGTGCTGCTGCTGATACCCAGGTTGGACAGCCTGCAGCAGCCACGTGGGACCTCGAAATGAGCTCCAGCGAGTCCTCAGCCCAACGAGCCCTCTCATCGCCGCAGCCCACCACCAGCAGACGCTGGTGCAGATGTCCCAACAGCAGTGAGGGCACGTGTCCTTCTAAGAGATCAAAGAGGATGTGGCGCAGGGGACAACAGCACAGACAAGTTGTCCTGCTGGATCTTCAGGACAAGGAGAAGCCCAAAATCCCCAGGACAGGACAGGACAACAAGCAACGTCTGCCTGGGTCAGCATCTCCTCTGCACAGTGGCCAAGCAGCAGCTGGTTCACGTGCAGGCTCCAGGAAGCCACGAAGTAGCATTGACGGGATAACCTGCCCCTGGGGGGTATTTTTTCCTGACCTCTGGTACTTAAAAGGTCAGCTCAAGCTCCAGTGCACGAGGTCCCCAGCTCTCCCCAAAGCCTTTTTAGCTTTCCCTCAAACCCTTTTTATTGCAGCTCACGTTCTTGCTGTCCGATCCCCTTCTGAAGCCTGCTTCCCTCCTCACCTACAGCCCCTGGCGTGGCAAAGCATTTTGTCTTGGGGTTGTGGTGTTTTGGTTTTCTGTGTGTGCACACGTGTGCTTCGATTTACAGCTTTGGAACCATTTTGAACCAAAAACCTTCAGCACGGGCTCCGGGGAGCAGCCTGAAGAGTGAAGCCAGGCGGCGCTGGGAAGGACCAGAAGAAGCGAGTGCAGAAGCGAGGGCAACGCCTCTGCCTCCAGGAGCCCCGTGACACCGGAAGGGATGGGGACGCCTGACTTGCTTTCACCATTCCACGCACACCCACCTGCAGCGGGGGCTTTTTAGTCCGCTTTGCCTCTCCTGAAGCCTAGCAAGGTGCCTGCTCCCCTGCCTGCTCCTTGGTTTAGCTTGTCCTTAACCAGGATCAGAAGCTGACCTGGCTTCAGGCTGCCAGCACCCCCACGGAGCCTGGAGAAGCAGGGACAAAGGGAGAGCTGCTGCAGCTCCAAGCTGTGCCACAAGCCCTCTGCCGCAGCAGCTCACATTCCGAAAGCATTCTTCTTTTGCAGTAAAGCCTACCTTATAATATTCCTCTTTATACTGGATAAAACTGTAAGAGGTTAGCCTAAATACGAAGTGTGAAGTTCCTGACGCCGGTTCAAGAGCGATGCCAACAGAAAGCCCGGGGCGCTGGAGACAGAGGGCAGAGACGCCCAGCGGGCGGTTTGTGAAGAACTGACTTCAGAGCTTCCAAGTGCACCTGCTCATGTTCCTTAACATCACCTGGAATGGGGGAATTTTCCCTAATTTGTTCCAGAACGGCTTCTCCACCTCTTTTTTATTTTTCATCTAGAAAAGGGGGTGCAGTTAGAACGTCCCTTCAGCCCAGGAAAGGAGTGAAAGCACACATGCCTGCTGTTGACCAGGCAGCCGATGGTGACTTCACCTTCTCACATGTAACAACCCTCCCTGCAAAGCCACCAGCCAGGCTTCGCTCCGTGAGACCAGCCTGGTGGAGCTGGTGAGACATCCAGCCCTGTTTTTCTTGGAGGGGAGGCAGTCGGATGCGTGGAGGTTGCTGAATAAAAATCCTCGCTCCGTGTTAACAACAGGCCAGTCATCCAACGGCGAAACAGCTCTCGTAAAATAAAAGGATAACTCTTTACACACCTCTTCGCTGGGCGGCTCTTTGAAGCCCACAGGGATCAGCTCTGGCCAAACACATCAAAGGCCAGCCCAGGGCTTGGACTCAGACAACAAAACCCTTCCAAGCACCAGAAGATATCATCAGCACTGCAAACTAACGGACGCCTCCGAAATCCCACTGGAAAAGGCGAGCGCTTCTCCTGCCAAGCCCACCAAGAAGGAACGAAGAGGGAGCCCTGGTGTCTGTAATCCATACCAAGCGGCACAAACGCAGGGCTGGCTGTTACAGAGACACATCTGCACAGCCGGGCTGACCTCAAAACCCTACCCGGAGACTGCATGTGCACAGAGGTGCCCATGGGGGCTGCTGGTGGCAGAGGAGCCACGCAGGGGCTGCACGGGACACTTTCAGCACAGCACCACCGGCCCTGATCCTCTGCACCGGCCGTCCCAGCCCACCACCAGCTGCTTTGCCCTTTTTCCAGGAGCCCCAGCACTGTGAGCCCTCCTCCTCCTCACGGCAGGACCCAGAGCAGGGAACCCCATCCGTGATGTCCCCCCAGGACACCAGCCCACGGTCGCTTTGTTCCCTCCACAGGACCTTGGCCGGGCTCTGGACCACACGACGGGGCGACGCGCCAAGCAGTGATCCACCCCCAGCGCTCCCATCCAAGCTCTGACGCCTTTAAGGAGGAAAAAAAAACACAAATAAAACAAAATTAAAGCACGCGCCGCCCCTCGCGCAGCACGCCGATTTGCTCCCAGCCCTACGCCGTGCAAGGCATCTTCCCACTTGGCACCCGGGCTTCCCTCAGATATGCAAGCCTTTAACCAGGAATTCGCAGCAGGAGGAATCAAGAGAGAGAGGGGAGGGGTAGAAAAAAAAAAAAAACCACACCACTTTTCCTATTTTATCTCGTACCAAAGCCCTTTGCAGGTCTGCTTCCCTTTGGCTCGCCCGCTCCCCTAGGTCTACCAGCATAGTTTCGGTAATGAAATGCACATTTGCTGGTCAGCTCTAATAGATCCAGAGGGACTGTTTTTTGTGTGTGTTTGTTTTAAACTTGAGGGTGTTGTAAAGTTGTTCCAATGGCACCGAGATGGGAAGATAAGACATGGCAGGCAGCGACCGGTTAGTGGGCGGCTGTGGTATTAATCTTTATCCCGTAACTGAAGGAAGACGTGACAACGTGAGAAAAGCAAACGGCCACGATGTTTCTTTACGAGGCACACACTGAACCCTCTGCAGAGACCACCAGATCCTCGGCATTTCGTACAGCCCCTGTTTATTGCAGGGAGAAAAACCCTTTTATAGGCCAAATTCATAAAAAGGAGGAAAAACAGACCGGGAGGGAAAGCAGTGTGTTACAGCGTCTTTTCCTCTTGAAAGCCTCTCAAAGCAGCAAGCAGATGGTGGCATGGTGGCACGCTTCTGTCACCTGCTGGCCCACGCAGGGCAGCAGGGCACCGTGCCTGCAAAGCTGGAACCAAACGGAAGGACACGACGATGCAAAATCACGATCCCAGCGAGGGGCGTCAGGGTACGAAGCTCCAGCTTTCCCTTACTCCATGACTCCAGAAGAAGAAGCAGGTTTCATGACACACAAAGGACATGCGGAGAGGAAACTTAGCCAAACTGGTGTAGAGAGACCTGGAGAGCACCCGTCCGGACAAGAGGATGGGGAACTAAGTCCGGGGATTGGGAATTAAGGCCCATCACCATGCTCCGCGTTTGGGTAACCACGATAATAAGTAGGGACGTAGCAGAACCACCCCCGCTGCCTCTCTCTTCCTGCTCACGTCTGCTTCTCGCAGCCCGAAGCAAGAGGTGGGCCAGGAACGCCAATCCCCATAAACTCCTCCAACTGCAGGCAAGAAGCAATGCAATTAATTATGCTTAACGCTTGATTGGGATATAAAGCATGGCTGGGGAAAGCAAGAACATACAAGGCCAGGCTGCAGCCTCCTGGAAGCAGAGCTCTGAGGCCCCACAGCTTCCTTCCTTCTTTGGGGACAGCAAGGAAAGGGCTGGGACCACTGCATGGCACAGACCTCAACCATCACCTGCACAGCCCGGGCACCCCTCGTGTGGCTCAGGCTGCCGGAGGATGAAGAGAGGTGTGGAGGCACCATGCTGCTTCCCTAGGAGCTGCTGGGACACCCCACAAGGAGCAGACCACGGAGTCCAGCAGAAACCCCACATAGCTCCGTCCTTCCCTCCTGAGCGCCTTGGTAAGAACTGCACAGATATTATACAGAAAAGGATCAGCTCACATGGAAGAAGCTACCTACAGGAAAAAATAAAATAAAATAAAACCAACACACACTTGAGAGCTAATGAACTAGAGATGCCATTTACAAACGTGAGGTTTTGGTATTTTCTGTAGTCACTTACAAGTTCACTGCCACGCAGCTTCTAACCACAACCTGACTAAAAGCCCAGGGCATTTCCCTCAAGGTTTTTGAGACCACTGAGTAGACAAAGTTCATGCAGATCTTAGAATCTAGGTGATAATTCTCCAAAAATAATATGGGATTTGGTATTTTTCCCATTTGCATGCATATTAGTCTATATATCTATACAGACTAATATATAATCTATAATATTATATACTATATATCTATGTAGGCTAATATGGTCTGTATCTATGTAGACTAACATATTCGTTTATAGATCTATACTTGTTAGAATCTGCAGTTTTCCACCTTTCACTCAGGTCTCTTGCCAGTTGTGCAGAACAGGCCCAGGTCCCTCTGCAGACACCCCTGGATTACTCCAGATGTGCTCTAAGGACACAGATGGAGATGGTTTCAGGGCCCTCCCACCACACCGCTCCCCTTTCCTCTGACAGCCTCTGCATCTTCCACCCCTTTCCTTCCCTCCGAGGACAGACAGGGCTTTATTAATTATTATTTTTTATTACCCACCCCATTATTTTTATTTTTAGTATTTTTTTTATTACCCACCCCAGGGATTCAGCTGCTGGCAGGAAGGTGTGAGCACACCTTCACCCTCAGAAACCCTCAAGTCATCAGCCTGGGCACATAAATCCATTTTCTCTCAATTTTAAGCTCACAAATACCAGAAAACACCCCCAGCATGGTACTGCACAAGGTGCTCTGCAATGCATTTTTTCAGGCGATCTCCCTCAGCTTCCCATTTCTCCTTTTTGGACAAAAACTGGGAGAGGCGACCCAGCACTGCTCCCCTCCCTTGCACAGGGCACAGATTCCACCAGGTTTTTGGAGTTTGTCCATGGACAGCCCCTGGGAAGAGGCACCAGCTGGCAAATAAATGGCTTGAACTGAAATATTTCAAACCAGCAGCACAACAAACCCAACTGCTCCACCACCGCACGGGACTTGTCCGTGGCAGACGACACCCTCATCCAATAAACCTTTTAAAGGTTCGCCAATCACAGCGAGATGCGTCATAAATCTCCCTGAATCGTTTATTATGCCCATAAATCTCTGCAAAACTACTTTATCTCCTTTGGATTGGCAGTCGAGCAAGCTTTGCACTGACAAACAAGCTCCTGACAAGGCACGCAACTCTTCCCACGCGGGTGAGGAGCAGCCTCCCCGTGGCCCTGGTCTTTCCCCAGAGCCCACCCCAAAGCCACGTGCCGCTGTCACAGCCCCGCCGCCGGGGATCCTGCAAACCCATCCGCAACGCCCCCCGCACGGCGAAGCAGCACTCGTCCCACGTGTGGTTCCCCTCTGGAAGAGGGAGACTATCAAATAACATTTCTTCCACTTTATCTTCTAAATGTGCTATTTAAAGGGGGGAAAAAATTAGCTTAGAGGATTACTCAGCCTGCCTTTGCCAAAATGCATGCCCTGCATCTAATTCAAAGAATATTTTGCTTCTGAGAGCTTAGCAGCTACTTTGTCAAGAGTTTTTATTGGGAAATGTTGACGTTTTATGGCTTCATTTAAATCAGGTGGGTGAATGCAGAGCCAGAATCTGCTTCGCTTTTCTATTACAAGACACAGAAATAAACCCACTTTCCAGGTTGTTCTTCCTCTTGTGAGGAATGTATGTGTAGGAACATACATACTCTGGCTGAACAAGTACGCAGGAGTTGTGTAGTACGTCAAAAGGTAAAGAGGAAAACTATCCGCACTCAGCCCAAGGGGGGCGAGAACCAGGAATTCAACGCTTCCAAAATGCACAGGTAGATTTTACAGAACTCCTTCGAGTAGGTAGATTTAAATATTTATCAGTCTTGGTAGATCATTTGTCGGGGTGGGTGGAAGCCTTCCCTTCAGTATCTGCTCCTGCAAACATAGTAACTAAAGTAATTCTAGAACAAATAACTCCCAGGTATGGAACTATTTAAAATATTAACTCTGATCAAGGGAAGCACTTTATGTCAGAAATATTGCCAGGGCTAATGTGGACTCTAGGAATTAAGACGGAATTTCACACTCCATCTTCTGGAAGGGTGGAGAGGATCAGACAGTACAGAAGTAATTGACCAAGATCTGGAAACTCAGCTTCCCCAAACGAAGTGCTTACCTTTGGCACTTCTCTGAATTCAAACTGCACCAAGAAAAGGTGTGGGAGTTTCACCGTATGAAATATTATTTGGATTGCTGTACATGGACAAAGGAATGGATTACCTCAGTTTGAAACAAAAGATGCTTTTCTTAAGAACTATTTACTTGGGCTGTCATCCTCTTTGTCACCTCTCAGGACCCGTGGACTGTTAGCTCAAACCCCGCCCTTGGAAGCCCTGATCCATCCATTCCGAGCAGGAGATTAGGATCTGATGCGAACATGGAGAGAATCGAAGCTGCAACCTGAGTGGGAAGGACTGTTCCAAGAGCTCCTGACTACTGAGATGACAGTAAGAATGGCTGAGAAGGGATGGACTCATACCTGGGGACATCGCCCAATGCCAGGACTTTTCAACTATGATGGAGAGAGGCCTGGCAACTCCATCAGCCAGTTCCCTCAGGACCCTGGGATTCATGTATCAGGTCCCACAGACTTGTACATGTTTAGATTCATCAGGTGGTGTCGAACCTGCTCTTCACTTACAGCAGATGGGACTTTGCTCCCCCAGCCTCCATCTACAGGTTCAGGGAAATGAAAGACTTGGGAAGCCCGCCTACCAGTGCAGACACAGGCAAAGAAGTTGCTGAGTACCTCAGCCTTCTCCATGTCTGTCGTTACCAATTACTCAGATGTAGAAACTCACTCCTAATATAAGAAATTAGCCACCTATAATCACTTACACTCTCCTATTTTCACCCCTCAGTCTATTTGCACAAATGTTAGAGGCGCATGGTGGCCTTCGGGGACTCCTGCTGTCACCCCAGCGCAGCAGCCCGAAGGAAGCTGGGTCCTCTCTTGTGCTGTTCCTCGAGGCTCTGTACAGAAGGGATGCCACCTCTGGCACAAGGGCTGGGGGATGGGAAAGCAGCACTCACACAACCCCTGAGAATCGGTAACAGAGTGGTTTATTGCTGGGATGTCTTGCAGGTAAGCCTGCGGCATGTCCGTGGTGTTTGGGGGCTCCAAGTTAATGCTTGCGATGGAGCCTGCGCGACAATGAGTAGGGGGCTGGCCGGGCACTCTTGCGGCGCTCTTTGTTTGCCTGCAGAGCAGAGAGCAAAGCCATGCTGCGGGAATCCCAGGCCTGTTCTGGCCGAGGTGGATCCACTTCCATCGGTTCCTCGACGTCTTCTGGTGGATCCACTTCCATGGGCTCCACGGGCGGAAAGATAAGCCAGTCCTTGCCCGGGACTGCCCAAACGGGCTGCCTTCCATCTGGCATGTTTTCAGGCCAGGGTGCCGAACGAGGGGGTCGTCCAGTTCCACGCCTTGGTCTCGTGCCACTGTCGGCTTGATTTTCATGCGTGGGTCCGACACGGCTGTCTGGTTTCTGGCCCTGGCTGCGTCCCGCACTTTGCTCGGTATGGTAGGCACGCCTGTGTTCCCCACATCTGGCTGGCTGGTGCTTCTCCCTTTGGCCCATGCCACTGCTGTGGCTGTGGGAAGGCCCAGGCCCCCTGTCGCTGCGTGGTTGAGGGGATGGCCTGTTCCCTGCGTCGCTGCGGTGCCAGTGGTACCGCTTATAGCTGTCCGGGCTTGCTCGATAGGCATGCCTCTGCTCCGTGTGGCTATCTGGCCGATGTTCCTGCCTTCGCCCCATGCCATCGTTGCGTGAATTGTAAGACCCATGGCCCGAGTCGCTGGCTGGTTTAGGGGAAGGACGGTGCACAGCTTGGACTTGCTGATGTTTGAGCCCGTCCTTGCTGGGTCCTGGTCGCACGCGATGCCTTTGATCAGGAGACTTTTCCAGCCGGGGTGCCAAACCACGGGGTCGTTCACTTCCACGCCTACGTCCCATTCCACTCTGCGCTTCCTTTCCATCTTGGCCTTTATGGCCATGCTTGCCGCGTTGCACGCTATGGTCACGCCTGCGCTCCTTGCGGCTTTCTGGCTGATGGTCCTGCCTTTGACTCCCGCCTCCGGTTCGACTAGGAGAAAGCCCAGGCCCCCTGTTGCTGCGTGGTTGAGGGGCCGGCCTGTTCCCCGCATCGTTGCGATGCCAATGGTACCGCTTACGGGTGTCGGTGGGCCACGCACCAGAGCTCCCTCGGGCACTGGTGTCTTCTGTGCTGCCGGTGCTCTGTCTCTGCCCACGACGCTTCTCCTCGGCTGCCTTCCTTGTTGGTGCTTGCTGGGACTGCATTGCTGTCCCCTCACACCAACGAGGGCTGCCTCTCGCCTTGCTGCTTCTGGTCTTCTTTCTGCCGCGGGTGCTGGCTGTCAGAGGGCCTAGAAGCTCAGCAAGTGGCGGGCCAGCGGCAGGGGGGGCTTTTTATAGGGCCCGCAGCAAAGGCGGGGCAGTGATGGCCACTGTGACCTCAGCAAGCCTCTGTGATGGAGTGGCCCATGCATGGCCAAATTTGGGCGGATGTATTGGGAATGGTCTGGAAGATGCCTTCATGTGGAGGAAGGAGGACTGGGGGGGCTGAGGGCCCCTTTTGTGGGGCTAGCTCCCCCGGGCCATTTGGCTTGCCAGACAGAAAGGCTGCCCCTCGGCCACAGGGACCTCCCTGCACCTCCTATCCTGTGCCCTGGGTTTATTTTTAACACTGTTTTTTTGGTAATTTTGTTCTTTATGAAAAAGGAGAGAAGCAAGGTGCATCTTCAAACCTACTTCCCATGTGCGGTTGTGCTCCGAGTGAAGAATTTCTTCCGCACGTCACATCTAGTCTAAATCTCCCCTCCGTTTGTTCAAAGCCGTTATTCCTTGTTCCATGGCTACACTCCCTGATAGAGTGCCTCTCCGGCTTTCTTTTAGGCCACTTTTATGGGTGAGGTTGGGTGGCAAAAATGCAGGACCTAGCAAATGGCAGCCCTATCTACCTTGTTCCACATGTTCCACATGACCTTTTCCAGCTCAGGCTCTAGCCTCTGATCAAGGTAACACAGAATCATAGAAACATTACGGTTGGAAAAGACCTCCAAGATCATCTGTTCCAACTGTGAGAAACAAAGTTGTGTTTTTGCAGTAGAGAATTACTTTTCTTTATTCCAAGGTAGTTGTGTAGTCATAATGAGAAATGCTAAATAGGTAAGTGGACAGTAGAAGGCCTCACTGTTCCAAAATAAGGGAGAAGCTTGAGAAAAAGAGGATGAGCAGTGTGAGAACAGTAAAACAAAGATCACAAGTTTTCAAAACATAAGAAAGGAGAAATTAAAGGGTTGAAAAATAGAAAAAATGTACATATATGGTACAGAGGAGCGTTGAGTAGCTTGTGAACCTGTAGTACTCAGCCAATGAGGAAACAGGGGAGGTGATCAGGTGTCGGGTAATAGGGAATAAAAGGTTAGGATTTGTTTATTAAAATGCGCTCCTGATTGACAGGACACCGCCATTGCAATCGCAAATAAAATAGCTTTCCAGAAGGTCCTGTCTGAAGGAAATTATTAGAGATTTTTCTCACACTCTTACATGACTGCTGGCTTTCCATTCAGCCCAGTCCTTTTTTGCTTTATAATCACATCAAGGAAATGGATTTTTTTTCCCTATAGGAAACGAACCACTGGAAGTACCAACCTGCCTCTCAAGGGGCAGTCTCACTGGCACAACGACTGCCAGCCGCCCTGAGCTGCACCAGGCAGGAGCAAGCAGCCTCAAAAGCTGACAGCGAAGCTGAGGCCAGCAGCTCGTTTCAGTATCCCCTTACATCGTACCCAGCAGCCTGCTGCCACTTTTTGCTAGACTGAGGCCTGGGATGACCAGCGAGTCCTCCAAGAGGAGGCAAGTCTCAGAAGACAGCTAGGAATCAGCAGCACGCGGGTGGTTTGAAGCCTGTGATCCATATAACCAACTACTGGGCTTGACCATGCAGCTCCCACAAGATGTGTCCAAGGGCCCCCTGCCGCCATCACACAACACAAAGACCATCCCCCGACATGCTTCCTGGCCACACAAATCCCTCACCACCACCCAGCTTTGCTCTCACGATGGTTCAGCACTCCTCGGGGAAACTTTCAGAAAACACCCAACAAGGCCGCAGCAACCTTCTGAGGGCCCGCTCTCAGCCTGCCTGCCCTCAGTGAGAGGGGCAATGTCTGCGGCTGGTACGGCAGCTCCTGCTCCTCTCTGTGGAGAGGCCTCCATCCTTCCCGAGGGCACAAGGCTGCTGCTTGCCATGCCCTCAGCACAGCCCGATCCCCAATTGGACCAGGCCTGTGTTCTGCACCAGGGGACAGCCATCGCTTAAGTTAACCCCAGCTCAAGGGAACGCATAGTTTGAATACTTAAGCCTTGCTCATTGTCCCTTTTATCGTGAACTGACCCCAGCCCCACTCCCCTGCTTCCCAGGGTTTGCTTCCATCCTTCACGCAGGGCCCGGAGGCAGCAGCACAGCCTTGGTCCATGGCCCATCCTGAGCTACTCCCCCGTCACCAACACTCCCTACAAAGCCTTCTTGCCATGCCAGGAAGGAAGGCTGAGCAGCTAT
Organism: Nettapus auritus; assembly: GCA_011076525.1. NCBI lineage: Eukaryota > Metazoa > Chordata > Aves > Anseriformes > Anatidae > Nettapus > Nettapus auritus. The sequence continues at coordinate 12,468,695 of CM021778.1, forward strand.
GCCCATCACTGCCCTCAGAAGGGACCAGGAGCCAGCACAGCACCCAAAAGAGAGGTGTGGAGCATCCCCGGGGACTTCGATGGGCACACATCTCAGAGGTCTCTCGGCCTCCAGGATGGCCAGGAGCAAAAGCTGAGGTCTCTTCAGGACACTTTATGATGAGCTGTGGGCTCATTTACCACAAGAATCATACATGAGGGTGACGGTAGCATGGGTACAGCTTTAGGAAGATGAGCTGGAAGGGCCTCGTGGTCGTAGAAGCCAGGCCTCAGCAGCCATGAGGAGACCAGGACACTGGTCACCCACGCTTCCACATGCGGCACAGGCCAACATTTCTTACAACTGATAAACCCAGGGCATACAGCAGAAGGTCAAAGACACAGCTGTAGTGTGCTGCACGGGGACACCAAGCCATGTCCCAGGCCCTGCCACCACAGGACACGTCGGCCTCCAGCCTCAGCGGTGCCGACCAGCGGCCCAGGCCGGGCTCCCTAGCTCCAGGCGGCAGGGAGGCACCCGACCAGCCCTGCCAATTTCCATGGCAACGCACGGATGCCATCAGCAGAGGATTAAACTCCGGCGGGAGGAGAAGCAGGACCAGGGGGAAGGAGATGAACAAGCGCTGCGACAGGGACGCCGCGGAGGAACGGAGGCCCACAGCATCGATTTTCACGCCCATCTTCCCTTTTCAATTCTTCCCTAGCATGAAAGTCCCAATTCAAATGGCAGACTTTGACACCATTAAAAACTATCAGAGCATTTAACACACTGCCCCTTCCTCCCGCGTCATCACACCCACGTCTGCCACAGAAATAAAGAGGACTGCAAGATCCAGCCATCTCCCTGCAGTCCCGGCATGAAAGTGCAGCGAATCTGCGTCACACAGAGACCCTTTGAAAGGGGATAAATGCTAAGTGCAGGGAAAAATGATTACTTTATTTATAAAGACCATGTCTCTTGTCATTCTAATTCACTCCAAATCCTCCAGGCGCTGGACAGCTGCAGGTTCAGTCATGAGTATACAAATCAGCAACAAATAAACAACAAAAAGAGTCTCCAATTGCAATGCGGGGAGACCAGCATTCAGTTTGGTTTGGCTGCTGCTCTGCACTGTGCACTGAAAGGACATGGGAATAAGGTAGCTCTCCATCTGAGCCTCTCCCCTGCTTGGGGATGGGGGAGAAACCAGGGAGGGCAGAGACAAGGGCAGGTGGAAGTGAGAGGCTGGGAACTGAGAGCAGCGAAGGAGCTCAGACAACTCGAGTAGGCATCAGAAGAGAAACACAAGCTTAAACCTGTGCAAAGCAAGCGCAACAGGTGCTGGGGAATTGTTCACCTCTAAGACTTAGTTCACCCACAGAAGCACACCAAACATCGAGCACAAACCCCGGCACTGCGGGGTCCTGCACGGGCTGCTGCCTACGAGGCACAGAGCCCCTTCCCACGCATCCAACACCTGCCTTCTGCTGTATCGCTGGTGTTTTATGCCGTTGTGAACACGCACTTTGAGATGTTGTGAAGTTGGCACCAACACGGGGCAGGCAGGAGTCGATGCAGAACAGTGCAAAGCACTCCACACCTCCTGGAAGAGAGAGTTAGGAGGGGAAGCATCCTACCAGAGCTAGCTGGGGGCTGGTTTGCAGAAGGGATTATTTCATTTCTCGTACGAAAAAAGGCAGGAACCTAGCATGAGACAGGGCTGAGCATCAGCCCCCTGCTCTGGGAGCTGCAGCCCTGCACCTCACCTTCCAGGCTTGCTTGCCTGAATGCAGCAGATGACACAAGATGATTTGCTTTCCGGGGACCCAAAACCCTGTATGGCATCATGGCAGACCCGATAATGACCAGTGACCAAGCCCCAGTTTTGAGTTTCTTCTTACAAAGGCTGCCCACGTTCCCAGAGACATCCATTCACCATCCCCAGACGCCTCCAGGAGGTGACAGACCCACAGGGTGAGTTAGCTCAGAGTTTCACTCTGGTTGGAAAAGATGCCTGGGTTGTGGGCTGATGAAAACAAACCTTACCCCGTACAGTCTTCCCCACCAAGAGGACTGAGCCCTCCCCTGACAAAGCAGATCGGGAGAGGCAGAGAAGGGGACAAGCATGGGGAACCTGCAGAGGCTGCAAGGTACAATGCATGAGATGGTTTCACGTGTCCTCACCAAGATGTTCCCCGGTGCAAATCTCTGCCCTCGCCAGGCTGGGGATTCCTGCTTCAGCATGGTCCAGGAACTTCTCACTTCCTCCTGCGGAGACCTCTGCGGAGGAGGGAAACCTTCCCACTGCTGGCAGTGTTCGAGCAACATCAGGAGCATTTTCTTCTCCCTGGCTCTGCTGCAAATTGCAGCTGATCAATGCTCCGCTCATCGGGGAGGGACAGGGTCAGCACCCAGACAAGGCAGCCCTGCCCGTTCCCCCACTAATTGCCGACGCCAGACCTCAAACCCAAGACAGGGAGCTAAACCAAATCAATTCCAGCAGCCCACACTTAAAGGTGGAGTTTTGCTCAGCGCTGCAATGTTCCCGTCTCCAGACAGACTCGCACAAGGAAGAAATACCAGCGGTGTGGGGCTTCAGCTGAGCCTGCAAGCTTTCCACAGCAGCCTCCTGCCTTTCCTCAGACTCCCAACAAAACATGCCCTGAGCAGGAGGGATGGCAGGGGATACCTGAGATTTTCAGGGCCAGACAGAGCAAGGCACTTGTTGCTCCCCCTCTCCCCGGCCCAGCTCTAGGGAGCAGCATCCTGTCCCGGAACCGTGCCCACAACCAACACTCTGCTCCCTCACTTCTCTCTCCGTCCTGAGGCCATCAGAGCAGGCTCCCTCTAAACATAAGGTCAGACTGGTCCCGTAACACCCAAATGACACCAAACGCATACCGGCATACATGAACAAAAGTCCAATCAATTCCTCATTCTGGAAAGACCCAGACAAGCATAAGCTCTCTCCTCCGTTACCATAGGCGCTGGTTCTGAAGCCTCCAGGATTCCCACCACCACATCGGCCCCTGTCCCTTTAGCAGAAGCACTTCACGGACATGCCTGAAGCTCCTCTCACCCACAGCGGTCCCCCCGAGAGCCCAGCACCTGCGGCAGACAACCAGCGGGGCAGGCGATAGCAGCTGCGGGGATCCAGCAGCGGGAAGACTCTGTGATGACAAATTCGGTGTCAAAATAAACAGCGCCGAAGAGACTCCACTCTTCATTGTGCTTAAACTTGTGGCTTGTGACCTAAACGAAGAGTTCGCGGTGGTCTGGTGCGGCCGAGGGCTGGGAGCCAAGCCCAGCTGGCTCTGGCACCCGGGAGGGTGGTGACAGCACCGGAGGGGACCGGTGTCACCGGGACACCGGCCACCCCCACACCACCAACGGGTTCACTGGTGACTGGTAGCTCCGAGCCCAGTGACCAGAAAAAACAACATACCGATGGCTGCGTGGACAAACCCACCTCCAGGCCTTCCACCACCACGTCGCCCGCTGCGTTAGGGCAGGGGGCAGCCCCAGAGCCCAGCGCGCGAGCTCGGCCGTAAGAACACGGCCACGTCCCCGACCCAGGCACGGACTGGATTTTACTCCCCACTACGGGCACGGGCTGGATGTGGCCTTGCCCAGGATGGCAAACGTGCCATGACAAAGTGCGATGTCACTCTGGGAACAGCGATGGTGACAAACCCGCTTCCCTGCCTGCCCAGCTCATCCCCTCTCCCTGCAGCCAGCGAAAAAGGGTCCTCCCCCCGCCTTTAAATTGCCTTTCTTAAAAAAAGATTCCTTAAACAAATGGCAGCAAATCCCAGTGCAGAGCAGTACAATGGACACTTCAGTCCTGCCCAGGGGGAGGGGGCGACGGGACCTTCAATGCCTAAATAAATTCAATTTGCTCGTTAAGAGGGGGCTGGGGAGGTTAGGCACAGGGTAGCAGTCGTTATTCACTTCCCCCAATTAACATTCCAGCGGCACTGCTCTGCTTTCTAGGAACAATAACTTTTTTGGAAGGGGGAGCGTTGATCATGGGAGCGTTGGATGGTCCTGTAAAAAGGAGACACGTCCGTGCCTTAACGGGGGCCGGGTTTATGTATTCTGGGAACCACTAAACAAAACCCAGAATAAATAAAGATCGAGCCTACGCAGAAAGAACCTGCAAAATAAAACCCCTCATGTCTCTAGTCCAAGATTATTTGCCTTTGCTGCTGATCTAAATACTTTCTGCACAGGCCTTGGCAACAGAAAAAGAGGTGGCTTGTCGCGGGTTTGTTTATAGAAGTCTCTAAATGCAGGGCAATTAAAAATATTTAGACCAGGCTTTGAGATGCACCGTCGCTGGGGCCCCATGCAGCGCTGAGGACCTCGTGTTAAAACACAGCCAGGTCTCAGCCTCCAGCCCGGGGATGCAGGTGCTGGGCAGCACAGCCGCACAGCCCCACGGCGCCGCCTCGTCCCTGCTGCACGGGGCCAGGCTCCTGCGGGATGCGCAGGGACGTATCCCTCCCTCCCAGCCCTCTGCCACAGCATCCTCCTGCCCGAAGAAACTCCTGAGGCCTGCCCGCCACGCCACAACGGTGACTTTCTCATTTACTTCCCTGCCAGGATGACAATTCATACCTTTCCTTGGCTCAGTCTTTAATTTCTTTCCCCGGTACGATGTTTGCAGCGCACTTGGAGCACCTGCTCCAACTTGCTCCTACAAGAGAGGCTGCTGCATTCGATTCATCCTCAGGAACAGAAGCATATTGCTCTTACGATGCACAAAAAGCAAGGAGCATGAACTGAACCCAAGTGCAGCAGCTCTGGTGGCAAAGAGCAGAGCTCCACGCACTCCAAGCGCTGCCCTCCCGGTCCGGCACGGCTCGACAAAGCCGTGCATATCGCCGTCTCGAGTGCCACGGGCCTGAAAGGAACGGGCTCGCCCTTGTACAACGGAAAGCCACCACGGGAAACCAACAGGTCCATCGATACCCCACGGGCATATGTGCTGGGGCGTATCTATTTCACTACTCCACGGTTTTCAAAGATTCCCATGAAAATCTAGCCCAAACAGACAGATGGCCGGAGCTCAGCGCTCCCAGCCACCACACAGCAGCGCCACAAGGGGACCTGGCACACGCACGCGGCTGGCCACGCACCTCGGCGGACGCAGGCCAGGCTCCGCTGCCCGTTAAGCTCCGTTCGATCACCTGGGGATGCCTACGGCCACGCGCACCTCGGGACAGAAGAACTTTACAGCACTGTACGGTGTAAGGAGCTAACAACAGTTTTACCCTGCAGGCGTCGGTCCCAGGAGGACGTGCCCAAACGCTTGTTGCAACGAAGCGCGCCGCTGCGGGGCCGCCAGCTGCAGCCACCGTCACGGCTTCGTCCCGTCAAAGGGGGACGTGCAACAGCCCAGGTCCGTGATGCTCCAATTATCGAGGTCCCTCATCAGCAAGGCTTCTGTTGCCGGCTCGCAGTTTCACGCTTAGCTTCTCGGATGACAAACAGCTTGCTGACGTACCAGCAGTGAACAATTGTGGCTCTTTGCTCTGGAGGTAAAGGTGCTAATGCTGTATGTCAGGAAGAAGAGGTAAGGGCAGCAGGAAGGACTGCATCTGCCTGGAAAGGTGGCTGCTTGCAGGCTCAAGGCAGAAAGGCTGGGAACGCCATCTCAGTCAGCGCTGTCGCTCTGAGGCACTTGGCAGCAGCAAACCTGAACAAACGTGCCCCACAGAAGGCCAGACACAGGTCCAGGGGAAAGGCTGGATTTGGCTGAACCCCTGCTAGAAGTCTCTCTTGCTTCCTGGCCCAAATCCTCCCCGTGTGTGAAAATGGGGTCAACAACACCAAGTCTCCCGGCTGAGTTGTGCGGTTTTGTGCGTTCCTCCTGTAGGACCCCAAGGCTTCACCCTGGTGCCAAGGAGCTGGTGCCTTGTTACCCCAAGCAAAGGTCTCCGGTCAAAATGAATCACTTTGTCAGCATCATAGGATCATTAAGGTGGGAAAAGACTTCCAAGATCATCCGGTTGAACCACCCCCTTCCACCGATTTCACCCAATAACAAACCTATTAGGTTTGTTAGGTTTGTTAGGACCCTATTCTCCCTCCTCTTTTTGCAGCCGGTGCCCTGTGTCCTACCTCCTGAGCCGCCACTGCGTGACCTCTTGCTCCTGAGCTGATGCCACGGATGCTCGCTGGAAGTACCTGAAATGGCCCCAAGGAACAGTAATGATGCTTTGAACAAAAAAATATTAAACGAAACAGCTGAGCTACGGGCTAGATTTGCTGTTGCCTTTCAAGCACGAAAAAAGAATCCACCCATAAAATAGAGGTCAGCTATCGAGAGGGAAAGGTCCACGAAGCAACAGGAGCCAAGCCCAGGCGCAGCACATGCTCTCCCCCAGCCCCAGTGCCGTGCACCACAGACCATGTGTGTGCCTCCTCCACGTGCAGGGCCGTTTGTGCTCTGGCTGAACGCAGGAGGGGCTGAACAAGGACCCAGGTCCAGCACAGCATCAGTACCGGCAGTATCCCTACATGCAGCTCCACACCTCGTCTCCTCCAGCAGTTTCCTCCCTCTCTTCCCCAGGAGGAGCCAACGGGAGCCCCGTCAAGAGTGTCAAGACCACACCAACCCCAGGGAAGCCGGGCACAATGGGTCATTCCAGGACAGCAGCTTGCATTGCCTTCCACACAGCGCCTCGAATTTTAAGAGCTCTGAAACGTCTCACGTCCAGAGTATTGGCACGGTGCTACCTGGGCAGCTCAGAAAATCGATTTGCTGTCTTGGAAGGCCATCTCTGTAAGTGCCACGGCGAACAGAGGGAAGATCTCCCCACCTCATCCCAGCCCTGCTCCTGGGGGTCAGGCAGGCTGGAGGTCTCGGCTGTGGACAGTTGCCACATGGTCACCCTGCCACCGCTGCCCCACCGCTGCTCTCGGTCCTCCGGTGTGATCAGGATTTGACGGGAGATCCGACAGCAGCAGCAGGAAGGATCAACAGCTTCCTGCAAACGACAAAGGCCTCTACATGCTCAGCGCTGTGTCAGTGCGGAGAGAAATTTCCATTTCTTTCCAGGAGATTAAGGCCTAACTATGCAAGTGGGGCAGCCACCAAAGGCACCTTGCTCTTTGTTGAAACCTGTGCGATTTCTGCCTCTGCAAATGTTCCCCAGCAGAGATAGGCCCTTCCTTCTGAAGCTTGCAAGCTAGTCATTAAAAAAATAGAAAGCCAGAGCCAAGAAGTGAGATGAACAAAATGCTAATAGGAACCCCCAGGTCAAACCGCCTCCCCTGTCACCGAGCCCTCCTCTCGCCAGCACATTCCTGCCACTAATGAGGCCCCACCGCTTCCTCCTCCCTCCTCAAGTTGCTTCTGGTGATGCAAATCCATCGTCTTTGTTTCTATTCTTGGAGGAAAAACAGAACCAAAGTAAATAGCAAAACAGCTCTTAGGTTTCAGGCTCCTTTCTTTTTCCACCCTTCCCAACAGGGGCAGCCTGCTGTTGCCGTCAGAGCGCGGTGACACCCGACCGACCCCCGGCATCGCCGCGTTCCCACCCGAAATGCTCCGCTTCATCGCCAGCCTTACACGGCCCCTTCGAGATCCCTCCCCGGACCCAGTGTTCCCAGCAAGGTTTCGGACATCCCCACCGGCCTCTCAGCCAGCAGCAGTGCCCACGGAGAGCCCGCCGTGTGCCGCAGCAGGCTGGAGACGTGTCCCCACGAGACCCCCTGCCCAAGGAGCTGACCCAGCTCCAGCCTGCACCGAGAGGCCTCGCGTTGCCCAGAGCACTCCCACGTGAGACAGAGATTCTGGTCTGCGCCATCCCCAAAGCCACTTGCTGAGGTTCAGCAAAGCAAAGCACGTAAAAAGCCCGACATCAGGCGCTGGCCCCCGAGCACCCGCTGCACCAAGCACGGGCTGCCCTCCCAGCCACCCTTGTTGCGCTCGGACACCAGAACGCTCGGACGCGAGGGTGGCAAATAGACCTCTCCGGTGAGGAAAGGGATGGGTAAAACAAATCCCAGTTTCCAGAGGTGGGGGAGGAAGGGTCCGAGCAGCCGGAGGAGCTGCTGCTCAGTGGCAGCACCAGCATGCCGAAGCACAGTGCTGCAGAGACCTCTTGCAGCACAGCACCGCTACTGCACCCATGCCCCGGCACCCCAGCATCTCCTGGCGCTGCCTGGTTTCTAACAGCACAGCGAGCGTGGCAGCACGCCGCCACCTTGTCCTGAGCATCCCCTGAAAGGCTGTGCCGTCCCTGGATCACAGCATCCAGCACACGGCAAGTGCCACCTGCAGATAGCCACTACTCTAATCTATGTAATTAATCAAGCCACTACAATAATCGGTCCCTGAGGGTGCCACAGACCAGGAGAGCAGCAGGTCCCCGCGCTCAGAAATGGGAGGCGTAATGCAACTGCCAAGTGCTCGAGTCCCCACAAAACCACAACAGGAAGGGTCCTGGCCGGGCACAGGCATGAATCTGCTTACAGGGAAGGTACTTTTCAAAGAGCTGCCCCTCCTCATCGAGGGTCTGGGACACATCTCAGAGCCCAAAACCTGCAGGCTGTGAGCTGCGAACTGCACAAGGCAGACGGCAGCAACCAGGTTTGCTGTCTTGTATCTGGGGAAACAACTGCAAGAGAGCTTGAACGGAAGAAGAAAGGAGCACGATGAAAACGTGAAGAAGGGCCACAGGAGGACCGAGAAGCCTCACGATCAGCAGAAGATGGGATCTACCTCACCTGATCTGAGCAGTGACCAGGCTGGGATCCAGAGACCCATAACCACAAAGCCGTTCTAACCGGCAAACCACAGAGTCCAAGCAATGGGAAGACAAATAAATTAGGATGACAAAAAACACCCAGCTCTGCACTTCGGAACCAACAGGGGATGCGTGACCCCTTCACCATCACACGGTCATCGGCGGGGGACAGGCAGCCCAAGGCAGGCGCAGAAGCTGTGGCATGGAGAGGGCCTCCCCAGCCTGACCAGCACCCACCCGCCCCTGCCCCAGCCCTGCCAGCAGCAGTCTTCGTGTGCTCAGCAAGGACGAGCAGTTGCTTTGTAAAGAAATTAGATATTTTGAAGGCTCTCCTCTGTCAGACTCGCTCCTCTCCAGCTCTTTTCCTGGGGAACGGGAAAACCAAGTGGCATCCTGCAGGCACCAACATCACAGCAACAGCCGCCGGTGCCACTGCAATGACGGCGGCGGCCGCCCCAACCCGCCCCCAGCCCAGGCCGCAGCACCCACCGAGGAGCGCTGCGACTCACAAAACACCTCGTTTTTTTTTTAAAGAGCCTTTTTTTCACACCAACTTTAAATACCGAAAGAGGAGGCGTACATGTTTAGCCAGTCTAGCTTTCAGAAGCGGAGTAAAATTGGAAGCTGGCGAAGGACTCGGCTTCCTCCTCCCCGATTCGGGTCCGCGCCGTTTGCTGCTGGAAGGCGAGCGCCTGGCGCAGCCCCCTGCCAGCCCAGCCTGGGCTGCTCCGGCTCAGTGCAGAGCCAGCAGAGGGAGCAAACACGGTGGGTTCGCAGGGAAACTGAGGTTCGGTTTTTCTTTTTAATCGCGGGTGCTGTATTTTTAATCTCGGGGATATTTCCTAGCATTTTGCTGGAAATACGCGGACAGAGCCAAGGTAGGAGCAAATCCGAGCTGCATTTGCTCTTCTAAGAGCCCCGAGGAGAGGCACAAAGCTCGCGCTACCATGCCACCTGCAGAACGGCGACATTCAAACCCAAACGTGTCCAGCAATAAACGCCTTCCATCCCGAGCACAGGGACCTCCTGTTTTATGCTCTCCTGTTTTATGGCGCCATCACAGACCGCACTCTCACAGCCCTGAAAGCCTCACTGCCCACGTGGGGGTCCTCAAATCACTTCCAACCGCCAGCAGAAACTCCCCCCGGGCCATTTACAAACTCCAGGTGCTTCTGTCCTGCATGAAGCACTAAACAAATAGCAATGAACAGGTTTAAGAGACAAACTGCTGGGCGCTCCCCCTCCAGAAACCTGGGAAATCTCCCCGCCACCCCAACTCACCCCTTCCTTTGAGGAGGGAACACGCACTCCTGTTGTGCCTACAGGTCCCCAAGGCCAGCAGAGGTTTGCCGGTGAAGCTGGTGGTCGCTGCCAGGCTGTAAACGCTTGGCACAGTTGGCACCATCCACGTGCCCACCCCAGGGTGGGTCTGGGGGCCAGGGTTTGCGGAGCGGAGGGCAGAGGAGCCATCCTCGTGCCACGTCTGCACACCACCGGTGCTCACGCAGTGGTCGCTGCCCCCTGGCTCCTCCCACGTGGTTTTGGCACCCCAGAAGGAGCGAGCTGGTGTTGGCGAGCTTTCAGGAACCTGCAGCGTGCCGTGTGTCAGCGCTGACCAAACACCGCCGACGATGGAGGCAAACGATGACAGCACCGCCAGCGCACGGAGCGCTGCGTGCCGCCTCGCTGCTTTCCTGCAGGATCTTCTCCGCTACTGCCAGCGCTGTTGGCACGGCTTGGAACATCTCCAGGCTCCCGTGCTGGCTTCGGACACAAAAAATCAGCCATGAACCCACGGTCCCTGCATGGGAGGAGGGTAAATCAGGTGCAGGGCAGGGCTGGAGCAGGAGCTACGCCAGCTCGGGGGGCTCCTGGAGCAAACACCGCAGCCCTGCACTGCCCTGGCAGGCTAGCGGTGCCATCCTGCCTCGTGTGACACTTGGATTTAACTTTCTTTTTCCTATTCCCACAGCAAATTCACCACTAAGTGCAAAAATGAAAGGGAGATCATGAAGTTAAGCACAAAGCAGTAGCTGAACACAGCTCAGGAATCGGCAGCATTACGCTGATGTTCACATGGCTCCAGAAACGCAGCGACTTCTGATGCCCCGCATTTTGGGTGTTTAAAACAAGAAAAATACACCTTTATAAACTGAAATCAGCCCCCGGATCCCACCGCAAGCAGATAACCGGCACAGAGTGGGGGCTGGCAATGATAAGCAAAATTCCCCCTCCCGAGCATCAGTCGCATTTACACAAGCAGGAGATCAAAAGCAGCAGAGCTCGTCTGTGCCACTGCTGGAGTGCCTGGGAGGGGATGCAAATGCTAACAGTGCTTTGTGTTCCTCCGCTTCAGGGATGTTCAGCATGCAGCAAAACATCCCGACGTGCCCAGATCCAGCCTTTCATGTACGGGATAACGCAAAGGCAGGCGGATCGGGGTGAAGGCAGTTCGGCGGCATCTGCCCACCCCTTCTCCGCCCAGCCATCCTCCCGGAGCACCGCGCGGTGCCTCCGAGGTACCCAGCCCTCGCCTGGAGCTTCCCAATATGCAGGGAGAGCCCTGGGGAGGGCCCGTGGGGTGGGAGGGGATGAACAGAACAAACCTTCGCTCGAGAGGAAAGTGAGCTAAAAGCATTCCTGCGCAACGGGGACAATCCTGAAGCAGTCCATGATCAGCCGGGACGGGCTGGCAGAGCCGGGTGGATGTGACAGCTCGGAGGCAGGGAGCGCTGGGCCTTAGCATGAAGCTGGGAGGAAAGGAAATGATTTCCCTATCGTTCCCGTCACAGCCGAGCTCTGCACGGCGTTTGCATTCGTATGCATCAGAGTGACCAGAATTTGATACCAAACGCCCGAGGTGCAGAATAAATTCTTGGGCTGTGCGGAGGGATCTGTCAAAGAAACGGGCCGGGTGCTCCTCGTGGTGCCCTGCTCCTGTTTATCGGCAGTTCCGGTTCGCAAAGCCGCGTGATTCACGCTCCCCCTCCGTGCCTGCTACCAGGGATTGTTCTGCTGCCGGTTGTGCTCAGTGAATAAGCTGCTATCCGGCACAAGTCACATTATTTATTAGGTTTGTGGGTTGTTTTTTTTCTGAATACTCATCAATGAACAATAGTCAGCAAGTGAGCAATCTGCCCGGGTACGGTTCCGCACCACGCGCATCTCTCATCTACCTTCGCATTCAGCTCCTTGAGACAGACACCAGCATTGTGCTCTGCAGAGCTGAGGACAGCGTGTGCGTAGACGCAGCACAACGCCTGCTGCTTTACTCAGCCTCTTCACTAACACAGTTGACCTGCTTGTTGTATGGCTCCTTTTTTTTTCCCCCTTATTATTTTTGTTGTTGTTTCGCTGAAGGACAGGGCACAAACAAGTACCGGCTGGCTGCTTGCTAACGTGGAATCAGCTACGAGAGAGCAAGTGGCTCTGTGGCAGTGTCAGAACAGAACCAAGTAAAATAAAGCAACCAGGAGAGTTTCAGTGATAGTGGAATGAGAGCAGGGCCAGGTCTGACTCTGCTTTCCCTGAAGGCATGGTACCAGAGCCTCCGGTTCCAGTCGCACCCGACAGACCCAGCAAGCCCCCGAATGCTCTGACACCAAGACCCCTCGCTGCTCTGACGTGAGGAGGCTCCTGTGCAGACCCCCCCACTGCACCCAACATCACCACAGCGTCCAGCAGCAAAGGAAGGAGGTTCTGAACTGATCATTATTCCATGGGAATGGGAAATCCTGGATGTGTCCATGTCAGACAGACGGTACCTGCCTCCTCCAGCAGCTCAGGCACTGCTCGTAACCTCGGTGAGCCCCACGTTTGATCAGGTTTCTGCCACAATGAAGCTCCTTTCCTCACTGCCTCTCATTACCAGGCCCGACCGTTTGTTTAGTCTTCTCCTCTACATTATCTCCAGGGGGGTTGCAACCAGGTGATCTTTAAGGCCCCTTCCAACCCAAGCTGTTCTGTGATCACCGGGTCTGTAAGGCATTACCTCTGCTCGACTCATCAGTAGGGCTCCCAACACAAACAGGGCTCTAAGCCTTTCCTGGAGGGCACTGAGACATCTAGTAACAGAATGACTGCCTGGAAAAAATACTCTACAAAAATAATAATTAAAAAAAAAAAATGTCGGTGCATGAGAAGAGGTAAACAGCACAACCTGCTGCATAATCTGCAGCGACTGCCCTAGCAGTCGTCACTTACAGGGACTCCGTCCTGGCTGACCTCCCCTAACACCCCATGAGGCTGATGCTGAGTTTGATGGCTTTAATTCTGCCTCGAACAACCACGGCTCCTGCGCACCCAGGGAGGGCTTCACCGTTGCAGCAACGCAGCATCGGCCTCGGCCACCCTCCTCCTCCCAGACAGACGGGGCAAGGGAGACCACGGAAGGTCCCATCCCGGCTCCTCGAGGCTGCAGGACGCCCCTTGGTGTCCCAAACAGCGGGCACGAGGTCCGGGCACAGCCCCAGCTCGAGGTGGGGAGAGGTCAGGCTGGCAGCCCCCCTGAGCCGGGGGGATGCTGCTGAAATTCCTTCAGCTCTCCTTCCCAGCCCCAGAACGGGGGGAGCACAGCAGCTGTGACAGGCGGCTGTCAGAAGGCACCGAACGCTTCCCTTCTCCGCGGCAGAAACTTCGCCAACGTCACTAGCCTTACGGGAGCGAAATGGAAAGGCTCGTTAGAAAGAAAACTCATTCTGACAATCACAAAAATGGGAATTCATTTAAAATTCAAATTATGCAAATCCGAGTAATCTGTACGTGCAGACCCGTCACATGCCAGCAGTGGGGCTGCAGACATTGCCACCGGCGACACGGCTCGGGGAAATCCGTCCTGCACCAGGCTGCCCGCAGACAGCGCGCGGCTCATCGCCGGCACGGCTCCTGCGGCAGGCCCCGGGCATGACTTCAGGGGCTCCCCTCATCACCAGCAGAGAAGGAAAAGGATCCCGCACCCCCCCAGGCACAGGGATGCAAGCCCCGAGACAGCTCAGGCTGTCAGCACGGGAAGAGCGAAGCTGGGAATTTAAGGCTACGAGCTGGGAAAGTGCTACAGCCCTGGAAAATGAAGCAAGCTTTAAATTGGGACGTGCAGGGAAAGTCCCAGGTGAGCCGCTGCAGAGAAGACAGATCACATTCTCTCCTGTAAACGCTCTGCTGAGCATGAGGGCACTGCACACCTGGCCCAAATTCCTCCCCAGGGCAGAGCGGGCATCAGGCTGGGGCGAGGGCTGAACATGAGCCCCGGTGAAACCACACGGAAAGGCACGAGCAGACCCTGGGAGGCCACGGAGCCCCGTGCTGGCCCACCTCTTCTTTGAGACACCTTCCCCAGTCGGCAGGACCTTCACTCGGAACTTGCAACGTGGCTCTCCAGCTGCACGGGGGTGCCCAGCCCCGTACAGGTAGGATGAGGCTGCTTTCCTCAGCAGGTCTGACGAGGTCACAGCCCATGGCTGAGCCGACGGCAACAACAGCGTTCAGCTATTAAAACAAACCAGAAATGACGCACCAAGAAAAGAAAATCTACAAACCCCCTGCTCTGCTCTTTGATGGACGACATTCATCAGCTCCACGGGTGCACCACGGAGAGCTAAAGGTCCCCAAAACTGACTGGCAAAAACCCTCACGAAGTCAGAGGCCAAAGAGAGCCACCCGCACACAACACTCGGAGCTGCCAGAGCGCAGGCAGGCGGGCTGCAGATCCGGGCTGAAAGGCCAAGAAGGCAGCTATCCGCTCCTTACCCCGCAGCAGGACTGCCTCATCCGAAACACCTCCGACTTCTTTGGGCAGCTCCTCGGATGCCCCGTCCCGCTGCTGCGGAGATGGGTCCCTGGGGCCGCTCACAGCGCCGGGGTCCCAGCCAGCTCCCCCAAACTCCCTGCCACGGGCAGGCTCCAGCAGCCACGAGCCAAATCCCTGCCCAGGGAGGAGGGGATTTCCTCTAGGCTGTAGGAAAGTCCAGGGGGGTTCCAAAAGATGTGTTGTGTAGGTCCAAGCCCTACGGCAGAGTGAGCGCTGCCAGCCTTGGCTGACAGCTCCCAGCAGCACTTCGGGTTGCACAGGTGCCCGGTCCCCGCTCTGCTCCCATTGTATGAGCGCCCTCATCCATTTCCAACCAACACCGAGAGCTTTTCAGGGTGGGGACACTCGAGCCCTCATTACAACCCCAAGGCCAGTAACGAGGAAGGAGGAAGGCCACATGAATCCCCGTATCGAGTGTCTCTTGGAAAGAGGAGACGCAAAGCCCATTAAACATTGATCGGGGAGCGTGAGGCACCCGATCCGACCCCAGCGTGCTCCGAGGGGCTGGAGGAGGCTGGGCTGCCCTGGGGTGTCAGGGCCAACAAACTCATTTATTCTTTTAACCTTGTTTTGTATTTTGAACAGCAGTGTCCAGAGGTGTAATGAGGAGATTTCCACACCGCGCATCGCCCGGCCGAGCAGCAGCCACCTGAGCCAGCGCGAGCCCCGCTGTTACAGCGAGCCTGCAGCCCGGCGGGGACGGGAGCCACAAAAACTGCCCAGCAGGGCCAGCAGGCCTCCTGGCACAGCATGGGCAAACTGGAGCCCACGCAGCTATCCGCTCCACCAAGCTGGACAGACCTCTTTGCTATTCTGGTACTGCTTTACATAAAACCAGCTCCGTGACACGGCGGGGTTTCTGTGAACCCACTCAAACGGGTGAGGGCCGCGGCGCCCCGAGTACTCACGAATTGCCGCCGCAGCTTGGTCCTGACGCGCTCGGCCTTCGTCTCCGCCGGGTGGACGGCGTAGCCCAGGGACCCCAGGTGGTTGTCGACCGAGAGGCTCTTCCGCATGTAGAAGGAGCGGGTGCGGAAGTGGCTGAACGGGGCGTCCTCCACCGCCGTGCGGAGCCGCGGCTGCAGCTGGGCATCGCCGGGGGGGTCCATGCAGTCGTCCTCCAGCCGCCAGGCCTCCCCTGGGGACAGAGGGACACGGGTGAGGGATGGGTGCAGCCACACACGGGGTTCACAAGGCACGGCTCTGCCACGAGCCCCATGGAGTCCTTGTCCCCAGCCTGCTGAGCTTCAGCCTGCCCCAGGCTGGTTTTGCCCAGCCTTGTTCACCAGCACCCAACCTGGTAGCGCTCAGTCCCAAAGTCGTCACGGCAGGAATCACCCACGTACTGCCGAGCACTACAGACGTGATCGGAGTCAGGGCCTTCAGGCTCTCCTCTATTATAAATACTATTTCATAATTTCATATAAATTCATATAAATACTAATTCATAAACAGAGGGCCAAAATCCCAACACTTAAAAACTTCCCATTATTTAATTCTAATGGGGTCATACATGTGAAAGGCTCACTTATAAAGAAATCCAAAACCTCGCTCATTCTCCATCACCCCCAATTCAGCAAGGCATTCCACGTTAAGAAAGTGTTCTGGTTTTATTTTCTAAATGGAAACCAATTCCTGCAGTGGAACTGCACAGTTGAATCCCACATACCTGCATCAAGCCCCTCTCCTGCAAGCGGTAACTACAACAGCACCTCCCAGCCCAAACCACTTTTTGCTGATGTATGATGGCTATCAAGAGCACCCCTCTTGCTCAATTATAAAAACGGATCAATTATTGGCCACGGTGGTACTGAAGGGCACTTCACGGGGTTGCCTTCGCAACCCTCCCCTCCCGCAGCCTGTTCCTGAGGCTAAATCGTTTTTATTTGCTTTCTGCAAAACCCAACACCTCCAGGCACAAACGATGTGACCCCGCTAATCCAGGGCCGAGGAGCAAAACCCCTCCCGACCTGAAAGCAGCGGAAGGCCCTAAGGTGAAAACCAGCCAGAAACCAGCCAGCGAAGGCTGGTTTGCCTCGCAAAGCTGCGGGATTTACGGCGCACGGAGCGAGGCTGGACGGCTGCCCTCTGCTTTCACAGCCACCCCTGCTCCCCCGGCTCCCAGGTGTGAAGGCATCTCCTGGGCGCGAGCCCTGCCCAGGGGCACACATCAGAAACCAGCACAATCAGGAGGACAAGGGAGCAGAAGCGATGAGAGCCGCCAAAAAAGAAGCAACCCTGAGCACATCACTACCCAGGAGCGTGGTTTTTTTTTCCCTCTTTACCCCTGCTTTCTCTTTAATAAGCTGCTGCTGCTCCTCTCCAAATGTCAACTCATCCAACACAGGAACTGCTGTTTGAAAGCTGTGATTATTCAACGCACAAACACGTCAATCGGCGCCCAGATCCCGGCTGCCACCGCACGGCAGCACCGCTCGGGGCCGAGGCAGGAGGGCCGGGGCAGACACGCCGCTGACGGCAGCCAAACCACGCACAAAGGAGCCTGCCCCGCTGCCCCGACCCATCTCCCGGCCCCACAGCGAGCTGGGCACAGCCACCACTTGCTGCCCCGGAGCAAGGAGGACCAGGGCTGAGTGCTGAGCTCCGCACGGGCAGAGCTGCTCACCCAAACCCGGCCTGATCCACGTCATCTCTTGACCCAATTCTCCCCTGCTCGGGTGTAAGGGGTGCAGTGCCTCCTCCCTGGGCGCAGGGAAGCGTCACAGAGGGGGTCAGGACCTTACCTATCCCAAAAAGGTTTTGTACAAGCTGAAGGAGCTTGTTCCGGATTTCTACCAAGCAAGTAAATTAGCGATGAAGCCTGGAGCCTGGAGAGGTCAGAGGGAAAGACCAAGAGTAGAAGTCTCTGGAGGGGAAGGCCACCCACCCTCGTGATCTTCCACCCTCCCACCACCCAGCGCTACGTCTGGCAAAATTGTACCTCCAAAAAAAAGCATCCTCCTGGGCTTGGCAACTGTGACTGCTGCAAAACCTGTCTTCTTTCTGGACTTGAAGCCTTCATTAGGCAGACAGAAGGACGTGAAAGATGGAGGTCAGTGGTCTGGGGCAAGGCAGGTGCTGGGGAACCCTCCCTTCCTCGCCAGCACACAGAGGGCTCCGCAGACCTCTGGTCCACGCAGCGCTTTGCTCTTGTCCTCCCGTCCAGGTGTCACGTTCCGCTACGGGCACAGCCCCAGCAGCCGGAGAGATGCTGCAGCCCTGCAGGTCAGGGCAGGGCTCTGGCATTTACCTCGGTCACCGTCTGTTGTTCCAAGACTACATTTGTCTGAGCCCTGCCTGTTACAGGTAAATACTGCTGAACCGCGGTCCAGGCTGTGAGAGCCTGATACAATAACCAGGCAATGCTGAGAAAAGCATCTTTTCTTCCTGACAGCATGCTGATAGGCTTAATGAGTAGCTAATTAGCAGCTCCTGGGCGTCAAGGAGCCAGAAAAAAAAGCCTGGGAGGTTCTGGATAGAAAACAACAACTCATTCATTCATCTACAGCTCTGGCTACGGAGGGAGCTTCCCAACTATTTCCACGCTCCTCTTCCTACCATCCCAGACACCTTCCAGCCACAAACGCCTTGTTGGCCCAGGAGGTTTGGAGGGCTCGCAGAGCAGCACGAGCCCTCTGATTCCAAGCCCAGAGTTACCTGCCGTTACCTACCTGCCCCCAAGCGTCCCCGTCCCTCCTGTCCCCAGGAGGCAGCTACACAAGCTTTCCACAGGTTCTCCCTCCCACGCCCAGACCTGCTTTTTTGGGGGAATTAGTAGCACCAGGAAATGAAACGCAGTCTGCAGAGCTTTAGAATTAATCCACGGCTTGGACAGCTGCTGTGCTTGGTAGAGCTTGCAGCAATCTGACAGCGAAGGGGTTAGATTTAAAATATTTTTTAAAAAAGAAATTAAAAAAAAATGAATAGTGCTGGTAGACGGGAGCTGTTTTATAAGGGTTTTATTTTGCACTGGGTTGTCAGCCCTGGCTCGCGAGCCTTATCTCTGTTTCAGCGCTAATCGCTTTCCCCATCGTTCTTATGGCCCCAGCGTGATTCTGCTGGCACCAGAAGCGTGAAACACTTTGCCCATCAATAGTTTTGCCAATAAACTTGCTCAGAGCAGCTGGTCCAACCATATTAGTATTTCATCAGGATCAGCACAAGAGCAGAACGCGGTAAAAAATCCTCTGTCGACGTGGAGGCCAACGCACGCTCCCAGGCTGGGGAGCATCTGCCACAGCAAACCCCCACCGCGGGCCAGGAGCACGGCACAGCCACGCGGTGCCACCCTGCCTCTGCTCCCCACGGGGACCAGCAACGAGCGCCCTGGAGCCACTCAATGCTGTGGAAGAAAGGCACCTCGATCCATTGGGGAGGCCGGAGGAACCCGGAGCAGCAGCTCGCGTGTGGCCACGAGACCCAGGTCTGAGGCTCTGAGCATCACCTCCACGCCAGGGGCTCGCACGGCCCAATGCGGCTTTTATCCATCAGGGTAATAAAAGGTGGGAAGGTTTGAATAACGGGCTCAAAGAAAGGCTCAGGAGTGGATAAAAAAATACATCTCATCAAGAACATTTGGTTTTGAGGCAGGACAAACCCCCCACAGACCGGGACTGGATTTACCTTGCTGTTCGCACCCCTGGAGAACAAGGACACGTTGGGTAAGATTTGGCTGAATGGGCAGAAAGCTCTGCCCGGCACTCACCGGCAGATGGGACCGTGCAGCCCTTCTGGCCATCAGAGGCCGGGTGCTTCTGGTAGGACTTCTGCTCCGGCATCTCCTCCCTATACGCTGCGGAGTCAAGGAGGGGAAGCCTGCTCAGGACCGGCGACTGCGGGATGCTGGGCAGCGTCCGGGACTTCCCCAGGAGCGGTCTCTGCAGCTTTCTGTCCAGAGACCTGCAGGGAACAAAACAGGGAAGGTGCATTGGAGCAGGTGGAACGGCTGCCTTCAAGCCAGGACCTCCCCAGCAGGACACGTCACGACCACTAGGCAACGTTTTCCTCCAAAAAGCCCCGGAGCACACCAGTTTTGGGGGGCGGAAGGAGCCAGGGAGCAGCTCCCCGTGCGCCGAGCTCCTTCCCGCAGCATCCCCCAAGGGACAGGCCCCAGCTGCTGCCCTTGGGGACGGCGCTGGCCCAGGCCACGCCGCAAAGGTCCCACCAGGGGTGGCAGGGTCTCACCCGCGGCCACCCAGCCCTGTCCCCTCCGTGTCACACCACACACACACCTCCGTGCAAAAGGCTCTTCCCAAATCTCGTGCTGAATGAGGAGGAGCTTTGAATTTCCACCTGAAATTCAGTTCTCAGCCCGGCGGTACTCATTTGTCCTTGCGCCAATATTAACCTTTAGCTTAAATAATTATTTTCCCTCTTTGGTGCTTGCTCCCACGGCTAATTTCCATCATACGGCAGCCACATCCCCTTTTTCCCTGCGTTTTTCCAAGCTGATTGAGGAGGCTCTTCCCGTCTCTTCTTACAAAACAAACTTTCCTTCCCTGCGGTCGCTCCCACGGCCCTCCTCTGTCCTCCCTGAGCACCACAAGGACCGGGGCCGAGGTCCCGGCGCAGACCGTGGGTCCAGCACCCCGCCTGGCTGCAGCACCGCATTTATCCCATTTCCTCCAGGTCACGCAGGGAGAGCCTATGGCGCAAACGCTCCCGACCCGTGGCGGCTGCCTGTCACCGCTCCGTTTATGACGATGATCGTTCCTCACTCCCTTACAAACGTGGCACCGGGACGCAGGGCAGGAAGGCAGGGGCGCCGCACAGCGCTGCCCGCAGGGGCCTCGCAGCCAGCCCTCTACCGGGGGGCACATCAGGAGGTTTACAAAGGGCTGGCGTTGGTTGGACTCACCCTGGATCCACCGGCGACGCCGCCCGGCCCTGCAGAGCGGTCACCGAGCGCTGAGGGTTTGGGGACGGCCGCAGGGACGACACCGTGCCAGCCCTCCGCCCCAAGCCTTCCCTGCGCTTCACCTGCATCCACGTGGAAGCAAGCTGCGCCAAGAACAGGATCAGCACCCCGAGCTGCTCCTATTCCAGTGAAGCCTCGTAGCTCCCCGGTAACATCGCGCTGGCACCAGACAAAAGGGATGCAACTCGGCACACCGCTGCGGAAACGAGCCCTGTCCCAGTTCAAAACCTATTTTTTTTCCGGCACGTAAATCTCGGTGCTTTTATAAACGCACCTGCGTACGGCTCCGTCGGCTGCAGAGCGGCATCAGCATTTTAAATGCTACCACGGCTTCGTGCCTGCATTGCCGCTCGCCCAGACGGCACGAGGGTAAAAAGGGAAGAAGCCGTGCCCTTGGAGGAGATATTTTTAAGCCATGCAGCCGGAGACAGTGGTTTATATCAGGAAGAGCAAAGACTCCAGCAGCAGCCAGAAACCTGTTTCTCTCTGAAATCTGCCTCGAATTCCCAAGCACGGCCCAGCCCCGCGGCCCTGCCGCCCCTACTACGGCCTCAGCAGCAGCTGCCAGCCAGGACCCGACGCCTGCCACCGCGGAGTCACGCTGCACCGACGGATGCCTCCCGAGCAGGCTCCAGAGCTCTGTGTTATGGAGGATGCCACATCCCGTTAGTAAAGATCCCTGGTGGGAATGTAAAGCTCAATTAGCAAAGCCATAATCAATGCTGTTACAGCCTATAAATAGCAGCTGGTTGGTGTTTTGGTGGGAAGGAGAGCGCATCCTCAAGTCCTGATAAGGGTGGAAAAATCCTCCTGGCTGCGCGTGGAAGCTGAGGCAGGAAAAGAGAGGCAGAGCAGGGCTGCAGCCACTGCCTCCTGCCCGCTGGTGTCCTTACTGGGGGTGTCCTTACTGGGGGTGTCCTTACTGGGGGTGTCCTTACTGGGGGTGTCCTTACTGGGTGGCGTCTCCGGGGGCTGAAACTGCAGGGAAGGAGAGGGAAAGGGCTGAGCAAGATAAAGGGGCAGAAAGCAGGCTAGTGTGAGTCAGCCAGGGAAAGCCAGAACCCTGCAAGCAACACCTGCTTCCCCCCGACGTCTCCTCCCTGTCTTGGTGTGGAAAAAGCCACTTCCCAGCCTGCCCCGGCTTATTTTCGGCACTTGTAGGGGATAGGTCCTATCCCCAAAAGCCAAACGAGAATTCAAAAAATAAATAAAGACAGAAAAGCAGTGGAGAAGCCAAAGGTTTCCCCCCTTTCTGCAGGACCGCCCAGAATTTCACAGCTGCTTTTCAGCGACTGCCCTGCGCGCTCTCAGTCACTCCGTTCCCTAAACCCGTCGTGAAATAGAAGCTTACGAAGCCGAAGGTTTGGGGGAGAACGGTGAGATGAAGCCCAGGGGTGAGCCCAGGTGAGGGCCGGGGACCAGGAGGGCCCGGCCAAGGCACCGGGCCCCCCGCTCACACCCGTGCGGCGGCGCCTGCTCCTGCTGCACCAGCGCTGCTCAGGCAGCTCCTCCGCCGAGGTGTCACTTAGCAACCCGGCCTCAAAAACCGGCACAGGTTCCAGCTGGATCCAGGAAAGGCAGAGATGCTGCGAGCTGGGAGCTGCAGTCCCCCACCACGATCCTCTGCTGGGAGAAAGCCTTCCCTGGAGCAGCTTGCAGGGCGCCCTGCTCCCGAGAGCATCCCTGGAGCAAGAGGAGCTCGGGAGGGTCCTGGGGAGGCAGGGGCACGGCAAGGAGCACGCACCGTGCCCGGTGCCATCCTTCAGCTGTCCGGGAGCAGCCCAGAGGCAGCAGCAAGCCCTTCTGCTGCCTGAGCCGGGCGCAGTTGGAGGAGCTGAGCCGTGCGGCATCGCTCTCTTCCCAGTTCCAGCCAAGCCTCCGCAAAACTGTCTTCGTGCTGCTCAAAGGTAACAAGGGCTGCGGAGCGGAGGATGATAGCTGAAAACAGAGCAGCTTTTATCTGGCTGCGAAGCGGTTTCAAAGCAAAACAAAAAACCAAAACAGTATTCAGCTTACAAGTTCAGGAAGGGGAAAAAAAAAAAGAAAGGGAAAAAAAAAATGTGAAGCTATAAAAATACCTTTCCCCAGCTCAGCTGTGAGCTGGTAAATATCATGATTTCTACCAGCTGGTTTGCAAAAGCCTCCCCTCCTGCTGTCTCTCCGGAGTGCAGAGCATCGCTCCGGCAGGGGCCACGGCACAGAGCAGCCCGGCACCGGGGCCACAGCTGGCACCTCTCCCTTTTTCTGGGAAAATACATCCGTTTCAGACGAGCAGTTTGGAAGCCAAGCACCGTGGCTGTGCTTTACAAGGCTTCCATTTCGTTTGCTAACGTGCCGAATGGGAAAATGAAATACCAAGGGCCCATCACGCCGGTGTCTGTCCTTAAAAGCACTGCGTACCCCGGATCTGCTCCCCAGCCACGCGCCCCGACGAGATCCATGCTGTCCCTGCCAAAAAAACCCCGAGTCCAAAACCAGAAAGTCCCCAGGGCCAGGGAAAGCAGCAGAAACATTCAGGGGGTGTGAAAATCCCCCCAGCCCGCCGAGCTTTCTTTGGTGAGTGGGGAAGGAGGGCAGGCGAAGGTGAACGCGCCCTCGTGCCAGCGGGACAGCAGAGCAGGCGAGCGTCCTCCCCGCGCGGCCGGAGAGCATCACCTGCACCCAGCGCCAGGCTCCGCTGCCCCCAGGCACCCGCGAGGCAGAGCGGGGGCTGAAGGCATCTCAGGTGCTCAGCAGGGCTTGCGGAGAAGGGCAACACAATTAGACACAGTTCTTTGTTTTAAACAGCTAACCTTTCAGGCACGCGCCGTTATTAAGAGTTTATATTTAGAGGCTGGGGAAAGCAGGGATGAGAAGAGGTTATGTGACCTGCCGAAAGCTGGGGCAGAGAAAAAACCTGCCCGTTCCCAGACACACAGGATGCTGAGCCACATCCCTGGCTCCCACTTTTCTACCGTGGCAATTATTCAACTCCTGCTTGCCCTTGAAAAATTTCAGAGACAAAGGCTAATGAAGCGTAGGTAACACGGAAGATGAGCATCCTGGCTGCCTACCTCGCAGATAAATACGCAGCACCTCCTGTGCACGTGCCAGCACCTCCTGGGGAGGACGCGGAGGCAGCTCAGCCCGGCATCAGCACCACCACCACCTCCAGCACCCGCTGGCCTCTTCTCACCGACCGCAGGCGGATGCAAAGCCCCGCAGCAGGAGAAGGGCAGGGATGTGCACTCACTGCTACCCGCCCCCCCAGGTGCTCACCGGCTGCCTGGCCGAGCTCCCGACCCCGTCTCAAGCCTCAAGGCACGGGGCTGGCTTCCCCTTGGTGCTCCAAAATCCAAGTCACACGGCAAAGGAGACAAAGGGAGCTGAGATCATCTCGTACAGGAGGCTGCTGCTGCTCACACACATGGGCGAACTGCTTCAGGCATGAACTCTGAATGCTTCAGCGCAGAAAGCTTGGCTTGCTTTAAATTCCGTCATTTCTGCAGCGCGACCGAGCCTTCCAGCATTCGAGGTTAACAACGGCGAAGCTGGCCTACCTCTACTAACCCCTGGCAAAAAATAATTATTTGATATTTTGGTCAAAAAAAGCTTATTTCTAAGCACAGGTTTGCAGAGCATATTGTTGTTTTAAACCCTCCCGGGCACCAAAGGCAGCTGCCTCCCTCCAGAGCCTTTGGACAGCCTGGGTTTTGTTGTGGAGCACCAGAACATCAGCGGCATCAGAGGCGATACATCCACGGCTGGGAGAGCACAAGCCCAGCCAACAGGGCAGATCGATGACATGTTGCAGTAACACCCCTAAGAAATGGGTTTTGTTTGGTTGGTTTTGTTTGTTTTTAATGAAGGAGTAACAGATGCACAAAGGAGAGGATGCAAAGCCTTCGGCGAGGGCAGGGCTCCTGGTGGCAGCACTCACCTCTGCCACCGTGGGGCTGGGTGGGTTTGTCTGTCCGTCCGCCACCAGACAGACACAAAGAAAGCACGAGGAGCAAACAGCCCTGAAACAACAGGCAGGAAACCCACTCCTGTCGTCGCACTAGGGTGTTTTGGTCAGCCACCAGCCACACGCCCAGCCTCGGTGAGAGGAGCGCCGTGCCCGCTGCCACCAGCGCGCTGAGCACGGAGCCGCAAAGCTCCTGCTGAGCCCTGCCTGGCTGCTGGGCTGCAAGGACGGGGCAACTCCAGGTAAAGGCAGAGACAGGTCCTGAGAGGGGAAGCACGTCTGCTGCTCCCTGGGAAGAAAAACACTCCCAGAAAATCGTCATTTTGAATAAGCTCCTGCTCTTTCCACCTCTGCTATCAAAAGCCAGCACAGCTGCTTGCTTCAGAGCCTCACAAGGCACATGCACCAGGAAAGTGAATCCACACAGCTGCGAAACCCACTGCTTCAGTGCCTCTTCCAGCCCTGCAGCCCAGCCCTGAGGCTGCTTCTCCTTTTCTCCCCTGCACAACCACTTGTATGTAACCAAACAGCACACCACCAAGGGTTAACGGCACCTGTAACGAGAACTGCATTCCTGCATGGGTCACAGAATGCGTATCTCCACCTATTTATTCCCCACCATCATCTGATGGGCACTGGGTGGTTGGTACAGAGCAGGCTGGAGACGTGCATTTGGTTTTGTGCAGACCAGGGCTCACCGGAGGACAAAACCCCGAGCAGCTCAGGTTGGAAAGGTCCTCCAAGACCATCCAGCGCCAACCCCCTGCCGTAGGCAAGGAGCGTCCTCAGCAGAGAGATGGAAACAGCTGCTGGTCCCACAAGTGTGACTGCTGGAGGGCCAGCAGGGTGGTAGGAATAAGTAACGTTTATTTTAATGCATTTCTACTGCTTTGTGAGCCAGCCCCTGTAACCACGGGGGTGCCAGGGGTGCAGCTCTGAAGAACCCCACACTGCACACCAGGACGGAGCCCTTGCAAAATCTAAATTTTAGCCATTTTTTTCTGTAACAGAGAAGCACACTGAAGATTCCCAGTTTTTCAAAAAACACGGATTTGCAGGCAAAAATAACATTAAAACAGGTGGGAGTTTGGCCTGTGTAATGAAGGCGGCCACCCAAGCTCTCAGAACACACCAGCACCAGCTCCATTCAGGCCCAAAGCACTCTGCCCTTCCTATTTCAAACGCTCCAAAATCACCTTTTTTTTTCCCTTTTCCTCTTTGAAATGTTTCTTCCTGAGTCCAGACGTGGGGTGGCCACCCCACCTCGCCCCTCCTGGGGTTCAGCAGCTCTGCCCCCGCTGCGGGCCCTCAGGACCTGCTCCCGGCGAGGGGCCTGCAGATGGCCGCCTGCCCCACGCACCCGAACCGAGGCTGCTTCTCCTGTCCCCCCCTGCACAACCACTTGTACATAACGAAACAGCACACCACAAAGGGCTGAGGAAGCCGGGGGGCTGCGAGCAGGGGGAGCTGGACGCTGCTGAAGGCCGCCACGCCACGCTCCCAGAGGAAGAAGGGGAGATAAGGACAGGGAGAGATAAGGACAGGGAGATTGCTCACCAATTAGCATCAAGGGCAAAACAGCGTCAACGGAGGGAGATTAAGGTAATTTATTGCCTAGCTAGAGCAGTGAGAAACTAAAAGCAAGCTGAAAACACCTTCCCCCCGTCCACTCCCTTCTCCTTCCTCCCCCCAAGCGGTGCAGGGCAATGGGGGCTGTGCTCAGTACCTGGACGCTTCATCTCTGATGCTTCTTCGTGGGCACTCTGCCCTGTACCACGGGGTCCATCCCCCAGGAGCAAACTGCTCCAGCACGTGTCCCCCACGGGGGCAGCTCCCCCCAGACCCCTGCTCCTGCGTGGGCTCCTCTCCACGGGCTGCAGCTCCGGCCCGGGGCCTGCTCCTGCGGGGGCTCTCCATGGGCCGCAGCCTCCTCCAGGCCACATCCACCTGCTCCATGTGGGCTCCTCCACGGGCTGCAGCGTGGAGATCTGCTCCGTGTGGGACTTCTGCCCCTCCTTCACTCACCTTGGTGTCTCTGGGACTGCTGCTTTCTGTATTTTCCCGCTCCTCTCTCCCAGCTGCTCTTGGACAGCATTGTTTCTTTGCTAACCCTTCCTCAAGCCCGTTCTCCCAGAGGCACAACCAGTGCTGCTCAGCTCTGGTGAGCAGCAGGTCCCTTTTGGGACTTCTCTAACACGGGCAGCTTCTCCCTACAGAGCCAAGTTAGCGTCTCCTCTAGCCTGAGGCAATTTCTAGGCTCCCGCGACCAAAATCTTGCCACAGAAACCCAAACACAGCCAAGCGAGGGAGGTAAAACAGGGACATAACCCTGCCCCCTGCCTGCAGGCAGGAACCTTCCCCTCGCCAGCCGCCACTTTTATTGGAAGCCGTCCACATTCGCATCCGCCGCGTGAGACCGCTTCCTTCCCCGCGCCGCGCGCAGCCCCCGGTGTGTGCTGCCGGTGCCTCTGTTTCCTACCTGCACACCCACCCAGCTGTGACTCAGTGCCAAAACAGTGGGGGAATGAGGCATCAAACAGTCTTTCTAGCAACCGTGACTCACAGGCCGAGGCTTGCTGCCGGAGTTTTCTGCAGTCATGCTACATATGTAATTCTCCTTAATACCGATATGACTTCCTCTTCCTCCCGCTGGGCCACCCAGCCATCATTCCGAAATAAAGGATGACTATCCGTTTTCTGCCTAATCCAGGCAAAGATTAGCTCCAGCGTGTGCAGGAGATAGTCGGCTCTCAACCTCATCTCCTGTCCTAACCCTGGGCTTTAAAAGGAGCTCAGGAGCTAGGCGTGGAGGAGGAAAGCCGGGTGCACACCCCATCACTGGGATTTAGATGGGACACGGCCCCCAGACCCAAAAAGAGGGTGCTAAGAGCACAGAGGTGCTTTCCAGCCTGTCTGAACCAGCAAGCCGGAATTGCCCAGCCAGCTCAGGCACCCGTGTGCGTGTGATTTGGTGGGAGCCATCATGACAGGACACGAAGAGGGGCCTCCAGCAGCCCCCCGGTGCAGGAGCTGCAGCGGGTGAGAAGGCAGCGGGGAGCCAGGGCACACCCCCGTGCAAGGGCAGGCTCACTGGGAAGAGAGATTTCTTCTCCACACTGCTCCCCGAGCTCCTCGCTGCTACGGCACAGCCACGGCAATACAAACAACAGGGAAAAAGGCTTTGAGAGCAAAGCTAAAAAGAAAAACAACCCTCTAGGTTCAACATGCAGAGCCCAGGCGGCTCAGTCGTACAACAGAAGCTAAATGTCATTTCCTCCCGTGGCGCTGCCACTCTGCTCACAAAACAAAGCCCTTTACGTCTGATGCCTTGCCGCCTTCCCGAGACCTAAGGGATGCAGCGATCGCATTGCCCGGGGAAGGGGAGAGGCAGAGGAGTGGGGAGGGAGCCTCAAACCACCACCACACGGCATGTGCCTCGAGCAGTGCTCGAGGACGGCCATGGGCTGCCCCACACGCACCCCACAAACTGCCACCAAGGTCCCCAGCAGTGCCCCACTGCCTGGGCGAAGCACTGTGCCCAACACCTTCAGCTCGGACTCCTACAGCGCTGCTGCCTGCTCTTCCACGGGCACACGGCGACGGGGAAGTCATGAAGATGCTGAGTGTCCGCCGCTGGTAACTTTAACAGGATTAACTTCTGCCAAGGAGGCCGTGGCTCTGAGTCACCGACACGGGATTTAGGACTATTTCCAGCTTGGCCTGGTTCAGCACCAGCATAAAGCAGCTCCGTGCATCAGCAGTGGACACGTGCATTAATTTTTTATTTATTTATTTTTATTCTTTTATGTAGGTTACAATGATCTGTTGCAGCAAAAATGCAAATACACGCACCCACACACATTTCTCTGCTGGCCTCTCAGCAGGCGAGGTGGGTGTCAGAGCTGGGAGCGACGAGGTCTCACACACAACTGCCACAAACACTTCTTTTGAATAACGTCAGGTGGAAACTTCTTGCTCAGCCTAAAACACAGCTTAGAAACTTCCAAGTTCCCGACCTGCTTTCTCTTTTAAAACGCAGCTCTCTTTCCATACAGAGTGATGATTTGGAAGCAGGAACATTTTTTCAAAGTGTGTCAACATTCATCAAACTACCAGCTGTTGTACGAGACCTTCGGTGCCCCACAGCGATGCCCTTCGGGGAAGTTTTACCCAAAATTCAAAGCCTCCAGCCCCCAGAGCCATACCCCACGTGTCGCGGCTCTGCAACACGGTGCCTCTGCAACACCCCCAGGGCAGTACCCCCGTCGTGCTCCAGAGATGGGGACTCTTCCACGGCTCTGCCACCAGCCAGAGGTAGAAGACCTGCTTCCATTTTTACCCATCTACCTTCCGCCGTGAGCGGCTGACACGGGATTTTGTTCCTTCAGTGCAGTTTTCCAGCCCCAAACTTGCCAGTTCCTCCTCTTCCCCATCACGACCACGTGCCTGAACACAGACGTGCTGCCAGAGCTGAAGAGATATTTTTAAACACCCGAAAACAACCGAGCACAATCCTGCCAGGAAAACACTGCCCACCCCACCCCCCCGCCTGGCAGCACTGCATCAGATCCGGACCAACTTCGGTGGTGTCCTCAAGAAACCACCCAAACCCCACCAGCTCCACCAAACGGCGCTGGATCCTCTCCCTCCAGGAGGGCTGCAGGCACCCAGGACCTCGGGCCAGGAGTCCGCCAGGCGGCCCCGCTGCTGACCAGCCCTGGCTGCAAGCAGCAGCCCGGAGAGGTGCCCGCCTGCTTCCCAAGCCTCCGTCTCGTCCTGGAGCCCACGCCATGCACGCGCAGCAAGGCCATCCTCTCATTCGGTTACAAGACAACGGCCTTCCTCGATTTCCTGGTCCACTTTCAAAAGCCACAGGGACTTGAAATCAGTCGTCCGGCCCTTTTGGTTTAAAGATACCTGCATGAAGATGAGCTCTTCCATACAGCCTTTTCCTTTCGTTACTCCACCGTGCCAGGCACGCGGAGCAGCCGGCACGAGCACACCGATGTGTGCTGGGGGATGAAGCAAAGAACCAAACCCCGCAGCCCAGCGAGCAGCCCCAGCCCATGGGCACCTGCACCCAGTGCTGCAGCCTCGGGAGCAGGGAAATCCACCCCAAGACAACCCAGGCCCTCGTCCCGCAGAAACCAGCACGGCTCCAAAGCTGGTCAGGTCGAGCATTTGGCTCATTTATCCAAACTCCTGCTAGATTGGGAATAGATCGCAATAAATCGGATCTGGCTGATGCGTTTAAGCTCATCGCAAGCACCAGGAGAAGTTGCCTGCCGAGGACACCGATCCCCAGCTGGTCACACCGCCTGACTCTCCTCTCCTACAGATCTTACCATCCATGTGGGGCAGCACAGAGGGCCACGGCACCCCAGCAGAGCATCCATCCTCCTGCCGAGCACCGCCGGCAAGTCTGGGGCTGCAAAAGCCTCCGGCCGGTGTAACAGAAGATGCAAATGGTGACAGCTCTGTGCCACGGGTCACAGCAGAGCAGGAGGGCACAGGGAGGCTGAAGAGCACCTGCAAGCGTTTTGGCCGCACGTTTGGCACCACCTGAACGTGGGGAAAGACAACGCTGCGGCTGTGTCAGCCTCCTGTTCCGCACACAAGTTCAAGCCCGGCTGACTTAAAACACAAATTCCCAGAGCCAGCAGACTTCATCAACCCACCGCGTACGCGCTGCTTCATCTGTAGGCGTCGTTTAAAAATGCAGGCGTGTTACTTAATACCACAACCGCACACCTGCTAATATCTTGTAGGTCCTATGAGAATGAGTGGGACCACTATATTTAGAATTTAATCATGCCAGTTCGCGCATCCTCTGTGCCGAGGACCTGCCAGAGGTTGCTTGCTGTGGTCCCGCTGGGCACCGCAGCTTTGGCGAGGTGGCTGGAGCCTGGTGGCCCTGAGTCGCACGGAGCCAGAGCAGAGCTCTGGTGGGGTCTGGCAGACCTCGAGCTTTACAGTCTGGGATGCAGGGTCCTTGTTTAGGATCTCCTTTGCACGAAGAAAAGTAGCAGCTTCGGTGAGAAGCGACACTGATTTCAAGAGCGTTCCATGCTTCAATCAATCCGTTTTACTCCCAACGCCAACCACAGGCAATCAAGGAACCGACGCAGAGCCGGCAGGAGCACGCACACACTGCGGCGCCGGAGGAGCCGGGAGCATGGGGAACGTCACCGGGCCACCCAGGGGCGCAGCCGCACACCAACAACACCCCAGAAATTCGGTACGCAAGCGATGCGCCGGCAGTGCCACTTCGTGGTTAATGGCCTAGAGCTGCAAGGCACCGCGACATCTCCCTGCACACGGGAAACCACCCAGCTCCCCACAAACACCAGATCCGGGCCGATAGCACCCCGATGCAGGGCCTCAGGAGCATCACCTCGTGTCCCTCCTGCCCTGTCCATGAGGCAGGGACGTGGCACACGCTCACTCTCCACGAGGCACTCAGCTGCACGCCAGCAATTCCTGGGGACACGCACTTGGCAGCGCCTGCAGACCCGACCTTCCCCCCAGGTGCTCGGCACCGGCACAGGTAAACTTGGGGTTTGCACCTTCCAGCTCCGGCACTGTGCTGCCCTCCCCCAGCACAGCGCTGAGGAGGAGGAGGACAAAGCGCCCAGCTCAGCCACGAGCATCTCTGTGCTTCAGGAGGAAAGGTGCCGTGCTCCAAGCGAGCCAAGAGGCGACTGTAAGTGTGAAGAAAGCACCGGCACGGCACGGCACACCTCGCCGGCTCTGCGGTGCCTAGGAGAGCAGCAGGAGGGGACAAGCACCAGATCACCAACTCCTTAACGTCCTTTACAGGGCACAAGATTCTCAGGAACCAGGGAAGAAGGTGAGCGGATACCTCGGAGCTGTTTTTCCCACGTCAGCCCCACCTGGTGCAGGTCCCGTTCTCCCTGAGCTGGCACACGGGGACAGCAGATGCAGCGGCCACCGGCACCAGCTCCGCGTGCCGGCTCAGGCTCTGAGCATCACCCACAAACACAACCCCAACCGCGCTGCCAACCACATGCAGGGGGGCTGGGGGCAGCCGGAGGAGCCCCCCACATCACCCCCATCCCCGAGCAAACCCGGAGGGGCACGGGCAGGGCGGGCAGCGCACACGCTTCCAACGCCACCTGCGAGGCAACTTGTTGCTGCCCGTGCAGCCGCGGGTTTTGCATGCGACAGAGCGAGAGGCAGAGGAAGGGAAGGGTGATCATGGCATGTAACCCTGCCACCGCAACGAGGGAACGGGCGCAGCGGCACAAGGCGAAGCCAGAGACAGAAGCAAGCAGGGATACGTGCAGGCAGTCACACAGCAGACACCCCAGACGCACCGCCGACACCTCAGACGTGCCCTGGGCAGGGACGCGGACACCAGGGCGCTGCGCCTGCCACTGCCACCCCCAGGCAATGAGCCCTGCAGGGTCTGGCACCACGGCAGGACCAAGACGCCGCTTGCAAAGCTCCTGGCTCGTCCCCAGCCCCGGGTGACGGGAGACGGCAAGAGAACGCGGAGTACCAAGGACTGCACCTCCCACCCTCAGCCCCGGGTGCACGCAGCCGCACCAGGACAGTCGGGCCACGGCCACCCCGTACCTGCACTCGGTGACACTACAGCAGCAGCTCCCGCTGCGCCGGCCCCGCCGCTCGGAGCGCAGCTCCGTCCTCGACTTCCTCAGGCTGAAGTACTCCGTCAGCTTCCCGAACGAAGCCATGGCCCCCGCCACCGCCGAGCGCGTGCCCGCCTGCAGCCGTGGGCACCGGTCCCACCGCACGCTCACGCATGCTACGCTCTCGCTACCCCATCAGTCGCAGGAGCAGGGCAGGAGAGCTGCGGGTCCGGGAGAGAGCGCGAGGCAGGAGGAGTCCGGCCGGGAGCCACTTGTTGGACCGTCCGCGGCGTGCTTCACGGCGAGCCCTTGAGTTTCGAGGCGAGGACGCCCTGCCTGCCCGAGCCGTTCGCGGGCACCAGGCTGCACAACAGCAGCTCGGGTCGGCGGGCTTATTTATTGTAACGCTGCAGCTGCTGCAGAGCTGAGTTAAGAAGGAGGGGGGGGAAAAATAATAATGCCCTCTGGAAAGGATCCCTCGGTAGTGGTGGCACACGGCTGCGAGCCCCCGTGGCAAGCAGATGCTCAGCATGCGCACACGAGATGAGGGAGCCAGTCCTCAGCTGGGTGAGGGGATGGATGCTGGCCGGATCAGCAGCAGGCGATGAGAGACCCTGAGAAATCAGCTGTCGAGATGAATTTCCAGGGAGTCTGTTCTTACCGCACACAGAGACCAGCACAGGAGGCGGAGAGCATCCCTGCTTGCTCTTCTTGCTGCTGTTCAGAGTTTAGCAGCTCTCCTCCCTCCCTGTTTTCCAATGCAAAAGGCATCCCTCTGCCTCCCGTAGCACCTACCTAACGTGATTTTCCAGCTTGTCACCGAACACCTAAGCACGAGGAGAGGGACAGACATTTAAAACGAGCAGGTCTGATCCATCTAGAGGTCACCTACGGGCTCTGCTCCAGCACGAAGCATTCCTCCAGCAGGCAGCAGAGAGAGGGATGCTGCGGACCCGGAGGGAAATCCTGCTCCCAAAGCTCCCCTGGTCGGGAGCGCTCATCTCCGCATCCTCAGCGCCTGTTGCCGCCTGGGTGGAGGAAAAGGGAAAAGGGCTTCAAAAGCTCGCTCCAGCCTCGCCAGCCAAACCAGATCAGGTCAGCCAAGTGCGTCCAGAGGAAGGGGTGGCTGCTGGTAACCCCCAGCCACGCCACAGACCCGCGAGGAAACAGCAGAGAAAGCCAGCACTAACTCAGTGGCAGATCTGCCAGCCGCCTTCACATCCTCTTGATCCCAGCCTTGTGGAGGCCATGTTCAAAAAAACAAACAAACAAAAAAAAAAATCATTCGTTGCTCTTTCCCCGCTCAGAGCCATCCGCCGCCACCAGCCTGCTTGCAACCGGGGACGAGCAGCCGCCGCCGCCAGCCCGCTGCGCGGCTTTCCGAGCCCTGCGTCCTTCCTCCCTCCTCGTCTTCCTCTCCCCGCCGGCTCCTTCGCTTCCCGCTCCGAATTAAAAGCGGGAGCGGGGGGTGCGCCCCGCCGAGCCCCACCTGCGGCCGCCCCCGCTCGCGGGGCTCCCCGCGCCTGTCAGCGGCAGCCTGCGCTTCTTTGGGCTGAGGGGGGGGATTGAATTTGTTTGAACCGTCCCCTCGCCTGCCTCCCCGCTCCGCGAGCTGATATTTAGCCCGGCCAAGCCGAGCGAGCCGCCAGCAGCCCCAAAAAGCTGGGCACCAAGCGGTGGGCTCCGCGATGCTCGGTGGGTCCCCGTGGCCGTGCCCGGTCCCCTCCATCCATCCATCCATCCCCCCGAGCGCCCCTCGCCGCCCACCTTCTCGCTGCGAGGGGCTCCACCGCTGCCGGGGGAGGCTGGGGGGGGGCGGAGGGGGCGCAGGGTGCCCCCCAAAATCAATTCGATGGCGGAGAGCGGGGCGAGGCAGAGCATGGGGTCACTCGGCGCACGGCTCGCCCGGAACGCTGTCGCCCCTGCTCTCTTATCGGCTCCCCGTTAGCATCCGCAGCGAAACGGGAGACGTCAAAGGAGGTCAGCGGGGCGGGAGGCAGCGGAAAAGCAGCTGGGGGGGGGGACGGGGAAAATGGGGGGCAGGAGGGGACAACCCCAATCCCGCGCTCAAGGCACTCGGTACCGGCCGAGCCGGGTGTCGGGGCGCAGGGGTGCCCTTGGAAGAGGGCGGTGGGACCGGGAGAAGCAGAGGGGGGGGAACAAAGCCGAGCGAGGTTCATTTGAATGCCTCTTCCCTTCCTCCACAGCGCCCCATGGGAGGGCAGAGGAGCGGCGAGACCCTCCTCCAAGGGCTGCTTCAGCGCCGCGTTCGCTTTGCGTTTGCTTTGCGAAGGGCAAAAGCAGCATTGTTTGGGGGACAAAAGGGCGATTTGGAGGATTGCAGAAAAACGCCCGGACCCCCAGGAGCGAGGCAGCCACCCCCAGCACCCGGGGGACACCCTGGTGCCTGCGCACAGCCCCCAGCCCTTGGGCCCCCTCCCAGGCCTCCTGCAAGGCTTCCCCTCAGGATCCCGGCAGCGCTGGCACTGGAAAACCAAACGAGAGGAACCCGTGTCTTTATAAAACCCCGTGTTCAGGGCAAGGTGCCAGGGTCGGAAAGTTCAGAGCAGGGCAACTCCACAAACGCCACCGAAACCGATAGCGGGGCGAGCGCCCTGCCGGCACAGCCCACCGCCCATCCCGCACCCAGCGGGGCAGCGGCTCCCACGTCTCCATCCTCGGAGGCTCAGAGCAGAGTCTCCCAGCGGAGTTGTGCTCCTTTTATTAAGCGGAGACAACCCGCCGAGCTGCTGCTGCAATCTCTCTCATTTCGCATTAGCGAGCTGCTGTGCCGGGGCTCGCAGCCTTGGACTCGGTGATGCGAAAGCCAGCTTCCCACTTCCATTTAGCAGGGGAATGAGAAACTTTAAATGAAAGCGTGGTTAAGTTTGCAGGGGACGGAAGACGATGGGTTTGTTCTTGTTTTTGCTTTTAAAGAGCTGCGGAGGAGGCAGTGGGGAAAGCAGAAATGAAAACCCAGACGGCACTGGGACTCTGGGCTGTGGATATGCCTCTGCCACGTGCACCCGAACACGTGGGCACAGCGATCCCCAAAACATTTTCACAAGCATCTCACACCTTTGTCTGCAGACATTCTGGAGGGAAAAAAATAAAAATAAAACAAGCCACGTGTCCAGGTCCATCTCACACACTCCTGGGCACGTGCTCATTAGGGCAGCAGAGACCAGGATTTCCCAGCTCAAAGCCCTCCGTTCAAACGAGGCGAAGGCATGGGAACCGAAGGCAGGGAAACCGGCACAAGTCGCAGCTTGCAAACAACTGCAGAGCATTTTTCAGGCAGAAATCCTAACAGCAACCTTGCAGGAGCCTGAAACGCCACCACAGTTGGCGTGCCCAGCTGTAGGGGTGTGGAAAGCATCTCTGCAGGGTCCCCTCTCCACCAGCCGGCGGGGAGGTGGCTTCTGCGCCATCCCTGCGAGCATCCTGGCAGCCCCAGCACCGCGTTCCCAAGCCCAAACTGTCCCCGGCTGCTTCGCTGTTTCCCTTGGGCGACTTTTACTCCGATAGCTCTGCTCAGCAGTGGCTAGGCACAAGCAGGGAAGGAGGGAAAGGGCGTTATTCAAACAGAGCTGACGGCTTCATCTGCTCCCGTAGTGCCAGAGGGCTCCAGCCCCATCTCTCCAGGGCTCCGCCACGCCAAGACCGCTCGGCACGGGGTCCTGACAGCCGCCCTCCAAGCCCCTCCGCCGAGCTGCATCCTCGAGCATGAGCCACAGAAGACAGCTGATGCACGCCCCATCGCTCCTCCTCCCTCTGCTCCCCTTTTAGCAGCTTGTCCTCCCCCAGGGACAGCGTTAACACGGAGCAGGTGATGCTCACGAGTGCACCAGGCTGGACTGGAGGATTTCTCAAGAAGCTTCTGCCCGTGCCGGTTGGGGAAGGACCAGGACAGTGCCTGGCTTCCCTGAGTCACCTGGGAGATCCACTGAAAGCACCACGGGGACTTCAAGGAGCTTTGTACAACTTCTGACGTGCTGAACACTGGCCACTGAGGTCAGGCTTCCTATCAAACCCCACAGGAATGGTTTAAGGCTTTAATGAAGAATTTTGATAATCACTTTTTCTTTTTTTTTGGAGGGCAAGGTAAGTTCAGAATCCTGTAAGCAAACACTTGGGGTTTAGGAAATCAAACTGTTCCGCCCTCCTTTTGAGGACACCCAGTGACTGAGCCACCGTTTCTCACATCCAGTTAATCCCGTGGAGCAGAGTGCTGCAGAACAGCTGAAAATATGCACGGAACACATTAATTCACGAGACGAACGAAGCCAGACATCACCACGTGCACGGAGAAGCATGTCACATGCAAACACGGAGCAATCTAAGAAGGAAATGCTCAAAAAGACTACTAGCAAGTACTGAACGTCCCCCTGTTAAATGCACACACTCTTATCCCTACTAAAACACCGCACCGCAAAGTTACACAAGAGCTTACCCAAAGTTACCCAAGGCCCCGAGCCATTTAGGCCTTTAGGAGCTGAAAATACTTCTGCAAGCTCCCTGCGAGCGGCTGGAGCAGCGCAGGAACCACACAAAGCAAAAACACAACTCGGCAGCGCCGGGCCCGCCGTAACGCCCCGCGGCGGTGCCACGCTTCCATACAGTCCTCATGAAAAGCTAAGCTGTAATTCCAGGCTAACGAGGCACTTCTCTTTAATTGTCAGTTCTATCACATGACATATGGATTTCAGTGCTGATACCTAGCATAAGCCAGCCACGTCAATTTACTAATTTGCCTGGCGTATTGCTGCCTTAGAGCCCATTTAGTACAATTAGCAGCAAATCCAGATGTGCTGCCCGAGTTACAGCTAAATATCCTCCTCGGGAACAGCGTCGAAGTCTCTCCCGGTGTAATTCAAAGCCTTTTTCTGGTAATTTGGGGCACTTTCGTGTGCACGAAGCACGGTGCAGAGGACGTGAGCCCCATTACGTTCGGGTGCACTGCAGCACCCTGTGTCTCAAAGCCTCCCTCGGTGCCCAGCTCCCCGCCCCGCAGGGCGATGCGCACGGTGGTGCAAGAGTATTTGATGCTGAACTGGGCTCAAAATCCAGCTTTAGGGAGCTGCACCTGGGAGGGAGAGGCACAGCCACCAGCAAAGGGCAGCCGGGTTTGGCCCCACGCCTCGGCAGGAATTACGAAGCTATTTCATCCCACTTCAAAAGCTTGCAGCACTGCGATGTTAAATTGGAGCGCACGCAGGGCCGATTACCTCCCGAAGCACGGACATCCCTTGCGCCTGCTCCTTGAGGACGGCACAAAAACCTGGCTCAGGCTTGCAGGGGAAAGATAAGGACAGGAAAAAGCAGACTGTGGCACGGCCAGCTGAAGGAACGGCAGGGGTTTTTGCACGCTTGCTAAGAGAAAAAGAGAGAAAAATGAGTCAGTCTCTCCCAAACAAGATGGTTTGCTGGGTTCAGAAGGACTACAGAAAGCACAAAACATCAGCAGGGATGTGATGGGAGGAGACACAGCAAAAGGAGAGGCAGAGGCAGAATGATCTGAGGGTGCTGGAGCTGGCAGAGGCATCTCACCGCCACGCCGTGCCCAGCACGCATGGGAACCACAGCTCTGCCCCACCACCAGCAGGGACCCACCCCAAACTGGCTCCGTTCCTTCACACAAGACCCCCAAGGCTCCCCCTGACCGGGGCACAAGGGGGATGTCCCACCCCCACGTCCTCAGCCAGCCTGGGAACAGACAGCTCAGCACGCCCCAAAACGGCTGCTCTTTTTCCCTGAAAAAAAGCCCCAGCAAAACCCTAAGCAAGAATTGGAAAACCTGTTAACGCGATCGAGGATTTCAGAAAATGGCAAGGAGAATATTCCTCGTAATTACGGCACGGCAAACGTCATCTATCTTTAGACTAACAATCCATAGCAGGCTCCAGGCTCGGACAGTCACGGGGCTGCGATGGATGGGGCAGGCACCCCCACGCCAGGAAGGACGTTTTTATTTCCGGCCTCCTTCTTCTCTCCTTTCACCCAGTAATTGTCCCATTTCTGCGTCAAAACAGTCTATTAAAACCTCAGCTTCTTTCCCAAACAATGGATTATCGTAATCCTCTTACTGCACAGAGCCGGCCATGCCCGTTGCAGTCGACGACCGCAAACTTTCAAGCCCGGAGTCAAATTGTAACTTTTCATGTCAAAACTTGGAGCAGCGCAGCCATCAGATAGGCGTTGGACTTACTCAGCGTACGGCTTCTCGCTTAAATTAAGCCGAGCGATTTCCCCGCAGGTCGTAGCGATTTAATTAAAATAAAGCAAAAACAAACCTCTAAAACTTCCAAAACGCTAGTTGTAAAATTAAAACCTCCAGGACTGCCAAGCAGAGCGCGGAACCTAAATAACATCCAAGGGAAAAGAAACGCGCCAGCCTGCTCCAATAAAAAAAGCTGACGAGCTGGATCGCACCCGCGCCTCCCAGCAGAAGAAATATTTAAAGCCACCACCAGGCAGAGCGAGGACAAGGAGGCAGATGCTCACCAAGAGAACTTACGGGCAGGGCTTTGCTTTGGTGTCGAGGACTTTGCACCTTGGAGTTGTTCCCGTAGGCAACGGCCCTTAGGAACACCCCGGCGAGGCCGCGCTTGGCCACAGGGGTGGCACCGATGGGGAGGGTGGCAGAGGCTCCAAAACAGCCCCCAAACACCCAACCCCTTCGCATCAACGTGGCAGGCAAACAAAAACCCCCGGCGAGGGCTGTGCACAGCAGCTGGGCCGTTCTGCTCACCTGGGGGATGGGAGCGGAAGACAAAGACGCGCCTCTCGCTCGAAAGCTCAACTTGAAAACTGGGCCTTCCTCGCCAGGCGCCGCTGGAGAGGAGCCGGTGGAGCACGAGGCGCAGCTCCTCGTGCCAAAACCCCAATCGCCAGCACTGCTTCCCCCACAGGGTGCTCCCACGTACATGCACGCGGGCCATCGTAAGCACAACCACCCCGCAGCCCACCCCGGCCCAGCGAGCAGGATCAGCGGCGTTACCTGCGGGGCAGGAGCACTGCACGGCCCCGGTCGGCGTCCGGCGGGTCCCCACGCTGCAGCACGGCCTCGCCAGCACCCACAGCCCCCAGGCGGCACACCTGGGGCCAGGCCCCGAGCTCTCCGGCCACGCGATGCCTGCGAAGGCGATGTGTGGGAGCTGCGGGGAGCACCATGGCCGAGAGCTGCCCGCTTCCTTCTCGGCTCCAAGCTCCCCGACCTCGCCGAGCGAAGGAACTGGGGCAGGGACCAGGCCCCGGCCTCAGGGGATCGCCCTAGACGTCAGTGCCCCGGGGCGGGCAGCTCGGTTGTGCAACGCCCGGTTACGATCGGATACAGCCGATCCTGCGGGCCTCGGGTGCAGCCAAGGTGCTGCTCGCCCTCCCCTGAGGGACCCGGGTCTCTGCGGGCTCCTTATCTGCTCTGTGACCTCCCCAGAACCCAGCGGATCCTCCTACCGGGGGCTGCCCGGGAGAGGGTCCCCAGCTGGGACACTTCATTGCTTCACTGTCACCTCCGTTGCCGGGCCCTCACCGAGCCCATTGCAACCTGCACAGACAAGGCGAGCAGCAACTGGCTCTGCGTGCCCCAGACCCGCTCCCACACATGCAGGGAAAAACCCATCGCACCCAAAAACCCTGGGAGAAGAAGTCAGGAGAGCCAAACAACACGAGCACTCGTTCTCTTTGGAGTCTTCCAAAAGCACGCCGAGTCTCACCGGGTCAACACCTGAAATGCAAGGACCGGACATGTGCAGACAGACCCAAAGCAAGCACTGCTGGGTCTCCCCACCAGCAGGGCATCTCGGGCTCCTCTCCATGCTCCCAGGCGGCTCCGCCACCGGCAGACCCCCGGACACCCAGCACAGGGGGTCCCAGCCCTTGAATCCCTTGTGTCAGCTGCTGGGGAGCAAAGGCACGCTGTGCACAGCTCAGTTCTCCTGCCTGATGCTCCGACACCCCAGGTGCTGCCCAAACTGGGCAACGTTTCCACCCCAGCCGTGCCCTTCCAGCCCGGCGGGCCGATATCGGCCAAGACACACAGAGGAGCGAGCTGCGATCCCAGCAGCCAGACCTGTGAAAGCCTCACGGATGAACGCGTTGGTAACAGCACGAGAAACCCCGCAGGGCTCAGGAATAAGATTAACCGATAATAGGGCAGCTCCAGCAATTTAAGCAGCTGCCTCGTTACAGTCTCTTCATCAGCCTACAGCACGGGAGCATCGGTGTCAGCACCGAGCTCCAGCAGCAGGGCCGATGCTCGCGGTCAGGGCCCAGACCTCTGGGAATGCCCCCAGGAGCGGCCAGCCCCAAGCACAGCCCCGGAGCAGGGCGAGGGCTGGGCTCTGCTGGCCTCAGACATCCCAGGAGCCTGGCCGTGCGAGCACAGGGGTGTGGTGGATTAGATTTAAAAGGGGTGGATGATGTGAAAATAAGAAGTGGTAAATAAAGAACCAAACCATCATCTTCATCGGACGGGCCTCATGCAGAACTTCTGCTGCAGGAGCTAAGCCCGTGAGCAGACCTTCCTCCAGCCCCCCGAGGCCGAAGGCCCCTCTCAGGTCAGCTGCACCCCACGGCACAACTCTGCCCGACTTGCAGATGTCACAGGTACCGCCTGATGCGTGCGGATGAACAGGAGGTGAGAGCGCGTTGCGTTAAGGTGCACCCCAGGCGCTAGCTTCGAGCCTTGGATTCGCTCTTTTACAGGTCACCGCCTCCATAAAAGCATATCCAAGGCGACTGGCGATACAGCAAACAGCTGCGCTGGTGGCTCAGCGTGAAAAACAAACACGGTTTCCTCCCGAATTACTCCCAGAGATGGAAAGCTGGGGGGAGGAAGGAAGGAAGAGTCCGACCAAGCGAGGGCACACAGAAAGCAACGCGGACGTCGGGGCGCCGGGAGCTGAACCAGCGCCGTGCCCAGCACGGCCACAACGCGCCCAGCGGCACCCGACCCGCCTGGAAAACCCACGGCGGGAGCGGTGAGGGCAGCAGCAGGCTCAGCAGCACGCCGGCGGATTTTTAAGAGGCCATTTATAGAAAAATCCATCCGAAATGACGGTCGGCAACCCTGAAGCTCCTCGGGAGATGTGGCAAGCAGGGATTTTTGAGGAAGGGAAGAAATCGAAGGCAGCAGTGACCTCCCTGAGCAGGGCTGTTGGCAGCGGTCCCGCACCACCGCATCTTGATCCCTCCACGGTTTATTTCACGCTGTGCAGACCCCGGATGGTGTAACCCCGGGGCACAAAGCTTGGAGGGTGACCCACCTGCCTCCCCTGGGGCACAGAGGCTGGGACATCACAGAGAAGGCAGAGAACAAAGCACGGGGGCAACGCCACCTTTGCCACCCCGGCTCTCTGCACCAGCGCCAGCCACGCCACGGGGCAAAGCCCCTGGGGCAGCATTAGGGCCGTGGAGGAAATCAGCAGCAAACGCAGGGCGTCTGAGCGGGGTCCCTTCGCAGCTTGCTGGATTAAAGATGTAACGCAACGCGTCCCTCTGGAAGAAATTACACAGGCTATTAAGAAAGATGCGCCTCTCGCCTGATGAAATCTAGCCATCGTTGCAGCAACACGCGCAAACTAAATAGGCTCTGTAGAGCAAAGGGAAAGCTGCAGTTGCTCTCGTGAGCCTTTTCCCGAGACGGGAACCAACGGGTAGGGCGGCAGCTCCATTAGCAGTAAAGGGAATGTGCAGACAGCCGTGCCCGCGGAGAGCGAGACGGCCGCTGCTTCCAGGGGAAGGAGGAAACGACGCTCGCCAGGAGCCGCCCGCTGGTCCCGCCGGCACCCAGGGGCTCGCAGGGCCACCAGCAGCCAGCCCTCTGACACCTCCCAGGGCTGTGGTTTCCAGAGAGGAGACGGGGATGCCAGGTCCCCAGGGTGGCAGCGCCTCGGGAAGCCAAAGCGTGAGCTGGCACCGCTGGCAGAGGTGAGATCG
Source organism: Nettapus auritus (assembly GCA_011076525.1). Lineage (NCBI taxonomy): Eukaryota > Metazoa > Chordata > Aves > Anseriformes > Anatidae > Nettapus > Nettapus auritus. Next base: position 12,510,654 of record CM021778.1, read on the forward strand.
CGACTCGCTCACCCGGGGAGGAGCGCAGGCTGAGACCCCAACAGGAACGCCGTATGCTAAAAGCATCTGCTCAACATTTTGCAGATAACCGCGGTTTAACAGCCTCCTTCAGGGCGCCTCTTTCTGCCGAGCTCTGTGTTGCACTGCAGACTGCAGCAGCACGCCGGCTACATTAAATTCAGCTCCGACATCTCCCGAGAGCGTTCACCGCAACTGAACCCAGCCAGGAGAACATCAGACTCGACCAAAAGAAACTGATGCAGGGGAAGAGCTCACATGGCAGAGCTCCCGTCTGGAGCTGCAGAGCCCCTTTGTGTGGCAAAACCGTCCGTGCAAGATGCGCCCAGAGCTGTTTTCTCAGAGAACCCGAGCTGAGATCCCCACAGCACAGGTGCTTTGCAGCCTGGAAAGGCACCGATGACCCTGGGGGCTGCCCTAGGACCAGCCCTGGTGCCCAGGGTCTGCCCCAGGGCTGGGCTCAGCTCACGTACTGCCCTGCAGCATGGCACATGCGTTGTAAAATACATCCATTTGGGTATTACACCAGCCAAGAAGCACCCAGGACAGCCCCGTGTGCTCTCCTGGCCCCGCTCCACGCACCGTCCTTTGCTCGTCTCCCTGGGCCCCCATCACCGGGTGAGACCGAGCCCATCACGCCCCCAGCACCTCCTTGCCCCCACGTCTCGTGCACTTGTAGAAGGCTCCGTAGGACCCAGAACCTGAGCTAGACCTCGGGGAGGGGGTGGCAGCAGTTGCTCCCCCCCACAACCCCGATCCATGGGGGCAGAGCCCCCCTCAGCGCCAGTTTTGGGGCCGAGCTGCCCCCCCAAAAAAATGTATTAGCTCAACATGTCAGCTAAGAGCACCGGCACCTTTTTGGCAGCTCCCTTCCGTCTAGGAGCAAGCCCACAGACAGATCCCACGGCTCAGCTGGTGAGCAGCTATTTGCAGGTTATTAATGAAATCATTTACTGCGTATTGCTACGACTCTGCCAAAACACAAGGAGAGAGAAAAAAAAAAGAAAACCAACCGTTACTTCCAGCAGAACTGCCGGTTCACTGCAGGCCAGGTGTTGGCGATGCAGGACCCCGGCCCTGGCCCGGCTGTGCCACGGGTGTGAAGGTGCTGGTGACACCCAACGCTCGTGCAGACGGACACACGGTCACAGAACGGCCCCGCACAGCGCAGGTCACACAGCCCACGGCACCACCAAGGGGCCCCGGCGTCCCAGTAAGCAAACCCAGTAAGCAAGGGCTCCCAAAAGCAGCTTGTTGTGAGCTCCCTGCGATGGGTCCCGTGCCCCAGACGGGGCCAGGCACCCCCTGACAGCAGGATCGGGAGATTTGTGTGCGCCCAGAAGCGGCCATCACCATCCCCTCCCTGTATTCACGGACTAATTAATCCCCCAGAAATTAGTCGAGTCCTTAACTAAGCCAGCCCAGCAAACACGGTGAGGAATTTCTGGGTCAGAACAACACGGAGGGGCGAGGAAAAAAAATACAACATCTTCTGCAGGACTTTTTCCTCGTACTCCCAAAGCCGTAACCCACGGACGGAGAACACAGAAGAAGCCCCAGGAGCGCCACGTGTCACAGCACCAGCAAGACCAGCAGCCCTGCAGGAAACCCATCGGTTATTTGTTGATGTGTCCTCTGTGAGGCAGAGAGCTTGATTTTGGGGTACCCAAAAAGACCCGGAGCTGTGAAAGCACCCCTCGGGCACCCGCCCGATCCCCCCATGTGAGGCGGGGGTGGCCGCGAACAATCCTGGCATTGAGAAGCCGCCTGCCCGGGCCCATCTGCAGCTCCGCGGGCCAGCAGAGGACAAAGCCAACGTTAGCCGCTGGCGAGCCTTGCCAAGGCGGGGGAGACAAACCGGCCTTTGTGCGCGCAAAGGCAAAGTTAGCTTTGGGGAACAGAGCGGAGAGCTCGGCCGCCGGGGCCTGGGCTTGGGCTGCTTCCCACGCTGAGGTCACCTACCCGTCCGCAGCAGTCCTAGCGCTCCTTCCTCTCATCTGCCCACACGTGGGATGAGCTGGGGGTCCCACCGCGGCTCTCTGCTCGTGCACGCCAGCCCTCCCCAGAGGTGTTCACCACCCCGTTCTCCATCCAGCCTGGGCGGGCACGCCTCGGGGGGAAGCCCAGCAGAGCTCCGCGCTCCTGCTCTCGGACCCATCCCTTCCCAGCACTTGAACTTGAGTCCGTGCCAGCAATCATTTCCATATGAAAAGAAGAAAAACACAAACACCGCCCCCCAAGGACAACGGGCTTCCTCCCATTTCCTCCCTTCGTGTCTTTTTGCTTGTTGCCGGAGCCTCCAGGAGGAGGAGAGCCCGCTCGCCCGCAGGGCGCCAGCAGCCGCGTGTCCCCACCGCATGACGCTGGCTTTGCCTCCAACCCGCACGCTGCTCTCGGGTGATCCCAGCGTGGATCTGAACCACAGGAAACCTCTAACGGCACCCGCCGAGGGCACCAAGGACAGCCCAGCACTGTGCACGCTTCCCCTGGGCAGGGGAATCCCGCCCTCAACTCAACGGGAAAACCTGAGCAGAAGTAATGGGAACCTGGCTGTGCTGTCCTCCTCCTGGGCGATCACCACTCACTGGGTTGATCACGGATTAATTAGCTAATTGATTGCATTCATTCCTTATTCAACAGAAAGAGCAGCCGTTGCTCCCGCATCTACGTGCTTCTACTTCCACACGGCCTCCTCCCCTCCACTTGGCACGAGAAGCCAAAATATATGAGGGCTTGCTGCTGCCCCCAATAAATATGCATGGCTTGGCAAGAACACCCCTGCATTCACCGACCGCCAGCCTGACGCTCGTTTATTATTACAGGGACATATCCTCATTAGCCTGAAACCTGGTACGGTGAGGGAGAGGAGATGCCCCATTAAAAAGCCGAGGCAGAAGCAGCAACCACCTCCCACGGGAGGCAAAAAAAAACAACAGCAGGACAGGGAAATGCAGAAAGCTAGAACAAGAGGAAGCTGTAGCATAAAGCCTTCCTCCATTAGGGCTAATAGAGGGAAAAAACTCCTAAAAATAGACTTTTCAGTGCTTTTCTCCGACACATCACAACACCGCTCCATTTTCATATCTTTCTGCTCAAAGTGCCTTTGCTTTTAGCCTCCAAGCCTTAATGCACATATCACTAAGCTGCCTGTTGCAGATTTACCCTACGACAGGCTGATAAGGCAGCTGCCAGTCTTCAGCATCACCGAAATTCAGACAAATATCTGTCTGGCTTCAGTCTCCACTGCGGAACTGCTTCAGCACTCGCAGTACAGGGGAAATTTGTTGAGGAAAAGAAACGAGAGCAACGAAGAACGCGATTTACAAGTCCTTGTTGTGCTTCCCTAAAGCGGGACGCTGATGTAAAATATTCGAGCTGCATCCTCTGCCACTCCTGCTAATGAAGGAACTTGCCCTAATGAAGGAACGCCGCTGAATTCGCGGTAACGCACCCGGCCAAGGGAGCCGCTTCCCTTTGCTCCTGTTCTGGCTGCGGGTGCTAAAAGGGCTGAAAGCTTCTGGCCAAAAATTCTTCAGAAAAAAGTCTTGCAAAACCTACACCAGTGGTCGGTGGAAGCCTGGCGACCCCGGGTTCAGCTAGAAACGTTTTCCTCCTCGTGAATCGGGGACCGCGACCTCAGCCAAGCAGTCAGTGCTGTAATCACGGCGTCGGACGTGGAGAAAGATGCCAGGGAAACGTAACTTATGAGGCAGCTAAGGGCCTGCCCTTCAGCACTGGGAAAGTCTTCCAGCTCGTTACCCAACACAAGGATCACTTGGACAAATTAGGCACTGGAAAGGCAAGCCCGCAGAGCGGCTCTCTGATTTACCTTGAAGCGACCTACAAAGGGAAGAGGACATCGCGCACACCCTTCCTGGACACCCTGACGGACAGCAGCACCGTTGTCAACAGGCAGAACACACGACGGAGTTGGGCATTTACTTACTAAGCCGTTCTCTGCCCCTCTGCATCTTACCTGACGCCTCCCAGCCAAGAGAGGATGCTCGTGGGGCAGGTCTGGTCCCGCAGCATCGCAGCAGCCGCTCCTGGAGGAGGATTCGTTTCATGCCCTAGGACATCAGGGCCAAGGGCCAGGGACCGTAGAGGCCCACCTGCCCTTCATCAGCGGGGTTTGGCTCATCCACCTTTTGGTAATTGGTCAGCTTGTTAGGTTTATAGCCAAACCTTGTGCCTCACTCGCGAAATGAGGGTCGCTGGCCCAGCAAATGCTGATTTTTAACGATTTTGACTACTTTGCACGAAACCGTCACAGCCAAAAGCAGCACTGACACCAACCGCTTCGGGAGCTCCCTCCAAGGAGAAGTAAGGGAAATCACGTTTCGCCAAGGAATACAGACCTATCTGAGAACTCCTGGGGGTCTGGGCTGTTTCCTCTTGCTTTTAACTCACAGTCCCTGAAAGAGTTCTGCGCCCATTCGCCACCGAATCAGCACCCTCAGGAGAAGGAAGCCGGAGCCGCACGTTCGCTGCGCTGGCATTCCCGGCGGCTGTCGAGCAGGAGGAGGAAGGAACAGGCGAGCAGAGCTGGCAGCTCAGGGCTGCTGCCGGCTACAAAACCTCCCGCTGCTCAGAGAGGGACACAGACAGCTACCCACGGACCCTACAAGGCAGCGTCCCCCTCCGTACCCACGGCACAAAGGCACGGCGGGGGCCAGGCGGCGACACGGCACCGCTCTCCCTCCGCGCTGCTGCCCAGCGGGAACTTGGTTTGCCACAAAGCCCACGCCAAACGCTCGCTTTATTAAGGCTGGCAAGGGCTCAAGAACAAGCTACTCCCTTCCCTGCCAACTTGAGAGGATGGGAGGGGAGGAAATTCATTACAAGCTCGATGCAGTCGCTCCCCGTGCGGGGAGTGAAGGAGAGAGGCACCCAGCTGGGGTGGGAGCCGCGCCGTGCCGCTGGTGCACCCCAGACGGTGCCACCGCCTCCCCAAACAGCAGCAGCTCTTCCAGATCGTTCCCAGCTCGCGGCCGTGCCCATCTCCTGCCCGCAGAGGCAGGCAGCCACACGCAGACCCAAGGAGCCCGAGGGTAAGGGGACCCTGGAGGAGCACGGGCCGTGCCACGCTGCGGCAGTCCCAGCTCTCTGAAAGCCTTCGCTGGCCTCCGCACGGACTTTGATGGTCTGTGCAGCTTCCAGCCACGGCCACAGCCCGTCCCCAGCAGCACACGGCCCCTGCAAGGGCTTGCTGGCCACACGACAGCACCTGCCACCACTCACCTGCCCACTGTGCACTTCATACGAGGCTCCTTGGCCTCAGAAGACAGCACCGACAAGGAAAAAGCCCCAGAGGAAAGCCGGCAGCAAGCCGCCCACCACCCAGCCAGGCACCGGGCAGAGCACGGCGCTGCCAAGCCCCCCGTGCCCGGCAGGGAGCCAGCAAGCACAACCCCAGCTCCCACCGCAGCCCCGCTCGCCGGCACGGCCACAAACACACCTTTATGCTCAGCTGGGTCTCACGGCTTCTTTTTGGCAACAGGAGAACGGGGGCATTTCGGTGGCAGGCAGGGATGTGTGGCAGGAGCAGGCAGGAACACGGAACACGTCTCCGCAGGCCGGCCCGTGCCTCGCCGCGGCACCCGAGGGGCAAAGGAGCAAAAGGAACGGCGCGACGGGCTCGATCCGTGCCGGGGACCCACGCTCAGCACCGCCAGCGCTACACCGACGACGGTTTCGTTCCCCGGTCCAACAGAACCGAAAAGAAAATCGGGAAGCTCTTCCCCGCCCCGGGGCAAACGGCTGCTAACAAAGCAGCCAGGCACAGCTGCGCTCTCCCAGCGCAGGGAGCCCGGCTCGGTGCAAGCCTCCAGTGTGTCTGTCAGCAGGCAAATCTTCTGCCTGCAGGCGAGGGAGCTGAAGGGGGAAGAAAAAAGCATCAAGAAAGTCTTTGTCTGCGAGCATCCCGGCCGGGCGCACGTGCAGCGAGCGCTTCCTGACAAGGGCGGAGGGGGGGGCCTGGATTTCAGAGCCAGCGTTTCCGCCCGCGGCCCGATCCGCTCGCTTATTGTCTTCTAAAAATAAAAAGTAAACACCGAGGAGCTCTTTGGCTCTATGTCCACTGCGTCAGAGTGTGTTCTGGTAGCAACGAGTCGTGGGACCTCTTCCCAAACCTCTGGGAGCCTCCCTCGAGACCACGTTGGTCCCGAAGAGGTAACGGTGCCACGGGGACCGGCAGGTGGGGGCGATGCGCCCGGGCCTCCCGCCTTATATCATTTCAATACTTTTTTATACATAAAAATGCACACACATCACTTTTCCTAAAGTTTGAAGCCCTTCCCAAGGCAGAGTTTGGTGCCTGGTGGTGCCAGCCGGACCCCGACGTCCCCGCACAGCCGCCAGCACAGGCTGAGCACGAGCTTCCTCCCCGCCGCAGCCGGAGCAGCTCGCGGCTTGGGCAGCTCTTTGTTCAGGCTCTTCCTTCGCCATTCACGGAACTGCAGGGTAACGAGACACAAGCACGATTATCTTCTTTTATTTTTTCCTTTTTGACCTGCACATGGATTAAACTCAGCACCAATTAATAGCCCGGAGCTTTAGCTGTCCTCCCAGACTTCATAAAGTTGCTTACTTAAGCAAAACCCCGCAGGGATGAGCCTTCCCATCCAAAGCTAAGCTCTTCCCCCGCGCTCTCATTAGCGCTCTGCCAGCTCCGAGAACCAGCCTGTGCAAAACAAACTACAGAGCAGACATTCATTCTCCCTGTTTGACTGCTCTGGCCACTTGCACCGTGAGCCGTGCCAACAAATCGTGAAGGAGACCTCGGCCCCGGGTTGGTAGCGGGTCCCAAAGGCAGCTCGCAGGGACAGGAGGGGACACCAGCGGGGCCGTGGCAGCCGAGCTCGGATCCCCCTGTGCCAAGCCCTGCTGCCCGCCTCACGTGGGGATGAGCACCAGGCATCCCTGAGCCTCTCTCCGTCGTGTTTGAGAAGTCCTGGCAGTCAGAAGTCCCCGGTGACTGGAACAAGAGGGACATCGCTCCCGTTTTTAAAAAGGGTCGGAAGGAGGAGCCAGGGAACTGCAGACCGGTGAGCCTCACTTCTGTGCCTGGGAAGATGGAGAAGATCCTCCTGGAAGCAATGTTGGGGCACACGCAGGACAAGGTGAGCCGGGACAGCCAGCACGGCTTCACCAAGGGCAAATCGAGCCTGACCAACCTGGTGGCCTTCTGTGACGGAGGGACTGCATCAGTTGACAAGGGAAGACCAACTCGTTGGAGCTCGTTTGGTCTTCAAGGTCCCTTCCAACCCGAGCCACTCTACGACTCTGTGACAGATGAGGGGGTTGGCAGAGGCCAGCCCTCTCCCAGCAGCTCCAGAAAAGGGCCCACCACCATCAGCGTCCTCCCCAGGAGCCGGTCACCCTGGCGAGCACCAACCACAACAGCCACGCCTGGACAACACCCCGACACGGACCTGTGCAACAGCCCGGGAACGCGCCCAGCAAAGCCTGACAATAAAAACGCCATCGGCTCCTCAACCCTTCCCTTCCTGGCTACCGAGCTACGCAGAGCGTGTTTGCTCGTTGCCGTGTTTTCCCCTCCGGGAGGAAGGCCAGCCACCCAAGACGGGGAGCAGGCAGCCTGCAGAGCACCACTGCCGCAGCTCCCGTGGGACGGCTCCGCTGTGGGCTCCTCTCTCCGAACTCAGCACAGTCCACCCCAAACACAGCAGGACCCTGCGGCTCCCACGTACCGGGTAGTGAGCCCTGGGGTACAAAAAAAGATCCCCATTAAGCAACATCGTGCGTGTGCGTGTCAGGTGGTGACCTGGGTTCAGCACTGCCTACCCCGGCACCTGGCTCTACCACAGGATCGCTGATTTCCATCACCCACCCCAGCACTCCCTTTATCTCCCCTGTCCAGGCTCTCAGGTGCTGCCCCGGTGACCCGTCACCACTTCACACAGCACAAAAACCCACAATCAAACCCGTGAAACAGCCACACACGCACGAAAAACAAGAGAGAAATCAGCTTTGCTACTCGTTAGTTCACATGAGCCAGAAAACTAAGCCATGCCTATAAGACTTGCCAGCAAAAAGACCCCGCAGGCTGTTCAACCACGCAGCATCCAGCATCGTCCCACGCAGCAGGAAGAGCTCCGCAGCCCCACAGGGGTGAGACCCAGGCAACCACCGAGCCCCAAGGGGCCGGAGGCACCAGGGCTGCCCCTCGGCGTGAGCACACCTCACCCCTGCACAGCGCCGAAATCCCAGAGGCTGGGAAGCAGCACGGGGCGCTGAGCCAGGGCAGAGCCCAGGACAGCTTTCCAATGTCTTGGCTCAAAGACTTACCAGCTGAAACACTGACGAGGTGACAGGCAGCGTGACACACCAGGCCGGCAGCCCGGTCCCCCAGCAGCAGGCTGCGAGCGGGCAGTGCCAGAGCCGCGCCGGCCTCCAGCCACGGCAGCAAAAGGGGAGCTGGGGCCAGGGCTGGAGGCCAGGAGAGGGAGAATTCAGCTGCCTGTCTTCCCCAGGAAGCACCCAGCAGTGGTGTGGAAGAACAACACCGTCCTTACATCAGGACCCGTTTATTAGGGCTGTTAACTTTTACGATGCCCTTATCTCGCAGCCGTACCAGGATAAGCTGCAGTTCATCATCAGTTTCACAGGTGTGTGGATTAATTTACCCCCGGCACATCAGCTACTTCTCGGTCCGTCCTGCAGCCCAGAGCAGCCGAGGCAGGAAGACACCTCGCTCCTTCAGCTCTCCAGCCAGGGCCACGGAAAGGCCTTGGCTTTCCTCCAACCCTCCTCTTATTTCAGCACGCTTCCTGACGTTGGCATCAGAGACAAAAAAAAACAGAATAAACTTATCACGGTGGCTCCTGGCAGGGGCAGGCAGGGCAGGCGTGGGCAGCCCCCCGGGGGTCTGGGCCTGCAGACGCTGCTCATCCCCACTCCTTGCCCGTGAGCACGGACACGCTGCCGGCCCCATCCCGCAAGGCTCAGCGGCTCCCACCACGTGGTGCTGGGGCCGGATGGCTCCGCTGGGTTTGGGCCCAATTCTTCCAGCCATTGTGCCAACAACAGCTCACCTCAGCCGCTGCAGGACCTTTCCTGAAGTGCTCTCACCTGCTCCTCTTCTCTTTCAAGCCCGTGCCAACGTGCCGCAGAGACAAGGCACCGGCAGGAGAGCGCAGGGCTGGTTTCACCCTGCTTCTGCCAAGCCTAACACACGTCCCTGCTGGCCGAGTAGGTCCCAGCGGGCAGATCAGAGATCCTACAGACCCAAAGGCTCTTCCCGAGGGATCCGCACAGCACCGCAGCTCCACACGTGTCACAGAACAAGCCCCACGTCCGAAGCTTACCCAGGATTTTGTGCCTTCGCTGGAGAATGCTTGGAAAGCCAACAATCAAAACAGACATCGAGAATTATTTTGTATCATTAAAGGGAGAGAAATGAGAGAAAGCAGCTAAGATAAGATCAAGTGCACGTCCTCAGAGCTTCAACCAGCCTCAAAATCAAGTCCCCGGGTAGGAATAGCTAATTGTTTTACCTCACCACAAAGCTTTGCCTTTACTTGTGACGACAGCATTCGTGTTCAGGGCTGGCGATATTCAAGGGAAACGCTCTTTAGCACACTTAATATGGTACCAAGCAAGAAGATAAAGAGGCAAGCCGGTTGCAAACCTTTCCTCCACGACACTGTGTTTCCAGCTCAGTTTAAGACGGGTCGTTTGTCCCCAGCAGACAGCTGGTTCAGGGTGCCCTTCGGTGTGCTGCAGCCCCAGGGACGGCACCCGCACCCAAGCAGAGAAGCCCCAGTTGAGGATTTAGGTGCCCCTGCTTGGTAAGGAGGCTTTCAAGCAAGCTGTATCAAGGGCAGCTCGACCTCCCCTGCCTTGAGGGCACGTACAGCCAGTGACCTTCCCGAGTCACCGCCGCTGACTCACCGCGGCTCCGGCAGCGTTGGCTCAGCCGTAGGCAAGGAGATGTCACGGTGACACCGGCTGACCATGACTGCCCTAACGCGGGAGGCTTGCGGGACCTCCAGGAGAGCAGAGGCTTTTTTTCCAGGAAGAGCCATCGCCTCTCTGCCCGACCCCACCTCCCCACAACACAAACACACTGCAAGGCCGTCCTCAGACCCTGGCGGCTCCTGGCATGAGGCAGCCCCAACACACCAAGGAACCAAGCGACGAGCAGCAGAAGGCCACGCCACCACCCAGAGCAGCAATCCCAGGGCAGAAACAGCACCCGGTCCGTCCTCAGCCCCCTCTGAGCCCAGTGCTCCAGGTACAGCCTCACACCAAGCCCCCCTCGCAGGCACAAACCCCACTCCTTGTGCCGAGCCCCCCCGGCAGAAACCCAGCCTTCTGCAACCGCTGCCTCGTCCCGGGGAGAGAAGGGAAGAGGCATTCACCGCTCCTCCAGCTCTGCCGTCCCCCCACACGCACGCCCCTTGCCAACACAAAGATCTCTTCCCAGGGAACGCGAAAGGGCCGCTACGGGCGTTGCTCGGGGAGCAGCTGACAGAGGGTCAAAGCTCCGGCATGAGAGCAGAGAAGATGACGGGAGAGTAAGGGAAGGAACTGGAGGGGAGCTGTATAAATAGCAGCATTGTCCTGACTTCGCTTCGCAGGGCGTCAGATGTCAACTGCGATCTTTCATTGCCGAGTGGAAGCCTCTAATTGATTCCCATCTGACAGTTTCTTATCCAGCGATTATCATCCGTCCAAACAAGGCGAGTAAATATGCTTTGCTCTACCGTTAAAGCTGGCAATGAATCATTGACTTGCAACAAAAACAGCCTCGACAGCAGCATTTCTCCGGGGCCAGCAGATCCCCTGCTGCTCCCCGACCTCCCTGCTCCGCCGCACCCGGCCGGCCCCGGTCCCGGCAGGCGTGGGGACCCCCAGCAGCTCCTGCCCAGCTGCAGTCCAGCACCACCCTGAGCCTAAGGTCAGGGAGGGAATCGAGGACTGGGAAACTGCCTCCCCTCTGCAAAAGCAGAGGTTATCCCCCGCGCACTGCCCCGCACACCTCCCCTCTGCATACCACTAAGAGCGGCCACCACCAGCGCAGCTGCCGGGGAGTCGGTGCCAGTCCCTGCCTGCCAAAACCTTCAGCAGCCTTTCTGGGCCTGGGACAAAGCAGAAATTCATGAAACAGTTTGAGGCCGTTTTTCTGGGGAAAGGGCTCTCTCACCTCGAGATGGGTTTGTGGTCTGACCTTCAGAGGAGGGGCAGTGAAACCTAGCTCAGGCTCGCAGCCCACGTGGGAAGCTCCTTGGAGCCCACTTCGTTGCCAGCTCCATTTTCACATAGAAGTAAACAAAAATATTTCTGGGTTATTGAAGTTTCTCCCATCCCAGGAAAGTTCCTCCCATCCCAGCCACTTGGCTGCAGCATACGACATCAGGCAGAGTTACTCTTCTCCTTGCTGTTCACAAACCCGCTGCCCTTCTACACAACGCGCCGCAAACAGCGGTAAAACCCCAACCCGTCCGAAAGCTAGCAGTCCCGAGGTGACCACAAAGCCAACCCCTCGTTTTCTGTCCCTGAGGCCCCCAGAAGAGCCTTCTTCCAGCCGCTGGGTGCCACCAGCAGGGAACCAAGCACACGGAGCCGCACGCTACACCGCCAGCAGCTGCAGACGCCTCTCCAGGCGCACCCCGCTGGCACCCAGAGCCAGCGCGGGAGGCTCTTGGTTCTTCTGATGCTTTGCAGCATCCTCCGGCACAAAGCTCCTGACGCAGACTCCTGCTGCTCTGACCAACAGCACCAGCAGAGCTGGAAACCCACCCCAACACAAGGTCGGTGCAGCCGATGAAACTGAGCGCTTCCGCCCCAGCCTGCAGGAGTATCGCCGTGCGGCGGGCTCACCAGAGGGCTTTGCTTAAACGCTCGGTGATCCCAGTGTAAGCTACGGCTTTGCTTCTTGACATTTGCAAAACCCCAAAGCACTCAGCCTGAAAGAAATCCAAAGCAAAAAAAGAAAAGGAGGAGATGGATGTTTTTCCAAGGTGATTGTTGAGTGCTCCTGAGACCTTGCAGTTTTACCAAGGTCCTTCATTTGAAGCACATATTGCTTTTCAAACACGTGGCTCAAACCCAGGCTAGAACAAAACAACAATCTCACACCAATTTCATCACAGTGATCAGCACCTCCAGTGAGCAGGGGGAGGGAGAACCACGTGAGGGTGGGTATATAAACACAGGCAGGGATCTGCTGTAAGGACCAAAGCTTGCCGTATGCCTGTAGAGGGACATCTCTGAAAACCAGGGAAGCACAAATATAAACTTCTACCTGAAAATGAGCCGTGTAGTAGAAAATCTCATAACTACCATAGCATTGACATTTGAAATTTTCCTGAACAGGCTGAATTCACAGGTTCCTTGCACGACCCCAGAGTGCAGGAGCCCCAGGACCCTCACCAGGTACACCCAACCAGAGGACAAACAGAGCCCTGGAGATGTGCACAGCCAGTCTATTTCCTTCCCAAACCTGCTTGCAGGCTCTGACATTGCCCTGCCCAGGGCACCCCCGGATCAGCAGCAAGACCCAAAACCTCAGCAGAGCTTTACGAGTCAATGCCACAGCCCCCACGCTGAAGGTGGCCACCAGTGCCCAGCTTCAGAGGCCTGCAGTACTTCGTTTTGCTGATGGAGCAGGACAGGGACAACATGCAAAGGCTCAGGAGCCCCAGCCATCATCTCTCACTTCGGGTTAAAAGGGAGAGCTGACGGTCCTTTGAAACTGTTCTGTTCTTCACACCCAGTGTGGAGGATACATTTTGTGTTTGCGATGCGGGCAAGGAAGATTTATGATATCACGCTTCCCTGCTTCTAAGTGTCCGGCTTTTACACGGGTTGCAGGAGATGGCACCGCACAGCCCTCTTCAGCTGTGGGAAGTTTCCCTCCTTGAACCGCCTGCTCAGTGCAGACACACAGAGAAACCTCCTAGTTCCACAGGAGCAGGATGGAAGGACTGAACTCAAAGTAGCACAGACAGAGGTCAGCAAACATCGGCCAAAACCCTACGGCCGGCTGTGGTGCTGCGAGGGGTGGGAGCAGCACGTGGCCCCATCCCCTCCTTTGTCACACATCCCAGGCACGTAGCGTGCCCAGCTCCCAGGTTCTCCACCACCCAGTACTGCACACACTCCCACCACGTGTCCTGCCCCAAGGGGTGTTGTCCAGGAGGACAGAAGTCCCTCCACCAGCTCCAAAACCCCCCAGCAGATCTGTGAGTCTCCACGCGTGGCTGCGGTATCGGTTCCCTGGGCAAGGGGCTCAGCACCCGCCACACGCAGCCACCCGCCAGCACCAGACACCAGCACGATGCGGGGCACAAGAAGCAAAGCCCTACAACTGCCTTGCTGGGAAAGGCTCAGCTCTTCCCTCAAGCACTCCAAGACCTGAAAAGCAGAGCAAAAAAGGACCGCACGTGACACGAAAAGGAAGCCTGAAGTTTCTCGGAGCTCTTCCCTCAGGGAACTACAAATATTTGCAGTGTTTTATCCAATATTCTTCCATATTTGCCCAACGCCTAAAGACAGATGAATAGGTCACGTACTCCTCAGATATAAAGATTTCATAAGGTTTTAGCCTTTTCTCTGCATCAGTGACTGCTGTCCCCACAGCCTGGCACAGGACCGGCGCCGGCTCCTGCCTACCCAAGCGAGCACCGGCACCGGCAGGGGACGAGGCTTGAAGCAGGAACCTCCAGGGCCGCATCCAGAGCCTCCCCAGCACCACACCAGGGGTATTCGAGCTCTGTTACCTCATGAAGTTCAACAAGGGCAAGCAGGGGCCTGCACCTAGGGAGGAATAACCCCCAGCACCAGTACAGGCCAGGGGCTGACCTGCAGAGAGGAGCCTGGCAGGCCTGGTGGGCAGCAGGCCGACCAGGAGGGAGGCAGCAACATGCCCTTGTGGCCAAGAAGGCCAACGGGATCCTGGGGAGCATTCAGAAGAGTGTTGCCAGCAAGTCAAAGGAGGTGATCCTCCCCCTCTGCTCAGCCCTGGTGAGGGCAGGCTGAGAGAACTGGGCCTGCTTGGCCTGGAAAAGAGAAGGCTGAGGGGAGACCTCATCAGTGTGTATAAATATCTGAGGGGACGGTGTCAAGAGGATGGAGCCGGTCTCTTCTCAACTGTCCCCAGTGAAAGAGGCAACGGGCACAAACTGAAGCACAGGAGGTTCCAGCTCAATATGAGGGGGCACTTCTTTGCTGGGAGGGTGACAGAGCACTGGGACAGGATGCCCAGAGAGGTTGTGCAGTCTCCTTCTCTGGAGGTATTCAAAACCTGCCTGAATGCGATCCTGTGTAAAGTACTCTAGGAGATCCTGGTCAGCAGGGGGTGGGACTGGGTGATCTTCAGAGGTCCCTTCCCACCTCAGCCATTCTGGGATTCCTTGTGCTGAGCAGTGCCACAAGCGGTCACAACTCTCCTGATGAGCTGGTACGGCAGCACCCAGAGCCGGGCCTTCATCTCCATGCAGGCAGGCAATCCATCAGCAGCAACAAAACCTACTATTTTAAACCACGCTCATTTTCTGCTCTGTTTCTTCAAGAAACGCTCCTGACTGATCCCGGCAGCTCGGTTGCGGAGCCCTGGCTGCATCCCTACAGCTTGTTTCCAATCATGCGCTAAAAGGGCAAGTAACGCAGAAACAAATCTGCACGAAAGGTCAGGGAGCTTCCCCGCCCCACAGAGCGGAAGGAAAGCCCTGCTGGCCGCTGAGGAGGGCTCGGCACAGCAGGACCCTTCTCCAGCCCCAGGCACCTCACTGTGCCCACGTCCCACACGGCCAGCCACCCGCCTCGCTCCAGAACAGGCGGGCAAGGAACAGAGTGCCACCACCCAGCAGGGCAGCACACACACACCAAGAGCATTGCCGTTACAGCTGCACACGGCGTTTCCCACCACCTCTGCTCTCCTGGATACACAGAAGCCCTCCATCACTGCTCAAGAGCATCACAGCCAGCACCATGAGGGACGAGATGTCAAATGCACCTCAGGTGCACTGCCACGGCAGCCCCTTCGGCAGCTACGGCGAGCAAAACAGCACGGGGCTCATCTTTGGAGTTAAGAGGGCGAGGGCAGACTCAGACATTTCGGGAGGAACGATTTCCTCCGTGGGCTGGGGATGCTGCCATCAGCGCCCCAGGAGCGGCGACCAGCACAGACACACAACAGGGCCCGAGCTGGGAAAAGCCTGACCCCGCTCCATCGGCTGGATGGCGCCCGGGACCGAGCCCTGGGCGGCTCCTGCAACACGAGATAAGGAGCTGGGAACAGCACGACCACAGCTTCCCACCCAACGCAGGCCGAGCAGGGGGGTGCCAGCAGCAGACCAGGGCAGGTAGGCTTGGATCTGAACCCAGAGATGACCGAGGGTCCCCGCGGCTCAGGGGCACACAGGGGAAGGAGGCTGGGAGGAGAGAACAGCCGTTCTCAGAAGATTTGGCTTCACACACAGCCAGCTCCTGAGGTCAGTGCTCTTGCAGGGGCTGGGAAACTTCGGAGAGGATGTCTGCTATTTTACTTGCCAAACGTTGCTGGGATGACTCAAACAGCTGGTCCAACGCCGCCCCCTGCAGAAGGGCAAATCAGTGGGCTACAGCCCAAATCCCCATCCTAGCACAAACCCTGGCTCCCCCAGCTTCACCCCCAAGCAGCACGGACTTGCTGCGAGCAGAAACACCGGGGCTCTGCTGGATTTTCCCCGAGGAGTTTCCCCTGCCAGGGCGAGCCAAACTGGAGCACGAGCTGCTGGCTCTCGCCTGGGCACGGCGACAGGGAAAGCTGCACAGAGAAGGATGGCTGCCCCGAGAAGACAACGCTACTTTTGAAACAAAACTAAAGGCAAAGCCAAATTACTACCGCCAAAAACAAGCAGACACAGAATGGGTTCCTCCCCCCAGAACCCACACCAGGGTGATGAAATACACTCCTTTCCCCCAAGACCCCGGACAGAAGAGGCAGAGGGGGCCCCACAGCAAAAGCCCGCACGATGGAGCCCAGACAAGCTTCAGCACGGCTGCAGCTCGGGACGTATTTAGGGTGCTTTTATCATATTATGTATTTTTGTCCAATTCGCTTCACTACAAAACGAGCTGGAAAGGTATACGTTAAGCTGCAGAAGTTAAAAAAAGAAAAGATCAAAGGTCTGCCATTGAAAATTAATTAACTCAAACCTGACCTATTAACATAAATTAAAAATTCAAACCACACACACAGCTACGTTCATTTCCAAGTAATTTTCAAGAACCTCCAGCGCTGCAAGATAAGTAAATCTCACGTTCCATTAATTTGCAGCATGCACGGAGGTTAACCTCCACTTAATTAGAACTGGTTTTAATTTCGCTGGGATAGGGCAAGCACGCTTTGTAAGAAATCCTCTTGACGTTACATCCCCCAGGAGGCCTCACACCACAGCTGTGCCTGCTGGCACTGCCGCGGCTCCGAGGGCCGCCAGGTCCAGCCACAGCGTGATGCCCGGCTCTCCGTCCTCGTCTTCCTCGCCGGGAGCTCGCCAGACGAGCACACAGGGCTGCCTGCTGCCTGTTAAATCCCTGTGGCATGAGCCTCGCAGCCGAGCCCTCTCCTGTCCAACAGGCCCCGCCAGGAGCCGCAGCCTGGGAAGGCTCCCGGCACCTCCAGCTTCGCCCCCAGGCGAGCCCGAGCCCTCCCCACGTCCTGCCCGCAGCTCTGCCTCTTCCCCAGCCCGACCCCGTTTCCAACACGCTTTTGTTGTAACCTATGCATGGGGAGGCCTCCAGCCCAACTAACCCAAATTGATGCAAACCATAATTCAAAGCGAATTAAAGGCATCCACCCTGGAATCTTTTTTAATTTGCCTAAACCAGTTTACAAACCCAAATCCCCACCGTGACTGGGACTCCCTCCACAAGCAGGCCTTGCTGTGGGGTTGTGGCAGGCTCCACTTCCATCGCCCTGGACCAACGCCACGTCCTGCAGCCCTCAGTCCCCCCAGGCAGCTAAACAAGCACCCCAGGTGCTGTGGGGACACCCAGAACTGCCTCCCCTGGGGACTAACGCCAGCCCCGCTGTGCCTACCCACAACCATGGCCAAGCTGCTGGCCCACAGGGCACGGCTCAAGTTCTGCTCACACCCAGGGAAGGGGCAGGAGCAGCTCCGGGGCACACAGAGACCCCTCTGCAGTATCTGCAGTGGTAAGCCCTGACTGTCCCACATGCAGAAGTGTTCAGCAGGCTGCCAGCCTGAGGACGGTGACAGGGGCCTGTGCACACAAGCGTGCGTTTGCCTTCTCACCGCCTCGGCCCTGACCTTCTCGCCCCATCCCCACCAGCACCGCTAGCAGCACCTCCCGCCAGCAGCGAGCCAAGCAAACCAGTGACTTCATCGCCGCTTCCTTCACCTAACTCGTCTCAAGAGACCCCGCTGCTGCTTTCCAGCAGGCGCAGCATCCTCCGAGCACAGCTGCACGGCCCCCGCTTCCTTCCTCCCCGCAGGCCTCCGGCTCCTGTCCACCACTGCTTTAACCTCGGCCTCTCCTTCGCTGCCTGCAGGCCCGGGGACAAGCAGGAAGAGCGGCTAAGCCAAGGCAACGAGGCTAACCCAAGGGACAAGCAGCCCCTTTGCCAAACCCCTCCCAGGGTAAGAGCCCTGCCGGTGAGCAGAGGCACAGCTCGCTGTGCCTGAGGGCACCCAGCAGGTCGGCGGCACGTCCCCGAGGCTTCCTGTGACCCTGGCCCGGGCTCAGCAAAGATAATTAAAGCAAACACGCTCGGAACAGAATTAGCCCTCAGCTTTCGGGCTCATCTGGTAGCTTTCACCAGGACCGCTTCCCCAGCCCAGAGCTAATCCATCAACGCAAGCATCGCCGCTGACCGAGGGGCTTTGGCTCCGTGCGTGAATTTCAAAGCACATCTGCCCCCTCGCGCAGCCCAGCGCTGCGGGCCAAAACCGTTCTGCAGACGGAGCTTTCATCCTCAAAACCCTCCGCAGGTTTTAGCCAGCCTGCCCTTGGAGCGAGCAGGGTTTAACCTCGGGACAACACGCTCCCTGCTCTGCCGCTCGCCTTGCGATGCCGCTGCTCTCAGAGCCAGGCCGGGAGCAGCCGGGGCCGCGAGCACCGCTTGGCAGGGACAGAGGGGCTCAGCACACGCTTCGGCTGCTTTCAGAGGGGAAGGAGATGCTTTAAACTGACCCCATCCACGATGCTGACCCCATCCACGATGGCCTGCAGACCACAGCATCACCTGTTTGTTGCCCTTTAAAAAAAAAATAGAGCTGTTAAAGCTTGTAAAACCTATTTTCTCCTTAATTGGTGCAACTGTTTTTAACCCTGCTCCCGGAGCCACGTTGCCGTGGTTACCCGCACAAGCCTCGGCAAGGAGGGGTATTTTTAGCATTGCCAAAATGCACATCTCCTTGTTCCGCGACACGGGAATAGGAGACGCGCAATAGAATTAAAATGTGGGAAATTCAAACCCAGCCACAGGAGCAACCAGAGCACAGCTCAAGCCTCTGGGGCCCAGGACCACCAAAAACGCGACCTTAACACCAGCTCGTGGCTTCTTTTCTGTTCAGCTTCCCGGGCTGATTCACCACAGAGGACCAGAGCGAGGGTATGGGATGGCAGCTCGCTGGAGGCCAGCATCATCCCCCGTCTCTTACCCACGGCAGCAACTGCAGGTTCCACAACCAACACCAGATACATCATCACACCTCCAAGCAAAGGGAGTTGGAGTTGTCTCCAAAACCTTGCCCCACATCAGCCGCCACGTGCTCAGTGTGCTCAGCAGCCCCAGTATGTCCGTCCAGGTGACGGTCCTTCCTCCTGACTCAAGTCACCACCGCTGCACAGGGGCAGCAGCTCTCAGCACGCCATCCTCACGGGCTGCGTTCAGCCCTCTCAAGCCACCACAGGCGGGTGTTTCAAAGAACACACCGCTCACACTAGAAAAGGGAAAAGATACCGGGGGTGCAAACACCCGGGAGGACATTTTGTGGTTTGGAGAGCAGATGCATTTGATAACACCTGGGGTCTTAGCAGTTTACATAACTTAAAGGAAGGAAAAGTTCAGAGAGGCACCTCACGTGCTGTTTACAATCCTGCCTGGTATAAAAGAAGACGTTCACAGCAGAGTCCAAAGACGCTCCCTCTGCACACACTTTCCCAAGGACGGCTGTTTACAGAGCAGCGAGGCTACACAGTCATTCCTGGCTGCAGCCGGGATCTGACAGCATCGCTCCGGGTGCATCATGCATCTGGAAGGATGCCTTCCCGAATAATCCGCACAATTCGTTTCAGAGCCAGAGAAGTCTGCCAGCAGCTATACTCATGCTGCCCCATCTCTTTCATAAAGACAAGTAATTATGGAGCACTCTCGCTACTAAAAGTGATTAGAGCAAAACAAACTGATTTGGTTACAAGGCACTGATCTGACCTCGTTAACGACGTGAGTAACTCACCGACAATATTTTGCTCTCACACAGCAGTGCCTTTCATTAGCTCTCGAGCTGCTCCCTAACGGACCCCGGTACGTTCCTACAAACCCGTTTTGCGTCGGAGGAAACCCACAGCAGCCTCCAGAACGCTGTTTGCTGGGGATCAGTCGGCATCTCCTGCCGTAACACCAGACGGAAAACACCACCCGGCCTGCCAGAACCACCAGCCCGCGGTGCTGCCGTGCGGAGCAGCCTCCCCGTGCCTCTCCGAAGCGGGGGCTGGCCAGACCTGCAGAGCCAGCTTCCTCCTCCCTCATCACAAAGCCAGCCTCATCTCTTCTTTTGGAAGGAGGAGAACATCTTTGGACACCCAGACTTTTTCTCCCTCTCACAGACAAGGGAAAGGCTGCAGTGAGAGGAGACTCGTCTGTCTGGGGTCCGCAGCACGCAGCCGTGGCTCAGTCACCCCGAGCAGAGCTCCGGGCACCTGCAGGCACGGGGCTTTGCAGGGCAACATCCAGCAGGGCAGGAGCACCTGCATGGGGCAAGTCACAGGGGTTTGGTGTGCTTTGCAATCCCCAACCAAGCCAGATACGGGATTTAATAAGCAGTATGCATTACACTCAGCTTATGACCCAAAAAAAGCCGTTTAAGTAAGACTTTAACCAATTTCCCCCCGTACCCTGTCAGAAAGGAATGCTTTTGCAGCAAAAAGGAGAGAAAAGAAAGTCTAAGGAGCTTGAGCACAGCCAGACAACAGCACTCTCCCATTTCAATCACACACCAATGTACAACAAAAGGAGCAGAGCTCACAAGAGAAAGAAGCAGAACAAATACCTCAGAGGGACTTCTGGAGTCTCTTACCCGTATTTGCACGCTGAACCACCTACAGAGCACCACCCGTGGGACCGACACCTGCCCTGCCTGGCTCTTAGCGCCCGCGGGCTTGCGAAGGTGGGCAGCTCCCCCGGCGTCACCGCGGCCGCACCGAGAGGCTGAGCCGTCCTGCGCCACAGCCGAGGCGATGTCGTCCCCGGATGAGGTCTGTAAATACAAACAGAGAGGGTATAAGGGTTTGTACCGCGTCCAGCTGCATCCCACACCCACCCCAAACCAGGTAACCAGCACGGCAGCAGCTCGCGGGCGCACCCAGGGCGTTAATCTGGGCGCTCCGCAGCCCGCTTAGCTGCAAGGGGAACGAGTCCCCAGGAGGAAAATGAGGTTGCTGCCATTCAGCTGCGAGAGGGCTTAGAAACAGAAGGCACAAAATGCCCAGAACAGGGACAGCACAGACTCTTATGCCCCCAGAAAGCTAAAGAAGTGGTAAGGGAAGAGATGACAGCTCAGCGACAGCCCCAGCAACGCTCACAGAGCACACCAGCCAGCACCATTCGGCACAGCAGGACCAGAGCCCCAGCGGCTGAGCCCCATGGCTAGCAGGAACGGTGTCAGAGGAGCCCCAGGAGGACCCAGGAAATGTTTCAGGCCATGCCCAGACTTCACCCAGCCTCAGGATCAAGCTGCCCTCGGCCTTCATCATTTTAGCATTTCGTTTTTCCCTGAAGCTACTGTTCAGCCACCACCGAAACCCTTCTCTGAGACCAGAAGTGCTTTGGCGGCTCTCCATGAGCCCACGGCCATCAGAACACCCCAGCGGTGCTGAGCTCTCCCTGTTCCCCTTGCCGGCTCCGCAGTCTCGCAGACAGACGTTCTGAAACGCAGGAAGGCAGCCCGGGGCCCGAGCCCTGCTTCACGCCAACCGAGCTGTGCCAGACAGCCGACAGCAGGTCACGTCGGTCATTCCTTCCCAGAGCCAGAACTCGCTGTTGCTCAGCACGAGAAATTTCATTTCCTACACGTAGCTAAAGCACGAAAAGCTTCCAAAGGTCAAAAATATGAAGCCGTCAATTTATGGCAGAAAGGAACTTCCTATTCAAGCTCTTGAAAGCCCGGGCTCTCCGGCACAAACGCTCCACCTAGAAAAACCCCGGAAAGCGGGGCTCAAGCAGCATCAGAGGGCACGGAGCGCTTCCAGCCACCGCTCCGGGGAGGCAGCCAGCAGCCCCAGCCAGCGAGGTCCCTCTCCCACCCCACCCAGCAGCTGAAGCGGAGCAGGGCCCGCGCCAGCTGGGTCCACCCGAGCTACAGCATCCAGCCCTGCCCGACGCGTTTCGGCGCTGCCCAAATGGCACTGCTGTCCCAGCAAAGCCCCGGGCCCAGCCTCCAGCTCCGCAGCCTTTCTGCGTGTCTTTTGGCGCTCCCGAGGAACAAACAGCGCCCTGGCTCCCCGGGGATCGCCGCTCAGTGCTCTCGTTCTCACCCAGCGAGACGCGACCGTGCAGTTTGGAGGCGAGCACATGAAATAGCGGGAGGCTCCAGCAGCATCTGGCAGGAAGGCTGCAACCAGACGATTGTTAAGGTCCCTTCCAACCCAAACCATTCCCCGATTCTGCGATTTGCTGAGCAAACAGGAGGGGGGACGGGGGAAAGTGGCACCCCAAGGCGACACGAGTATCCTGGGCTGCCGCTGCCGCTTGTCCCTTCCAGCTCTAGGGACTGCAGCCTCCATCAGAAGGGCTGCGGTGCTGCTCAGCACCACGCACCTGCCCCAGCCGCCCTCACCGACGTCCTTTAGCATCTCACCTCGAACCAGGGAGAAAACGGACACAAGTCAAAACGGAAAGGCGAGCGCCCTTGGAGAAAGCCCCCAAGCTTCAAACAGCCCTGGCCTCCACAGCGTGGCGAGCTCAGCCTGGGGCAGGCGCAGCAGCCAACGCCAATTGCTCCTTTCGGAGGAAACCACGAGCCCCCAGGAGCAGCAGCCGCGACCTTGTGCCGCGGCAGGCGGGGAGCGGCCAGGCACCAGCAGCAGCACGCCGGAGGGCATCCAGCCCCGCATCCCCCGCTGCTGGGGAGGGGACAGCTCTCGGATCTCAAGCCCCTGGGGTCGCACATGTGAGCACCAGCCTGAGACGTGTCCGGAGCTGTGAGCGCCGTGTAATCGGCAGCGCTGTGCCCTCTTTGAAAATTAAATTCTTTAAGCTAACAAGAAGAGCGTTTGCTCTTGAGCTGGAGGGAAAGGGCTGGTAATTAAAAGCCCCGTAGTCATAATGACTGCCACGCAGGTAACATCTCGCCCTTTTCGATTAATTTAATTATCCTGATTTAATTCTCCTGCAGGAACGCGATACACGGCCACACGAGTTTCCACCCAGACGAACACCGGCAACTTCTCAAGCAGCACTCGAGAAACGCCCCGCGCGCTGCCCAGGGCAGGAGGCGCCTCCTCGTGCCAGGAGCTGTCCTCCAGGAACAGAGGCTGAGATCGTGGGGCTCTCCTCACCGAGCCTGAAGCTTTCCTGGGGCACAAACCAGCCTCACCAAAAACATTTCCCACCCCACGCTGCCAGCTAAACCTCCGTGTGCCAGACAAAACCTCCCGAGATGGGCACAGCCCCACGGCAACCCCAGCTCTGGGAAGTGCTCGGATGATTTTGTCAGCATCAAAGCAGATCTGGATTTTTACTTAGTGGAAGGGGAGAGGGAAGGATGTCAGCTAAGTCATGCGACTATTATGGGAAATATGTTCTCACAATGTTAAATGAGACGAGCAATTCTATAAAAAAAAAGCCAACCAAGGCTACCTTCGGTGCGGTGGGGTGAAAGCTGCAACAAAGGTCAACTTTCCTCCCTGTCCCCGGCGGTCTGAAGAGGAAGCTCCCACCTAACAGCGCTGCCCCTTTTGGGGCAGAAGAGAAGCTCCCGAGCAAGTCCCAGGCTCCTCAAAACGCAGAAAGACCTCGGGAAGCACACAGGAGCCCTCAGTACTGCAGCAAAATTAACTCGAGCAACTAAAGCAAAACAGCCGCACCCGGGAGGATGGTACCACCGGGGGAAGCCCGGGTTTAAGACGTGCAAAGCATCTCCCCTTGGGTTTAATTATTTCTAGAGTTACTGCAGGATAGGCAGAATATTTACAATAAAGAAGGGAGGCAAACAGCCCCCTCCCTCCTTATTTCACCGCTGTAATTATCTGCTGAGAGCAAGGAAAAGTAGCTGTGGGGGAAAGAGAGAGGATAAGCGAGCTGCTCCGGAGCATCCCCCTCAGCGTCTCCTCCTGCCCTCGGGAGGGGAAGGCACGGGGAGGCAAACGGGGCTCCCGACGGCCTTCAGTGGGGTGAGTGCTCACCCAATCCTATCCCATCCCATCCCATCCCATCCCAGGGACTTCTGGCCTAAAGGAACTGGTATCCAGATACCCACCCCTCAATCCTCCTTCCCTTCTTTCTTTGAAGGGCACGGAGCTTCTTGCTTATACCCCAGAAGCGTTTCACAGGGTGCATCTGGACGCTCCGTAGTCTCACTCGGCTGAGCTTCAACGCCACCAACGTGGGAACTTTCCCTATGCCCCCATTCCCACGTGAACCCGAGGAAATCCAACGAGGAAAAAAGAAAGAGGAAAGTAACCTCCGAGGGGACAGGGCAGAGCCAGGGCTCCCTCCCAGATCCGTCACCGGGCTTCGCGCTTTCTACGGGAATCTCCTGGAAGAAAAATAACCCAGTGCTGGAATCAACCTGCCGGCCGAGGAAACGCCCGCAGGACCCTCTGAATGCACCATTCAGGAGAACAAATCCCCTCCGAAGCCAGCTGAGCTGGAGGGACAATGAAATCTTTCTGGAGAGCAAAGCCCCGCTCGCAACCAGCGGCCACGGCCGAGCCCTTCCACGCGGGACGACCGCCACCGAGCAGCAAAACAGCATTGCAAGAGCATGAAGTAATCCCACGGCTGCAGGCCCCGCTGCGCTATCCCGTTAGCTGCTCCGAGTGTAAAAGGGGAGGAAAAAAAAAATGAAAAATAAAAAGCAGAAAGCGTGCAGCAAAGCCAGGAGATGTTTTGCAACGCGCGGAGTCCTGGAGCACGGCCCCTGCGCTCCCAAAGCCACGGGCGCGGCGGGGGAAAGGGGGGAAAAAGGGGGCAGAAGAAGTGGGGGGG
>CM021778.1:12545617-12622777 GCA_011076525.1 Nettapus auritus
CCCGGCCGGGCCTTGCAGGCTGGCGGCGGCGCTGGCGGCGGCGCTTGGAGGCGGTGCGGAGCTGCGGCGGGAGCTGGAGCAGCGGGCGGCGCGGAGCCGGGCCCTCCTGCGGCGGTGAGTGCGGCCCCGAGCCGGCCCTGAGCCTCCAGCCCCCCGCAGCCCCCGGGCCGAGGCTCCCGGTGTGGGGTCCGGGGGAGGGAGGCACTGGCGGTCTGTGCTCTGTGTGCCCCCCGCGCAGGGACAGCCAGGACGAGGAAGAGCCGAAGCCAGAGGACAACGCCGGGGGTGGATGTGGTGAGCGCTTCCCTCACGACCTGGTGCCACGCAGTGCTTTGGCCTGGCTGGAGCTGAGCCAGCTCAGGCGTTACAAGTCCTTCTGCTGCGCTGTGCTGCCTGCAAGCCTTCCTCCGCTTCTCCCTTCCACTGCCACCACCGTGGTTGCGGTGACCGAGGCCCGACCGAGATGCGGGGGTTGACACTTGTCAGCCAAGGGGAGGCTGTCTCCAGAGGATCGCCTTCTGTGACTCCCATCTGTGCTGGGTCTTCGGGGGTCTTGGCATATCTGCCCACTGCTCTGTGCACCCGCAGTACCTGTCACACCATGGGTTCCGTTTCCTTCCGCAGCAGCTGGAACAGTGAGGTAATGTAGAGAGGAATGGGGAAGATTGGGTTTTGGATCTTCTGATCCGTCTTCTCCTCTCGCAGACAGCAGGCCTTCACCAAAGGAGCTGGAAGAGCTGGAGCTGCTGAATAGGGCCTTAGAGAAGGCACTGAGAGTCCGGAAGAGCATCTCAAAAACCCCGTTAGAGGCCCAGGTAGCTCCAGCAGAGAAACCTGCAGATGAAGGACCTGCTTTCGAGAATGCTCAAGAACAGCAAGTGCCTGTGTCTGTCAGAGATGTTCCTGTGACCGGGGAGGTGAGGGCTGTAAGCAAAAAGCCTTCCTCTTTGAAGAAGCCCTCTCCATACCAGCTAAGAGCACCTTACAGGACTGACCCAGATGTGAAGAAACCACAAAGGAGAGCCCCAGCCAGATGTGTTTCTCAGGGACCCAGGACAGCTGGGAAGAGCTCTTCGAAAGGGGTGGCTTCCAAACAAGGAAGGAGTCATAGGCCAGCCAACAGTGCCAGTGACCAAGGGGTCTGTGCTGTGACTGAACTCCAAAAGGCACCTGGTTCATCCAGATCTGCCCTCAGGGAGCAGCAAAGCTTCTCCATAAGGGTTTCAGCTGGGGAAAGGGACTTGGTAGCTGCTGGCAGGCAGCTAACTGATGCAGGGAAGAAAAGCTGTGGTTCCCGTGGAGAGTCCAGCAGAAAGGAGAACCCAACAGCTGACGGGATCTCGGGAGGGAGGACCTCACCTCGGACAGTCACCCTCCAGCAACAGGGGTGAGTGCTGAGAGATGGGAACCTTCGTTCTGCTCTGCTGGATGTTTAGCCTGGCACATCTGCCAAGTCTGCTCTATTGTCCACTGCTCTGTAGGACCTGCGTTGGTCTCACAGCTCCTCAGATCCTCAGTAGAAAAGACCCTTTACAATTTAGAAGCCTGCAGCTATCAGGCCGGGTGCCGAGTAAAGCACCCCGTGGTCAAAAAAAAACAAAACTTCTGTGTTGGCACCAGTCCCCTGAGCCATGTGTTTATCAGGTGGGCTTTCCTAGTCCTCTCTGTATCCCTCCCTGCCACTGTAGGGATGGAGGAAAACACCACTTGAACTCCTGCTCCATCTGCTAATCGTCCCAGTCCCTAAAGTCCCATGCTCGTAGTTTGGACATGACTCTGGCTGTACCTGCCAACATGCATGTTTTTGCAGTCACAAGTTAGGTTATATTCTACTATGGAGTTAGGAGGAATATACCCAGAGGAAGCTGAAATGTTCCTTTTGCATTGCTTTGTGTCATGTGGCGCTAAGCAAAGCTGCCTTGTGGTGCTCAGGCATGGCAGTACAGTTAGGAAGGTTTGCATGTGCACACATTTTTAATGATTAGCTTCCTTGAAGGTGTTGCTTCTGTGTCCTCACTCTGCTCTGTCAGGGCTTGGTCCTGGCTCTTCACCTTGGATCAAACACTGGTTGCTGGTGGGAGGATGTAGAAGCTCTCCCGGGTCAGCTCCTTTGATGTCTGTGGAAGCGACTAATCCTCATGCCTTGAGGACAGGCTGAAGGCAGGGGTGGATTCCGTCTCCAGGGCTTTTGACATCTTCCATTACAGTTACGTTTTGTCTAAATTTGAAATTAATTTAATTTTCTCTACGTGAAGACCAGGCTCTGCTGAGCTCCAGTAGTCAAGGTTAACGATTCTCCTGTTTTGCAGATGCCAGCTGAAGCTACCTCATCCCTACAGGAAAGCCTATTCCAGGAACTGCAGGTAAGCCCAGCCTGGTCATCCAGGCCACGACTGCCCTCTGAAGGGCTGTGAAGGAGGACTCAGGCTGGGGGGAGCCCTGGCTGCTTTCTGGGGCAGGCTGGGCATCGGCCCTGCAGTGCTGGAGCAGGAGGATCAGTCCCACCGGGGTGTCTGCAAGGCTGCTCTCAAGCGTGTGTGTTTTCATGCTGATCTAGCCAGTAGTTCTACATTTGTTTCAGAGAGCTAATCCTTGTTAATCCCCAAATTGAAAACGTACAGAGATGCTTTAATCACAGGTTTAAGTGCTGCAGAGGTCTTTGCTGACCCTGTATGCTAGAGGTTGAAGGCAGGAAACCGTGTGGCATGGGTGCCTGTAGACTCTGTGCAACGAAAATTTCCCAATCCTTTGCAGACCCAAGCACATCTTTCGCCTATTCTCCAGTCCCCAAGAAGGATTCTCTCACCACTTTATTCAGGAAATCTTGTGCTAATTTAGCATATTTCTAATTATGTCATTTGTCCAGATATTAAGCTTAACTCTGAATCTAGTTACAGCTCTTTGTGTTACCCTCAAGAATTGCTCCTCCTGTGGGGAACTGTCATTTATCAGACAGCAATTTGTCAGATGCCCTTCAGCAAGTTGTAAAGACTTGGTTCCCTTAATTTTCCCTTGTAAATTGAGCCTTTCAGCATCCTAATCACTCCAGTACAATTTTACACTCTTCACAATTACTTTCAACTTAGTGACAAATTGAAAATAACCTTTGTGCTGAAGATCGCTTATAGAGAGAATGCATCTTGCCTGGCACACGTGGTAACTTCTGTTCTTTTCTGTTCCATTAACCTTACTATTTCTTTGCATAATGTGTCTCTGAAAACTGCATTTTCCATCGTGATTTAAAAGATCCATCCAGATGGAGAGAAGACACACGCACGCTTGGGTTAGACAGTCATGTACTACGGAGCTATTTTTAAGCTTCCTGCTGATGGCTCTTGCTGTTTCTTGTGGCAGGTTTGGGGGAAATGGCTGAGATGCACCAGCTCTTTAAAGCAGTCGTTTGAATAAAGGATGTTTTGGGGTCTGGGCATCAGTGGGAATGTTGAAGTCTGTGGGTTAAGTGAAGTCCTTGGTAGCACTGTTACTATGTTCTCAAACCTGGTCTCTGATATAAGGTCCTGTCCAGGTTGCTTCGATACTGTGCTTAGACCCCTGGTTTCTGTGTCCATGATACTGGTGCATGGCTGTCATGCTTCCTGCCAAAAATGCCACTTTGTCCTTAAAAAGATTAAGTTAAAGAAGAGTCTCAAGGAAGCTTAGCTGATGAGGGAATAGTGGTGTTAAAAGCTAGGGTGAGGGTTTGTCCTGTCTGCTCTACCATAGTGACCTTTTTGTACATATTTGCTAAAAGAGCAAATGTACAGAAATGCTAGAAACTTGTCCCCCACCTCCCCCCAAGAAAAAAATGGAAGCTTCTTATGTTTCCTATGGGATAAAAGCACATGTAGGGAAATGCAGCAGAATCACTGATGTGCTGCAGGTTCACGTTCTGTTTTATGGAAGTGTGTTGTCTCTTCTGCTGGCTGGAAACCGTTCCCCTCAAGCCAAGCTGAGAGAAAGGACAGGGGTGTTTTGCAGTGTTGGAAGTAGGGTGTTATTGTCTGTCTAATACCAGTCTGTAAAACTGAGGGGGGAAAGCTAGTGAACAGCCGCTTTTTCTGGCAAAAGAAAGTAGCGAGGATGTGTTTGAAGTGCAGATGTCATATTGGTGTGTTGTATTGGTGAGCGCTGTCTTGCACAGCATAACTCTTCCTCGTCCTGTCTCTTTTGAATTTTCAGGGCATGGGAGAGAAGTCGTCTCTGCCAAACAAGTGCAGATGCAGCAGCTGCAAGGAAGCGTTTTACAGAGAGGATCCAGACCTCAGTATCCTTCCTCAGCTCGCCGCCCCTTTCCAAGAGCGTGTGGTGCAGTGCAGCAAGCAGCGGGTTCAGTCAGCTCAGGAGGCACTTCCATTTGGAGAGTTACGCCTCCAGTAACAGGTTAAGTCCAGGCTGTAGGGAGTATTTTTTCTTTTTCATAGTCCAGCTTTTGAATAATTATAAAACTTGGTATCCAGACAAACAAGGCCACGAGGTAAAGAGGCCGCAGACAGCTGTGCTAGCCTCACCTGCTGTCTGCAAACGACACTTCGTGGGCTGCTTGTCCTCTGCCACTGCCCCTGATCCCAGCTGCCTGGGGCTCAATGCAGTGCACAGAGCTTGTGCTGTGTAATGTTCCTTAAGCTGCTGCTGTTTGAGTTCTGTTCACCTGTGCCAGCACTCAGTCCTGCAGAGATAGAGGAGGAATTAAAGGTCCTCCAGGATGTCCCATCCCTTCTGAGCCAGTACGTGGAAGCTGAGCCTGCAGGTAAGAAAAAAGGGAAACGGGGGAAGAGGGCAGAGGATGGAGTAAGGATTATTTTGGTGGGTTCCGATTCCATGCATATTTTGCTCTTGGTGTGTGCCAGACGTGAGGGACAGGGACAGGAGCCTTCTCTGTCCAAAGTAAGGGCTGGTTTAACCCAAAGTCACTCCGGGAGGTCATACGTGGAAGAAAGTTGCAGTATGCTCACGCCTGCTGGTTTGCCTCTGCTTCTCTTCTAGACCATCCCACTCTGCAAGGAGAGTACGAAAGCCTTCTAACCTTGGAGGGTTTGCAAAGCACAGTTTCCCAGTGCTTGCATAAGCTGCAGCTTCTGCAAGCAGGTGAGCCAGTCCTCGTGTTTGTGGTCCAGTATGAGTGTGGCCAGCTATGCTGGAACAGTGGTTTGCCCCGTGTTCAGAACATTATGGACCAACATCATTTTTCTCCTGGTTATCGTTTGTGGTAAAGTAGTACATAAAAGCCTCTCTGGTAGCAAGTGAAGGCATGGTGCCTGTTTGCCACCCATCTGCATTTGGGGTAGGCTCAAAAGTTTTACCTGGTGCAATTCAAAAGAGTTGGTGACATGGAGAGACCGGGGACACTGCATGCCGTAACTGAAGATGTCCCCATTGTGCCATGTGTGAGGAGCTTACCCTGACAAGTCTAATGTCATTAGTCATTAATTTCTAGGAACAGTAAGTAGATGACAAGTTCTGTGAGTATGGGTTTAAATTGCATATCCCTGTCTCCTGCCAATTCTTCACCCTGACAGCTGTGGAGTCCCAGATGAGGCTGCACCCAGACTGCGCTGGGGATGTAGGAAACTGCTGTCCCGCCGGTGTTCCTGCCAGGGGTCGGGCATGTGGCGGTGCTGGCACGCTGGCTGTGCCTCTCCTCTGGTACTCCAGTTTCCAGGAGCTGAGGGACCTGTTTGCCTTGAAGCTGCAAGTGTCAATGCTGCACCAGGAAATTGCCTTACAAAAGGTGAGTCTTCAAGAGCGTTAATGCTACTGTGGGAGGGCAAGAAAAGGGCAATTGTGGTGTAGAAGTTGGGATGCTGCGTCGTGATGGAGGAGCAGTAGTACAGCAGGCTCTCCCAGTGGTGTTTCTGTGTTTTTGCTTCACGTCTGTGTCCCAGTAGTGCCTCACTTTGCAGATAGCCAGACTTATTCTTTTAAGACCACAGCAGAGCGCTTTAAGCGTCAGACCCTTTTTTTAGCCACTCTTTTGGAGTAAGGCAGTGGAGGATGTTGGTAGTGCTTGGAGATTGCTTTTGGCAGCCCTTAGGGCCCCCGCTCTATCACTCTCTCCTGTGTGACCTCTTCAGCCGGTGAACTTCTCTGCTGTCAGTTGTTTTCCTTTTAATTTCAAACCACTGTGCTGCTACTCTTGACTCTACCTTCCTGAGACTTCCTGTAAGAACATGAAAGGAGGTCAGCTTCTCCACCGGAGAGCTTGCTGCACAGAGATCATTTATTCTTCTCAGCCTCCAACAGCAAAGGGCAGAGATCTTTGAAATCACATCTACCCTCTTCCTTTGACATACCCTTTGATCTATCTCAATGACAGAGGCTTTGGGAAAGAGTTGGTTTTTTTTTGTTGTTTTTTTTTTTTTTATATAACCTGGGGAAGAGTTATTTGTAAGTGGCCATACTTCCCTTTCTGGCTGAAGACGGACTGTTGCTTGTTTTCAACAGGGCTTTTAGTGCTATATCCCTGAATTACGGGTTGTGAGATCTTTGCTATTTGTGTGTCCAAAATGTAGTAGTTACTGAAGCCTGATGCTCCATTGACTGGCCCTAGTTCCTCTGCACATGCATTTAAATAGATGCTTCTTGTTGGGTGAGCTCTGAGTATCTGAAGCAGCTCTGTGTAGAATATGCAAGATAAGTGAAATTATTGGGACAGGTGAAGTGAATGGACATGGCACGAGATAAATATACTGGGAAATGAGCTTCATATTTCTGGGCCAGCCCTGCCCGTTGCCTTTCTGTAGAGGAACAGCAAGAATCATAAAAAGTCCTGTTAACTTTTAGCTTGTCTTTGGTGAAGGTCTGGTTCCCTCTCTTCTTCTGCATTAGGAGCAGATCAGGGGGATGGAAAAGAGAAGGGTCTTTCTCATAGGAAGTGGGAAATGTAGCACTTCTTGTGCCAATTTCCTCCTTATGTCCACAAATTTTAACTCTTCCCAGAGATTAGCAACTGTGCCCTGTCGCTGTTCTCTGCAGAGGTTTAGAGAGGACTGGAGAGGGGACCCCCTGCAGATGTCCTGTTCTCTGTTCTGTTTGGGTCTTCCTTTGTGTCCACCACTGAACCACGCTTTGAGGGACGTGATTGTCGCATGCAATTTATTGTCCACTCTTCTCCTGGGAAAGCAGTGTGCATAGCAGGCTGCGTGGAGTTTTAATGAGCAGACTGCTCGGAGTTCATTAGCAGATACTAGCTGAAAAATTCCCAGGCAAAATGCCTTTCTGAGTGTTAATTCAGGACTGGGGCACTAAAGGGTGACTTTGTCCTTTGACAGGAAGTACACTTCTGCTTGGGTTGTCAGCCCCAGTCATTGTCCCAGAGCTTTGTGCTGCTAATTATTCTGTGAAAGGCCGGTGGTCATCCAGGGGTGTGGACTGAGATCATGAGCTAGGCTTAATAAGCCAGAGGTCAGATCAGGGAAAGTCAGATGGCTCTAGCATCCTCAGCAGCATCTCTGTTGGCCTTTTGCCCACCTGTCTTGTATTAATGTGACCCAAGTGGGAGGAGGCAAGAGCAGTCAGTCATAAATGAGGAGCTGAACTTAGCAGTGGGTGAGTAAGCTCTTTGCTGTGTGGTTGCAGAGCTCCCAAATCAGCCTCATACGTGCTTGCTTTGAGTTTCTTGCAGAGAGCTGATCTCATCCCAGCACCGGGCCCTCTCTGCAGCACGGCGCTGTCAGAGCCCGCAGAAGAAAAGCGCTGCCACTTATCTCACTGGTTGAGGAGCGCTGGGTGGCTGCTGGTGTGCTTTATGAGCAGGGGATGAACAACTCTGTTGCTGTTAAATATGACAAAAGAAAGCATTTATCTGCCAGTTAAAGTGGTGTTACTCATACTGCTCTGGTTAGCTTTCGCTTGTTATGCAGCCACTTCAGTTCCAGGAATCCTAGAAGTGCACCCTGGCCCCGCTCTGGTGACGTGTCTTCTTTGTTCCTGCCCAGCTCACGATGACAGAACTCCTGCCTGTCCTGGAGTCCGAGGCATACCCAGAGGCCTCTGCAGCTCAGCTGTATCGGGCGATTTACACACAGCTCTGTGAAGGCGGCAAGCGATTCCCTGTGCTGGTGAGAGATGAGCTGGCAGACTGATCTGGTGAGAACCTCCTACCAGCCATTCACATAACCAGAGACAGTTTTAAGCAATAAATCTTTACCAATAACTTTATTTTTTTTACTCTGCTTGTTTGTCCAACTAAAGGAAATGAAATTCCTGGCTTTTGGCTTTTTCTTTGTATATGAGTTTTACAACCTGCTAATTCTGAGGCTCTCTGGAGCTTCGGAAACCTTCACTGTTTCCATGAGTACTGGTGTTGGCTTTTCTTCAAAGTCTTCCAAGGTCTGTCTGTCCAGCCAGCTCTGGATTCTTGGCCTCCTCGGCTGTGACACTGCCCTTGTATTCAGACTGTAGCTATCCATAAGATGTAATTTACAGTGATTGCAGTATACTGGGGGCACAAAATCTAGAGAACCTGAGCTTCTGCTTCCCCATTACCATGTTCACAAACTGGTGTATAACCAGCATGATAGTTGTGACTGACTGATATTCACTGACTAGCAACGTTCCTGACGTCTTCATCCACAGAAGCCGAGGTTTCATGCAGTAGTGCCTCTTCAGGAACTCGTCTGGTTTCCAGACAGCCAACTGCTCCGAGCTGGGCTGGCACCAGCACCACTCTGCAGCTGGAGCAGTCCTTTTCTGTTAGCCTGCCAGCCACGCTGCTGCTCGGAGCAGGGGACTCTTCACACAGTTTCACCACTCACCAGGCTCTTTTGTAACGACTTGCACTAGCCTACAACTGAAAGACTTTTGCTGGATCATCTTACACGGTGATCGTACTTGAGGTAGCAGTTTGAGAAGGGTTGGGCTGTCTGCACTCAGGGGAGATGTCAGGGAAATCCAGCTGCAGCCGTAGAGAGCTGACAAAGCAGCCCGGTAGATGGCACTCAGCCCTTTGCATTGCTGCTGAACCTGTGCTGGTGGCTGCTGGAGTCGTTTCCCAGAGTGACTAGTGCAGTATCCTGCCCAGCTGTATAAATACAGGTACAATTTAAGCCATGCTTCAGAGTCGTAGGGAATACTTCTGCGTTTTTAAGTCCATTAGAGTAGAGCCACTGCAGCATTTTAATTCTTGTTAGTTTGTCTTGCACTGTGTCATGTCGCTGGACTGAGCTGTTTGGAGTGATTTGGCTCTTAGCAATGCTGACACTGGTCATTATTTTTTCATGGCAGGAGATACGGTTGTCTCTCTTTTCCAAATATTTGGCCCTTTCTGACGTGCTCCCAATTCACTGAAAATTATCCAAATATATGAAAGCCAGCATCTCTTACTTTCACTTTTATTTATTTTTTATCGGATTTCATTTGTTTGTTCATATGTAGGATTTCATTTCCCATGGAGTCAGCAGTTAGGGCAGCTCTGGCATGCGCAACAGAAGCATTCAACAGCTACCCAGGGATGTTTGCTTTTGAGCCTGGATGTATTTTATCTTCCCCCAGACCCAAGCCAGCTTTCTCTGTGTGACTAGGCATCTGCCCCTTCAGGATACCTGAAGGTGGCTGTGTGTGTGACAGCGTTGGAATTCATCAGGAATCTGGGGTGAAGGAAGAAGCCAGAGGCTCTTCACCGTCAGATCAGTGAGACCTGCCACCAGGCGTACCAGCACGGGTGAGGAGCTGCTCAGAGCAGTCTGATGTAAACTGGCAGCCACAGCAGGGACTGCATGGTGTGAAAGGAGTGTGAGAAAGAGACCAAGCCCCCAGGAACGTGATCTCATGGGCAGGGGTTGCTTCAAGCTCAAAGCAAAGCTGAAAATGTAGGAGCAGTTGCAGAAGAGTCACCAAGATGTTGACTGGCAGGTAGCTGTGTTGTTCTGTGCCGCTGGGTGCAGCGTGGTTTCGTTATGCTTCCTACACTATTTGAAAGGCATTTTATAATTTTGCCAATTTTCATAAATATGTAAGACTTAAAATCATCGGAATGACTCACTTTTTTTCAAGTGAATCTTGTGCGATAGCAGATAGGAAGATTCAACAGCAGCTTAACTCTGAGTTTGGGGGGTGGTTTTTTTTGTTAGAACATGTGCCATTGTTCCAGGAGAAAGTTATGTTGGTACTTGAAATTGAGATGAAGATAAAAGACAGAAGATTATATTTGTGATGGCAGGAAATAGTATTACCAGAAATGCAAGAAATATGCAGTGTTTTGTGAAAGTAATAGGTGATACCAGTGTTGTGCAGACTTGAGCTGAGCCAAAGCACGGTGAGGGTCGGGAAGTATGAGCAGATCTTGATCTTATTCCTGCCTTGTCCCTTACAGGAGAGTCTTTAGCTTAAGTTTTTAGCTTTCACTGCTGAAGGCCGTGAAGCCGAATTCTGGGTGGAGATGGTTTTGTTGGTGGTGGTTGGTTTGTTTTCTCATTTCTTTACAAAACCTGCGATATTAAAACCCTTCCAACTGCTCTAGTTTCTTTTCTACCAGCTTCCTCCCTTCCTTCCCCTCTGCCACTTTTATGCTTACTGGTTTTGTTTTTTAAATATGATTGGCAAGTGGGAAGAAGAAGTGCTTCTGTCAGTGCACACTGCAATCAGTAGACCCTCTTACAGGGTTTCACGTGCACTAGTTGTCAGGTTAGGTTGGGTGTTTAGTGTTGAAACCTTCAAGGGTTTTATGCAGCAGATATTCTCAGATATGCCATCAACTGCTCGCAACAGCTCCTTTTTTGAGAAATACAGAATGTAGAGAGTAAGTAACATGGATTTAGGCATTCTCCATCTAATGCAGAAATAACATGAGTCTTCCTTGTTAGGAAATGATCTGAACCTCAAAAACTGACATGGAGGAATATTGTTCCTCTTCCATCCTTTTGGAGGGGATCTAACAGTGGGTGACTGACTTCAGGGCCCCACCCTCGCAGAAAAAGGAGGACAGGTTTCCCAGCTGCCCAGGCATCGTGGTTTGGAGCAGCAAAACCAGACCGACTGAATGAGAGAGGTGAATTTCATCAAGAAACAGTTTAAGTGGGTAAGTGTTGAACTGGGGGGAGAACTCCCAGCTCACTCTGTAAGTAACAAATTTGCTGCCAGCCTTATTCTTGAAATGAGCTTTCTGTATGAGCTCCAGAGAGCAGGCTGCTTAATTAAAACACTGTATGGAGTCAAGTCTGAAGCACATAAACCTGAATCAGCCATTTGTTAGGCCGTGTGCACTCAGTTGTGCTGGTCAAGGATTATTAGGGAGGGTAGCAGTACTTTAAAGTGCTGAGTCCTTGCTTTCTGGACAGCAAACTTGTAGCAGAAGCACTGAGCACACACACACACTTTGTTTTTTTAACTCAAGGCAATCTCTCCCAGAGTTACAGAAGTTGGACTGACTAACGTGGTGCCTAAATGGAAATGTTGTGCTACCAACAGCCAAAATTTAGAGGATTTATAGTGGAGAAAACAGTGTGCTTGTCAGACTGTCTTCAGTGTAAGAGCTTGATTTCCACCTGAAGCTTTACTGAGACCCTTCATGCCCACCTCTGATAAATTTGAAAATAACGTTAGTGTATTACATGTGAGTGCAAACCATGCAGAGGATGCTGAACGCTGGTGGTGCAGGAAGCGTGGCACTCCTCCGGTCTGTCCCAGGATATCTAATTCTTGGTACACCGCAAGCAGTGAGTTGGAAATGCTTTAATAGCCTTCTGAGAGCCGGGAGAAAGGGCCAGCATAGATTTTGGACAGGAAGCCAGTTCACAGCTGTGCGTTTCCAGTCCTCAGTCCTCTCACCAGGTGGGGTCACTAAGAGGCTGCAGCAGATGATGGATCTGACACCACAGGCTCTTCACTTATCTGTAAAATGGAGATTGATATTATTTCATTTGCTCATTAGCTTGGTCCTGCCCCATCCGTGATCTTTGGAGCAAGACATCTTTTAAGCGTATACACTGGGCCTGGCACAGTCCTGTTTCACTGGAAACTTCCTAGTCCTCCTTTACCATGATTAAAAAAAGAAAAAACTTGCAAAACAAAAACCCTAAGCATGACTCAGTCTGACATGAAAACAATTCATTAAATCGGTATTAGAATTTCTATTATCCACCATGCAGATCGAGTACTATTTTTGTAACATCAAAGCTACCATCCAGAAGAAAAGATCTACCATCGTGTTTTTAATTTGTGAAAAAAAAGAAGGTCTTTAGTATTGTAATCGAGAAAAATCTATTGCTTGTTAATTAATCTGAGCCCAGTTAGACAGAAGAGGGCAAGCAGCACTTCCGTGTGTGCCGGAATATAAAGAGCTGGTAATGGGGGGTTGGAATTAAAAGCAAGTTTTGAACTGTAATTTCAGAAGGCGAGAAATTACAGCAGTGGGCTATTTAGGCACGCAAACGGAGATGTTTGACTTATTTTTAGACAGAACAAGAAAGATAATCAGTGGATCTGGAGTTAGGATAGGAAAAAGCAAATAGAAGGCAAGCTCTGAGTCAGCAGAGAAGACCGGCCCTGGAAGAAGCTGCCTGCAACCTTTGCTTCTGGTTTCAGAGAACAAAGCTCCTAGCTGTGCTTGGGCTCGCTGGTTGTGTGTCTTCAGGCTTCTCCCCCACCAGTCCTCGTGTGTTACAGTGAGAAACAATATATTGGTCTCGTTTTGTCTCCAGTTTAAAAGAAGAAAACAAGGGAGACTTCATGCACGTGTTCAAGTCAGAGTGAGGTTGCTTTGTGCACTGTGAGTTTCCACTGTGGATTACATTGTAGTGCTCCTCTGCAGCACCTCACGGTCCTTTTTCCTTTATTAAAGCTGTTGCACAGCAGCCCGTGCAGCTGGCACACTCTTGTAGCTTCAGCATTCAGAGAATTGCATTAGCTGAGGATCTTGTGCTTTGTGTGTGTATATATTTGCTTTGGGTTCTACGTTTCCAAATACACCATACCTCTCTATGATACGAAGCCTCTTACAGGACACAAGAACAGCAAATCTTGCTTGTGGAACTGTTGGGCATTGCCTTCATGCAAGGTGATGGGAACCTGCAGTTCTCACTGCCTTCAGGAGAAACCGAGTATTTGGTACAAACAAGACACGTGAACAGGGCAAGAGCACCAGAATGATAATTATTTTTTAATGGGAGGTTTTTTTAATAAAACCATAAACAGTCTGTGGTACTAATTATGATTGTGTGTTGGCTGCACAATGGTACAATGGGATGGAATTCAAATTGCTGGGTGCGGGTATGAATCAGGCGTAGTATTTTTCATATTTTAACAAGTTTGGACTCTATGTAAGTCACAACTGCATACTTGTGAGCCTGGAAGGCTTGCTTTTAGCATAATTAGGAAATCTGGTACGCCTAGCAAAATCCCTGCAATTATTATCAGTCTTAACTACCTGGTTTTGTCTAAGAATAAATGGAGCTCTTCATCAGGGCTCATCACTACGCTGTTCTGGAGTCTTCTCTTTGAGGGTGATGAAGCTCTACAGTGATCGTGTCATCCTTGCAAAAATAGGATTGTTTGAGTGAACAAACTTACTGATTTGCATCATATAGGACTTTGCTTCTATTCCTCACAGCAGTGCATGAGTGCTGCAGCCTCCGTTTATGGATGATGAGTTAAGAATTTTGCTTAGGAGTAGAAGTAGCAATGTTTAGTTGTTGATTTTAAATCACTAATTATAGCAAAATAGCTTTTTCTAATGTACTAAGAATATTTCTTACCTGTTAGCCTTAAAACTAGCATGCCTTCCCTATGAGTTGGGCAAGGTTCTGCCGCGGGCTCGCCCAGTGCTTTGTGTAGCCCTCGGGCCAGGAAAGCAGCCGGAGCTCAAAGCTGGTAGCACGAAGGTGTCAGTGGCCTCTCTTCTTTGGAGGCTGAAAACTCCTAAAAAGTTGCTGTGGATCAGCTCAGCCACTAGCTGCTAATTAGTGGGACTTGCCCATTTCTGTTCCATACCTGGTTCTGCTGTGATCTGATGCCGGGTGCCGGGCTGGTGGGTGCCAGGGGGTGCAGCGGGAGGCACGAGGGGAGGTCTCCGAGGTTGCAAAGCTCCGGGAAGCAGGCGCTCAGCAGGCACGCAGCTGGAGACAGGCGGATGGTAGAGTAATTCTTTTCCATCCGCTGTTGTCTATATTTGAAACCTCAGGAAAGCATCCTTCTTGTGAGATATGAATCTGATTTCAAAAGGTAGCACTATTTCTGAAGTGAAGCAGCCTCTGCAGGCACTGGCCTCCCCTCCTGCAAGGGGAGATGCTCCGGTGGGGCACATCTCACCAGCTCACCAGCGTGAGGACGTGGACCCAGAACAGGAGGCAGATGTCACCTAGCAACTTGTCACTGTGGCAGGAGTCTTCGTCGGAGGGGATGAAGGTGACACTTTGCTGCTATTTTCAGACCCACACTTCCTGGTGGCTGTTGCTGCTTGATTCTCCCGGTTTATTTATTTATTTTCTTTTGCTGAATCATAGACCTGGAGAACACTTCTGAGGTCACCAGGATGCTTTCCTTGGGAGGCAAATCCAAGCTTGTTTGTCCTGATGTATTTTGCTGCCTGCTTTCTGTGGCATACAGTGACTTAAAATGGAATGTGAGAGGCCACCTGCGCTTCCCTAATGAAGCTTTCCTGCTGCGACGAGTTTCTTCCCCACTTCTTATTTTAAAATTAACAGAGACGCTCGAAGCTTAACCCTGTCTTTGCCATCGCTGTTTCCCCAGCTGGGCACAGCCCCGGGGTGACTGCAAGCGCCGAGCGAGGGCTGCGTCCCCTGCCACCACCACTGCCCCCATTCAACCCAGATCAGTTGTTTTTTTTCCCATTTCCTCCCCTGTGTGCTCCCTCGCTCCAAGTTTGCAGCCTTTTAGCACTTAAGAACCATCCTTGCATATTTCGGTAACTGTTGTCAGCTGAAGACAGGCAGCGATATTAAAGCTGCTGGAGCTCAGAGAAGGGCCCAGTCCGGGCCCCAGCTGTGATTTGGGCCACCTGCGGCGAGGGGCAGTTGCAATAAAGCCGTTAACGGGGCATTCACCTGCTGCCACTTCATTGCGACTGTTTGCTGCAGTCAAAGTGTGTTTATCGGGGGGGATACGCGTGCAATAAATAGTTATTCACTATTTCTTGTCGTAGTCTTAATTTAGGATATGGCTTATGCATTAACAGTGCCATACCAGCCAAATACGTGGCAGGGTTGCTAATTTCCTTACAGAGCCATAGAAAAAAAATAAATAAAAGAAAAAAAAAAAAAAGAAAAAAACTTCTAAGTCTGCCTCAGTTCTTATAAAGTTCTGTGGCTGTTTTTGCAGTTCCTCTTGTGGTCTGGCGGTGTCTGGTTTCCAAACACCTGAATGTCGCTGGTTCAGAGCACGCTCCTCGGGCTGCGGTGTGAAGCATTTCTCAAAGTCAGACCCCGTGACGCTGAGCTTCATGTCCCAGAAGTGAGAAACGGGACGGGCACGTGTGAGCATTCCCTGTGGCTAGTGCAAGGGTGTATGTGGATGGTGCGACAGAGGTCATCTTTACTTCTCTTTGCCCTAAGGTGGTGTTCGGTTCTTGTTTTCAGGCCTATTACCTCCCATTTTTTTTAGAAAAAGAAATAAAGCATAATTCGTACATCTGTGAACCCTTTTTTTTGTGCTGTCACTAAGTGTGTGAAGCCACCCTGCATGCAGTAGGACTGGTATGTGCTGAGGTACCAGGTTATACTTGGCGAAGCCGTGAGCAGAGCAAGGGGGCTCGCACGGCAGTGCTCTGGGTGTAGGTGTCTCTGCATCCTGGCCCTGTGTTCTTTGAGTATTTCCTTGTGGGCTCCAAACTATTTGGAATCTCTGACATCTGCTTTGAAAAGTAGATGCTGATATCCGTGCTTGCCCATGCAGTTACGGGCAGCCGGCACTGGGCATGGGGTGGCAGAGGACAGACATCCCATCCCCTGGCCTCCCTGGGGTGCTCAGCATCCCCTTGGGCTCTGGATTTTCTTACTTCAGAAGTGCAGTCATCCCTCAGTTTTAGAAGGAGTCTGGGTTCCTCATCCAGACTTCAACAGGTCTGTTTCCCTCCTAGGAATCTGCATTTCTTGCTCCAAAAAAGCAGCTTTTCTTTGCCCACTGAAGCGCTGAGTCCCCTCCTCTCTATTCCCATACCTCTGAAGCAGAAGTTTCTATTTCCAATTGGTGTGGGGGGTTTTATTTGTTGTTTTTCTCTTTGTGCAGGGCTGGTGGCTGGGCTCTGGAGCCCTTCCCCACCCGGAGGGCACAGCAGCCCAGCTCTGCCCGGCTCTCGGCAGCATCCTTGCGGCCGCATCCAGCACCCGCCGTGGGGCTGTGCTGGGCGTCCTCCTCCTCGGCTCCTGCAGCGTGACTCATCCAGGCCCAGCTGCGCTTTTCTCTCCTGTAGGAAGAGGGAGGTGGCACAGACGAGTCCCTATTTCTGCCATGGAAATTACACCCTTCGGCTCGCCGCAGAAGGAGCCTGGAGGAGACGAGCTGAGGGTGCAGGCGGAGGAGTCCGTCTGCCACGGAGAGGGGTGCTGGGGGGTGGCTCCGTGCAAAAAAAAAAAGGCAGAAGAACAGGCCTGACTTGAAGCTGTTTCCTCTTTCCCTGAGAGCATGTGTGGGTTTTGCAGAATCCGACTGTGCAATCAGAGGAAGATTTGCCCGATTTTGGCCTCAGGATGGAGAAGGGAGAGTCCGTGGGGCTGCTGTCTGAAGGCAAGGGAAGAAGTTTTCTTGAGGTGACCCTGGGCCCTGCGCAGCTCTGGCCTCGTCCTGCCAAGGCATTTTGCTTTTCTGTTCAAACGAGAGGGCAAAACCAGGAAACCTTTGCGATGCAAGCCCCTTGCACCTCTGCTTTTTCACTGTTCAAAGAGCGAATTGCTTTTAAATTGTCTTTGGAATATTAGGAGGTCCTTGTGAGACATGAAGGCAGCGCTCTTTGGTGCACCGGAGGCTTTGCTCCTCTGGTTGGAAGTGCTGTACCTGCTGGGAATGGGGAAGGTCCTTGTTCCCTTGGGGTGCTGTCCTCAGGGCTGCAGCTCCCCGTCTTCCTCCCGAGGGAAATAGCCTGAGCTTTGGGGTGGGAGCAGGGCTGCGGCGGTGTTTGAGGCTCCCGGCACCCCTGGCCGGCACTCCCAGGCTGCTTGTGCAGCAAAGCTCCAATAGCACAGCAGAGCAAGGTCCCTCAAAATGAGTTGTCAGGAGAAAAGCATCCCTGGGGCAGGTCAGCAGGTTGCTTTGGCCAGGGGTGCTGTGCTGGGGCCCAGGGCTCGCTGGCACCCACGTGCTGCCCTTCCCAGGCACAGGGCAGCGAACAGCCCAGACACGGGCTCGTGCTGCTGGCTGTGGGCATCAAGCATCCGAAGTGGGTGGGTTCGGGCTCCCCAAGCCCCCCGGGGTTGTGCTTTCCCTCCGGTTGCCCCCACCGGTGCATTCTGATGGGTGCAGATGTGCTCGGCTCGCGACATGCGTGGGCGCAGCTGCGGTGACACAAATCCCTATTAATAGCAGCACAGCCCCTCTGAAAACGCTCAGTCCCCTTTGTGAGCCTCCTGCTTTCCCAAATTGCTCTGCGTACAAAGAAACACAATTCTTGCAGTTCCCCTCCCTTCGAATGGCTCCGGCTGAGGTTGCGCGTTCCCTTTGTGGAGCAGGCCTGCTCGGGGCACGGTGCCTTTTCGCAGCCAGCAGCAAGTGGGTGGTGTGCCTTGAAAGAGCCATCGCTGCCACGCAGAGCAGGCAAGGTCGCTGTGCCCGGTGCTGCAAGCGGCCTCGTAAGTCCTGACGAAGGAGAGCTGGGCAGGCTGCGAGCAAAGCTCCCTGAGAGCACCAGGGGGGTCATGAGAGCACACGGGGAGCGAGGTCCCTGAACCCGTCCCCTACCCAGAGTAACACCCAAACCTCTCCTGTCCTAGGCCAGGTGCCACGTCCTGTGTCAGCCCCTCTGCTTCTTCGCCTTCTCACCTCTCTGTAGACCCCACTCTGCACAGCTCAGATTTTGTCCGTTTCCCACCAAAACGTGGGTTTTCTTCCTTGCTTCTGGCTTCTTCTGGGCCTCCTGACAGTGCAGAGAGGAGGCTGGGCCCCACAAGCTCGGGGGAAG
Source organism: Nettapus auritus (assembly GCA_011076525.1). Classification (NCBI taxonomy): domain Eukaryota; kingdom Metazoa; phylum Chordata; class Aves; order Anseriformes; family Anatidae; genus Nettapus; species Nettapus auritus. The sequence goes on from CM021778.1 coordinate 12,563,679, forward strand.
CTCTGACCTGGGAATGGCTCCAGGTTTCTTACGTTTGCTGCAGTGCCTAATTCCTTTCCCTTCTCCGTCAGGAAAACCAATTAATAAAAAATAAAAACCAACATGGGAGCAAAGAGTGCAGATAGGAACTGTTCCCCCCAGCTCCGGCCTCTGCGCCCCTCTGGTCTCTCCCCGGGCTGTTCGTGCCCTCACCCCGTCCTGCTTCTCCCCACGAGCCTGGGACGGAGCCGGCCAGGACAGAGGCAGCTTTCTTGCCATGCTACAGCTGCTGCAAGTGCGTGATCCTGCGCTGGAGCAGGCTGCAGAGCCAACAGTGTGTGTGTTTAGTATCGCTGGCCCAAAGTCATTCGTCTTTATTCAGGATTTGGGCGCTCAAAGGAGAGGAAACAGAGAGTGCTGTAGGGGAGAGGCCCAGGACAGGAGTGCTGCAGGTCTTTGAAGCCTCTCTCCATGTTGTGCATGCTGATCCCACATGTGCTGTCCTTCCTGCAGCTCTGCCCGTCCGGATTCTCAGCCTCTGGCCTCCTCCAGTGCCACCGGTTTCCTCTTGGGCTCATGGTGAGGGTGCCCTGCACCCTGTGCCAGGGGATGAAGCTGGCAGAAGGAGAGCAGGGGGTGAGAGGGGAGAAAGGGCAACTCGGCATGAGGCAACAGCAATGCTCTGAGGGCAAGGAGCGGTTGGAGCTGCTGCCGGGAGGGCTCTTTGCAGCAGCAAACCACGCAGATGTCGCCCTGGGAGGCTGCCGCTCGCCTGGCCGGGATGCGGGGTGATGCGGGGGCCGGGGAGGTGGGGGGCCAGCACTGCTCACCCAGGCCCCAGGCTGGTGGCAGCAGAAAAAAGCGGGAGAGAACAACCTGGGAGCGATCCCAGCCAGGCTGCAGGCAGCTGCCTGCCCGGTGCCCGAAACAGTTAACAGGCAGCGAACCCGCGCTGGTCCTCCCACCAGCATGAGCTCAGCACCGCCGCCGCCAATCCCCGCTCCCTCTGGCAGCAAAAGAGCCGGGAGCCCAAGCTGGGAGCCAGAGCAGCGGCTGCCCGAGCTCCGGCCCGGCTGCACAGAAGCGTCCCGAGCCCCGGGCAGAGCTGGCCATGTAGGATCCGGCCTCGTCCCTCCTGCGTGGGCACGGCAGCAGGACCGCGACCCGCATCCCGCCGGTTGTTCCCGGCCGCTCTCGCCAACATGATGGGTTGCAAGTCCAACTCACTCACTTGCCTGCAGGGAGGAAAAGCGGGGCTGCCGCTCGCCACGGCCACTGACTCCACCGCCACGCTCAACAAACTGGCCCTGGCCACGGGTGGGACTGAGAAATCCTGGTACCGCTGCATCTTCCCCTTCGGCATCGTCTCCGTGGTCATCGGCGTAGCGGCGACGTGCATCACCTTCACCATCAATGGCCCGCAAATGGACATCGCTAAGATGGTCTCTGTGGCCACCTTGATCTTCGGGGTGGGCCTGCTGGTGGCCGCCTACGTGTGCTGGCGGGCCAAGCGGGAGAGGCAGCGGAAGAGGCAGCGCCAGGAGCCCGTCTCCTTAGAGCAGGGAGCCCTATGACACAGGCTGGGGTCAGAGGCTCAGCTCCACCCGGAGACCCTGCTTACAGACCCCCCCTCCGTCCCGCGCCCTGCGGCACAGGGGGCACAGCACTGGCTTTGAGGCACCCGAGGAGGTCCGGACCCTGCCCCAGGACAGCCTGCCGCCATCCTCCACCCGCCGAGCCACGGCACGGCCGGCACGCAGCCATCCCCGCTTCTGCCACGGGCTGCAGGCAGCTCTGTCCCCCCGTGCCCACACTGTGGCTCACCCAGCTCCTTCCCACAGCCGGCGTGGAGAGACCCCGAGAGCGGCTCAAGAAGCGCGTTGCCACCCCGGGGCTCACCCGAATGCTCCAGACCTCGCCTGTCCCACGGCTGCAGAGCCAACGGAGCTGCTCCAAGCCTGGGGATGTGGCAGCTCGCAACAGCCCAGGAACCTCTGCTCGGTGTAGGGAGAAGCGAGCGGCACTTCTGTCCCCTTTCTGTCGGTGGTGGCGCGAGGACCCTCGCCTCTCGGGACAAACGGAGTTTTGGGAGACGCTCACCGGGTGTGCAGCGCGCATGGGGGGGCGTGGGGCGGCTCGGGGTGCTCAGGGTGGTGTGGGGAGAGGCTGGCGGGAGGCAGCAAGCATCGGGGCATGAGCTGGCGGCACGAGAGTGGGGAACGTGGGTGACACCCATGGGTGCTGTGGGTCAGGCAGGCCGGGGATGAGGGAGGGGGGCTCAGCCGCAGGCAGGGTGGGTGGGTGTCTGCTTGGCACAGCACCAGGGGGCTGAGGAGGACGCCCACCGGGCTCTCACTGCCCACCCGGCGTGACCCTGCCGCTGTCCGGGGGGCAGGTCCCCTCCGGGGGCCTCCGTCTGCTCGGGATGCCTGGGGAGAGGGGCTTGTGCTGTGAGCCCGCGATGGCAGCCCCCGGCTTGGGGAGTCTGAAAGTAATTGTGGTGCTGGATCCCAGCACCGTGGTTGGATAAGGAGCTGCCGTTGCATTAAAAAGGAGCAATTCCATCTTTACTGCTTCTTTGTAAACTGTGCAATGAGGGTTCTTCTGTTCTTCACATGTAGCTTTGAGCTCTTTACGCTAAGATACAGCACAAGAGGCAGCAGGGGGGGGGATCCAGCTCCTGGGGCCTCAGGGCAGCGCCTCTGCTCCCCAACACCGTGCCCCCAGGCAGCCCCACACCCGGAGGGGCCTCCCAAACCCGTCCTCCCGGCTCCTGCCCGACAGACGGACGTGCCAAGAGCTACAGCGAGCAGCCGCGCTCCGTCCGCCCGGCAGCTGGAGGCTCTCCGCACGCAGCAGGAGGGAGGAACGGGGCCAGAAGCTGCGAGCAGGGGCAGGCGGGAGGGAAGCAGCGCTCATAGTGCTGAGCATACGGGGAGCTGGGGGGCTGTGACCTCCATCGGCTCTCGGTCTGTCCCTGGAATTAAACCTGGAGAAAGCCCATCCGTGTCCTGCATGGCACAGTGAGTGTGCTCCAGAGACCGGTGGGGGGGGTGTTGGGACTTGGTGTCCCGGTGCTGAGGCCAGGCTCAGGTGCCTGCACAATTTGGGCCATTCAGGGACAGCTCGGCCGTGGCTCCTCTTCCCCGAGCAATGAGGAGCCAGGGCGATGTTACAGAGGCCAGCCCCGCTCTGCAGTGGGTAATGAGTTTAGCAGGTACCTCAGCCTCAGCAGGTTTTTTTTGCAAGCCTGATGGTTGCTTCGGGGTGTTGTGAATCCAAAGTTCACGGTTTCAGTGTCGCTTGGGGAGGCAAAGCAATGATTTCACCCACGCTCCCTCAAGCTGCCACCCCCCGTCCCCCAGCGCTCACTGCCACGGAGCCGTGCGATGCGTGGGGATGTCACTGCATGGTATTTTTATTTTCTCCTTATTGCTACAAGTATTCCAGCAACCACGTTTGCTGCTGCCTGCTCACACCTTCTGCCTGCCCCCTGCTTGCCACCGCCACGTGCAGCCGCCGCGCTGCCCTGCACCCTGCTGCAGGGCTTCCCAGTGCCCAGCCCAGGCCAAGCAGCCTGCTGTATCTGCAGCATCATCCGGTGGCACCCCACAAACACCCTTCTTCTGCTCGCCCCAAAGAGCCAGGGTGGCAGCCGAAGCAGCCCAGCACCATGGCGTGAGCTGCGGGACAGCCCCACTGGCACGGGAAGGCAGCAGACGGCGGTGGGTGCGGGGGCTCAGCAGGAGCCCTGCGCGTACAGACGGGCGCTTCCAGCCCGAAATCGCTGGCGCCGGGCCCTGTTACATCACACCCGCTTTGATCTCCACATACAGCTCCCCGGTGCCCAACTGCCTCTGTCTTTCTGCTCAGAAAGAGCTGGTTGGGGGCGGCTTAAAGTGGGGCAGCGCTCACCTGGCGAGGTGGAGCAGTTCCTGGAGAGAGCGTGGGGGAGCGTGAGCCTCTCAGGCAGGGAAGCGTTGTGCAGGCTGCTCGTTTCCTTTGTTGCTGTTAAAAGCTTTACTGGATTCAAGTTCTGTAGTAAGATACACACACAAAAATCCCTCCTACTGTCTTCAATGGTTTTATTTACGTGAACAGACTCTGGCAAGTTCCCCCGTGAGACACCACTGCAGCGCACTCGTGGAAGGGTGAGATCTAAAGAAAATTTACTTCCTTATAGAGCACGGAGTTATTTTTCTGGCTGCAGGAATAAGTGGCCGGGAAGTTATGCCCTGTTCAGTAAAGACACAGGGAGCAGGAAGATAAAAGACCCGCTCGGTCAGAGCTCACACGCACAGCACCAGCTGCCCAGTGCCATCACCTGGTTCCCTGCTGGCAGCCCCGTGTCACCCGTCCTGGGGCAGCATGAAGGATGGCGCTGGCGGCTCTGTGTGCTGGCAGACAGCGGCCCCATCACCCCTTGTCCTCAGGTCCCTGCTGGTGCCATTGCAGACACCCGGGAGCTTCGTGCCCGCAGCTCTTCCCTTCCCTTTGCCAGCCAGGGAGGCTCTGGAGAGCACCTCGCTGTGCATCCCACACGGCATCCTTCCCGTTCATCCCACCCAAGCATCCCAGCCATGCACCGCACCCGGGCACCCCACTGCACATCTCAAAGCCAATTTGCGGGGTGCCTGGAAGCCGTCCTCCGCTCTTTGTGCCTCAGCCCTGGTTGGTCACAGAGGGCAAAAGTCTGGGTCTCCCCTCAGAGCGCAGTTTGGGGTGAAGGTGGCTCAGGTGGTTGCCTCGTGGTCCCAAGCAGCAGGTCACTCTGTGGCCAGGAGCTCTCCTGTTGCCATCTGGGGCTACAAGATGCTGTTTGCATTTTCTAGGTTGAAAGAATTAAAAATGAATAAACCTGTAAAGCTGGCTGTAACAGCAGTCTTTGTCTGCTTCGCTTCCAACCCTCGCCAAGCCCCTCGGGCTGCTCTTTGTGGCTTCCAGTGTAATGGAAATATTCCCCTGTTCCAAGGACCCCAAACTTGCCTCAAGTTATAGCCTCCCCAAGGCTTTCTCCACACCAACAATTTATCCACATTACTGTGTTCAGCTCTTGTGACAGAGACGTGTCCCGCTTCTGCCAGCTGCAGCCCAACCCGCTGTCAACACTAAACAGGCTTAAAAGGAAAAGAATGGTTTTGTTGCGTCTGAGCAAAGGGTTAAAGTCTTTGTTACCACATTGGGAACAGCCTCAAAGGGGAAGCTTAAAAATAAAAACACGCATCCTCAAAACGCAGCTGACGTTCGTTTCTTACAGCCGGCGTGAGCGGCCGCCCCAGCTGGAGCCGCGGCCAGCCTGGCTGAGCCCCGCACGTGGGGGACACCGGTGGCCACGGCCCGCAGGTGGGCACGGAGCTTCGCAGCACGTCCTCGGGGCTCCTCGTTTCTCCCGATGTGCCTCTCTGGGCCCGGCTTTCCGGGGAGAGCTGCTGGTCGGAGCCTGGTCCAAGTCGTAGGCACGACGCGAGTGTCCTGCGCCCGGCGCTGCTCCCTGCGCGTTAAAAACAAGCCCACGTGCCTGGGGAGGTGAGGAACTGCCAAGGGAGGCTACCTGGCTCCAGCTCCGAGCTGCCAACCAAATAATGACTAACTCCTAGACAGCTGGGCCGAATTCACGGGTAATAAACTAATTTATTTACTCCCCTTGCAGTTATTTTTTTTTGCGGAGATGCGAATTAAATTTTTAACAGCTTTCTTCCCTGCCTGTGCGTGGATGGCTTTGGTCCCCCGGGGCAAGGAGCAGCGTCCTCCCAGGGGGAGACGTGCGAGGGTCTGGGGCTGGGAGGCTGAGTGCCAGGCACTGAATCACCATTTGGAGGAGAGCTTTGGAAACAGGAAAATTACCAACAGACCACTTATCCCAGCACCCCCTCCACCAGGGCATCGCTCAAACATTGGTTTAAGAAGCCCCAAATGGGCAATTGCAGAATACCTTGCTCTTACAGGAAGGTTTTTTTTTCCAAGTAAGCGCCGTCTCTGCTGCACAGGAATAGTGTAAAGGCTCGGTGCCGTGACTCAAACGCAGGTGCAGAGTAAATCTGGGCAGGCCCTGCTGCAGGTGGAGCCGGGCACCCGCAGCCCCCAAGGAGGTCCCATGGGGTAAGCCACCGCTGCAGGCAGGCTGGAGCCACAGGTCCCCACAGCAGGATCCCTTGCAGCGCTCTGGGCATCATCCATCACCAGTAGATGGGCCAGGGCCACCACACATCCCTGGTCCAGGCTGGAAATGCCTCGGGTCAAAGCCATCCCCGGGCTCTCGTCCCTGTTCCCTCTTCAGGGCCACCCTGCCCCAAAGCCGCGTTTCCCCAACGCTCCCGAGGTTCGGAGGAGCCCAGCCGTTGAGTCAGCTCAAAGGTACCTCCCGCCTCAGCCCCGAGTTTATTAACCTTGTTTGTCACCATGGCACCAGAGCACATCTTAAATGAAGGCTTAATCCTCCTTGCAAAAACAGTATCATTACATCATGAGGCATTTCCACCTTCTGCCAGCTGCGGAGGGCAAACCTCCGGTGACATCAGATGTCAACAACAGGTTCCCCAACCTGGGGTTGAAAACAACGTGTGTTTTACTGCAACACAGAAAAAAAAAATCCGTGTCATTGCTGGCAGCAAAGTTATTGGAGCGGTGCCCAGAGACTCACCGGGGTCAGGAACCCTCGCTGGCAAGCGAGCGGCGCAGCATCCCTGCCTGAAGATGCTCGCACAGTGAAGGAAACAAGGCGCTAGTTGCACGCTCCCCCTGGCAGAAAGGAACCGAGGCACAGAGGCAGGGATCCGGTCACGTTGTACGTGTGCTATCTGACAAAGCTGGGGCTCGTGCTTGGCTCTTCCACGTGCTGAGCACCTGGTGAGGCTCCAGGCAGTGGGATGTGCAGAGCCAGAGAGACGCAGCCAGGCACCGGCCCTTCCGCAGAGTGTCCTGCTTGTCACAAAATCCCCGTTTTCACCCCAAGAACACACTGCACTCTCCACAAGCCCCATGTGCGTCATTATCTTTCATAAACTCCCCCATGACCTTCCTGCCTGCATCTGGGTGCTCCCTTCTCTGCATGGAAGAAGGCACGGGCACTGCAGATGTCTGGGATGCAGCTAAAACATCGGCGGGGGCCCGACCGCCACTCTTCAGACACAGTTCTGCTCCTTCTCACCCAAAGAGAAAAGATGCGGGTGCCAGAAGGCCATGCTGAGGCCTTCAAAAGTGTGCCCAGATGCAGGGGGAGGAAAGAAGATGCTTCAACAAGGGGCGGCCGGGAGGCAGAAGGAGAGGAAACCTGCATGTGCCCACTGCTCCCTGCTCCCAGCACCAAGCGACGGCTCCCGAAGCACCGGGCTTCACCTGGCGAGGACGCAAAGCACGCTTCTCCTGCGCCCCTGCATGCACAGCTCGTGGAGGTGAAAGAGAATTTTGATCTGTAAAAGGATTTTGTTTTCACTCATTGATCTTACAAAAGTCAGGTACAAAACAGCATCGGGCAATGAAATGTACTAAAAAGGCTGTAAGGACCGTGACATTATCAGGGTAAAATGCCAGAGACCGTTACATCATTACAGCTTGCTGCTCAGCTGAAATTGGTTTCCATTAGGACCGTGGGCAGCCGCTGCGCCTTGCCATCATGGTGCTTTCGCATGTCCTGGCGGCTGCCCCCGTGCTCCAAGCTGCGGTTATGGTGCAAAACCTCACTTCTGTACTTAAAGGGTCTAGTATGAGAAACTTGACCTATCTGCACTGTCATGTCACAATATAAAGGATGCTCTGAAGTATGTTAAAAATCCAGGCTAGCCAGCAGGTATTTAATAGTAGCCGAATTGGAAATGGTTAAGATGGGGGGATACGCAGGCAACCGGGGGGGCTGCGTGAAACCTCTTCGCACCTCTTAGCAACAAGCCGGCTTCCCAGGGACGCGCTTGCTGCTGCGGGCATCCCTCTGCAGAAGGCGCAGAAGGAGCAGAGCGGTCCCGCAGTACGGCACCATGGCTGTGGCTGGGAGCAGCAGCTCGTGGAAGTGGTAGGTGGTTTTCAGGCTTTGGAGAGGAGATATGAAGCAGGAGCCAGGAGAAGTAATGGCAGCAGAAAAAAAAAAGAGAGGCCAGCGGAGAGGTTGTGTTTGAACTGAAGTGGCATTTGCTAATGCTGCCGGGGCTGTAGAGCTCTCACCGACATTTCTTGCAGAGCAAATTTACTCTAGCTGAACAAGATCAAGGCAGTGACACTTCTTTAAAAGTACACCTCAGACTGTACTTAACTTTTTGTTTGTCTCCATTGTGCGGGATTCCACTTAGAAACTCAAAAATAAAGCGTGAAAGAGTTTGTCTTCTTCTGCTGAGGTGTCAGGAGGCGTGCAAGCACCTCTCTCGCTGGGCGATGCCATGGTCCCAACGCGCTGGGCACCCCACGAGCGCTGCTCCCCACATCCAGCACCCCGCAGAGCACCCAGAGCCGCTGCAGATTTTGCACCGTGTCTTGCTGAGGCTTGCAAAATGTTCTCAGGAATTCATCGTTTCCTCATTCTGCTCACAACAAAATGCTGTTTTACTTGGAGTCCTCTGTCCTGGACTGCTTTCTTGAAGAGCTGCCCGGTGGAAACCCTGTGGGGCCAGCACAGCAGTTAGCTTTCGCTCAGGGCACTCGCTGAATGAATTGTTTGCTCTGGTTTTTCATTACGCAGAGCTGTTACGGGTATGTAGTACAAGGTCAAGCTCCTTTGAAGCATTTTGTTACTTTTCTTCACATGGCACCCGACAGTCATTTTTGAGGGAGAAAAGCATTAAACCACACCAGAGCTCAGCCAAATACATCTCAGTGAATACGCCACGGCTCCAGCTCGTGCCCTGTGGGTAGTTTTTGGCTGCCTGGTTTCACTCTTGTTTTGCTTTTGTTTCTATCTCTACTTTTGCTGAACTTCACAAAGTGCCCGATAAAGGCTGAATTTGCAAAACTTGAAGGCTGTAGGCAGTGGCACATGACAGTGCCCCAGCTTGGTAAAGCACTTCCGTGGGATTTATTTTGAGCCTCTGTTCGGGACCATATGCTGAAGCATTTTGCCAGAGCTAAGAATGGATCTGAAGCTGTTGGGGTTTTTATACATCCTTAAGTGATTCCCTGAATCCAGCCCGAGCTGGGTGAGTTCACAGCCTCCTCCACCCGGGGAGCAGGGCTCCGACCCTGCTGGGACAGAGGAACGAGCTGGCAGTGCTCAGAGTGCTGGCTGTTCAGGATGAAAAAAGGCTCAACCTTCCCAAATTTTCAGTTTGGGGGTGAAGCAGGCAAATAAACACAAATATTTGGAAATTCCTGGGCAGCGCCACTGCACTCCATGTGCCCCAGGGAGCCAGGCTGTGCTGGGGGCTGCATCACCCCGCTCCCAGGTCGCCATGCATCACGGCACGTGGTGGTCTCACTGGGATGGAGCCACCAGGGAGGAAAAGAGGCCCCCATGCTGCAGACCAAAAAGGAGCTGAGTGGCATTTCTAAATCACCATTACTGCATTTTTCTGTCATTTGGGTTTTGATTGCTGGGCTTTCGTGGCTCCCCGAGGTGGGAGTGGACAAGGGACAGCCACGCCATGCATCCCATCTCCTGGAGGCGTGATGCACAAAGTCAGACCCACCGGGGAGCTAGTGCCAGAACCAAGGGCTCCATTGTTCACTGCTCGCGTGAATCAGCTTTCAAATCACTCAGCTGAGATGTAATAAAAATAACAACATGCTGGAAAGCAGCTTGACCCTGTACTACGGCCTTCACAAAACTCACTCTGCCTCTTGTGAACGTAGGCACTTCTGGAGTGGAACTCCAGTGTGGAAATTGGTTTCTGGAGTTTGGTATTCAAAATCCTCCAAGCTGTGGGAGCCCTCAATGCAGCAGCGGAGAGCAGTGGCACACTGTCACATATCCAGCCTCACACAACAGAAAGACAACTCCAGCATGAACTGGAGGCCTGGTGATGGATGGCATTTTTTAGGAAGGTGTCTGAATCCACCCAAGCCTGCTTTTCCTGTGGGCTAAGATTTAATAAAACCATTAAAAATACATGCTTCGTTTTTGGACCAGAACCTGTTACTGGGGCTGAAGGGGGGCCACACAAGCCACAGAGAGGAGATGGCACAGGGTCAGAGCGGAGCAGCCTCGGGGCTGCCCTCAGTGGGGCTGGTGGGCACCGGCCCTGACCTCTTCTGTGCTGGCTCCTGAAGTGCTCCAACTGCTCCAGCCCAGGGCCAAGGGCCTCTCACATCTCATAATGGACCTGGGAGCTCTTAGGCATTTGTGCTAAAGAAGAAAGAAGAAAGTTTTAAAGCCTGCCGCCCTCTGCTCCTTGCCTGTGCTGACTGGGAAGTCTGCAGTGCCCAAAGGTGAAGGCAAACGCCGTGTTGGTGCTGCTGGGGCTCGGCCACATGGCCAGCATCCAGCACGGGCTGGCAGCCACGGGCAGGAGCAAACCCCAGCACAACCTCTTTTTGTGAAGCTTCCTCCTGACCACACACAAGGAGACCTCGACCTATGCCTTGGGCATAAGGACCTGTGTCCCTGCTGCACTCCTTAACCATGCTCCTTGGTCAGTCTGTGCACGGCTTTTTGGCTCTTTGGCTTCTGCAAAACCTCACCCTCCCTCCGCAGCAATGCAAGGCAGGGACTTGAGGGAGCATAGCTGGATTTCAGGAGACACCGGGTTCAGGTTTGATGTCTTCCAGTGCCACTGATCTCCCTGCTGCTCGTTCATTAGGAGACAGCAGAGCATGGCAATCTTCCTTGTGACATTTCTGTTGTCTGCTGCTTTCTGTTGTATCCCTTTCCTGAGGACCTTTGCAGAAGCAGGAGCATGCCTTCAGGGGCAGCACACGTAGAAGCTGAATGCCTTTTGCTAAAGGCTTTTAGGACCAAACAGTGAAAACCTTTTAGTGCTGGCACATCGCGCAGAATTAAATCCAATCAATCTAGTCCAGACATCACAGTGCCCCTACAGTGAAAGGAAGTTTTCATATTTGCTGCAAGAAGCATAGGAAAAATCTGATGATCTCATGCACAGGAAGAATACAAAGGACTTCCTAAATTGAAGACTGCACCCACATACAGTTGGCAAGTGGCATTTCCATCCAAAGTGATTGGCAGTCATGGCAGGAGGCAGCAGCAACAAATGTGGAAAGGGAGTGACTGACTAGGGAAGTATATGCCAAGAGCATAAACAAACATGAAATCTGTATCTTTTATCCAGAGGAGACCTTCGTAGCTGAAGGCCACACTGGAATGATTGCTTTTCTTCCAGATTCAATGTAGAATAGTAACAGCTCCATTTTCCTGTAAGCCTTAGCCCCCTAGCACTGCAGAGTGTCCGTGCACGCAAAATCCATCCCTGCACACAGGGCCGTCGTACTGCCGCAGCTGCCTTGGCATCCTCAATTTTTCCAGTTGGAAATCTGCTTCAGGCTGAATCGGGTGGGTCAGGGCACTTGTCTGTGTTTGCTGCACATCTGGAGTATGTTGGGAGAGTGGCTCCAGCGGGGCTGGAGGATATCTGGAAAATTCAGACATGCATAGGTATGGCAGCTCCACAGCAGGACCAAAATAAATGTTGCCGTCTGAACTGAGGGCGGACCTTGCAAAGAGTCTGTGACTACGAGCTAACGAGGAGAGGCACTTTACCAAATCAACACACCAGAGTGACAGAAAGGTGGCTGCAAGAATTCAGGTTAACTTGCTTTAGGAAGCCAGTACAGCCGAGGAGAGGGCTGGCTGCTGATGGTACACGTGCTCCAGCAGAGCCAGCAGAGAGAGATTAACATCGCTCGCCTCGGCAGGGCACAAAGCCGGAGCAGGGTAAACCCATTTCACATGGCATTTGCAGTGCCTTGCTTGGCTGAGGGACATGCTGACATGGTTACACACAGCTGTCTGCGCAGAGCCCGTGGGTGCATTAACCGTGACATCAGCGGACAGGACTCTGCTGGAGTTAAGCAGCAACTGGACTCTCCAATCACCCTTTGAGCAAAAAGTGTGGGCAACATTAATTACAATTGGCTTTTTATTCCTCTTGCTCTGGAGAGTATCTCCAGATACTCTCACAGACCTGCTGACCAGGGCCATACCCTTGCTGTTTCCTCACCCCTGGCCATAGGCCGCACCACCGCAGGTGGCTGATGTGGCTGGGAAGCCCCTGGGATGGGACCACGGAGCTGTTGCGTGGCTGCCCCGTGTGCTGCACACACTTTGCTGCAGCCCTGGGAGCTCCCAGGCCCTAGGCCAGCAGCATTTATTTTTTTCAGTGTGATGATCTACTTCATCCCCTATGGGAATATTAGCAGGAAGGGGCTGTGCAGCGCCAGAAATCCCATTCTCCCTTGATACTCCCCAGGGGATTTTCTTAGAAGCTCTCTGTTGGGTCAGGGACCCCAGAGGAGTTTCTCTGGGATTTCAATGTTCCACATCCCCCCAGAACAATCGGCTTTCAGCTGCAGGCTAGAGCAGCCTGGCAGCACTTGTGGCACACAGCAGAGATCAGCGGTGTGTTTTGCATCCCTTGGGTGTCTCTGAGAACCCTGCTCTGCTCCAGGGTGGTCCACACGGCTCGGGGGAGAGCGACGGGGCCTGGCTCCCACCACACAGCCAGGCACCGGCCCACGACCAGCAGGTCCGTGCTTCATCTCATTTCGTGGCCACTCAGCCACGCTTCCTGCTAGCCCTCGGCCTTTTAGCCTCCAGGTCCTTGGCCAGCAGACAGCAGGCGGCCCCCAGACGGCTTTTAATTGGGAATGTGCTCGCGTTGTCGTGCCGGCTGCTGCCATACGGGGAAATTTTGTCCTTAACCTTGCGGTGGGGGTGGGAAGCAGGGTGAAAAAAAATCTCCTGACAAACAAGCGGGGATTTTATTACAGCTTGTGTCACACCAGAGGAGTGAGAGCTGAGTCACTGCCAGGTACAGACAGTGACTGTGAGTCACCGCAGAGCCCGGCTCATCAATAACCCCGGCACTCCTCGCCCAGCGCGCCCCGCGGCGCCCAGCTCCGGCCCTGTTACAGGTGCCCAGTGCCGGTGCCATGGTGCCACTGCCCGGCTTCTCCCCTCCATCGAGTGGACACTGGGCAGGTCTCACCCTGCCAGAGGTGGGAGCAGGAAGGCAGCAGCCAGTCACACATCCCCAGCATGACACGGAGGGAAATTTGGGGCAGGGAGCTGTGAAAGCGCTAAATCAGCACAGAAGTGCCAGCTGGTGTCTGTTGTCCTCTAAGCCCCAAAGGCCAAAGCTCTCACTCACGTGAGGAGCCACTTCTCTGCTGTGCTTGCAATCAGCACCTCCCCGCCAGCAGAGGCTGGGGCTCCCCTGGCCGCCACAGCTGTCCCTGTGCCCAAACAGCGAAGCAGACCAAGGAGCTGCTTCTTTGAACACCAGCCTGGGAGAAAAATGCACCCATTTGGTGATCTTGGGCCATTTCCTGATGGCAAGTGCTCGCAGCCTAATTGACACCAGCAGTGCCTGTGCTGGCTGTGCTGCAGGACGGCGAGGGGAGAGCCGTCGGCCTCCCGCACAGTGTGCTGAGTGCCACGGGGACCTCGTCCCCCAGCACCTGCTGAGCAGAAAGAGAGGGTGCTCTCTTTCTGCAGGGTGTCACGCTGAAAGCTCAGACTTTGCAAGAAGCCCCTTTTAAAGATAAAACAGACAAAATGAAACAATAAACCTCTTAAAAAAGAATATTAAAGGAAAAGAAGGGTAATTTAACACAGAGTTAATAAAGGCAATGAATAATCTGTCAAGTACTCAGGGGACAGGCATGGCATGAAACTATCACTTAACGTCTTTGCTCACTTTTCTTTCCTAACTCAGCTGCTGTTAGCATCAGGCCACATTTGCTGCCCTGGTCCTTCATCACCTTTTATACTAAAGGTGCCCAAGCACTTCCCATTCTTTCATGTGCATCAATCACCTCACTTGGTCCCAAAATACATCTGATAACGTAGGCGGCGTATGGCAGCATGCAATAATTAACATTACACAACAGTTTAGGACCAGAAGCAAAGGATAAACTTGGGGCTGGATTGAAAATAAGCTGGGCTGTGTGGGACGAACCAGCCAAGCTGGAACTCAGCCACAAGCTCCTGAGCCCTGTGTGTGCCAGGGGTCTGGAGCTGTGCTTTTGCCTTCAGGTCAGGAAGCCGCCAGCCTGCCCTCAGCAGCCACCCCTTCACAGCGCGATGGGCTCGGCCTCGTCTCCTACAGAAGCCCCTTCCTAACATTTTCATATTTCCAGGAAACATTGGAAGGGGGCCCAGCCTGCCAGACGGCTTTTTAGAAATCAGGAAACCAATCATGGTTTGAGAAAATTGCATTAGTGCAGCCACGGCCCGTGCATCCGCGTGAGTCACTCCTAGCAACCCCCCGGCCCGCTCGCACCAGTGCAAGCACCGGGCTCTGCCTCCAGCCCCGGCTGATGGATTAGTGCCGCAGCACCGAGGCCACACGCCTGGTGCGATAAAGCAAGGATATCAAACGGTGCAGCAGGCACAGCCCACGCCAAGCCGTCCCCACACAGAGGTCCTGAGGAAGCCCTGCGAGGTGGATGAGGCGGCTTCTGGGCTTGTAAGGTGATTTATTGTTGCTTGACATGTGAGATGTTGTGCGAACAGGGAGAGTGATGTGATATGTGGCCCTGGGGAGCTGCTCCTGGTGACCATCGGTGGCACTGCGGTGACAGGATCTCAGCTCCCATCCTGGCCCACGCTGAGGGTGGGCACAGGGAGCCCAGTAGGACAAATGCCAGGAGCAGTTTGCTGGTAGCAATGGGCTGTCCCTGCCCAGGAGGATGTGTCTGGGGGCACAGGCAGCCCCATGGACCCCAGAGATGTCGGCACAGGCAGCATCTGCTATGGCCTGCCAGCAGCGCCTTGCAGCAGCGCAGACACCCTGCAGAACTTGTCACACAGCACACAGACAGCACGCGAGGTGTCAGCACTCACACCGAGCCTGGCAAGGCATCCGCATGTGCGTGCGGTGCTGCAGGACACACGGACACACCTGGGAATTGCCCAGCTGCAGCAGGGAGGTGCCTGCAACAAAATCCCCCTTTTGTCAGCGTCCAGCCCGGCCCACGCAAGGGGTTTGGAGAACGCACTGCTGGCAGCTCTCTGTTCAGCAGCCTCAGCAAGACCAGCGGTGCTTTCTGCTCCCAAAAGAGCTTTCCCTGCTGTCAGAGCTCTGCAGCCAAGGACGGTCCCGGCTGAGGCTGCCTCTCCCGCGGGGAGGGAAGGAGGCGCTGGCTGTGAAATCTTTAAGCTCATTAGCTGCCGCTGGAACGGGTAATTAGGTTGATCTGTGCAGGAAGCACCCAGGGAGCAGCTTTCTTCTTCAGGAAGCACCGACAGCGAAGGCAGGACTCCCATCTCCCCTCCAAGCAGGATTAAGGACCCCTCTGGCCCCTGGTTCACCTGTGCCCAGCTACCCCTGACCTGCACTGCTCTGGCAGCCCAGGTACAGGGCGCTCAGCACCAGCTTTACAACAGACACTAAATAGTCCCTGAGCCTTCTGACGTGGGACCAGACCCCAAACCCTGTCTGCTTTCTCTGAGCCTCGACACCCCATTTCTCTCCCTGGAGAAGAACGTATAATCCGTTCAGTTAAACCTCATTATTAGTGGTGAAACCGGAGCCTGGAAATCTGGCACCAGTCTGCACTGCTGACCCCACACATTTGTGGGGTGAGAGCGGAGGCAGAGGAGCATTTCCTGCCCAGCAAAGCTTCTCCCCTGCCCACGTGAAGCTCCTGCCAAAACAGTGGCTGGCACAGCAGAGGCACTGTGCTGTCGTGTGAGAGCCACGTGTCCCCTCCTGTGGCACCGTCCTCGTCCCCACCGGCTGCTCCTGGCACAGGCTGTGTCCCTCCCCGCGCCGAGGAGGAGACAAGGCAGGGCTGCCTGGCGGCCGTGCGGGGCTTTTCTGGAAAGCTGTTAGCTGGAGGCTGCCGGGGGAACATGGCGAGGTAATTGGGGAAGATGGGACTAATCTCATTTTTTTTTTGTTGTGAAAAGGGCGTGAAGAAGAGAAAAGGAGATGTACTGGTAAATTACCATCGGGGCTGCTATAGTAACACGGCTTTAAAGAGTGCCTAGCCGGCCTCCTTGGGGCTATAGAAAGCTCTTCAGATTGTTCTGTAGTTTTCCACTTTCTCCTGACGCAGGCTGCCCAGGGCTGGCTGCCACGGCCATCCCCCTGTGCCTCCACATGGGACCCAAGGGTGCTGCACGAGCTGGTCCCTGGGGACCACAGCTGGAGCATCCTAAACCTACAGGATGCCCTGGCAGGGCAGCATGAGGCTGGAGGACCAGGGCTGGCAGGAGGACACCGAGAAGGGACACAAAGGGAAAGGTTCACTGCTGAGTTGTTGGCCAGCCTTCAGTGGGACAGCTTCTCGCTCCTCTTTTTAAAAGGAAAGCCCCAAACTTGGGAGCAGTGGTGGGATGCCCCGGTGTGAAGTGCTATTAACTGCTGCAAACTGAGGCAACAGAAAGAATGGGAAATAGCTGATTTCCTCCAGTCTGCCATCAAGTGGTTTGATCTTCCGCATCGATCGTTTATCTTTCTAAGCGGTTATCATTTCTGCCGAGCGGGATGCTTTCCTCAGCGTGCTCAAGAGCAAGCCTTGTTTTCAGTACAGCCAAGGTCATGGTCACAATGTAATGCTTAAGTATGTTTGCAGGATAAATAGGATTTAACAGAATTTCAGGCTCCAGGTACTACTCATGAGTGACGTAGAAGTCCTGGAAGAGAGACAAGTCCTCTCCTAGCACTCCTGTATTTCAGTAATTTTCAACTCCAGCTTAGCGTGTGGAGGCGTTGGTATTTTATGTCTTCGTGGCTTTGAAGTTCCCTGGGATGGAGAGATGCTAATGTTAAATTTCCATAGGAGGGAGAATGTGTTAAAAAACAAGCCTTACAAAGGAACCCAGGATAATTTAGTAAAAACAAAAGGCTGGTAAGGATTTTGCCATGAAAAAAAATGAAATTGGTAGGTGTGCTGGCCTGCAGCTTGGAGCATTTAAGAGTTTTGAGTTATACACTGTAAAGCCGCAGAAATAATCACTCTAACCCTTTATTAAAATAGCACCTAAGGTGTTGCAAGGCAATTTTCTTTCAGATGAGATGGATGTTGTCCCCGTGCTGAATACCTTAGGGTCTTCTCAATGTGCTGCAATACAGGAAAACAGGGATGAGCGAGGCATGATACAGGGAACAGAGCACAGCTCACAGCACTTGAGGGCACAGAGATACTCAGGAGTAGGAAAGCACCAGTTTGCTATAAACGAGCCACACACACGTGTGTGCACATTGTAAGAAGGAAGCACAGCCACTGTCCACCCCAGGATGCTGGCTCAGATGCCATGAGCCCCTGGAAGAGCAGAAGGAGAGGATGGAGGTGGCTCTTCAGTCCGGCACCACTCGGGGCCTCAGCAGCTCGTGGCATCAAGGCACCACCTTCCCACCTCCCGGAGCAGGCCTCAGTCAGTCCTGTGAGCAGACTGGAGCTGAGGAAAATAGCGGCAGATCTGTGTGGTGGATGTCAGCGCGCTCCGTGCCTGTGGCAGCTGTGAGCACACACAAGGACTTTGTGCAGCCGGCAGCAGGGCCGCTGCTGGGAGTGGGCGTTGAGGCACGCGGGGTCAATGGCAAATCCTCGCCAGCTGAGAGGCTCTTGTGTGCATCAGCCGAGAAGAAAAGATTCGAGAAACCATGAACTTCTTAAAAGATCAAGAGAAATAGAGATGTGTTGTTTAGAAGTGGCTGCAGCAGGACTGAATGCCACCCGCAGCAGGTGACTGTCACCAGCTCTGCTCCCAGCACGGCCCAGACGTTTTGGGGGACTCGCACTCAGCCCTGGCAGGAGCAAGAAGGGATCTGCCATGGTCTGAAGCCTGGGAAAGCAAGGAGCCATAAAACCAGGGGCAGGTCCTCTCCCAAGGCCGTGTTGTTAGGTGCTGTAATGCTGGGAACGCTGCACTTTTTAGAAAGCATTTTAAAAGAGCAAGCCTATCCCCCCGCTGTTGTGTTACCTTATTGAGCTTTCATAATGCAATCTGGTTTTTTTTTTCCTTTCTAAAATTTTGCATCTAAAATGTTGACTTCTGTTCCTGCTTGCTCCTTCTCTTTCATTTTTCCCTTTCCTGATTTTTTTCTGCTCGTTTGCTAACAGAGCAGCTGCCACCTGCCGAGTGCTCGGTTACTTTTTAATTCAGTTTGATTTCCTCAGAGGCTGCTGGGGATGGATAGCCACTGAGCTGCCATGCCGTTCCAGCCGTGCTTTGCCCTGACCAAGTACAGTTATTTGTGGGGTGAAACAATGCAGCCCATGGAAGGAGCACTGGATCCAGCTAATCTCCCCTCCTGGCAGTGTCTGATCAGTGTTTGCAGCCTCGTTCCATCCATCAGATGCGGTGTCATCACCGGGTGCTCGGGCGCAGGCATGCTTTCAGGGAGCAGAGCACGCGTACCTCCTGTGACACTGGAGGAGACGAGGCCAGCACAGGGCCGTTTGTCCCGACGGGTGTGAAACCTGACCGCGGGGTCCCGTGGGGAGCAAACGTAAAAGTCTGGTGGAGCACGGGTTGCTTGGGGTCAGTCACACAGGATCCTCTTGTCCCCATCTGCGGGATGCTCCCAAGAAGGACACCACCAGGTGACTGCCGAAAATTTGCTCCGGCACAGAAGCACAAGTGCAGAGCCGCCACTGTACTTGGTCATGCCTTGGCAAGGACCTTGAGACCTTCCTGATTGATGGGACCTATGTCAGAGCCCAGGAGGCTCCCCGGCAGCCGTACGCCACCTTACACCTTTCAGATAGCCGATGGAAAAGGAACATCCCCTGGCTCCCGTGCCGAGTTTGTTTACCCTCTCCTCCAGTTACAGGAGTCAGATGGAGCACATCCATCTTCAGCACGGAGACCGGTGCCCACGGAGTGGGCAAAGCTGTAACCAGAAACCTGCTGATGGACACAGTGGCATCACAGCCCCCCAATCCAGCCCCTGCCCTGCTGCTCTGCAATTTTCTGCTCTTCTGCAAGCGGAGGAAGGCTCCCGTCTTCTGCTGGTAACCGCAGCCATAAATCTCAGCTGCGACCAGACCTGAAGTCTCAGCAGGGCCATGTTCTCTCATGCAGGGTAGCACTGTCGCTCGGGGAAGCAGCCGGTGCCCTCGGACTTTTGTGCTGTCACTGCAGAAACCGCTCTCTGCAGCTGAGCTGGGCTCCTCCAGGAGCTGCTCTCCCCAGCTGCAGTGCACGAGTGCTGGGGCCACACCAAAGGAGTGCACTCGTAGGCCTAGGAAAAGAAAAAACTATTTTTTTCCTTCGTGTTTTAATGAAAGGATGCAGTGCCCAGAAGGTTTCTCCATTTCTATTACGAAATGCATCGTTTTACTGTGAATGTGGTTTCTATCCACTGGTTTGCAGCCTCGCAATCTGCAGGGTAAATTATTATTAACATCCTCTCAAACAAAAGGACTCAGCCTTGGGGTTTCATGCATATTTATACTAAATGCTAGGCTTGCAAGGACGTTCCCCTTGACATTTCACTTGGTTTCTCTCTGAGAACAGGAATCTTCCCACCCTCTTGCCTAAGCATTGTGCAATACTCAAGCAAAAACCAGATGGAAAACAGCCTTTGGCTGAGAGAGAGAGATCTGAGGCCCTGACATGGAAGTCTTGCTCTCTTGGAAACCAGGCTGCAGCTCCCTAGCAGCTTGTGCACGACACAATTTCTCCAGGAGCACAAGGAAGTCAATGTAAGAAACTTTCCCGTTGGTGGCAAAAAGATGACTGTAAGACTTTGCCTTCAGGACTGGGCAGCTGGAAGGGGTTCCCAGTTCTGCCCCGGACCCCCGTGTGATTCTGGGTAAATCCTTTGCTTACCATCCTGAGATCCCCTGCTGAAACTGGGCTGTAGGGCAGGGACTGCGGTGCCTTGTGTCAGAAGATGATGATTTAACACAGCCTTTGGGTGCTCTGATCAGGTATCGTGATGATTCATAGTAAATGGAAGCTATCTCTGCTTGGTAGCTGGCACGGTGTCAGTGCTGGCCACGGAAACACTTCGTCCTCTGCCCCTCCTAACCTGTGCTCTCCTACGAGACAAGTGACACAGAGCAAGCGTTAGAGGCACAACCCTCACTTGCAATTTGTGAAGCTTTTGAATTGCTTGGGAAAGGCTAAAAATAGCTCTCTTGAAGCTTCCCATTGCTCCTTCATCGTTTCCCTATTGTTCACCTCAGGTGAAACAGGAAGGCCGGGTCAGCTCTGAGGGGTTTTCTCCTGACCTTGTCTCCCTGGGTATCCCAGACAGGAACCCTTAGATGAACGTTTGTCCTCCAAGTCCCAGGTCTTTGTAGCAAGTTCTTTAACCCCCACAAGCCACTCCAGAGAACCTCAGTGTCAGCAGACAAATCTCAGATCTGCCCGTGTGCTTCATCTCCGATGGCTTGTGGCAACTCAGCCCCTCGTTCTGGAGGCTGTCTGCCTCTGCCACACCTTAAGCTTACATCTAAATTAAAACACTTAATCTCCAGCTCTTTGGGTTACAGAGACTAAAATCCTCAAGTCTGGAACAGAGTGTAAATAGATAGATCAGCAACTGTCTTGGGGCTGTACATCAGACATACACATAGAGGCTGGCTAAGTGGAACCGGTGTCGGTGCTAGAACGAGTGACCAACCGCACGACCCTCGGTTCAGCTAAGCCTTTGCTGATCAAAGCTTGGAAGAAAGGAGATAAGTGCGGGCATCATCAATGCTTCTGTGTTACCTTCTCAAATGGTGTTTGAACCTTGCTGAGGCAAAGCTATGCCCACCGCAGGAGCTGCAGGAGTGTGTTTATCTTCGTGTCAACACCCTCAGCATCACTTCTCTTTTCTTCTTTTTTACTCTTGCTTGAGAAAAAGCTAACAAGTTAATATTTAATGCAGCCTCGAGAATGTTTATTGTTCCACTGCTTTCATGTTTTTCTGCCTTTCAGCCCTGAAAAGCTGGGCTGGAGGGTGCTGCCACCAGCTGCCTGGCAGGGACGAGAGCATGAGGCCAGGTGCAGGGGCACAAGCTTCAGCCTCATGCCAGGTGCTCTACAACAAGACCTGCTTTGTGCTGTGGCAGTGGTAAACCCAGGTTTCCAGGTTCTCCCAGGAGTGCCTGAGGTCCTGCCTGTGCCCAGGTCCCTGGTGTCCCATTTTTGGTGCCGGATCCCAGGGATTCCACTGCAACCGCCCAGCCAAACGCCTCCACTGAGAGACCAAATTGCATGAACTGGAGCTGCCTCTGCCAGCTCACAACCTGAAGCAGAGCACAAATTTTGGCCTAAGAGTGGAGGAGGGACCCGCTGCGTGGACCAAGGCAGTGCAGCAAGCCCCCTAGCACTGTGCTCTGCTTGAGCCCGGCCTGGGACGGCTGAGCCTGCCCTGCGGGCGCGGGGCTGCCAGCGGGGCCCCTTTCTGCTGACAAAACCTTGACCGGAGGGGGCTCAGCCTGCTGCAGCCGTGCGGAGTTCCCCTGGTACATTCCCAAGAGGAGGCTGTTAATCCCACTGACCTGGCTTGATTTCAATCAACGTCGGAACACTCTGCCTACGCAGGTTGTTCCGATAGGGTTACTTGGCTGCAGCAGGCTTCCCATCCTTTTTTCATATTTTATATGGATTTTGTAAATGCAGTGTGTCACAGACGCCTTCTGCCTTGGCAGTCACTCTCGCTCTGTCCCCAGCTGTTTGCAGCATCCGTCCCTCAGCAATGCCCCCCATTTACAGTAACATATTTTGTCTCTCTTGTACATTTTCTTTTTTCATGATCAAGTTCCCCTCAACCTTACGCTCTCTGGCTTGAGCTGCAGGTGACACCAGCCCTCATGGGTAAAGCCACCTATGACAGCAAACAACAGTCCAGGGGCCAGGAGCACATTTGCCTTCCCAGTGCCTTGCACCAGCCCTTGGTTTGGCCACACAGTGAGGGGCTCACAGCCCTCACTTTCTCCCTGCCTGGGAGAGAAGTAATGCCCTGGCTGTATAGCTTTCTCACATTGCACAGTACAAACATTTTTAGACATGAACCCAATACACTTTTCGTTACATGACCATTAATCATTCAGTCATGTGCTGTATCTCTGCCCCTAGGATACTTCTCTGGAGCTAAGATGCATACAAAAAGCTTGTCTCTATTTTTCTGGAGACAACTTCTTTCCAAAGTCCTCGCTTTTTCTGGCCCCACGATGCAGCTTGCTGGCTTCTTAGCCCAGTGCTTTGGAACACATCACAGGTTTTGAATATCTTGCTCTTTCCATACCCTTGGAGCACTTGATTAAGACACAGTGGCTTCTGACTTTACATCAGCAAAGTGTTGCTGGGTGACTCTTAATGAGCACAAATTGTCAATCATTAACCACATGGTGGTTCGTGCATGGGTGGTCACCCAAAGGAAGCTGGTACTCTGCGCCTCAGCTCTGCCTTCTCCTTCCTGACCAAAGAATGGGTCTTTCTAAACATGTACGAGATATATGCAAGCATGATCATGCCATGGTGCCCATTCTTACCCATGCCAGGGAGCTGGCAGGGCAGCAAGTGAGACTCCATCCTGCTCGCCCAACCCCACTCTTCTCTCTCCAATGTGGTTGTCCCCACGGGTTTGCCACTCTCCCCCAGTGAGCCTGGTTCTGGTGCCCTGCCCTCACACACAGTGGGGTGTCTTGGGGAACACCACCCATGAGGAAGACTTGAGGTGAGGAGATCAGAACTGGATTTCAGGAAAGAGAAGCTCCGTCTGCTCGAGTCATTCCTGGGATCCATCAGTGAGCTGCTGAGCTCCCCCCCTTCCATGTGCCACCCACAGCTGGGATGGCCACCTCAGGCCAGTCTCTCTGGCTACTCTCGTATGTTACATCCTCAATTTCAGATCACTCTTCAGTAAAGTTATTTACCAAGCATCTGGAAAAAAAAAAAAAAAAAAAGGCATGCAAAACTGCTCCTGTCCCCCAAGTGTCCTCCATGGCTTTGCCACTCTCTTTCCACTCAGGTTCTGCACTCTTCCAAGATGCTCTATGGCCCTGTCCCTGCCTCTGCCCCTAATACAATGGCATCAGGTGATCCTTCTTCTCAGACGTGAGCTCTGGAAATATAATCGTTTGCTCTGGCAATTGAAACAGGTATCCTCCGGGACTGCTATGATCTGATTAAAGAAAGCACTGAAGTGAAAGACAGCAGCAACACTAATGAGCTTGTCTGAGAACAGATGAGGCAAAAAGGTCTGCCTGCTGGCTTTCGAAAATTAAGCTGTGCTGTGCTTGTGAAGATGCAGATTACAGGGAGCACAGGAAAGAGCAAAACATGACATCCCTCATCATGGAAACACACACACAGACGCACCTCTTGTCCTTCTGCTGGGAAGTGTGGCGGGGACCTGAGGAGCCTCTGCTCATGCAAAGCATGTTCCTGAGGAGGGGATGAAAGCTGTTCTCCGCAAATGCAGGGCCAGGCAGCATTCTCAACAGTGAATGAAAATTACCAATCAAAAGAATTGTAATTAAAGCAATTACCGTGTTCTCTGCATATACACACCCTGCATGTTTCATAAAGTCTAATAGAGTACAGTGGTGGGCCATGATGGATAGGAAATTGCTGGTTAATCACTAGGGAATGGATAACTTCCTCAGCCAATCTTCAGCTAATGCCTTTAACACGCTCTTTTGAACACAGTTTGTACCGGCTGTGTTTATGGAGAGACTGTTCAGTGAAGTAAAGCTGGTTAATAAAGTTACTGCCCCCTGTGCATATCAAAACACGCCTTTGAAGCGCTACACAAGGTCCAGCTCCATTCGAGCAACCTTACTTGGGTGCCTTGCTTGGGTGCTGCGGGCTTGCTCCACTCACAGCTCAGGGATGAAGGACTGGCCCACGGCTCCCTAGCAAAGCCCAGAGCACTGAAGGCCACATCCACTTCATCTGAGTCATCCACTGGCAAGCCCAACTTCCCAGGAATTTATTTTGCTTCCTCCACCTACTGCCAACCTAAGACCTCTTTGAAAAGTCGTATTTCATTTATTATTACAGCTTAGGAGGCCTTCTGCCACAGGCTGTTGGTGGTCCTGTAAGTAAAGTGATAACTCTAGAGCATTTGAAGCCTTTCTGTCTGAACCTTAACTTTTTACCCTTCACTACTCTTTTTTTTTTTTTTTTCCATTTGCTTGCTTCTTGGGAACGAATTCCTGCTGATAGCCCCGAAACCTCTCCAGGAAAGCTTTATCCCTTGGAGGCCCTTGGCACAATGCAAGAACGCAGCAGCCAAACCCCGACGTAAGGTGTCGGGCTGGCAGCTGACTGCCAGGCAGGATGCGACGCACCCAGGGGGCTGGTTTCTGCACTCTCAGCAGAGAGGCTGTGCGTTGCCCTGACCATCACATGAGCTTTGGGAGTGCTTTCTGCAGTCCCTCCTTGCTGGTCAGTGGCCAGGGCAGCTGCCTTGACCCCAGCAGCTCCCCAGCACTGCATCATTCCAAGTGACAGGTGTGGTGGTTTCACCCAGCTGGGTAGCTGAGCTCTGCCACAACCACTCTCTCACTCCCTCTCCTCAGAGAGAGGAAAGACAATGAAAAGGGCTCAAGGCTTGAGATAAGGACTGGGATATTACTCAACAATTATCGTCATGGGCAAAACAGACTCAGCACAGAGACGTTAATATAATTTATTGCCTATTAGTAACAGGCTAGAGCAGCGAGAAACTAAAAGCAAACTAAAACCATCTTCCAGCCATCCACCCTCTTCCACCTCCTCCCTGCAAGTGGCACAGGGGAACGGGGAATGGGGGCTGCAGTCAGCCCCTGATGCTACATCTCCGCCGCTCCCTCATGGTCCCTCTCTGCCCCTGCTCCACGTGGGGTCCCTCCCACGGGATGGCATCCTTCTGAACTGAGCCTGGGGGCTGCCCACAGGCAGCAGCTCTTCAAGCACTGCTCCCACACGGCTCCATACCACAGGGTCCATCCATCCCCCAGGAGCAAACTGCTCCAGCACAGGTCCACCACGGGGGCAGCTCCCCCCAGACCCCTGCTCCTGTGTGGGCTCCTCTCCACAGGCTGCAGCTCCAGCCCGGGGCCTGCTCCTGCGGGGGCTCTCCACGCGCTGCAGCGTGGAGATCTGCTCCATGTGGGACCCATGGGTGCAGTGGGACAGCCTGCTCCACCAGGGGCTTCTCCACAGGCCTCAGGGGAACTGCTGTTGCATGCCTGGAGCACCTCCTGCCCTCCTGCACCAACCTTGATGCCTGTGGGGATGGTTCTTCCAAAACCTTGCCACATAAACCCAGTACAGCAGGAAAGAGACTTCTCAGCACCTTTCTCCAAGAGCATTTGGATTCCTGGAACTTGGCTCTTATCTCAGTTTGGGAAGTCCAGGCCATGCTGACCAACTTCCATCTTAGACCAAGGGCAGGAAATGGCTCTGTCAACTGCAAGGAGTGCACAACTGTAAGAAAAAGCACACCGCCACCAAAGGGGCCTGTCAAACATTCATTGTGGGGTGCCTCTGTGGGAGGGGAAGGACCCATGCTTCATTCAGTGTTGCCTCTTTGGATGAAACGGTTACTTTTTCTATAGATGTCTCATAAAACATCTAAAATAACTGTATTCACAATACGGTTTTCTTTCCATTCTGGGAATATTTCCAGCTTGTTGGGTTACAGCATCACCACAAAGAAAACAAGATTTTATGAGTGTAATTACTGAAGACAGCTATCAGAAGATGGTAACACTTTAACCGTGGAGCTTCTGGGAGCTTTGGGGCAGTGCCCTGGAAGGCACATTCAGAGACTTTTGGCCTGACTCTTCACCCTCTGGGTGCCATCAGGGCCCAGGTTCAGCCTTTGGAAGTGCTCAGGGCCGCAGCAGGCTGCCACCCCGGTGCTGGAAGCAGCACAGGGCTCTCTGCCTTGACCGGCTCCCCTGGGCACAGGCTGGGGGATGCTGTGGACAGAGAGCAGGGTGGTGAGCTGGTAGGACTCAGCACAGCAGCATCAGGACAACAGAACTTTGACAGCAAACACTTAAACAGTTGTTTCTATTCACAGTGAGTAATATTAACATTTGCATTCATTTGGCTCTCCATTCTCATCTCCTAAGTGTTTCTGTCTCCTGTTGCTTTTGCTGTTCTTCAGGCCGCCCCTCCTCCATCATGTCTCCTCTTGGCCAGTCACTCACTATCTTCCAAAGCCCTCCAGCAACCTTTTTGTTTCCGCAGCTGGGCTTATTGCTCTTCTCTTCCTTCCTGTTGCGTATGCACTCCCCTTCCTGCCCCAGTGATGTCCTGGCTTCAAGTTTGCCAGTGTTGGGTTGCAGATTCCTTGGACGGGGCCCGGACCTGGCAGCGTGCGTGGTGTATTCCTGGCCAGCTGTCAGTAACGTTACGCGCCTGAGCCCAAAGCAGCTCTTTGAATGCGTTCCCATGCTCACTTCTTTGGCTCCGCTTGTCCAAGCTTCTGCAGTTACACCCTCAGCCCACTTGCAGAAATCACTTCTATCCTTGCAGCTCTTAAAGCCAGAAATGTAATTGCAAGCATATCAGTGACTTCCTTTTCTCAAGCCAGAACTCCCTAGCAAATCTTTTATTTCACAGGATGCTAAAAAAAAATAATAATAATAATCTTGATTTACAGCAAAAAAAAAAAAAAAAAAATGAAAAATGTGATTCCCAAACCTATTGTATATGACTACTTGGATTTCCTGCATAGGTCATTTTTTATTTTATTTTTTTTTTCTGATTTTGACCAAAGCTTTAATGCATTGCCACACTTGTCAGTGCAGAGACATGTGAGCCTGCACTTAGGCAGGAAACAGTCTGCCGTGTTTGTGCAGTGCCAGAAGCAGCAGGGTCTCACCTGCAGCTAATACTATTTAGTGATAATGTAATGCCAACAACAGTAATTAAACATGAGTGTAATTTAGCATGAAGACTCTTTTAATTTAACTTTGTCTAACACCAGAATGAGAGCAAAGCATTTCGGCAGCTGAATTATCAGCCTCTTGCTGGCATAATGCAGGTTGCATTTCCAGCCTCAGGGATGTCACCTGTGCCTGAATTCAGCCCCTGTCATGCATCCAGAGCCTAGTGACTGGGGTGCCTCTCCTGGGGAGCTCCGCAGAGCTCTTCCACCCGCACGGCATCTTGGTTGTGTGCCAGAGCCGCCTGCCCTTCGCTGCAGGTTCCCCCGGGACTGGTGGCTGCCAGCACCTGGGCTGGGTATTTTAATTAATGTATACAAGTCACTAATGCAACCGGCATGGGGACTATTCATGTTCTCAGATGCAGGCTGGCAGCTGTGTTGGGCAGGAACTTCCACATACTTCTGGTCACATTTTGCACTGTTGTGTCTATTTGGGCAGGAGAAATCCAGAGCTTCCTTTACAAAGGTGCGGCCGACAACCAGACAGGACATAAGCAATGGCATTACAGCATACAGGTCAGCTGTTGAAACACCAAAAAGGCTGAGAGGCGTAGGAATACATGACTGCACTTCTTGGCACTGTGGCAAGCCAGAAGAGGATGGTAGCAGAGGGACAAATCACCACCCTGCACTCATCTCCACACCTGATGGGGTTCTTCACCAAGGGCTGCAGAAATGTTTAATGGCCTGTCCAGGGAGGGATAATTGCTTGTGTTTTGGATGTACCATGTAGGATGCCCCCACGCTGATCCACTGCAGCAGTAGAGTAAGGAATAGCAACTAAATAAGGAACAAATTCTTTTTTTCTGAACTAGATTTTGGAGATGTCTGCACCTGTGCTGAGCTGGCTGAGCCTGTGGCTGGTGCCTCTCACCGCAGGAGGCCGACATTTTGCTCATACTGACTCAGAGAGGCAATTTCTGGGAAGCAGACTGAAACAAAGGTACCTGGGATTGCAGGCGAAATGGAGCCGCTTTTTATGTCGCAATTAACTAAAAGCAAAGAAAGTGCCTATGTCCTACAGTGATTCCTCCGTGCCTCATGGACTCCAAGAGGAGCTGTGATTTCTCCACTTATCTAAAGGTGTGCCTCTCACTTATTATAAATATATATATATATTACCTGCCCCAAATTGAAAAAATAAAATAAAATAAAATAATTTTGTCATAAATTGCCCAGTTTGAATCTGTTCTGCAATCCCAAACTTTCCATTGCACAACAAGTCATGTGGGAGATTTTTGCCAGCCTAATTCTCACCCTTACCCTCCTAATTACTAAGATGGCAGCGTTGCAGCTTGATTCTGTTTTCTGTTCTAGTCAAACTATTTAAGAACGTGCTAATGGTTCATTCTTCTTGCAATTAGAATTACATGCAGCAGCCAGATACTTTCCTACACTCCTGCAACGTTTGCTGCAAAGGGGGGCGATGTAAGCACAGTGTGGGGGAAACAAGTTATATATCCATACAGAAAATCAATGGCAGTTAGTTGGCAAATTCCTTCTGGGATCTACACCTGTATTTAATGCATGCCATTACCTATTTGCAGGAAAAGAAAGACATCAGGGAAAGACATTTCTTTCTTTCTGTTGAGTTCTCAAAGGATATTCTCAAGCATTTCATTTTCCACTTGGCTTTTGTATTAAAAATCCAAGTCTCTAAGGATCTACCTCTAAAGATTGCCTCTCAAGTGTAACAGGAGACACCACGAAATCCTGGCATCGCAAAACTCAGGGAAATGAGTTTCCATTGTGGATGTGCACAGATCTGCTTTTTGTTGTAGCAGAGCCTGAAAGGTG
The DNA here is from genome assembly GCA_011076525.1 of Nettapus auritus. Lineage (NCBI taxonomy): Eukaryota > Metazoa > Chordata > Aves > Anseriformes > Anatidae > Nettapus > Nettapus auritus. Next base: position 12,592,391 of record CM021778.1, read on the forward strand.
ACTGACGTTTTTATGGCTTGTGCTTGCGGTGCTCTGAGACTTGTATTTCACAAGCGGTGCAGATGCACCACTGCTAGCTCCTTGGAAGCTGCACTGTTTACAAGGCTCAAACTGGCTGGGTGTGTTTAACCAAGTCAAGTCACAGAAGATTGCGTTCCAGCCTTCTAATCACCATCCAAACAATATTTTGACATAGGCTACCACTGAGAAAACATTGCCTGTTTGGGGAGGAAGGGTCAGCACTTCTTGGTAAAGCAGGGCTTGGTCCGAGGTCAAGGCAGGATGTCAAGTCAGCAGCCTGGGTCTGAACCAGAGAGGGAGACGATCGGGCATGGCCATAGCTTCAACGAGCTCACACAGGGCAGCAGCCTGAGCTTACAGCAGCTCTGAAGACCCCCAGAAGGCTTCTCACTGCACCCCAGGTCCTGCATCTGTGCCATACAGGAGCTGACCTCAGCCACAGGCCACTGAGCCCCAAGGATGGGACGAGGCTGTGCAAGGCCCACGAGGGCCATGTGCTGAGGAGTGACCCATGGGTTCTGTGGTGCCGTGGGTCCAGGCCGGCTCAGCAGCCACCACCGGATTCCTGCAGGGCCCAGGCAGCACCGTGGGGCTGAGCTGAGTAATAAGACAAATATAAATCCTGTTGACTGAGCAGGCCTGCGCTGGCAATGCGGGCAAGAAGAGGAAGCATCCACCATAGGGTTAGCCATGGGCAACGTTATATGGTGAGGACTTTGTTCATTGCAGGAAGGAGAATTAATTTTGCTGGTGTTAGAGAGAGCAACACCCCGTCCCACACAACTTCTCCTTCAGAGCCCTCGTCTCGGGCTGACTGGAGGGATGCTCAGGCGGACGTCACGGCACTGAGTCACACCACAGAGGGTTTGGAGTTATAATGGTGAAAGAGCTCACTCCTTTCCTCTGTTCTTAAACAGCAGCTTAATTTCCGGAGGAGGTCATAGATTACAAGAGAGGAAACACTGACACAGAAAGCTGCCAAGTACTTACACTATCCTCCAGCTTGTCTTCTTCACACTCTGCATGAGTGTTTCTCAAAGGCGCACTCCCCCATTATGTGCCTTGCCTGTGCTGATGCTGCCTCGATAACCATACATTCCCCATGTCTCTACGTCCATCTGGCAGGGCGAGGGACAGCTCAGACACAGGCTTTCAGACCCTGCCCCTTTCCTGGCAGGGCACTCTGAGCACAGGGGCTCTGGGCTGACCCGCCTGTGTCTCCCCCTCTTGCACCTCTCGCGCCTCAAGCCCTTGCGTTGCCCCTGGCTTTGCAAAGTCTGGGAAACGTCTGTTTTATGGCTTTCTTCTCTATAGCTCCTGCCCTCCAGAATCGCTGTCGTTTATCTCCATGCATCATCAACTCTCCACCCCTTTCAAATTCAATTGAAAGCACATTTTCTCCCTTGCCTGTGGTTCTTAAATTATATACTCAGCTCACTTCAAAATATCAATTCAGAAACTTGGCGAGGTGATTATTAATAACAGCTCTGTTCTTCTCTGGAGGAGAAATAATACTAGAAATATGTGAAATGTGTACACAGTTGTCATTCTCATTCTCCTCTTTTGCCAAACACTATGTTCTTTACAGGAAATAAAAACAACCCTACACCCAGTATTAAGTGGCTGAGACCGTGTAATCAGCAAGGCACCACGCAGAATGAGGGCTGTATTCCTTTACGTGTCCTGAAGCTCGGGGTGTTCACCACCCTCTGCGATGAATTAGTGCTTGGCAGTACGTAGCTCAGCAGCACGTATAGGGCTAGACCTCAACAAGCTGCATACGCAGCAGTCTGGAGCCCAGCTGGGCATGTGTGGTCTCTTCATTCACTTGTGTACATGATAGATATAAATACGCTTAATTAGTCATGGCAAATTGTGCTTCAGCTGTATGGTTTTTATCCCCAGGGTTCCCATGGAAGGTGGGCTAGGGCTCCCCAGGGACGCAGTGCTGGCAGCGCTGAGCTGCGGTCTGGCCTGCAAGCTGGGCTGGAAACTGCTTAGGTACATTTTTTATTTCCTTTCCTCTTTTTTCTTTGTTTAAGTGTGCTTATTAACGTGCAGCAGAGTACTGAAGGATGTTCCATGGCCCATAACACCAGAGCATGTGCAGAGAAGAAGCTCTGGGGTCTGACCCAAAATAAACCCATGTGTGTGTAAAACAACCTATAAGCATGTCCAGGCACTTTTAACTCCTAGGTAAGCTCTGGGAGACGAGAGGCCCCGGCCTCCCCACTGGTGTTCAGAGACTAGCAGGATGATGTGCCAGCACAGACCAAAGCTCCAGCCCGGCACTTCCGCCCCCAGGCGCCGCGTGTTACAAGCATCTGTGCCAAGTACCTCAAAACTATACTTTTTTTTTCTTTTTTTTTCTTTTTTTTTTTTTTTTAATAAAAAGATGTAAATTGAATATCTCATATCAGCATGAGCATCCGGAGGACAAAGCCTGGTCACAGCAAGAGCCTTTGGCTCTGTGACCACAGGCAGTGCTTGGCTGGCAGATGGAGCCCCGCTCCCTGCCCGTGTCATGCAAGCACTCCTGCCGCTGCCACTGATCCGTGCCGGGCGCTCCCCTCCCGCACAAATAAGTTTTTTAATGAAGTGGTACCCACCCATTATTCATAGCACTCCTCTTTCAGCTCCCTAGCATGGCACTGGGGCCACCGCACCTGCCCACTGCGGCTTCGGGGCAGATGGTGGAGGGCACCAGCAGCCACGCAGGACGGTCGCCAGCACACCAAATGTTGGGAGCCATAGTCCCCTGCTCAGGAAAATTAAGCCCATTGCAGGCCTCTTTTTCGATGCTATGTTTGCTGTTCCTCTGGCCAGGCCTCAATTTTGATTATCACTGAGTTAACCTGCTTCATGCAAAGGGCCACGTTCGTGTTCATTTATTAGCGCAGGGTAGCATTTTCTCATGGAAGGCAGCAGTATCAAGCCCGAGGATATGTGAAACAAAGACGTTCCGCTGCTAAAATATGAGTGCACTCCTCGGGTTAGAACTGCATTGAGATGTTTGAAAAGGTTTGAGAGGTTTGGAAAGACATGCCAACGGCTGAAGGTCTTACGTCCCATAGTATGGGTTTGATGCCACCTCGTGGTAGTTTTATGTCCTAATTTGAAAGGTTTTCACTCTGAGGATGCTTCTCAAGTGCGTTCCTTATGAAAGAGAAATACAGTTTGGAGAAAGGATTAAGACATTACAGGCATGCTGCCCTGTCCTTGCCCTTCATTGCAGATTTGCTGCACTGTCACCCATCTGAATTGTTAACAAATGTTAGTACAAACTAAAAATATTCTCCAAACCAGGACTTCAAATTAAACTCACTACTATCATGCTGAAATTACCTACAGTACAAGGATGTGGGCGTTAGAGGATACACTGGGATACCTTGACTTAAAACTTTGGCCACAGTTGTCTCATCTAAGGACCTCAGATGAACGCTTCCGCACGATTTGCAGCTAGATTTGGAAAAGCTCCCTTGGGGAGCAACTTCCATCTCCAGCCCAGCAGCTGTTATATGGTGTTACAGGTGTAATAAAGAGCTGAGTTACATCACCCTCTTAAAAGCAGGACAAGAGAAGTTGCAAAGGCTGCTACCACTATTTCAGCTGAGGATCGGCTCTTTCAAGAGAAAATTGATTCCTCTATCCTCTCGGTAATTTAGTCTCACTACAGCAGAGGATGATATTTGCCAGGAGAATTCATTGAACATTTCAGCCTTTCATCCATTAAAAGGCCTGTGGTTGCTTCTGTTTGTCCTTTGAACTGTGGAAAAGATACTGTTTTGCAACTGGCCGAATGCATTCTTCAGATGTTATAACATAAAACTGTCATGTTTATCGAGTGAGCGATCATGGTCTATGTAAAAATCGTAGCAAAATGACTCCCGGGTGCCCACTTCTTTCCTAGCCTCAAGCATCCTCAGATTTGAAATGGTACCACATCAGCCCCTGCAGAAATGCTAGATCCTGAAGGCAGCAGAGCTGTGATGCTGCTGCAGCAGAGCTAATTACTCTTAGGTTTCCGGTTTGCTAATTAGCTTCCATGTAAGCTGTAATACCACAGGCATTTCATTTTTTGGCTCCAGAACTATCGTGGACAGTTCTTCCAGGGGGAAGAACTTCTGCAAACCATGGCACTCCACTGTGCAATGTACACAAGTGCTGTTTTAGTGTAAATCTTAATGAAATTACTTTGGCAATGGCGTGCAACACAACCTTTAGTATTCAGTTGCTTGTCTGCAACAAGCTGAACCCATCCTGGGTGTCTAAATTAAGTGGCTAGTTAATTTGTTCTTTAGATGGGATGCTGCACTCATAGTTGTTATCATTTTGTGATAAGTCGTATTGGACTGAAACTCTTCATCTTTGCTCTCTCCTTAAAATCTGAATATATGAATATAATCACAGACCACGTAAACATTATGGTGAAAAAATATGCTAGCTCTAAAAAGACTTTCACAATTGACCATCTGAAGAGGCTTAAAAGGCTGAAATTCCCTAAAAAGGGGACACTGATGAGCAGCAGCAATATATCCTCTTAATCCACAAATGGATTTTAAAAAATGCAAGTTGATATATGTCTTATTAACGGGTATTTTCAGCAAACTTACAGACAATACTTTAAACATTATGGGAACTTAAAAGAATAATAAAGCAAAAACAAATCTAACAAGAGATTCTATGCATGAAGGAAACCACATGGACAGTCATTTCTGATGAGCCTGTTTGTTCTGCCCAGAAAAGCGACGGGGCCGCCAGCCCTGCCTGGCCCCACGCCACCACCGTGGTGGCACGGCTCCTTGACTCCCTCCTGCTCGATCTGCCACAGGCAAAATCCCCAGCACCTGCAGGAGAAACTGCTCTTGATGGGCTGTAGGCATCTATGAGGGTCTCCCTGTAAGAAAATTGTCTCCTAGCCTGACAGACCTTGCCTTGGAAATAAAGCTAGTTGGCCAGGGGAATGTATTTGCTGGCCATGCACATCATGCTCAGGTGCCATGGTCTCTGACCCTTGAATCACTTCAATCACTTCGTGAGAGGAATCAACACCTTGGCTGAAGCTTGAAGAATCGCCTCTCATCTTTGTTGAGCTTTGTTTAAATCTCAGCCATCGAGGCAAACAAAAGGCTTTCACTGTATTTAGCTTCACTTCCACAGCCAACAGGTGTGAAGGGAAGAAAGATATTCTGCTCTGCAGTGGAGACATGACAAACAAGGGAAATCCAGCTCAGGCAACAGTGATTAAAACACACATGAATCAGCCTTCTTTTCTTTGGGAAAGACTCATATCTGTGTCATGCCTTTCTGAGAAGGGCAGAAGTGTGAAAGAGGTGCATCCAGCCTTGTCCCCCTTCCATCCCAACCTGGTCCCTCTCCCATCCCAACCTGCCGGCTCCAGGCAGGGCTTGCAGACACCACAGGGTTTCAGTCTCTTGCCAGATGGCCATGTTTAAGCAACATGAATCCCACTGCACACTGGTCTGCCTATGATCTTGTATGTCAGGGATAAAGCCATCTGGATGTTCTGCCATCGGCTTCCAGAGAGGACAAACCAGGACAAAGTTCACCACTGCTGAAAATCTCAACCATAATTATCACTTTCACAGAAAAGACAGAATATTGCTTTGACTAATGTATCATGTTAGAAGTCCTTTGTCTTTGTAAACCTGCTATAAACCCTGCTGAAGATAGCCACAGAGAGACTCTCACATTCATTTCACTTGACTTTGTGTCAGACCCACACAAGGTTGGCATAGTTGTTGCAGTAAATGAGTAATGTGTTTCCAGTAATAAGTACTGGAAGAATGGTATCTTCTGGCTTTTGGCAAGCAGCATCCCTTTAGCTGCAGCTGCTTTGGGGCCAGCTCACCAGTTCAGGTGTCAGCCTTACATAGAGCACTGCCGCCATGCCCTGCCCCACACCTTGCAATCACAGACTTCAGGTTCCTGCCACCGCATTGCCAGCTCCCACCTCTCTGAGCCTGCCTGGGTTTCTGTTGCAAGCTGTCCCCTTCCCCATGGCCTTCCTCTGCTGCTCCAGTTTCTGGGAAGAATGAGATCTACCTGAGGGGACTCTGCACCATGACTCACGGAGCATCTCCTGGTAGTATTTTAGCTTTCTACGCGGAGCTGATTATTCATGTTTTGTTTGCCGGTCCAACTTATTTTTAGTTGACAGAAACAGCTGTGAGGGGGAGAAGAAACAAGGAACAAAAGCCGACAGCATGATTAACTCTTTAACTCAAAACACTTCCAAATTAAAAGGAGCTAAATATTCCGTGTGTTCTTGATACCATTTTCCCATGCCAGCAGCTGCTGCCCCAGGAACGTTACGCAGCGTTGTGGATGGAGACGGAGGGGGACCTGCACGGGAGGAACCTTCCACAGCAGCTCATGTATCCAGAGGTTCTCACAGCGCAGGGACACCCGTTGTGCCCCGTGGTGGCTTCACGGGTCTGTGGTGGGCATGAGGGGCTCTGTCCCAGCACAGCAAGCGTGGTGTTGCCACCAAAATAAGCCACCGAGCTGTGTGAGCTGAGCTCCCCCAGGCACAAAGCTGGAGCACTGGTGGTACCTCAGAGCTACCCTGACCCCTCCGGTGGGTGTACGCACCCAGAAGCATCCAGAATTGTGTGTTCTACAGATGAAAAACGCTCATAAAACCTAGGGTTGTCCTTAAATAAAACTCACAGACGCACTACCAAGAAGTAACCCCAGTTGTGCTGGGATTATGTTTATTCACACAATTCAGAAAGTTTCCAGCCACGAATGATGACACAGCCACATCGTGTCCCAGAGCCATCTTCCTGCCGCCCTTCTCCAAATGACTCACGGAGAGCTTCAGGTGAGCTGAAGCACCGCTTTTCCCAACGTCCCTTTGTTTTATCTCTTTGCTCTTTGCATTCTCAGGACGTGGGCTTTCCCCTGAACCCTTGACTCAGGCCCGAACCCTGACTCCCAGCTCCCCGCAGCCCTCACACGGGGCCAGGACGGGGCAGGACCGGGGCGCTGTGTGCTGGGGGCAGGGGGTGACGGGGCCACCGGGCACAGGCCGCGGCTCTGTCACATCACCGGGGAGCTGAACTAGGGGGAGATAAAGGCTGAGACCCTGCGGCGAGCCCCGGGTGGCACCGCCGAGGAGCGGGGCCCAGCCCTGAGGGGAGCAGCCGGCGCCTGTCCCCATGCCCACCGCCGCGGCGGGGGGGGGGGGGGGGGGGGGGGGGTCGTTGCTCTCGGCACGCATGCGCCGCAGCCGCCGTGCCCGCGAGGTGCTCGACCCGCCAACTGCCCCGATTCGAATTCGCATCCTCGACGCCCAATCGCGGCCCGCGGGGCGGGGCCGGCCCCGCCTCCCGGCATCCCGCCGGCCAATCAGGAGGCCTGCTGTGTTTAAAAAAAAAAAGTGCGCGCGGCCGGCAGGCGTCGCTCGGCGCAGCCGGGCCTACGGCGGAAAGGGGCGGGGCTTCCCCCATACCCTTGGGGCGGGGCCGGCGAGGAGAGGGCGGGGCTTGGGGGGGCGCTCTCCTTCCCTGACCCTCGCTGAGCGCCGAGGGGGCGTGGCCGAGACGCGGGGACGGAGCGGACAGCGCGGAGCCCCGCCCCTCTGCTCCTAAGTCCCGCCCCCCGCGGTGAGGCCCCGCCCCCCGCGGCTCCCCTGGCTCAGAAGCGCTCCGGGCGCCGCCGCCGCCGCCGCTCGGTCCCCGGGGAGGCGCCGCGATGAAGGCGGGCGGTGAGTGCGGGCCGCGCCGCTCCGGCACCCAACCGTCCGCCCACACACCCACACCCCGAGGCCCCTCCGCTCCCGGGAGGCCTCCGGGGCCGGCGGTGGAGCCGCGGAATTCAAACGGCGGTGGGGACGGGGTCGGGGATGGGCCCTCGGGGGGCTCCCGGGGCTGGGGGGCGACCGGCGGGGACAGGGGGGGACCGGCGGGGAGGCTCCCGGAGGCGGCTGGGCCCCGGGCGGCGCTCCCCTTGCTGGGGCTGCCCGGCGGGCTCGGGCTCGGCTCCCCCCGGGCCTGAGCGGGGGCGGCCCTGCGGGGCTCGGTGCGGGGTTTCGGGGGGCCCGGCCCGGTGTCTGTGTAGGGAGCCGCAGGTCAGCGCCGGGCCCCGGGGCTGCCTGGCTGCGGGGTTACAGCCAGGGCGCGTTACGGAACCGGCACCGAGGAGCGGATCGAAGGGAAGGGAAAACGGAGAACGCCTCATAAAAATTCCCTCCCCGTTTTTCAGCCAGCTTCTCACTGTGGAGAGCAGTTGGGAGCTGCACTGTGGGCTCCGCTGATGCCCTCGGCCCTGTTACCTGGTGAGCCCGCCTGGTTCTCACCTGGCGCGCCTGGCAGAGAAGGCCGTTGGTTTGTGCCTTACGGTGCCACTCTGACTCCGGCGTTCTCATGTACATCAAAGTATCTCCTAACGAGAAACGATCCAGGGAAAATAGGGCCGACGGTGCCAGCTCACGCGTGCAGCGCAGTGTTGGGTTCTCGAGCGGAGTCTGTCTTCTGTTAAGCTTCTTTAGGAAAAAAGTAAATGAGTTTCCCAGGTATAACCTCTTTTTGTGTAAGGCTTGAAGCAGATTTGAAAAGTATAACCAAGGAGTCTTCTGTGGCCACAACAAAGACCTTTAAGTGGTCCTTTAATTTGCTTTCGCTTCAAGAATTTATTTTTGGAGCCCTCCTGTCTGCGAAGGAAGCGTTCAGCCGCCTTCTGTCTCAGAAACGGCCTCTGTTGCCTGGCCCGAGGACGGGCAGGAGCCCAGCTCTTGGTGGCAGCCCAGGCCCTGCGCTCTCAGTAGCGGATGGAGAAAAGTTTGGGTTTCCTGTCCTCAGAGAGCGATGCACTGTGCTCCCCTTGGGTTTGCCTCTCTTGACTAATGCAGTGAGGGTGAACTCGTTAACAGGCAACAGAAGTAGCCAGCGCCTTGCTCTGTGAGCTCTACAGAACGATGAAGACTTCAAAGTCTTCCTGGTCCTTAGGGTTCTTCCGTGAGTGCCCGTGGCAGCAGCTGGCCACCCAGAAAGATGGGCTTTTGGCTGCAGCGGGTTCAGTGGGTCTGAACTTCCTAATCGACCCGGTCACATTTCAAGGTCCCTTATCAATGGAGAAGGAAAAGTTGGGAGGTGGGGGAGGCAAATGGAGTTGTAGTGGTGACAGTTTAACTAAACGGTCAAATGATGGAGGTAGGGCACAGGAGGCTTCTTGATGAGGAGAATTTGAACTGAACGGCACAAGCCATCCCTTCCGAGCATCTTAGCTTAACTAAATTGAACTAAAAGCAAATTAAACCAGTCGCTTCTTCATAGCTAAGTCTTACAGCACTCTGCAACACACGCTCAATCTCTACAGTTAATGTTTGAAGAGGTATGATGTGCTGCAGTAAACAGGTACTTAATCAGTTGTGTGTTTATATACGCGTGTACTCTAAGTGCCTTTTTTTCTTGTACTGTTCCATCGCTAACTGAGGTGTTCTGCGGTTTTCTTTAACAGTGATTCACTGTAGGTGCTCCAGGTGTTTTTCTTTCCCTTCAAAGCGAAGGATAAGAAAACGGCCCCGAGTCCTGACGTTGCTGAGCCTGCCTGAGGACGTTCTGTTTCATGTTCTGAAAGGCCTTCCTGCTGAGGACATCCTCTCCGTCAGAGCTGTGAGTCTGCAAGTGCTTCTCCTCTGTCGCATGCAGTGGCTTAATTCTGCCATTAGGAGCCAGGACTGCGTACAGGAAAGTCTGTGTCCAAGTAAACCTGAAGAAAGGCCAAAAATACATGCGGTAGCTGGATATTTGCTATCCTAGTAATTTTATTTCTTGGTACTCAAGCTTAAAAAGACTAGCAGTGGTATTTGTTTGATTTGTGCAAATTGTCTTGCCAGCTCACTGGGACTGAACAAGTTGATTTGGTTTAGCATCTTTTGCCTTAGTGGTGGTTAGACAGGAAGAGAGTTACGATGAACTTGCGATTAATTAGTTACCTATATAAAATTAGATCACAAAGAACTATTTCTCCTTTGGTCACTTAATAATTATTATTTTACGCTTCCCCCCCAACCTTGCAGGTGCACTCACATCTGAAATACCTTGTGGATAATCATGCTAGCGTTTGGGCATGTGCAAGTTTTGAAGATGTATGGCCTTCTCCAAAAAACCTGAAAGTGTTTGAAAGGTAAGCTCTAAGAATCAATGTTCCTCTGAAGTTGTAGAGGAGGATGTTTCCAGCTAGATACACAGTTCTAATCCATCTTCAGTGGAAGTGAGAAATCTGACTACCCTTTTTTATATAGATCCCTTTCCATGGGGTGATTAAGAATTATTGACTTCATGTGTAAGCTGCAAATAATTGCATACACTGAAGTTATTTCTCTCTAAAGGCATTCCATGTTAGAGCATAACACGTTAACTGAAATGTTACTGGTGCTTCCATATGAACGTGCAAGTGAGACCATAGGATCAAGAGCATAACTATTTCTGGGTCCTAGTTGTTTTGGACACCTCTTGTGCAAGCCACTGTATTGAAAAGCAGATAAACTTCAGTATGAAAACAAGTGCAGTTGGAATGGGTAATTATAAAATTAAAAAAGGAAGCACTGTAAAAAGGAAGGAGAGTGTCTCTACTCATCTGATTTGAAGGCGATCAATCAGTTTAAATGTCATGCTAATTGTTCTGCTTCTGGTTATTGCCTCTGCTCTGATGCATGAGTCATCTTCTTTCTGAAGAAGACTTATCTGAAAATTGGTCTGGAAGGGAGGAGCACAAGGGCTTGAGGCATGTCCTCAGTGGTGCAAGTACCAAAGCATATTATTGCATTTGTGTATTGGGGATGTTGCATGGGACTGGGGAACTGTTCCTATGAATTGTCAAATTATCCTGGACATGGACATATGAAAGGGTTGCAGGGGAAAAAAAAAAAAAGCATGATTTGCCTTTAACTTATGTAGTGAAAGCACGTATGCTGGTGGTTGGTGAACAACAAATTCACAGCTTGGCCTCCACTGAAGTAACTTGTCTGATGATGTGGGCCTGAAAACACCTACTGACTTCATCCTGGGGTATCTTCTGTGTTCCCATTCAGGGCTGCTGAAAGGGGTAACTTTGAAGCTGCTGTGAAGCTGGGAATAGCGTACCTGTACAACGAAGGCTGTAAGTGTGGACGCTTCTACTTGGGTCCTTGGGGAAGATGGCATGATGGAAAGAAATACAGACGAGCTGATGGCTTGTAGCTACAGATCAGATTAATTCCCTCATCATTTTCACTGGCTACTTACAAAGCTATTTCTCCAGTGTCTTCAGCACTGATGCTTTTGTACCCAGGCTCTAGAGCAGTGATGTTCAGAGCCAGTTTGCTGTCTTAAGTGTGGTTTGGTCTCCTGTGTTACCATGCCTCTTCAGTTTTATCTTTCAGTACAACTTAAGAACTGGGCACTAAACTGCTAGGTGTTAAGTGATGGTATGGTGCACAGGTCTTTTAAAACGACAAAATGAGTCAGTGCAAAGCTCATGAATTCATGTTTAGGAGTCATCTTTTGTAAAGTCCTGATCAAACTTGGCTACTTAACTAGTCTGCTGGCTGTAACTAAAGGGATTGATGGCTGGCAGGAGGAACCTCCTTGCTGAGGGTGCTAGCAAGGCAGGTGACTTGCATACTGATTAATTTGTGCAGTGACAGGAATTAACATTGCTTTGGATATTGTTTTTCGCAGAATGGCTCCTGGGCTTAGGGTTTTATGTTCCTACAGATTAATTATAATAAGATTTGTCTTCTCTTGTCATCTCCCTGATTTTTAAAGCTTTAAAGAGAAAATACTATCCAATCTTTTCCTGGTGGTATCCTATTTTCTCTCTTGGCCTGACTAAATGCCAAAAACACATTGTGAATAAACTCTAAACTATTTCTTTTTGTTTGTTTTTTGTTTTGTTTTGTTTAGTGTCCATCTCTGATGAGGGCCGTGCAGAAGTGAACGGATTAAAGGCGTCTCATTTCTTCAGTCTGGCAGAGCGTCTGAATGCGTGCGCAGCCCCGTTTATCTGGCTTTTTATTCGTCCTCCCTGGTCCTTGAGTGGAAGCTGTTGTAAAGCTGTGGTCTATGAGAGTCTTAAAGCGGAGTGTCAGCTGGAGAAAGTAAGACTGCTTTCTGCCCTCCACTTAGCTTTCTGCCCTTGACTTTAAGACAGGCTGGTAGCTGCACCTACTTCTTTTGGAAATGTTATGTTCATTTCCCCAAGGAGCTCCTATGCTCTTGCTGTTTAAGTGACTGTGGATCAATCATCTTAATGAATCTGCTGCCGAACTGTGCAGTGTATCACGAGTACCAGAGGCCTGTGCTGTCTCTTCTGAGAGATGCAGTACTGTCTCAGAGATGACAAAACATTGAGAAAAGCAGGGGGGAAGAATGAATGGCAAACGACTTTACTCTGGAATTAATAGCAAAAGTTGCTATTGTTCCTTGTTTATCTTTAGCAATACTTTATCTTGATGCTTTTTTTCAGGCTCAGAAAGGATCTATTCTCTACTGCTTGGCTAAGGTCCTGAGTCTCTTTGAGGTGAGCGGTGTTTCTGATTTGATGTGTGGGGATTCTGAAAATGACTTTTATTGATGCTAATGCTGTGTTTGCCTTGACTGAAGAAGAGAAAAGTCATCCAAATATTCTTATCTTCCTCAAGTGGCATAGCAATTTCTGCTCTCATTGGTTTAACCTAATAATTGTTTAAAGGAATATTATCAACTTAGTTTATCCAATTTTATAAACAAATTAATTTTAGCATGATCATGGGCTTGCTGTGTGGTCAGGTCTTACAGGAAGCCTTCCATTCATAATGAGTATCAACCACACAAAAATGACCTTCAGTAGCAAGCAAGGTAAAAAGATTTTGTCTGGCTGAGGAAAACCACTGCTTCCTGAGACGGAATCTTTAACTGCTGAGTGGGTGGTGGAGCAGCCCTCATAATCTGGAGTGGACTCACAAGCTGTTAATGCTGCTCTCTAGTTCTCAGTACCGAGCCATGCTGTAGCTTCTGAATTACTGAGATCTGTCTGGACTGCATAAATACAGTCACGCCTTTTGTTCTTAGGATGAAGAAAAAAGAAAAGAGTCCCTTGAAATGTTTGAAGAATCTTCAAAGCAGGGTTGTTTAAACAGCTCCTACCTCCTTTGGGAAAGTAACAGAAAGGTTGCTGTAAGTAATTTTGTTTCTCAAAACATTTTCACTGTAATGTCTGAACCTTTGTCCCATGCAAGGAGCGTATGGAGAAAGACATCGCTGTTTCTCAAATCTTACCTTCTTCATAACCAAGGAGAATAGTAAGAACATTCACAAATGAGCTCTGGTGTCTGTCTTGGTATTTAAAGTAAACGAGTCTACAAGCAGTTGTAAAAGGTGTTAGCAGTTCCTTCATAGTGATCCTCCTAAAGACATAGGGACTTTTAGCCAGTGATCAGGTTGCTCATTTGGGAATGGGAGTGGGGAGATTGCCTGCACTGTCACTTAAAAAAAATCTGCTAAAGCTAGTATGTTGGAATCTCCTGTAACCCGTCTCGTTTCCTGCAAGACCCTGGGCAAGAGCTGAAGAAAGTTTTTCTTAAAAACAATGTTGTCATGGCGAAAAACAGACAGGTTGCTGAAATAATAGAGGTACCTGCAGGTACTGTTTTATCCTCTGGATATTAGTACTACAGTCCTTCTGTTTGTTATGTAGAGGTAATGGTTTTTGAAATGTGTTTACATTCTTCTCTACAGATGTCAGATCCTGGCAGGTACCTCCAAAGTCTCAGGAAGCTACGGGACTACGCAGCAAAGGGCTGCTGGGAAGCACAGGTAAAATAGACTTTTTTTTTCAACCCCCACCCTGGAAAGCTATCTTTATTTGGTCTTATCTATGCTGTCACTATAGGCTTAGACTTCTCCCTTCAGAAGCAGGGTCAAAATTGCTGAATAATATCTGTGTGTGTGTATATACTCTGCAAATCACCCTCCTTTGGAAAATACTGCACTTCTCCTTGGTACAATCCAAGGATTAAACTTGTGATAGGCATAAAAGCCTGTCCCTGAATTGTGCGTGCAGTGTTCGGTATTTTAGCCAGACTAAGAACTACCAATTATCTAGCAGTTCTCCCGAGTAGTTTCTCATGTTCCCTCTTTTCAACAGGAAAATTACAGGACCATTCTAAGCTGCTTTATTTTGCATTTGGTAAAAACCCTTTCTTTTGTGTTTTCTCTACTACAGATAGCTTTAGCCAAAGCTTGTGGGAATGGAAACCAGCTAGGATTAGAGCCAAAATCTTCCAGTGAAATGGTGTCTCAGATCTTTCAAGCCTCCCTTCCTATCAGCAAGCAAAGTATCTTCACTGTGCAGAAAAGAATAAATGAAACAATGAGGTAAAAACTCAGATCCAGGAGTCAGGCCACACAGCAAAAAACCATTTCCCTTTACGTGTGTAGAGGGGAGACATCTAGAAGGAGGTCCGTTGGAAGATGAAATCTTTAGCTTTACTCCTCTGCGGTGCGTTATGTGCACTCAGGTGCAAGCTAGTGCTTCAGCAGTGTGAGCGCTCAGCACTCCGGTGCCTGGGCACACTCCCTGCCTTCTGCTCAGGGGATGGAGGAAGCATCTTGGGGCAGGATGGGGGGAGGTGGGAACGCCTTGTGCACGGTGTGGAGTTGTGTAACCACGGCCGTGCCCTCTCATGCGAACGGAGCAGTAGTTGTCTCTCACAATTCAGGTTGGATATCAGGAAAAGGTTCTTCACTGAAAGGGTGGTCAGGCACTGGAACAGGCTTCCCAGGGCAGTGGTTTTGTCTTTGGACTTTTAAGTGGAGAAGGAATTCAGATGACTAGGGAAAGGGAGGGTGTTCGGCACCGATTTGAATGGCTTCTAACTGGGCAGGACGTGTCTGTCTTTGCCATCTAGGTATATCCTGATTGATTGGCTGGTGGAAGTGGCTACCATGAAAGACTTCTCTTGCCTATGCCTTCACATGACGGTGGGATGTGTGGATCGCTATTTGAAGCTGAGACCTGTACCTCGATCTCGACTCCAACTTCTGGGAATAGCCTGCATGGTCATTTGCACACGGTAGGGTTTCTGACTCATGCTGAGAGGTGGTTACTGTGATCATTCAAATTCGTTTGTGCAGCTCAAGCTTTTTTCCCCGTGCTAATAATAGCACTGGAAAGAATCTTTGGCTTCCCTCTACAATGACTGCTGCTTGAACTGAGTTCAAATACAAACAGTCCCAGTCTCTGCAAATGAGGCATAGAATATTGCTTGAACATGTTTTTTACTATGAAAATAACTCCACGGTGGTGGATAAGTCTAAATGCATTCCATCAATAACTGAAATCTTTCACACTCTCATTAGCACGAGTTACCCTGTAAGGAACAACTGCAGCAGTGTTGTTACCTAGTTCTGTATGTGATGCTCAGATGAACAGAAGGGTGCGGTGGATAATTATTCTTCTCTGTTAATTACCTCGATATCTTGCATTTTAACCTAAGAAAGGTTTCATAAATGAAGAATTAGCCATGTCCTAGTAGGTGGTTCCAGCTAAAAGGTGAAATAAATGAAGAATTGATGGTTTTTCTTTCCCAATCAGTACTTGACTTTATAAGGTACTTATTAAGTTTAACTCCTTGGCCATCTTGGATGTGTTCATTGGCCATGGAAAGAAGAAAATAGCGCATAGGTGCACGAGTTCACTCTCTTCTGGGGTTAACTCTTAGTGTTCTTTGATATTGCAGTTTCATCAGCAAAGAGATCTTGACGATACGGGAAGCTGTGTGGCTAACGGACAACACATACAAATATGAAGACTTGGTTAGAATGATGGGCGAGATCATTTCTGCCCTGGAGGGAAAGATAAGGGTGAGTTTGGAAAGTGGAGGGAATATTTTGCCTGTGGGGCTCTTGTAATTAGTGCTTCTTATCTAAGACATTTTTAATGCAGGTGTTCTTAATCAGCTGTGGAGACCGTGCATGTTTAAGAGCATACAAATGCAAAGCGATCTCTCTTTCTGTACTTTCTGTACAAATTAATACTTATGTCTCTTGAGACAAGTTGAGGACAAGTTTACTTTTCTGCTGGAGAATATTTCAATGTTAGTGTAGTATTAAAAAAAAAAAGGGGGGGGGGAGACAGGGAAAGAAAACACTAATGAAAACGATGTTTTCTGGAAACAGCTGTTCTAAATACTTGGTGCTTGTCTTGTATTGCCAACCTCTGTTGTCCTTTGTATTAGATACCTACTATTGTGGACTACAAAGAAGTACTGTCAAACATAGTCTCACTGGAGAGAAGAACTCTGCACCTTTACAGCTTCATTTGCGAACTGTCACTCTTAAACACAAGCCTTTTTGTGTATTCCCCAGCTCGCCTGGCTGCTGCGGCACTGCTGCTGGCTAAGATACTACATGGTCAAGGTAAGGAAAGCCCATTTGGAGCAGTATGTAGTATGGCAGTCTGCCTTTCCCTTTTAGGGAGCCTTTTGTTTTCTTTTGGCTTTAGGCAAGATGTCCCAGTCACTTTGGGGGACTGGGTGGAGAGGAGAATGGGTGTAAAACTTGAGAATGAAGAATTGAGTTCAGTCTATTTGACTTAATAGCTGTGATGAACAAGAGTATCAGCATCAGCCAATGCAAGCCCAGTGTTTAAACAAGTCTGAAGATTTCTGCCATTGTCTATGCTGTAGGATTGTATTTAGGTATATCTTAGGTTTTCAGGTAAAACTATCCTCAAAGCTAATTCTTAACTGAAACTGTGTAGAGGCAAAAGCTCATGGCAACTGTTATCACTTAAAAATTATCTTTATCCCATAAAGAAATCTGATTATAGAACGTGAAATGGTGATCTCTGTTCTCTTCTCTAGCACATCCCTGGACCAGCCAGTTGTCTGAGTGCACCGGCTTCTCTTTTGAAGACCTGTTGCCCTGTGTGCTGAGCCTCCACCAAAAATGGTAAAACTTCTGGAACTCTTTTGGGAGGAAACATAAGTGTGTGTATTCCAGCTCTTGCAGCCATGCTGCATCCATAGTCAGCCCTTCCAAATGAAGGAGGTGGCTTTGGGAAACTGCCTTGCTCCCTCTACCACGAGGCACTGAAGTCTAGGGGCCAGTTCACTGACAATTATTTGTCCTGGTAGTGGCCCAGGGTTAGAAGACGTGGTGCTCCTCAAGGTTAGCAAGTTTCAGTTTGCCACACTATTTTCAGACAGTGGTGACTGGCTTATTGCTGAATTTCAGGAGGAGTTCCGGTAGCCAGTGTAACTAATTTTTGAAAGATAAGACAAATATCTTGTATATCTCAAGAAACAGAAGAATTAGATGCTCATACGCATAGAAACCAGGTGGCCCGGCTAGCTGCTTGGGAGTTCCTCTGGTGAAATGCCAACTTCCTTAGCACAGAGTTAAGGTGGACGGAGGGGAAATACATAAACTGCTTGGTTTTGCTAGCACTGTTTCATGTAATCCATTCTAAGACTGGGCCTTCAATCTGTCTTTTAGTTTCCATGATGAGGTCCCAAAGGATTATAGGCAGGTGTCCTTAACTGCTGTGAAACAACGATTTGAAGATGAGCGTTATGAAGAAATAAGCAAAGAAAAGGTGGGTTAGCTCTTTGTTTCATTTGCTGAAGTTGGACACCCAGAGCAAAGCTACCAATATGGCAGGATGTACGAAGTTCAAATAAGGGGAACTGGGTTTTTAACTAAAGATTTTTGGAGGAGAGAACAACTAGGTTGTGGTTTTTAAACTTCCTCTGCTGGGATTGTAACTGTTAGGGTTGAGTACCTGTAGGAAGAACTCACCAGGATAGCTTTCTCCTAGAAAATAAGGATAAAATAGCTGCCTCCTGGCAGAGGGAATCGCTTGATCTAATTCTTACTGACCCTTTATTTTTCAGATGATGAGTTACAGCCAGCTCTGCTCAGTGTTGGGTGTGAAACAGGAGGACCCGGAGCCCAGTCCTTTGCACACGAATGTGGTGGAAATTGAGACTTTCCTTAGCTCTCCCTCTGGAAAGAGAACTAAAAGGCTAGTATAAGTCATCGCTTTAAATGTCTCTGAAGAGTAGCACGAGCCTTTCCTCCTCTTTGGTATCCTGAGGTTCTATTCTTAGATATGATCAATTTTTCGGTAATTGCCTTAATTGGCATACCTATTAAAAGAGCTGGAAAAGTAGATCTGTTTTTTAATGTGTGACTTCTGGATTTTCTTGCTACAGGAGGAGGGAAGACAGCATTCAGGATGACAGAGGCAGCTTTGTGACTACGCCTACGGCTGAACTGTCCACCCAGGAAGAAAGCCTTCTAGACAACTTCCTGGACTGGAGTTTAGATTCCTGCTCTGGTTATGAAGGTGATCAGGAAAGTGAAGGCGAGAGAGATGGAGATGGTGAGGCTTTTATTCTCCTTATAAAAAGCT
Source organism: Nettapus auritus (assembly GCA_011076525.1). Classification (NCBI taxonomy): domain Eukaryota; kingdom Metazoa; phylum Chordata; class Aves; order Anseriformes; family Anatidae; genus Nettapus; species Nettapus auritus. Next base: position 12,610,817 of record CM021778.1, read on the forward strand.
AGTTTTAATTCTGCTTTTTATTTTTGCTTAAAACTGTTTCTCAGGCACCAGGAGCCTGAACTTTCAGCAGGAGGCCAGCTGGAAGAACTCTTCCCCCTTTCCCCAGTGATTGTAACTGTTAAATTGTTTTAGGAATATACAGAAGGAACGTATTGCTTCAGAACATAATGAGGGATTTTGGTAGCTGCTTAGCATTTCAAGACAGTATTTTCAGATACAACAGTAGGCCAGACTTGATGAATGGGATCGCTTGTAGCCAGTTACAGACACTGTGTTATGTTTGTTCTGCTGATGCAGAGACTGGCCTTTCATTTTCCAAGCAGTTGTTAGGCAGCACCTATCCAAACAGGCTGAGGGGGAAACGGTCTACCCTCCCCTCCATGTGTAAGCAGACACAACGTTTATGTTTGCAAGTGTGTTTTTCTTCTGCTAGACTGTGCTGAATGCCTGCTTGGTGATGCCCAAGTCGTAACTAACCTTTCCCTTTGGTCATCCTTGCAGTGACAGGTCCCAGTGGAATCTTGGATGTGACGGTGGTTTATGTGGACCCAGCAGAGCACTGCTGTCAGGACTCCAGTGATGAAGATAACCTCTCTGCAGAGTGGTCCGAGCATGCGGCACCGCAGAGAAAGGCCAAGACACCGGATGACACTCACAGAGTTTCAACGTATCTTGCCCCAGGAAATCCCAACCGGGAAGGGAGCTCGGGCTACTCTTCCGTCAATGGTGCTAGTCCTACATCGTCTGTGGAAGGCAGCTGTGGAGTACCTCTCAAACCTACCTCAGCACTGCCTCTTGGCAGCGCCATGAACAAGGAGCCATGCCTGCCTCGTTACTTGGAATCGTGTTTACAGTCAGTCTGTGCTAGGTCTAGTGATGGCAAGTGTGACAGAAGGCAAGTCAAACGAAAAAATGTAGCGGAACACAGTGAAGAAAGGGTGAACTTGGGCTTCTTAAGCCTCTGACTTCATGCTTTTTACTTTTCTAGGTTTCCTGGAAACAGTATTTCTGTCATAGTCATACAGGGATGATAGTGAATAATTGACAATACCTCCAAAAAGAGCTCTTCCCCTCAACTTTGCCTACCATGATCTGCAAGCCTGTCTTAATTCTGTAGCTCATTTCTGGGCTCATTTCTGGGCTGTTTCCTTCCTTGATATCTGTCTTTTTAAAGTATTCTCTGTTGTCTGGTCCTCTGCAAATTAAGATCCTTTTTCACTGATGAAATGTTATAACTTGTCATACCTCACCAGTTAATTCTTGGTGATAGAAAACTTGTCAAGTCCCTTGCTTCACTGTGAGGCCTGGCACTCTAAAAGAAAGGAATTTATTTTTGGTTACCAAGTTACTAGATGTAACACTATGCTTGAATTCTTCCATTTGAAAGACCTTTTTGAGGTTGTGCTGCCTTTTTCTTCTGGCCAGGTACTATAATATCAAGTCAGCTGGTGCTTCCCTTGTCTATGTGTGTGTATATATACTCTTTGCTGCACTGATCTAAGGTTTTTATGGATACAATCAAGAGGTAAATGAAGGCTCACAGCCGGTCTGAGCTTTTATTTTTTTAACCTACCTCTCACATGGTTTTAAACCCTATTTGCCTCAGGCCTCGGTTGCCATATGTTCCCTCACCTGAAAAATCCTCCTGTGCCTTATGCTTCACTGCCCAGTGCTCCAGTAATGTGATCTCTGTGAACTGTTAGTCTATGCTGGAACGGTGTGGTTAAGCTGCCACCTCCAGCCAGTGGCAAAACTTCATTTCCTGTCTTGCACAGTCTTCCTTGCTATTTCTATTAACGTGTCCTGAAATAAAGCACAAATCACTTGAACACTAGAAACAGGCATCAATGTAGTGATGGCAAACAGTGTCTTACAGAAAGCCCTAACTTAATTTTTATTGCAACTGGATCCTAAGTCACAAAGGCAGCATATGCTTTTCTTGTAAGAAAATGAAATCTTCTGTGCTGTATCTGTAGTGATGTGAAAGAACCACCTATGCTGACCTCAGCCTAGCCAACCATGGTTAAAACTCCGTCAGCCTGCGAATGTTGGGAAAACAGCCTTCTTGTTAAAAACATAGCGAGCGTTCAAATACCAAGGTATAAGACTTCCAGGAGATGTCAATGAATAACACTGGAACTGGACTTCGTGATTCTCTCTTTGTTTAGAATTTACTGTGGCAGATGGCAACAGTTCAGATACACACCATGTAGTGACTTTTTTATAAAACTTTTTTTTTTTTTGTATAATAGATGGCTCCTTGTGTTACTTCTACGGACGGTATCCCATTCGACTACTTCACTGAGCTGGGAGTTGGAGAGTTAAGGTACTGCTTAGGGATGAAGTCAGAGTCTAGCTCTGAGCCACGTTGTTAGGATTAAGTTCCAAGAGGGACAGCCTGCAGGCTATTTACATTAACAGCACGAGCAGTTGGGAGAGCATCCTGCACTTTTACATGGCAAAAAAAAAATACATGGGGCTGAAATCACCATCACAACTCTATAGCATCCCCAGAAAGAACATGACAAATAACTACATGACAGGGGGCCTTGGGTGCTTCTCCGCAAAGTTTATTATAAAACAACATCCTGCCACTGTTGTCACTTTAAAAAAGTCCCTGATTTAGTTTCTTTGTGCCCTTCTCCTGGTGGCTAGAGTGCACTTTTCCAGCTGTTTACACTAACGTGCCATGCAGGAGCATCTTCACAGTAACTTGTTACAGCAGTGGCTCAGCATTCAGTAGCACATCACATTAAAATTAGAGGAAAATGCTTTTTAAAAGTCTTTCTCTAAAACAGGTATGTAAAAGTTAAATGTCTTCTGAAAAGGGGCTCACACTGCAGAAAGCTTTGACCTCTGTTTTCCTGTGCAAGTTTCCTTGATCTAAAAGAAAAGGCACAAACAGGAATATTAACCAGCATTTGTACAACTCCTTCCCAGAAATCTGTTCCTGGGGCTCCTGCTTAATCCAGAGGCCTTGACTGATGCAGGCCCAGACCAGATGTAGATGTCTTTGTATTTATTTGTACTGTATCTCTTATCAAACCTTCACCTTGGAGGTGCTGCATGGACAAAGTAGAGCACTTCTGCCTAGAGAGCTGTACTAGAAGCTGGCTTTATGAAAAGGAACTACAAAAGGTACAGCCCAGCTTCTGGATTTTTTTTTTTTAAAGGACCACATTACACATCAATCTGTATTTTGTTAGCACCTTCAGGGCCCTGCAAACTGTTCAGCCTTTACTGTACCTGGAAGAAGGCGGCAAGTATTAAGCCTTTCTAGAAAGTCTCAAAGAAACAGATGTTGCGACAAATGCTAAGCTTGGCCTTGCGTAGCACTGGATTGGCCTCTTAATAGGGAACGGTGAAAGAACAGTACTGCTACGAAGTCAGGAGGAGCCCCATGGTCTTCTCTGGTGAGTTCACAGACCACCCTACTCTGTTCTCACCTCCTCCTGCTGCTGGCTGCAGCACTCCAGGGTACATAGCACAGGGCAGCAGCGCTGTACTGCTCAAAGCAGCTCAGGGGCACGAGTGCTTTGCGCTGTGGCAGTCTAAGCTACAGGCACTTACTTATGGCACTATCGTGATAGCCACGGAGTCGTAAGCTGATGCTTTCTTCTTCTCCAGCGGCTTTTTGAAGAGCTGCCGCAGGAACTCATAGTTGGGCTTCTCCTCGTACTCCAGTGCCATTACTTGCTGCAGGTAGCTCTGAAGGGCATCTGCAAAATGAGGAATGTCACTGCCCGGAGCAGCACGGCCACCCATCACCTTTACAAAGCTGTCAAGAGAGCCTCTCCAGACGGCATTCCCCATAGACAGATCACTCACCTGCCTTGGCCTGCTGCAGAGAAAGGAAAACAAAACCTGGACTGCAACAGAAGCAGTGGGACCAGCACGTACAAGGGAGGTGATTCGCCCCCTCTGCTCTTGTGAGACACCACCCGCAGTGCCCTGCCTTCAGCTCTGGGGCCCCCAGCACAGGAAGGACAAGGACCTGTTGGACTGAGTTCAGAGGGCCACCTCCAGAGGAGGTTATGTAGAGGCTGAGAGAGCGGGCTTTGTTCAGCTCAAAGAGAAGGCTCTGGGGAGATCTTACAGCGGCGTTCCAGTGCCTATGGGGCTACAGGAAAGCTGCAGAGGGACTCTTTGTCGGGGAGCGTAGTGATAGGACAAGGAGTCTTTAAAATAGAGTAGACTTGGATTAGATGTAAGAAATTCTTCACTCTGAGGGTGGTGAGGCACCAGCACAGGCTGCCCAGAGAAGTTGTAGACACCCCAGCCCTGGCAGCGCCCAAGGCCGGGCTGGATGGGGCTTTGGGCAGCCTGGGCTGGTGGGAGGTGTCCCTGCCCATGGAAGGGATGTTGAAACCAAACGATTTTTAAGGTCCCTTCCCACCCAAACTGTTTTGTGGGTCTATGAAAACTCAAAGATAGGATGGGGAAGTGACCCAAATCCTGCATTTTTAAGGCCCCCAGAACACGTGCCTCTTCAGCAAGGCTCATGAATACAGATAACAGGCAGCAGTCCTTGTTTTGCTGCAAAGAAAACAAGGGATGCATTCATAGGAGGAGCCTGTCAGCTGGTCCATGCAATGCTTTGCCACCATCACCACTGGCAGCTATCCCAGCTAGCACCCCAGCACAGGGAAGGCTCTAACCTCAAGTACAGTCAATCCTCCCTCCACAAGAAGCCCATAGGAAAGTAAGCTCACACCTGGAATCGATCTCTGCCCGATGAAGCACTGTCGGAGAAGGCAAGTCACATCTGCTTTGTACCTGGAATAATCAGTGCAGAGTGCTGTCAGATGAGAAGCAAAGGAGCAGGCACTCAAACAGCCCATCTTTAACAACGGGGGCAAAAAAAGGCTGAATTGAGGTGGCCAGGTTCTAAACGGTGCTGAAATCTGGGTTCACCAATAACCCTTTTGTTTGGGAGACACAACTTTGGCCACCTGCTTCAAGTCTCAGCCTTTACAGTGGATTAACCCACATCCCCACGGTGTGACCATGTGATTTCTCTTTGCCATAGAACATTCCTCAGTACTTTCTGCTGAGCATTTCCCAAAAGAGCAGAAGATTTCTCCTACTTTTCTTTCTTCTCCACCACAGTTTCCACGTTCTTGAGATCATGAGACCAAGGCAAGAAGCCACAGAGCCATTTCAGAAGACAGTAGCCCAGAGATTCCAAGTCACTCCGTCGAGATGGTCCTGATGGGAAAGGAGATTGACACATGAAAAATTGTTTGGGAGCCATCTGAGAGGAGGCTCAAGCTAGCACCTCTCCTTGAAATGAAAGTAGGGACTCTAGCACTCATTGCACAACCTCGGAAGTCTCTATTTTAAGTGTTCTTTATGTAAAACAGGCAGCCTTGTGATGGGGCACAAGTCTAAAGAGCTGAAGTGCAGAACTGCAAGCATTTCACTGAGATGTGCTAGGGGATATCAATAGTTCTGAGAGCCTGCTACCACACAGCTGAAAGAGCACGTCCCAGCCCCTGAACGAACATCTGCCCAGTGTGAACACTGCAACCAAGAGAGGTACTGGCTGATTTAAATGCCCTTCCAGCTCTCAGTGCTTCAAGGTCAGAGCAAAGCCGGCTTGCTTCAAGTCTGTTTTGGGCAGGGATCCAGTCTGATTTGAAACATATCCCTGCTAAGCCAGCAGGAAGCAGCCCAGTTTTCTATTCCTTGCATGCCTGCAGTAGAGCCAAGGCTCCAGATGGAGCAGGAACATCCCTGCACCTCTTGCTGCTGTTGCTGAGTAACTGGCAAGTCCCAACACTGCAGCCCAGAGAGAGGTTAGAGGAAACAGCCCGACCAGAAGCTGAGTTGCAGGTGATGATTTCCAGGCATTTTTATTAACAAATGCCAGCTCCAGAGAGCAATGCCACAGAAACAGCTCTGTGGCAAGTTTGACTGGCTTGTGTCAGAAAGAGACTCACCTGCTCCCTTGTGGCTGTCCAGACTGATAAACTCTATCGTGCCTTCGTGAGGGGTCCTGCTGCCTTCACGCTGAGCCACGTGCTTCCCTCCTGGGCAGTAACGGAACGCAAAGCAGTAACCCGCTAGGGTCACCTACAAGACAGCAATAAACACACGTCTGAGCATTACTGCTTGGGGCCAGGACCCCAATCTGTGTATCTGCTCCTCTTCCTCCATAGGTCGCCAGGACAGAGCCTGAAACTTCCCTCCAAGGAATCTCCTTATTGCAGACTCCAGGTGGCATGGTAGGTACCACGTCCACTCCTTCAGGTGTCAAATCTGCGTTCCCCAATCCTGCACCACACCACCTGCTTGAGCACTGCACAGAATGCGTCCTTCCCCTGCTCAAGAGCAGGAACCTGGGTGTTCTGTCCTGCTTCACGAGCCCTCCTTCACTGCCACTTCCTTGCAGCACAGCTCCTGCTCCATACCTGTGTGAGGTCTGCCGGGTTCACGTAGATGTTCTCAGCCGTGATGTCCCCGTGCACGTACTCATTTTCATGAAGGTACTCCAGGCAGTCTAGCTACAAGTAAACAGAAAATGTGAACGCATTAGACCCATGCATTCCTTCTGCACGTGGTCTTTCACTAAACTGGACTTTCCAACACAGTTCCTTGAAGCTGTGTGGAGGTATACATAAGCACCACATCTCACAGATTGATTTTCAAGTGCCAGGTTTCTTTCATTCTCCTTATATCGAATTCCTTCAAATTTACATACTGCTCAAGAGATGCTACTCAAGTTCACAACAGGCTCAAGGGATGCTGCTTGAAGACCCCAGCCAAACCCCTGTGTTAGCTTTAAATCATCTTTAAAAGATTAGGGGAAAAGTTGTATGCCTTTTCTGAACAAGTCTCTTGGAAAGTATTGGTTCTCTACGTACCAGCCGGACTACGATCTGAAAAGCTGCCTTCTCATTCAGGCGTACGCCATCATTCAGGATGGAGTGAAGAGATCGCCCTAAGTCTGAGAACACCAAAAACCTACAAGAGACAAGGACTTGGCAGTACCTACCTGGTTCAGAAACCCTACGACAGACACTCATCAAGCATTCTGCCTGGATTAGACCTGTGCCCCGCTTCATGTTGACCTGGGCAAAGCTTTCCTCATTTCTTATACATAACAGAAAACTCCTTGAAAAGGAGAGACGTGCTGACCACATATTACAAAGTCTCTGTCTCCCTTTTGTGTTAAGTTTAAAAGGCAGGAATAAAATGTCCCTGGGCCTGAGGAGCAGAAGCAGCAAAAGCAATGACTTCACCAGCAACACAAGGATTGAAGGCAACAGGATATTGGGAGAGGCAATAATTTTTGGCAATAAATAATTTTGGTAATAAATGAGATAGGAGCAACACATACTTAGGAGCCTGCGGACAGCAAGAAATTAAACAGCAGAGAGCAAGAGGGAAAGAAAGAAAGCCCAAGAGGATGGCAGTTGTGGACAAAAGAGCTCAGCTGTGCCATTCACAGAGTCACCTCACCTGTATTTATCTGCATGCAGTCCAAAGCCAACACAATTGGGTATTCCCAGCAGGGGCAAAGAGTGCAGCTTCTTCCACTTATCCACTGGAAGGCAAGAGAAGAGGACAAAGTGCAGCAGATGCTGCTAAGGAGCTCCAAAACAAAGGAGCTCAGTCAGGGATGGCCTTTCTCCAAAGGCCTGATCTGCCCTGGGCAGCTCAGTTAAAAGTCACTCTCATACTGATTCTGTCCCAGAAATGCCAGCCTAATACACTGGTGTGTTAGCATGTCAATGAACAGAGCACTGCAGAGCAAGAGTAAGACAGAAGGGATGCTGGAAAAACCAGAGCTAAAGCGTGTGCTTGCTATGGGGCTACGTAAAACAAGAAGGGAACAAGAGAGTGTCAGGAGGAGTGATGGGAAAGCAAATTCTACACATAGGCTTGGGAAGGACTTGATGAGAGTCTTCCCAGGAGAGCAGGTTTGTCAGGAATTCCCCCAAAACGTCTGCTCAAATACCTGCCCACGTTCCCTGGTCAGATTTGCCAATGCTCAGGTTTTTGAGTCAACTGAGTAAACACTTGACAGCAGCTGACAGAAATGCCCACGGAAGCAGCACAGAAGAGACAGCGAGCAACGGCCAGCCAGGCTGCAGGATTAAACAGCTACCACCGAGATCAAGACAAAGCCTGGGCAGAGCAAGAGAACTTCAAAATGCCAATATTAGTGTCCTAAAGGCGACTACTGGGAGAGCAGGCTCTTGGCTGAACTGCTCAGCACTCTGGCACAGATGAAGCAACAAATTAGTTGGTTCTAGCCTTGGCCTTCTGGGAGACTGACAACCAACAAGAGAGTGATGCCAGTTTTCCCAACAAGCAGCCTAGTCCCCACCCTTCCAAGAAGCACCAACCTCTGTCTTTCTTTGCAGCTCGCTGGAAAAAGTTCTGTTCATTGTAGATCTTGCCATCTTTGACATCCTGCAGGAAACGGAAAGAAAATGCATTACTTCAGCTACAAACCCCTGCCGGAATGGCAAGTTTGGGCAAGACCGCTACAAGACTTTCACTAAATATTTTAAAACCTCCCCCTTCCCACCCCCAAAAAACAAAACAGACAGCAGAAGAGCTGAGAAGAGAGTTCAGGCCTTTTGGCTCGCTATTTAATGCTGCCCCTGACAGCCGCATCGACTCCACGGATCGAGGGAGCAGTTGTCTCACTGCACGTTTCAAGCACTACCACTAAGAAGCATCCATCGGTTAAGAGCACCTAGACAGCGTGAGCCATCTGGCCGCCTAGAAGGAGCTCTAGTCCTGAAGCTGTTGTGTTAGAAGGAGGCAGAGGCAACCTTCATAGCCCCAGCACAGATGAAGTTATTTCTGCAAACAGGCAAGTCAAAGCGATTCCATTTTATGCTAGCTGTCAGAAAACAAGACAAGTATTCGTAACACTTCCCAAGTGTCTGGGTAATGTGTTGGATTCTTAAAATCCATCCTTTTTACACCAGTCGGCATTACTGCTCTTTTACTACTGCTGTTATCAAGCGACCTGATGGTTTACCATCAATGTATGCACGTCTGCGTGCCCACACACGTTTATACAGACATACACAGAAATATATTCAGGGTACTGCATCTGACTTAGGAGAGATGCTAGGCATGGGAGGAGGCAGCCGTTTTACATCCTGGCTGGTTTGATACCAAAGGCCCCACCCGCAAGCGGCCCCAGTTTCTGGGGATCAGCAGGCTCCAGACAACACAAACGACCACGTTCCAGATATTTCATTGTGCATCTTGCCTGGAAAGCCAACCTGAACCAAAATGCTCTGGTGTGCTGTACTACAGACTGCTACAGCCGCCTGGGCTGGGCTGCAGAGTCAGGAGACTGCTGATCAAAACACCAGAAGGTGCAAAATAAAGCTGGGAGTGTTAAGTACAGAAGTGAACAAAGATCCCCACCTACTGGTTCCAGTTTTGTGGCAGCTAGCTGTCTGTCCTCGTTAACACTGTATTATTTCCCCACCCTCTGATATAGCTCTCCTCTGAGAGAAGAGTGAATAATTTTACTAGCACGTGTGAGTGGGCACCACCACGTCCCCCGCAGAGCCATCAGTCATCAACTCAATTTCAACTGCAGAACAGCTATTACTGAAAATAACACGTTTCCGGAGAACACAAATCTTTGGAAGCGCCTAGGAAGCTGGGTCAGAATTACAACTTTAATTACGGTTTAATTTAAGGACGTGCTCTGGTGTTGGAGTCTCCCAGTATAACCTCAGCATAACCACCAAATTCTGTCATCTCCAGTTCCCCCAATTTCAGCAGGATTTACGCACTTGCCATACAGGAGGAAAGCAGGTCTGACACGAATGAAACAAGAACTCCATCCTACAGCACTAAATTCAGTTTTAGAGATTACTGAGCCTTGCGGATTGAAGGGGCAGCTTTCTGGGATGAGGGGGTTTGGGGCTGTTTGTTTGCTTTTAAATGAAATCCTCATATCTATTTTTCTTTTCCTAGTGGAACAGCCAACTTCTATTGAAAACGAAGCAAGAGGTTCCTGGGAAGTTTTATCCATCTCCTAAGCAATGGCGTTATTCTCTCCCTCCAAGGGATTTTAGCTACGGTGATGAGGACAGTGAAGCCAATGCACATCCCACAAGGCAGCACAGCTTCAGGCTCTCCGACCTCCTGCTCTGAATTCCACCTCCAGTCCTACAGGCCGGATGGGTCAGGCCCCGGACACAACACTACCCACTATTTCTTACCCAAACAGATCAAAACTCACAAGTTTGAGGGAGAATCTTTGCTTTTGAGGACAGGCTCCAGATGCTGACTGTGCTGTGGAAGGACGGAACAGACGTGGTTACAGAAGCACAGAAAAGAGCTACTTGCATTGTCAGCATTAAACACAGCCTGCACAGCCCGACTTTTACTTATCCTCTGCTTCTTTCGCTTGGACCTTGCAAAATCATCCTCTGTGACAGCGTCTTCCCGTACTGCTACGAAATAATTCTTACCTTGCTCCAGAAGCACAGCACCCCTGACATGCTTCAAGTGCAGATCTGCTTAAGTCACATCTGCGCATGGCTACAGTAGTGGGGTGCTTTGAAGACGGCACGCAAAGAACACATAATTAGTAGAATCTCAAAGGCATCCCCAAATTAATTTGATGAGAGTTCCCTCTGGCTCACTGTGTAGTTTTTCTAGTCTGTAAGAGATCACAGTCCCTTCTCCTCTGCGTAATGTTGTTATATGTGTGTGACCTTGCTCCTCCAAAACCTGCACCCATTACTCTGCCTTGGAGAAGTTTCCTTTCTCCTGCTCTCAGACCGAATGCTACGCACAGGTTATCAGCTGCTCATCACCCAAAGGTGTCTCTGTAAAAGCACCTTCCACTGTGGTAACAATGTTGATTTTCTCTTTTTCTGCCGTCACTTCTGTGGATGCTCTGCCTTTTTTATGAAGCAGCACAAGCACGTAGAAGGAAACTAAAGCCAAACATCGGGTAAAGCTTACTAACGGAGACAATTCCTCCTGAGCAGTGTTTTCAGGTTAACAGTGGGGAACGAGATCAGAACTTTTGCCTTGGAAATACTGAACTCGACTGGAGAGAAAAGATCAGCACGCACTAAACAGCTGAGAAAATGCCTAGATGATGTATCTGGTTCCTTTTGGCCCTGAAACTGGTGGAGAATCCTGACCTGAGACTTATACAGCCCTGACAACACCTACACGGGAACTCCTGTCGGTTTTTAACCTAAAAAACCCAGGAAGTGGGGGCAGTGGGCAGGAAGGCTTCTGGTCTGAGCAGGGAGCAGAGCACCCTGCGGGCAGCCTGATCTCCAACATCTGCCCCCCGGGGGTCTCCAAGGGGCCGAAACCCGGTGTGGGGACTCCAGCCTCCGCACCGCAGCCCCCGGGGACACCCCGACATCCCGGGATGGGGACCCCCCGCAGCTCCCCGTCCCCACAGCACCTTCGTACATCAAGCCGGGGCCGCCGTGCTCCAGCAGCCGGCCCAGCCTCCAGCGCCTCTTGCCGTGGTCCTCCAGCACCTCGTCCTCCGGGAGCAGCACCGCCGCCACGGGCCGCGGCTTGCGGGGCGAGAGGGAGCCGCGCTTCGCCGGGGGGCACAGACACGGCGACGGCGGAGCCCGGGCGGCCCCCGGGGAGGAACCGGGCCCGGATGCCTCAAGCTCGGCCCCGCCGGCGGCAGCGGGGCTCGGGGTTTGCCGCGGCGCAGGGGCTTTCCCCGGGGACGGCGGCAGCCTCTCGCCGCAGGCCGGGCAGAAATTGAAGGCGGGCTCCACGCCGCGGCCGCACTGCGGGCAGAACCGGGCCGGCCCCCGCGCGGAACCGGGCTCCTGCTGCTGCTGCTCCCGCTCCGCGCCGCCATCGCGCTGCGCCCCCGCAACCCGGCCCCGGCCCCGCCGGCCGCGGCCCGGCATGGCCGCAGCTCCCCGCCTAGGCCCCGGAACCGCCGCTGCCGGGCGGGAGCATGCGCGGGGCCCGGGGGGG